>CM029405.1:7200000-8400000 GCA_017139565.1 Luffa aegyptiaca | reverse complement strand
TTCCTTATGGAATTTAACATATTATCAAATGAACAGAACATTATATTCTTTTCATTGTTTCATTGTTTTTTTTTTTTTTTCCTATTTGGTAATGAAACCTTTAGTGACAGAAATCCTTATAATTATCTATATCTCAAAAAAGAAAAAAAAGCTAATAATTGTGACTTTTTCTTTAAGTATTTTGTAAATTATGAAATTAATAAGGGCAGTATCGAAAATTTTACATCAATATTATTTTTTCAAGAAAAGATTCTGAAATGTAGAGACGACTAATTCAAACATTAAAAAGCATATTCTTAGTCTTGGTCATATAAGTAAGAAAGTTTAATTGGTTATTTCAAAGGTAAATAGTTATGTCAATTTAAATTAGTTAGTTAAAGTATATATTCTGATAAAAAAAAAAAAAGTTAGAGATTCGAAATTTTACTTCCATACCTTTTTTTTTTGAAGAGTACTCCCACACGTCGTTGAATTTAAAAAAAAAAATTATCAATTGAAACATTAAAATTTTAAGATTGGGTTTAAATTTATATTTAAGGCACCGTTTGATTATCATTTGGTTTTTGGTTTTTGAAAATTATGTTTGTTTCTTCTCAATTTCCTTACAATGGTTTTCATCTATCTCGATGACACATTTGAATTCCTAGCCAAATTCTAAAAACAAAAACAAGTTTTTGAAAACTACTTTTTTCGGTTTTCAAAATTTGACTCGGTTTATGGAAACAAGGGAAAGATGTAGATAACAAAACAAAGAAACACTTGTGAGTAAAAGTGGTGTTTGTAGGCTTAATTTTCAAAAACAAAAAACGAAATAGTTATCAAACGTAGCCTTAGTTTTCTATTTCTAAAAACAAATTATCAAAAAGAGAAATCCTTATGAATGACTAGATACACATTGTATTTTTGAAAAATGGTCAAATAGCTTTTTTCAATGAAAAATGGCTAAACTGTTTTTTTTTTTTTTTTTTAACATATTTCCACGTGAATTATTCTTCCGATTATACCCTCAAGTCAATTTTCACATCCATCCTATATTTGAGAAAGCTCCTATTTGATACAAGCAATCAATAGTTACATCATATATTTCTCTCTTATCTATTTAGATTTTTATTTTTTAATCAGCAAATCATCATCTTTTCCACCCGTTCTCAAGTTTGATCGATTACTTGGTCTTCACTTCTTTCCAACACTGAAAAGGCTATTGATCATAGGTATGTTGCCTCATATTCGTATTCTTTTTTTAAACGTACTCATTCTTTTATTCCCAAAAGTAATTTTACTTTGCAAATCTCTGTATTTTGAGACTGTAAATGTTTCAAACACGGTGTGTAGATAAGTAAATTCTGAGAAGTCCCTGTATTTGCATAATGATTTTTCTTTCTCAATGTATTGTATTTCTTTATTTTTCCTCCATAAATCGTGATTTTAATTTAGTATAAGATTTCTTAATTTAAATTTTTGTTTTCAAATTATTCTGTTAAGATAGACTAGTATTAGTCTTATCTTTTATATTTTGAAATTCGTTTATTTAATTTGGCTTAAATTAATTGGTAAAATCTTATTTTCTCCATATTTTATGGTGTATTTTAATTTAATTAGTTTTTGGATTTAGATTTTGGTTCGGGACATTTTTGTCTAATTGGTTGGATTTAAATTTCGGTTAGGTCCAAAACTTTTTTATGCGGTTGTGTCTAATTAGTTTATGAGTTTTTTTTTTTTTTTAAAAAAAAATTACTCTATCTTTGAACTTTTTTTTTCTTTTTTATTCATTGAACTAATATTATTTTAACGTTAAGAGTTCCGATTCTTGATACACTAATAAAATTAATTAGTAATATTTTTTTTTTACCATATGTGAGGTAGGAGATTCGAACCACAGATCTCGTGGTTATCAGTACAACTTTGAGCTATGCTCTTGTTGGCTAATTAGTAATAATTAATATGATGTGACTTAAGAGTAAATCAATACAAAATAAATATGGGTAAACATGTATTTCCATTCTTTTCCTTAGGAAAGAAATATTAAATTTAGCTGTCATTTGAAAATTAAAATACGAATTTAACAATAAATTAATATAAGAGAAGAACCTTTCAAAAATATATATATATATATATATATATATAGGAGAAGAAAAAAGTAAGCACAGTTTCTTAATACATACATACTATATATATATGTGTGGAGAAGAAAAAATATAGGAGGAGAAAAAAAAAGTGAGTAAATAAGCACAGTTTCTTGAAACAGAAAACCCAAAAAGACATACATTTAAATGGGCCTATAGATTATTGGGAAATCCTTGTAAATAGCGATAAAAAATAGTCGATTTAGGAATATAGACAAAAAAATAAAAAGGTGAAAAATAGCCAAATTGTATCGGTCACGTGACTTTATTTGTGCAAGGATTTCCGTTTTTACTCTCATTTGAAATTTTGAATATCTTTTATCCTAAAATTAAGGAGGGTGTACCTAAGCACAATTTATACCATTTAAACTTTTAAAACTTAAAAGGTCCTTGGATAACTTTTACAACTTAGAAGCCATTTCATAATCTATTGTTTTTTTTTTTTTTCCTCCTTTTGTATCTAAGAAATAAGTTTTTATTATTATTTTTTTTTTACATGTTGAGGTGAGAGATTTGAACCACAGACCTTTAGTACAAGTTTTATACCAATTGAGTTAGGTTCATGTTAACATCTAAGAAATAGGTTCGTTTTTAGTCAAGAAAAAAAAAGTTTCAATTAATAATCAATTTTTTTTTTTTTGAAATGTAATCAATTCAATTTTTAGATATTAAAATTCTAAAACATTTTAAAAATTATTATGGAATTTTGAAAACGAAAAGAAAGGTTTCTAAAACCAAATTCCATTTATGACGGCCTCTTTGAATTATTCTTATATGCACCTTTCTCTCTTCTTCTTCAACTTTTTTTTAGGGGAAGCTTTTCTAAAAAAAAAAAAAAAATAGCAATTTTGTGTGTGTATATATATTAATTAAGAAACCTTTGATTTCTTTTACATATGATCTTGTGAATATTGGACTTATCGTTTTAATTTTTTTTAATGATATATATATATATATATAACACGTACACGATAATTTTTTTTTTTTTTTTTTTTTTTTTTTTTTTTTTATGAGTTTCTAAAGAATGGAATGGTTCTAAAACAGTAATTAATATTTTCTTCCACATTTGTTAAATTTATTATTCATCACTAATAACTTTGATTCTCAGATATACACCTAAATAGCTTATGTATTTCTAAAGATTCTTCTCTTCAAAATCCCAAATTCATGGTTCTGAATTTTAATATTCTTAAAGAAGAATCTCCATTTAATAAAAAAAAAAATGTTGTTTAAGAAAATATTGAACACTCATATAAGTTGTGTCGTTGTACTCAAAATATCATCTCTAACTATAGATAAATCTAGCAGTTCAAATCCCCACCCCCAAATATTGATGTACTACAAAATAAATATAGATAAATCTCTACCGGACATATATTGACTTCAAAACGATTTGAATTAATTGTCATTCCCATCTTAGAATTTACAAAAGCACACAACTTTGCCTCTATACAAATAGAGAGAAGGTACTCTTACTCTTGTGTGGTTGCTTTTCTTTTACCAATTTCTTCGATAAAAAATACACCACTAAGTAATTAAGAGTACGTTGCTCCTTTCTCGTCATGAGGCAAAGTTTTACAAACAATACTCGACTGCATAACGGTGTATAAGAAGATCGTTATATACCAGTAGGCTTGGTTGCTAAGTAGCAACCATATTATATACATTTATTATGACACAAATCTCTACAATGATATGATATTGTCCACTTAGACGTAAAACCCCCATGATTTTGCTTTTGATTCACCCAAAAGTCTCATACGAATGGAGATACTCGTCCTCCCTTATAAACTCATGATCATCTCCTTATGTAGCCAACATCACTTAACTTCTTCCGGCAATACCATGGCTGTGGATGTGGAGGAAGCAGACAACGACGGACCACGAAACTGTTGCACGACCAACACCGAAGCCGACGTCGAGAGCTCCGACGATGTCAACAGGCTGCCGATTGGACCCAACTCCGAAGAACATTCAACACTCTTCAAATGAAAACTCTCCATTACTTTCCCCTCCGGCGCCTGACCCACCAATATCAAATTGCATCTACTGAACTCCCTCATTACTTCAATGGCG
The DNA here is from genome assembly GCA_017139565.1 of Luffa aegyptiaca. Taxonomy (NCBI): domain Eukaryota; kingdom Viridiplantae; phylum Streptophyta; class Magnoliopsida; order Cucurbitales; family Cucurbitaceae; genus Luffa; species Luffa aegyptiaca. The sequence goes on along the minus strand of CM029405.1, from coordinate 8,395,801 downwards.
TCGCTAAATTTGCTCACGACCCTCTCTTCGTACCTGACCGACTCGTCGTTTGTTTTCTTCGTGTTGAACTCCGTCAACGCCCTCTCGTCGTCCATGGCCGTTGAATTCTTACTGTCGTCTTTGTTCATGTCGATGGCAATGGATTCGACGACGGCCACATTGGGGCTCAGGAGGAAACGAATGACGTTTAGGGCTATTCCAGGATGCTCTACCATTCTTCGACCATAGGCTAGAGCTTCGCGATCGTCGCGACCACCGAAGAAGAAGACGGTTATGGTGGAAGAGACGTTGCTAGCGCAGACGTGAGACCCACCTCCGAATCCTCGATCGACCAAGATCCCGACGGAGCAAGGTGGTTGTTCCAGAACTTTTTGATTCATCCATTGGAAATCCGCTCGTGTTGTCTCTAAAGATCCATCAAACCTGATATTTATTATCAATCATATGTGTTAGAATTAAAAAACTAAAAATAATAATAAAAAAAATAATTATATATATATATTAGTCTCTAAAGTTCGTTTGATAATCATTAGTTTTTTGGTTTCGAGTTTTTGAATTATGTTAGTTTTCTTCCAATTTTCATACAATGATTTTTATTTTTATATTTGAATAATTTAAAAAACAAAAAGACATCTTTGAAATTTTAGCCAAATTCCAAAAGAACAAGTTTTTGAAAACTATTTCTTTTTTCAAAATTTTAACTTTTTTTTTATAAAAAAAAACATGGAAACAATGTAGATAAACAAAACAAAAAATATATATATAGACAATAATAGTGTTTATAAGCTTAATTTTCAAAAATTATCACACAGGCCTAAATTTTTGTTTGATTTATTTTGGTTTCCGAATTTGGAAATGTTTATTTTAATCCCTGCACTTTTAAAGATAAACATTTTGGTTTTTAGTCTTTCAAAATGTCTACTTTTAGTTCCTCAGCTTTAAGAAAATAATCATTATAGTTATTATTTTGTCACCTAATATATTCTCATCCAAGAATCATCTCATTCAATTTAACAGGTTCAAACACAGTTGATATATTATCCATTTGTTAAAAAAAAAATATATAACTAATTATTTAAAAAAAAAAAAAAAAACTTTTAAGTACTAAAATATACCTTTTGAAAACTCAATAACCAAAATATGAATTACAAAGATGAGAAAAAAAAACCAATTTATGTACAAAGAAAAACATTTAGTATGAACCAAGAAACAAATAAACATTATTGTCAAAAAAAAAAAAAAAAGGAAACAAATAAACATTTATTCCAAAAAAAAAAAAAAAAAGAAACAAATAAACACATCACTAAAAAAAAAAATCCATATATCAAACCTTTGGTGTTTGTGGAATGGGAGGATGATAATGGCCGCCCGTTTCCTCTCTGCACTGTTGCAGACATCTTCGTGCATGTCAGAGAACGCCGATATAGCCGTCATCGGCCGTACAGACACCCGACTAAGCTGCCGGAAAGCTTCAAAAGCGACAACAATTTGATCGGAATCCGACCTCCCTCCTTTATTCCAAAACGGCAGCCCATTCTTTCTGGCTCGGTGGACCATAGCAATCGCCGACGACCTCTCCGTCAGCTCCATCAAATGCATCGCATACACACAGAGCCGCCGACTGCGGCCTTCCGTCCCACGGGACACCTCAATCAGATTCAAAATCGAAGGGATGTTGTTAACCGAGTGAAAACAAGCCAAAATCCGCAGCTCGGAACTGGGGTCGTCTCGCTCGATCGTCCTATACGTGTATTCAGATTTGCTCTTTCTCTTTGCCGGCTTGTAGACCGCCATCACGATCGGCGTGGTGATGAAGGTCGTGATGATCGCCATTAGAACGAGAATCGCAAAGGTCTGATCGTTCAAGACTTTTCTGTCTTTTCCGATGTTGAGGACGATCAGTTCGACGAGGCCTTTGGTGTTCATCAGGAATCCCAGAGCGAGGGATTCTTGGAATGGCATCTTGCAGAGGAGTGCGACTGCGATGGTGCCGACGATTTTCCCGAAACAGGCGGTGACGACGACGAGAACGAGGAGACCCCACGACTGGGCTCCTTTGATTGTGGCGATGTTGGTTTTCAATCCGCTCGAAACGAAATACAGAGGAAGGAATAAGCCGGAGACGAGGTCTTCGACTTTCTCGACGAGGGCTCCGGCGAGTGGGCCGTCCTTCGGGACGAGGACGCCGACGACGAAAGCGCCGAACAGGGCGTGGATTCCGATTAAATCGGTGAAGAATCCGGCGGCGAGGACGATGGATAGAGTGGCGCAGATGTAGAGTTCGCTCACGGGCTCGCCCTCGGAGCAACGGCGGGACATCCAGCGGAAGAGCGGCGGCAGAGTGAAGAAGCAGGAGAGGACAAAAGCAGAGCCGCAGAGGAAGACCCAAAGGGAGACGAGAGGGGAGCGGCCGGTGCCGGAGAGGGCGATGGCGAGGGCGAGGAGGATCCAGGCGGCGACGTCGTTGACGGCGGCGGCGGACATGGCCATGCGGCCGACGTTGGTGGTCAAGAGCTTGAGCTCGGCGAGGATACGGGCAAGAACAGGGAAGGCGGTGATGGAGAGAGCGACACCCATGAAGACGAGGAAGGGAGGGCCGTTGACGCCTTTGGAGATGGTGGAGCGGAGGACGTAGGAGGTGCCGATGCCGAGGACGAAAGGGAGGGTGATTCCGGCGACGGCTATGCCCATGGCGCCCTTGCCGGTCTGGCGGAGGGATTTCGGGTCTAGCTCAAGGCCCACTAGAAATAAGAAGAAGAGAAGACCCAGATTGGCCAATGTGTCCAAAACTGTGAGGCTTCTTGCTGGGAATATTCTGTGCAGAAATTCCTGGCTCCGACCCACCGCTGATGGCCCAAGCAATATTCCCCCCTAACATCAACAACCAAACTTCAAATTAACACTATAATAATTCATACCTTTATCTTATATGCTTTCAGTAACTTCCGATAATAAAGTCAACAAGAGCATAGCTCAAACTGGTATAAATTATGTGGATATGATCGGTCATGAGTTTAAATCTCTCCACCTTCAAGTATTGTTGAATTAAAAAAAAAAAAAACAAACAAACTACAAATAATAATACTTAGTTGTATGTAGGTATCTTTCTACACATCAGTGATAATTTTTTTATAACTAGGAGAGGAAAAGGTAGAAAATAAGAAAGAAAATACTTGGGTGCATACTAGTAGGGATCTCCCTACAATTACGGAATCCTTTACATATCACCATTAAAATGTTGATAACTAGGAGATAAAAAAAAATTTCATTTTCTACCTTTCTCTATCTTAGTTGTCAAGATTTTAATGAGTATGTTCCTTACAGCCTACCCCATAAAAATCTTGACAGCTAAGAAAGAAAAATGAGAAAAATGAGAAATTTTTTCCGTCAAAATTTTATTGAAATGTACAAGGAGATCCTGTATGAAAAATTAAAAGTCAAAATTGATTGACACATAAGAAAAGGTTTTTAATGAGGGGAAAAAAACAGAGAAAGAAAAAAAAAAGAAAACTTACGACAATCTCAGCAATGACTCGAGGCTGTCTGAGCGGTCGGAGAAGCAAACCAAGAACACGAGTGAGAACGACGACCAAACATATCTGAAGAATCGCCAAAGGAAGAGCGAAATCGAGCGGGTTGTCGCCCTGAAACACTCCGTTGGACGTCGCTTTCATCGCCGCCGGACAGCTGCCGGCCGCCGTCGCATTCCCCGCCGCCATTTCTGACCAACAACAACCACCATTCAATTTCAGAAATAACCCTCACCAACAACAACCACCGTCGATCATCTCTTTTCCAGGTTTCAAATCAATATTTTTAACTCAGAAAAAAATAATAATAAATAACAACTCTCGTAATTAATTCACCTCTCTTGTTCTTGACATTTATAATTTTTCTTTTTTAAAAAAAATAAATAAATAAATAATAACTCAAAAGCCCATACATATGACTGAGACTTTTTTTTTTTTTTTTTTTTTTAAAAAAAAAGGAAAAGACTTTAATTAAAGGTGAGCAATTGCTTCCGAAACAAAACCATTTATGGGACAGGATCTCTCACAAATGTGATTTACATACATATCATATACATACCCTTTTAACTTCTTGAAAAAAAATATATATTTTTTCCAAACACTGTGGAACTTGTGATGTCCCTGATATAAATATAAATATAAATATTGATGACTCATATAATTTCTATGAGTTGAATGAAAGTTACATTATTTTTATGAATTAATAAATAACTACAATTTTTTTTTTTTTTTTTTTTGACAATGTATTAAATAACTACAAGTTGAGATTCTATTATATATATATCAACATTTTCATAAATTTGAGGTTTTTACAAGTTCATTGACGATGATTTTAACTGGTTAGATGAGGATAGAGAATAATTTGGACTAAGAAAGACTCTACCTTTTATTTGAATAGTAGTGCTTTAAAGATAATTTAGTTGGTTAGACAAGTTGTTTTAATTAAATAGTTCAAAAATCATATTCTAAATGATTTCATTAATAAATAAAAATAATAATTTAAAAAATTTTGTACTTTTAACTAAAACCACAGAACCCATTAAATAAAGTAAAAACTAGTGAAATAAAATCACCTGAATTTTGGTGGACAGAAATTCTTGATTGAAATTGAGATACCAAGTTTGTATCTCCAAAAGCAAAATTTCTTGAAGAAAATAGATGGGATGAAGAAATGGGATGAAGAATTTTGCACTACCACACCTCCCTTTTATATCCAAAACACCTTCATGTGCATGCCTTGTTGGACTAGGGGTTTTTTTGGTAATTTTCAAATACAAATATAATTTATTTTGATAGCTACTTCTTCTTATAAATACTTTATGAAATCTTATCCATCCCAATTATGGAACTTATTATCATACAACTCACTATTTTTTTTAATGAAATTAAAATACTTTTACCTATCCCCCTAATTTATTAATTGATAATGGTTTCGTGTAATTCATTTTAATATCCTAACTGAAATTTAGAAACTAAAAAAAAAAAAGGTAGGGAATGTATTGAAAAATGCAAACAAAGTTTCATATTGGCTATAAATAAGGAGAAGGTAATGAATATATATGTGAGAGACAATATTTCTATTGGTTATTTTTCTTAAAAAAAATATATATATATATTTATATTGGTATGAGACCTTTTGGGTGAAACTAAAAGTAAATTCACAAGGACTTATGACTAAATTTGATAATATAATACCATTGTAGAGGGTCAGTTGTTCCAAACCGATCGAATAAATAGTATAGAGGGAGCTTTTTTTTGCAAAAAAAAAAAAAAAAAAAAAAAAAAAAAAAAAAAAAAAAAAACTTGTATGGCTTAATATTTTCTAAATTAAAAGGTCTTCCCTAATTTATTCTTTAGATGATATGCTATTTTTTCATTTGAAAATCATGTATTACACAAATTATTTAATTCATTATTCTTAAAAGAAATATATTGTTTCTACCCACATGAGTAAACACTTAAAGTTATCTTTAAAATGTCAATATGAACCTAACTCAAATGACATAAAGTTTGTACTGATGATGGAGGTCTATGGTTCAAATCCCCTATCCCACATGTCGTTAAAAAAATCTTAAAAATTTAAATATTCACACTCACATATGATATAATATTCTAATTATAAAAAAAAAATGTTTTTTCCAAAACAAACTCTATAACATGCATTTTCTTCTAAAAAAAAAAAAAAAACTCTATAACATGCATTTACTTTTAAAAAATTTATATACACTTAATTTTAATTAGAAAACTTAAACATATATTATAGAATGTAAATCATTGAAGAATTTAATGTAGAATATTCTTTTTTTTAAAAAAAAATTGAGTACATTAATGTAGAATATTCTAAAATTTGAATCCAATGCATTTTCTTGAAGATGAATAGTAATGAAAAAAAATGTCAATTCATTTTAAAAATAATAGTGGGATTCCTTGGCACGACTTTTACAAATTGAAATTTTTTATGTCCTCTGTTGCATGATTAAACATAAAATGTACAATAATTTGCCCTAAAAAATTGTCTCAAGAATTTTAAAATCAATTGGATGATGGCCCTCCACATCATATCTGAATAAGCTACTAAACAAGATTTGACTATATATATATATATATATATATATATATATATATAAAAGTTATATTTTCAAAAGTCAACTAAATTGCCAATTGGATGCATCAATTTGGTTGGAATGTTCAACAAGTTTTTTTTTTTCTTTTTAAACGTGAATGTTCAACAAGTTATTGTAACGCATAGATTGGATTTCGCGCTTCGTGTGGGGAAGAGTGCTGCACAATGGGTGGTGATTTTGGCTTATCTTTGAATCTGTCCCTCCGTGTGTGGAGGGTGTGCCTTTTATCTGATTTTCCCGTTGTAATGTTGCTCTCTGAGCAGTTCTTTTGGCTTTATGAAAGGTTCTGATGATAAAAAAAAAAAAACAAGTTATTGTAACGCAAAAAAATAATAATAATTAATAATAAAATGTTAAGAGTTATATGTAATTAAAATTTCTTATAGGTCCCATGCATTTGATAATATTTTTTTTATTTCTTGTTTTTTAATTTTTAGTTGTTGGTTTTCTATGTTTAAAGAAGAAAATTATATAGATATGATAATCGCTTTATTGTTTTCAATTTGTCTTAAAAAAAAACACGTTTAATAATGTTATCTATTTTTTCTCTAAAAAAATATTGGCTGGATTTTATTTAATGATGATTTTTTATCCATTATACCATAATGTTCAAATTATAATTTTATTTTCAATTTAAAAATAATATATAAATTTACAAATAGATGAGTTAGAGAGAATAAGATAAGTCAGAGAGATAGTTTTTGTTTGTTTTCTATTCTTAAAAATAGAAAAAAAAAAATGATTACTATACGTATATTTATTTAAACTAAAATGATCCTAAAACTAAAATAGCAAAACTTGCCAAAGCGAGCATAGCGGTAATTAAGGTAAGAGGTTCGAATCTCCCATTCCTAAATGTTGATGTACTCAAAAAAAAAAAAATTAAAATAAAATAAAATAAAATCATTAACCATGGCTGACATATTCTTTACCAAATTAAACATCTAGGGGCATTACAATACTTCTCAAGTTTTTTTTCTTCTTTTGTCTATGTTTATAAAGTTGTGATTCTCCTTAAATATACTACTTTTGAAAGTTTTTGTTTTATAAATGTTATCTCTTGATTAGTTTATTCATACACTAATTGAGTTCTTCTTATGTTTTGTGTATTGACTTTCAAATTTTGACCAAGGTTGAGTTGTTGGATTATTATTATTATTTTATAAACTTTGGGAACTTCATCTGATTTTAATTGTATAGTTTTAATATAATTATAAGGTGGAGGAGAGTGGTTGGATGGGAAAAGAAAATTATAAAAGTGATCTAAGAAAGAAAAAGGGAGATTAGGGGGGAGACATAAATAAGAGAAATTTAATATGCTTAATTTTTTCATTTAAAAAATGACTTTAAAAAACATTTAAAATTTTTCTGAAATGTAGTATTCATATTATATTTGCGTACAAATGATGTATATATTTGTTCATCAAGATTCTTAACATATGTTGAGTATCAATCAGTTTGAATATTTTGCATAAAGCTTTTTCCCATTTTTGTATGGCAAAAAAAATTTAAATACATTTAGCTTTAATTTAGGGTAGGTTTGGTTTAACTTTTCAAGTGTTTAATTTTGAAAAAAATTCTAATGTTTGGAAACCACTAAAAATGACTTATTAAAAAATGAGATTGAGAAATAAACCATTTTTAGAGAAACATTTGAAAATAAAATGTTTAAAAATAATTTTAAAGTATATAATAACTTGTGTAGCCAAAGCGAGCTTAGCTTAGCGATAATTGGCATGTACCCTCGACCTTGAGGTCAGAGGTTCGAATCTCCCCACCCCCAAATGTTGATGTACTAAAAAAAAATATATATATAATAATTTGTGTATAAAAACACTTATGAGGAAATGTAACTAAACATATAAGTGTTTAAATTCTAAATAATTTTATATATAAAATATTTTTTTAAAAAAATACATTGTTGAAAAACACTCAAATTAAAAGACATTCCAAACGGATCTTTAAGGACGGTTTATTCCCATTCAAATTCTTATACTTTGTTTCTTATTATCTTGTTTCTTGTTTTGTTTTTTTTTTTTTTTTTAATTTCTTCTTTTCTAAAGAATAAATTAAAAAAGAAATTGTTTGGCAATTAATTTAGTAATTTTTGTTATTGTTCTCTAAAAATTTTAATTTTAAAATCAAAATTTAGATAAAAAAAAATTATATTTTTGAACTAAAATACTCAAATTTGTTGTCATGTTTAATGTTTTAAATATTTTTTTAGATACTTCATAAGTCAATAAAAATAAAATAATAATTTTACCTATACTTTTGGAAAATTGAAACGAGAATAAGAATTTAGAAGCTAGATAACTAACAAACAAAAATTAGGTACTTCTACTTCCATTAATTAATTTTATTTCAGCAATCATTTTAGTATATTAATAAAAAAGCTCAAGTATCTCTTGCATCCTTTGTGTTCATGATAGTTTCCTTCGTCATAGGAGTACCATATGACATCCATGTTATTTTTCCTTATGTTTAGCACCTCTCATTAATATCAATTTGAGTATTCATGATTTAGTCAAACTTCATAAACTGTCCTTACTATGGTCTCCACTTATCTTTTCAATGTGGGATCCTCAACATGCCCCCTCAAGATGGTGTCTCTTTGGGTTCACCATCGATCCCAATATTTTTTCTTGGACAGAATACCCGTTTGAGTTTAATGGACTCTGATACCATATCAAATAACATGGGATTCCATCTCAAAACCAATTGGCAATGAGAGGAGTAATCCATTTATCTTATAAATTATGAGATCTCCACTTATCTTTTCAATGTGAGATCCTCAACACTTGCCATTATTATATATTGTTGATACATTCTCTTACATGACAATGAGCTAATATTTTTTATTGGGTCAACTGTATTAATTGATTGTATTAAGATTTAAGACCGAAAAAAAAAACGGATAGACTTTCGACCAATAGAAGATAAGTTTATGGATGATGTATGAGTATCCAATTTTTGCTATTCAGCCCACCTTATTCATTAGGAAGGCAGCTTAATTAAGGAGCTGGCCTTGTAGGGAAGAAACTAGAATCAGATTCTTTGTCCCAATATGGAATATAAATACATTTGATTCTTTATTTGAAAAGGATCGTTATAGAAGAGAATCAGCACCACAACTTCTGTCAACATTACACTGTTTTTTCTTCTTCAACTATTCAAGTGTGCTAATGACGTTGCCCTCACTACTTCTCATCTGTCTTATGTAATCAACAACAATGTCCCCAAAGTTTAGGGCCATCATGGACAATTTTTCTTGGTTACCTTTGCGAGGAATAGTCTATATAGGCTCCAGATTTTACATCAACAACGTCGAAATTGTTGGGTGCTCATTGTGAATTCCAAATCCTAGACCTGAGACTTGAGAGGTTACGAACCACTTACGTACGACGTGTTTGGATCACCAATATTAAATATATGGGAGTTAAAAACTTTTGACCTAAAATCTAGGATAATAAATTTATATTAAATTAATTTACATCTCAATTGAGTAATTTTCTCTCTTCTCACTTCTTTCTCTCTTCCGTCTCATCTTCCAAGCATATGGTTCATGGAATATTTTTATCTATAGATAATAATTACTTTGGTTTTCAAAAGTAAACATCTATGAAACAAACATAGGTTTTTAAGAACAATACTCTACACATCCCACTAAAATTTTGACAACTAAAAGAGAGAAATGTAGAAATCGAGAGAATTTTTTTCGCTCCTTGTTGTCGACATTTTAATGTGGTGGTGTGTAAGAAGGTACTACACACCGATATGTAGCTAAATATTGTCCAATTTATGATATCATTTTCAAAATGTCCCTTAGTAGAAAAATTTTATTCCTTTTCACAAACTATGTTGCTTATCAATAAAGTGTATAGTGAGCTCATGTAGTTGTGAATGTGAGATTTTGCAATGAGCATGTCCACGTGTCTGGTGTCCAACAATTTATTTAGGAATCTTTTAGCTGAAATTGAACTCTTTTTTCTTCCTATTAAGGAATAATGATATGGATTCATACCCCTAGAAATTGTTATTCTTGATGGTGGGGTCAAGCTTATGAACATCAACATAATGGATTTCAATAGTAATTTGTCGACGAATTTCCATCTTGGCACATGCCACTTTTATATGCTTACTAGTCGAATCTTGTATCGAAACAACAAAGTTATTGATACTATTTCCCATCATATTACAATGAAAGAATTGTGTTGTGCTCTTTCTTCCACTATATATGGATTGTATTTACATTTTTTATGCACTTTCACAAGTGCTACACTTCCATCACAAACGTAGTCTTTACCACAATAATTACACTTGCACTTAACACATATTTCTTGCAACCTTTGCAACCACAATATTCAAAAACCCTTTCTATTTTGTGAAATATTGACCCTAGGTACACATAAAGCTTGGCCCATGATTTTCTTTTAAAAGTGATTTAAAACTAGCCTCATATTTATTAGTGGAGGGACGAGTTTCATTATTACACCTACTCAATTTCGACTTTCGATCGATTAAAATGAACTAAAACAAAAAACGACTTCTAAGATTGCTATTCAACATTTTGAATAACAGTGATTTAAAACTGGTCGTAGAATTGATCATTTCTCTAGTTTTTTTTCGCTTGAAATACAGTTATCGATGTCAATATTGTAATAAACCGACATTCCTTAAATTGGTATTACATATATAGAACATTTAGATAAATATATTGTCTTATTTAAAAAATAAAAAAGGATAAATATATTGTCAATTTTATCCATGTTTTTGTTAGAAAATGACATGTCATCTATATATGAAGAAATATTTGATAACCCGTTTCATTTAAAAAATTGTTTTACCCTACATTAGCATTGAACTAATTATAATTGAAGCACTACCCTACCTATATTAGTATTTTTTAGATTCAAAATCTTATTTTAGTCTCCAAATTTTCATGTTCACTTTATTTTTAATACAATAATAATAAATGATGATATGATATAGGTATGTTACTTATATAGAAATTGAGAAAATATATGAATAGAGCTTATTCAATAATCATATAAGAATGAGAAAAAATAAAAATAGAGGGATAAAGGTTAGAGGTAAACTTTAGGAAACAAAATTATAGTTAAAATTATTTAATATTTTATGTGATTACAATTTTGATTAAATTAATCAATTATTGCAATTGGTCGGTAGGTCTACTAAAATAGCTCATGTGTGACGTGTGTAGGAATTATTGGAGACAATAAGGTGGAGGATGACGTGGCTCCCTAAAGAAAAAAAAAAAGAAAATAAAGAAAAAGTCAACCCAATAAATGTTGTCTTGACACGTCAAATTCTCAAGCATTCACATATTCCAAAGGGCAGTCAACGTGAATATTTTTATAAAAGAAATAAATAAAAATAAAAAAGAAAAAGAATATTCCAAAAAGATATATTTAATTAAGAAAAAAAAAATTATTATCTACAAATTACTTTAGAATAGTTTCAAAAAAAAAAAAAAAATTACTTTAGAAGAACATAAAATATTATTGATTAAGGGTCTAGTCATTGAAGTTGTTGATTAAAGCATATGCTATCACAAACTTAAATATTATTATTGTTCGTACTAGTTAAATAAGTTATATAGTTTTATGTTCAAATCTTTATCTCCTTATTTAATTTGTCACATAATCAACACTCGTCTAAGTTTAGAATCTATTTTCATAAAATTTAAAATTTATGGTAAAAATAGGTACACTTTACTGAATTAAAAATGGATGTCTTTTACAAAATTATAATAGGATTAAATTGCTATTTTCACTTCTAATTTGTTAAAGAAAACTTTAGGAATAGTTTAATTGTATCAACAAATATTTTGAAGAAAGTGTATTTTATCATTAACTATGTGACTTTTGGGAAAGTTTGAAAATGAATTTTGAAATTATGAAAAGTGTTTTTAGTATTTGATTAGATACTTAAAAGTAGTAAATTTTAAATTATTTTTAAAAGCATTTTTTTTTCTTTGAGAAAATCATTTAGTTAGCACTTTTTAAAAAATATTTGCTTATTAAATATATATATATATATATATGTTTCACTTAAAAATCACTCCCCTACCCTTCATTATATACTCACTATTTTTAAACTAGTGAATTTATAAAAATAAGCAAATGAAACACTAAAAGATAATCATTAGTTTATAAAAATAATCATTTAGTTAGTACTTTTTAAAAAAAAAAATAAAACAAAAATTTTGAAAATGGTAAAAGTACTTGAATTGAAACACTTAAAAATGCTAGCAAAGCATTTCTTCTAGAAATACTTTGAATTAAAATACTTCTACAAAAGAACTTTGGGTACTTTAAATCAAAGAATAACAAATGTATCTAAAAGATAATTATTAAAGTAGGATATTTCCTCAAGTTGTTGTATTTCTGTTATTCATATCTCTTGTACAGTTTTTCTGTTTGTACTTGAATTGGCTATTTATACAGCCTTCATCAATAAAGATTTGTTTGTACCGATTGGATTCGTAGCTCTGTTGGTTGGAGTGATTGGCAGTGAGTCAACACGTCCTGTGTTCGAATCTTGGTATGGTATCAGATGTGATTTCTTCTTTCTAAAATTTCTTTCCTGCGATTTTCTTCCAAACTCCTCTGCCATTCCTTCTCCAGTTTCAATGCCTGTCGCCGCAACCGCCTTGATGGCCAAAAGTTCTTCCAGCACTGTCTTTTATGCTTCAACACCTCGTTCACAGTCGAATACAAATAAAAAGAAGGAACGCCCTGTCTGCACCCATTGCAACATCTTAGGGCACACGATTGACAATGCTACAAAATTCATGACTATCCTCCTGGCTATAGGAATCAGAAACCGAGATCAGAGGGTTCTTCTTCTGCTCAAACTCCCGATTCTCTCAATGCATTGACACCGGAGCAATGCCAGGGCATTTTGAGTCTACTACAGTCGCATCTCTCAAAGGCAAAGGGGACTTCTTCTGATTCGACCACTGCAACCACTCATGTTGCAGGTATCTGTTCTGACTCTAAGCCCTCTGTTGATTCTTGGGTGCTTGACTCTGGTGCCTCTGCGCACATATGTTATGAGCGGTCTTTTTTTGATAATTTGCTCTCTGTTTCTGGAATGTCTGTTACTCTACCGAATCAAACTCGTCTTTCCGTTGATTTTATTGGTGATATCCATCTCAGCTCTCACATTCGTCTGAAAAATGTGATGTTTATACCTACATTCCAGTTTAACCTCATTTCGATCAGTGCCCTGACTGCTAATCAGGATGTTTCAGTCCAGTTTATTAATGATTCTTGTCTTATTCAGGACAAGTCCTCCTGGAAGACGATTGGGAAGGCTAATTCATGGCATGGTTTATATGTTTTGAAAGCTCTCCCATATAAGGCTGATGTACCTTGCTCCTCTGTTTCTGTTCTTTGTAATGTTGTTTCTTTTCATACTTGGCATGACCGTCTTGGTCACCCTTCTTACAAAAATCTGTCTGATTTGAAAGATATTATACATGTTGTTACACCCAAAGATTGTTCCTCTTCTCCATGTATGATTTGCCCTTTGTCTAAACAAAAAAGGCTACAGTTTCATTCGAATAACCATTTGGCTGATAGCATATTTGACTTAGTTCATTGTGATGTGTGGGGGCCGTATCAAACTGTTTCTCATGCTGGTTTTGGATATTTTCTCACCATTGTTGACGATCATTCACGGTACACTTGGGTGTATTTAATGAAACAAAAGTCTGATGCACTACATATTATCCCACGATTTTTTGCTTTGGTAGAAACTCAATATGGATCATGCATAAAGAAGTTTCGGTCTGACAATGCTCCTGAACTTATGTTCAAGGATTTTTTTGAGTCAAAAGGGGTCATCCATCAGTTCTCATGTGTTGCTCGCCCTGAACAGAATTCTGTGGTGGAACGGAAGCACCAACATTTACTTAATGTTGCCCGTTCCTTACTTTTTCAATCCCGTGTTCCTATAAAATTCTGGGGGGAGTGCATTCTCACTGCTTGTTTCTTAATCAATCGAACACCTTCTCCTTTATTGCAATGGTCCACTCCTTTTTTTCGTTTAAATGGGAAGCATGTTGATTATACCAATATTCGTGTGTTTGGCTCTCTATGTTTTGCATCAACCTTGTCTCAGCAGCGGTCAAAATTCCACCCTCGAGCTCTTCCAGCAGTTTTTCTTGGTTATCCTACAGGCATGAAAGGCTTTCGCCTCTATGATATCACAAATCAGAAAATTTTTGTGTCTCGGGATGTCGTTTTTCATGAACATATCTTCCCTTTTCACAAGGTTTTGTCCTCAGCAGCTGCTGTTGACTCTTTTCCTGATTTGGTTCTGCCGAAGGCCTTCAACTTCTCAGGTTATAATCCAAATACAGCTCAGTCTTCTGTTGAGTCTCGGATTATTGGTACAGATGCTGTTGATTTCGCTGCAGACTCACCAACCCATGTTGACATTGATCAACTAAATGCTGCTTCTCCACAAACTGATGCTGACAATCCTGTTGCTTCAACCAGTGCTTCCATACCAGAATATGCTACTCAACCTCATGTTGATGCTCAGAATGTGGTTGATAGTCTTGGTAATGCTACTAGTTCTTGTACTGATGTCCAACCTCGAAGGTCTTCTCGGGCAACAAAGTTACCTTCATACCTCAGGGATTATCACTGCAGCCTCCTTCACTCTGCCTTTGATGATGATTATTTGTTGCATACCAAGAGTCAGCTTAAATATCCTCTGTCTGATTTCTTGACTTATGACAAGTTGTCTCCATCTTATAGAAAAATTGTTCTTAATGTTTCTTCTGTTTATGAACCACAACATTACTATCAGGCTGTCTCTTTTCCCCATTGGCAAGAGGCCATGGATGCTGAACTTCAGGCCATGGAGAATAACAACACCTGGACAGTTGTTTCTCTCCCTCCGGCACATCACTCCATTGGATGTAAATGGATTTATAAGATCAAGCACAAGTCTGACGGATCTATAGAACGTTATAAAGCGCGATTGGTGGCCAAGGGTTACACACAGAAAGAAGGCCTTGACTACATTGAAACATTCTCTCCTGTGGCGAAATTAGTCACTGTCAAGGTATTACTTTCAATTGCTGTTTCTCTAAACTGGTGCTTGATCCAACTCGACGTAAATAATGCTTTTTTACACGGGGATTTACATGAAGAAGTATACATGGACTTACCCCTTGGTTATAAACATAGTGTTGCCAAGCCTAAGGGGGAGCGTTTGGTTTGCAAACTCAATAAGTCCATATATGGTCTTAAACAGGCATCAAGACAATGGTTTGATAAATTCTCCCATGCTTTATTGCATCTTGGTTTTCATCAGTCAAAATCTGATTATTCACTCTTTACCCGTGGTTCTGGACAATCGTTCGTTGATTTACTTGTCTACGTAGACGACATCATAATTACTGGGGCCTCTTCTCATGATATTGATCTTTTGAAAGAACATCTAAACAAAGTCTTCAAGCTCAAAGACCTTGGTTCCTTGAAATATTTTTTGGGTCTCGAGCTTGCACGTTCCACCAAAGGGATTTTGCTGTCACAACGCAACTATACATTACAGTTGCTAGAAGATACTGGTTTTTTATCATCAAAACCAGCATCTGTTCCCATGGATCCTACACTCAAGCTCTCTTCTGATAAAGGTGTTTTACTTACTGATCCTACTGCCTATCGTCGCCTTATCGGCCGTCTATTATATCTCACTGTCTCTCGGCCAGATATTGCCTTTGCTGTTCACAAGCTGAGCCAATATATTGCTCAACCAAGACATCCACATTTGTCTGCTGCCAATACTCTTCTCCGTTACTTGAAGGGTTCTCCTGGACAAGGTATCTTCTTGTCACCCACTTCAAACTTCCAGCTGCGTGCTTTCTCCGATGCTGATTGGGGCTCGTGTCTTGACACTCGCAAGTCCACCTCTGGTTTTTGCATCTTCTTAGGCGATTCTCTCATTTCCTGGAAGGCTAAGAAGCAAACTACCGTTTCCCGCTCATCCGCTGAGGCAGAGTATCGGGCTCTTGCTGCCACATCCAGTGAAATCGTTTGGCTTTTTCAACTTTTGAAAGACTTACAAGTGAATGCCGAAAAGCCAGCCTTGTTGTTTTGTGATAACACTTCTGCTATTCACATTGCTTCAAATCCCATTTTTCATGAACGGACAAAACACATAGAGCTTGATTGTCATTTTGTCCGTGACAAGCTTCTCGATGGCGTGATAAAGCTGCTCCCTGTGCGCTCTGAATTACAACTCGCTGACATTTTCACGAAGGCCCTACCACTGTTACTTTCTCTTCTTTATTGGCCAAGATGGGAGTGTTAGATATTCACCACCCATCTTGAGGGGGAGTATTAAAGTAGGATATTTCCTCAAGTTGTTGTATTTCTGTTATTCATATCTCTTGTACAGTTTTTCTGTTTGTACTTGAATTGGCTATTTATAGTTTTTCTGTTTGTACTTGAATTGGCTATTTATACAGCCTTCATCAATAAAGATTTGGAGGCAAATATTATTTACCTTCAGTTGTAATAATAATCTTACTTTAATGATTGATCCAACTAAATCCAACTCGGAATATTCTGATGGAATCGCTTTAAACTAGTTAAAATGTTAAAAAAATGTAGTGAAAGGGATACATATTATTGAAATGACTATTGAAACACAATTATTTGAGAATAATAATTGAATGATATAATTTAATAAGCTATAATTTTCAAGCTGATCTAAGTTGGATCAAAACTAAATTTTTTTTTAAAAAAATTAACTAATCCAACCAAATACGAGTTGGATTTACTTAAATGCGATGAATCAAGATAAGCCTCTAATTAAGAGAACTCAATCCATTTGATTTAATTAAAATCCAATCAAATTTTTTGGATAATCGATTTTATGTAGAACTCGAACACACGCCTCTATTGCTATTGTTGATTTTTCCACTGAAAATTAAATTTTAATAATTCAGACATTGAAAACATCAAGGGACAACATGTTGGAATTTAAATATGAGAGAAAATTTTGTCTAAGATTCTTCAAACTGATCTTTGATTTTGTTTATTATTATGGACTTGAAATTGTGGATAGTGAATTATTGTGTCCAAATGCATCCCCCCAAAAAGGTACTTTTAAGTTTTAAACCATATTTTAAACATCGCTTATGTGTTAAATTATCGGAAACAAATTTCAAGTACTACGTCTATATTTCCTCCATTCATTGTTTATTAGAAATGAAGTATTTAAGAATGGTGTGGGACTCATGAAATAAAAATATTATATCATTAAATGACGTGTCAAATGCTGAATGGAGGGAGAATGTATTCTACTGTAGTAATAGAAATTTTCTCCTTATTGGGATTAGAAGTGTCTACCGGTCAAAAAAATTTCAATACTACTAGATCATACATCCTTTATTTATAATATGATTTTGTCTATAAATATTTTTTTAGTACTAGTGGACTCTACGTGATTTTTAAAAGAATAATAACGTGGCAAATAATAAACAAATAAGTATCCATACTACTGTAGTAACGTATATTTTTTCCATCTATGACTTGAGTTGAGTTGGGTTGAGGAACTTTTTTTGATCCAAGTCAATTTGTTTGAGGGTGTAAATTCATTTAACCTAAAAAGATGATTACCTAAGACCCCGTTTGATAACCATTTGGTTTTTTGTTTTTGGTTTTTAAAAAATATGCTTGTTTTCTCCTAAATTCCCTACCATAACTTTCATCCTTGTTAAGAATCCATTTGAATTCCTAGCAAAATTCTAAAAAACAAATCAAGTTTTTGAAAACTACTTTTTTTTTTTTTCAAAATTGGACTTGGTCTTTGAAAACAAGGAAGAAGATTGATACTAAAACAAAGAAATTCATAGGTGGAAGCCTTGGTTTTTAGTTTTTGGTTTTTAAAAATTAAGCTTACACACACCTAATTCCACATATAAATTTCATTGTTTTAGTATCTACCTTCTTTCTTATTTTCAAAAATCAAGTCAAATTTTGAAAACAAAAAAAAAATAGTTTTCAAAAACTTGTTTTTGTTTTTGGAATTTGGCTAGGAATTCAAATGGATCCTTAACAAGGATGAAAACCATTGTAGGAAATTTGGGAAAAAACAAGCATAATTTCAAAAACCAAAAACCAAATAGTTATCAAACGAGACCTAAATAATGAAGTCAACTCATACCATAAAATATTATTTAAAAGCTCGTTTGGTCGAGATTACTTTTTGTCTTTTGTATAAAATTTATCGAAATTGTTAGACAGTTAGAAATCTATTTCCTTATTTTAAAACTATTAATTCAAATTAGAAACATTTGAGAAATTATTTTCTCTAAGAATTGTTTGAGTAAAAGATAAAAAAAAATTATAAAATGAAAAATAAATAATTAAATATAAAGTTTGTACCTTCAACCAAGAATTTTCTTTTCATATGTTTTATGTTATAGGTAATTTTGGACCACTCTGATGCACAAGGAACAGACGAGGACAACCGGGTAGAGATGGGACCAGGGAACCGACTAAGAGGAAGACCAGACCAAAGGGTCGAGCCAAATTGGCCCGACCATTCGGCCCGCTTGCGTGGGCCGAAACAGTTCGCCTCCGTTCGGTCCTTGTTGCCTCTGGTCGCCCCGGTTCCGCCTGGTTCGTCCCAAAACGCCTCCGAATTCCTAAAAACCCTAGCGAAGAAGACAGGTATAAATGGGGCCACCCACACCCAGAAAAAGGGTTAGATTTAAATCTATCTCTAAAAATTCTGTTGACAATTTATCTGACTTAAGCATTTGAGTGCAGGTCGCCTACACCACACTGGTGTGGAGCAGTTCTTGCTGGTTTTGCAAGTCACGTCTTCCCCGTCCTCAACAAATTCACTGCTGGTGTCACGTGAAGGTCAGGTGAGTTGCTTGGTCGGATTTTGGCATCAACATTTTATATATTAGATAGATTGGAGGGTTTTTTCGACTCAAACAAATTTATAAAAAACCAATAAACTAACACAATCTATAAAATGTCATTTTATTTGAACTCAAAATCCACCAAAAGAAAAATATTATAACCAACCCCTTATGGTTGGGGTTGGTTGGCAAGTCTTTTATTAAACATCAAATTTTCAAAAAATCCATAAAGGAAGGTCCCATCTCTCTTTGTAGTTGTGTGTTCAAGTTCAAGTAATCTTTATTTAACTGATTTCATCATAGATCAACTGATTAAAGAATATAACTAAAAAATCAGAGAGGTTTGAACCACTCATATGTGGTTGAACTAAAAAGAAAAAAAAGTTTTATACCTCCAAACTTTGAGTGTTATATCAATTAAAACTCTAAACTAATTATTGTGTCAATTTAAATATGCCCTGAACTTAACAATTTTCACTTGATTCCATTTAAATATGCCCTGAACTTAGCAAGAAAGATTATCGCGTAATTTTTTCTACATAAGTAGAAAAAAATAGAGGAATGCTAGATAAGAAACCACTTATATTAATGAAAAGTTGCTACTATTCATTTGATTCTAGGATTTCTCTCTAATATTTACATTAATCTCTGCGTTTAAAAAAGTCTTATTCATAAGTGAAAATTATGAACTAACGGCTTAAAACGTAATCTTAAAGATTAGCTAAATTGATCCGATGCACAAGGAGCTGACGAGGACAACCGGACGGGATAGGACCAGGAAACCGACCCAGAGGAAGACTAGACCAAAGGGTCGGGCCAACTTGGTCCGACCGTTTGGCCCGCTTGTGCGGGCCGAGCTCGTTCGCCTCTGTTTGGTCCCTGCTGCCTCTGACTGCCCCGGTTCCACCTAGTTCAGCCCGAAACTCCTCTGAAATCCTAAATAACCTTAGGAGCATGAGCAGGTATTTAAACCCCTCTTCATCACTGAAGAGAGGACCCCGAACTCTATTCTCTATTCTCTCCTCTGGCTCTCTTGCTCTCCTCCTTCCGTTTTCTAACTTAAGCATCGGAGGCAGTATGGCAAGCACCACACCGGTGTGCAAGTTTTCTGTCTTGCAGGCCACGTCTTCCCCCCTCTCAAACAAATTTACCGTTGGTGGCACGTGACGGTCAGGTGAGTTCCTCCCGACCAAATTTGACCATCAACATCTAATATGCTCTTCAACTTTTAATTGTGTCTACTATATCCCCGACATATTCTATCTTGTAAAAAGTAACTCGTTTAGATATAAAATTGAGTCATGTGTCTAAAGTTTCGATTTTATGTGTAGTAACTCTGTGAAATTTAAAAATAAAAAAGGGTCAAAGATCTATTAGATAAATAATTTTAAATTCGTGGACATATTAGATACAATTTTGAAAATTTAAGAACTTGTTAGGCAATTTTAAAGTTCAAGAACCTATTAGAATACAAAATTAATAGTTGAAGGACCTATTAGATTCTTTTAAAAATTCAGGAGCCAAATAGACACAAAACTAAAAATTCAAGTTTTAACCTAACATTTTTTCTACTTATTATCTCTCACTAATAAAATACTCTCTTAGAATTCAGATAATTAAAAAATAATAATTCATTTGATAATTAAAAAATAATAATTCATTTGATAATTAAAAAATAATAATTCATTTGGTAACAATTTTATTTTTAAATATTCTCTTCAGAAGATACCACGCCTCATATTTAAGAAGAAATTTATTTGTATTGTTATGCATTCTCGTCTACTTTTTTTTTAACATTGTTTGTTTTAACTAAATTTTAGAACATGAAAAATTGTTTACAAACGTTGGTTTTTTATTTTGAAATGGCTAAAATTTTAAAAGTGGTTTTAAAAAGTACAATTCTAGTTTAAAAAAAAAAAAATCGGTTAAAAAGCACAATTTTAAAAAATATACTACGAAAAAACAAATCTTGAAATTAAATTATAGAAAATATCCTTGAACTTTAGATTTCATCTTGACATTACCGCTAAACTTTAAAAAGTTTTATTAATATTTTTGGTCTTTAAAAAAAATGTTCAAAAATATCTTTGTCACTGATGCTGTCAATTTCGTTAGTTCCTACCGTTTGATATCATTAAAGAAACGAGGCGACAACATTTGAGACTCAATAACTTCCAACAACTATGTATGAAAACATTCTAAAAAAAAAAAAACTATGTATGAAAACAATCTATTTCCTTCATTTTAATTTGTAAAGGTAGCCTAATTCCCGATTATACTAATTAGTTTGGTTTAGTAGTATAAAAAGATAAAAAGTGGATATATTTTTAATTTAAAACTAATAGAGAAAACTTTTCCACTCAGTGTCATTTTACATGGTATAGATTTATTTGACATTAAATGAAAATAAACGGCTAATATTGTTCAATTATTCACCCGAACTCCAATTAGTATTAAAAGTTTAAACAATAATTTTTCGTATTTCAAAGATGTATATTTATTGTCTTCTCAAAAAAAAAAAGAAAAAAAAGGGTCCACATGATCTTTATTATTTTTTTTGTTTGACTTTAAATGTCTATTGATTAATAAAGGTTTGCAATAATAATGATGTTGATGATAAGGGTTTGGATAAAATTTTATAGCCTTTTATTAGAACTTTTTTAAGAGATTTTCCTTTTACTTTTTAGAGCTTCTCTAGCTATTGTTATGTGGTTATGAGTCTTATGACTTAGGAGTTGAAAGCGAAGCGTGTGGTTTCCACATGAACATAATAAATATTAAAAAAATAGATGTTTTTTTTTTTTTTGACAACATATAGAAAAGGAGGATTCGAACATTAGACCTCTTAGTCACTAGTACAAATTTTATGTTAGTCAAGCTATGCTCATATTAGCAAAAAAAAAATATCTCTGCGTGTGTATATTTACATATAAAAAATGATGATTAAACTAAACTAAATTGAATGGGTCAATTTGTTTAGTTAAATTGATATTTAGTGACTTGTTATTCATAAATTGATAATTTTATAATTAGATTCTAATCCTAAAGTTCAACTAACATTAATGTGATGTTCTTCTAAAAAAAAAAAACAAACAAAAAAAAAACATTAATGTGATGTTTGTATGGCTTGAGAGATGTCTCTAACTCAAATGACTTGTTAGTATTTCTTTCTCTAAAATAAAGAATTTAGTTTTATGAGTGGACAAAGCTGAAAAAAAAATTAAAATAAATAAAGTCCTTCCTCTAATCTTGTGCTCTATTAATTTTTTAGTAGAAAATATAAAACATTTTACTCCCTTTACATAACTTTTGATGTTATATAATTAACTTTGTGAAGAAAAATTCCCCCTTCCAAAGTAAAGAAAGATTTTTTATGATCATTTTTTAAAATAAAATCTTGAGAGTAAAAGTCGGTTTGGAATACATTTTAATTTAAATGTTTTTTTACTAATCCTCAGTTTTCATTTTAAATTTAATTTTGCTTCTTTTATATTATTTTAATTCAGTTGTATATTTTCTTACTTCTTTTTATTTAAATTGAAATAATGTGTTTTTTAAAGTTTGATTTTTTATAACAATTATTTTTTTTCTTATCAAAACATAAAAATATCTAGACTAAACACAATATTGTAATTTTTTTTTTTTTTTTTTTTTTGAGAAAACACAATATTGTAATTTAAATCTTCAGATTTAAACTAATTGTCTTACAAAAACTTTGAGAATAAATATCAGACAACATTATATGCATTATTAAAACATTATGCCTATTTTGGTTAATATAGTTAAGCTACAACAATTTAGTTTATTAATTTATCAAACATTTTAACACACTTTCTAATTTTTAAAACTGAAACTTACCAAATATTAATTTACTTTGTGTTATAGTTGGTTCTTTAAAAAACACTATTAATTATCATTTAGAACCCGTTTGGAATACATTTTAGTTGAAGTGTTCTTCAAAAATGCATTTTTCTAAAAACATTTTGTATAAAAATTGTTTTTAGAATTTAAACACTCATATGTTTGTTTACATTTCCTTATAAATGTTTTTATACCCAAATTATTATATACTTAAAAACTCTTTTTAAAAAATTTGTTTTCAAGTGTTTTTCTCAAAATAGTTTATTTCTCAATCTCATTTTTTAATAAGTCATTTTTAGGGGTTGTCAAACACTAGAATTTTTTTCAAAAGGATTTTTTTTTTCAAAATTAAACACTTGAAAAGCTAAACCAGACACAACCTTACTTTAAAAGCTACAACAATTCCAAACTAAGTCATAGTCTCTAAATTGTCAAATTTTTTGTTTAAATCTTTAAAAAAATATCAAAATAATTATTTTTATATTTTCCGTTGTTTTTTTTTTAAATAAAATCAAAACGTATTATTACGCCACATGACTAAAGCTGAACGGTCTGATTCGACCCAATTACAAATCCATCTCAGGATCTGATTGACCCAAGTTTCACTAATCTTAGTTGATTTTGCAAATTTTGCTAATTCATGGGCTACCTTATTACACTGCCTTGGAAAAAAAAAAAAAAAAAAAAAATCTCTAAAAGATGGCATTAAGCTCCAGATGGATATCACCGAGGCTTCCACATCCCTCCATATTGCTGCTCTTTTTGACAAAAAAAAATTAATAGCCATCAAACAGTATACTATAACTATGGTATACTATGGTATAGTATACTGTTTGATGGCTTTTTTGACAATAATTTTTCTTCTTATATTTTGCGTTGTTTATAAATAGATATGGTGGATTCTCTAATAATGCATTACTAGTATACTATAACTATAACATACATCAGGTTTAGATGAATATTGAGTAAACAATAGAGTAATGATAGCAAGACCATACCAATATCATTACTTTTTCAAAATAGCCAAAAATTTATATAGTGTGTGTATACACATTATAAAAATTCACATATCAAAGTAGGAATAGGATAAACTTAGCCTAAGTTTACCATGAAAATAAAAATAGAATTTAAACTTAAATTAATATATATATATTTGCCAATGATATATCCTATGGGAAAAATTTCTCCCACAAAGTTATTAAATATTTCTTTCGTGACAAACAATGAATGGAGGTAGTATGAAAAATCTTTCATACTACCCGGAGTACTAAAGATTTTCCTATCTCTGCGTTGAAAGCAACTAGTCCTATCACATCATAGGCAATTCGAATCACATCTCAAATCAAATCAATTCTACTCATCATTACTTTTTTTTTTTTTTTTTTTTTAATTCAAAACAGAAGGTAGATACAGTCAAATTTATAAGCCAATAAGTTGACAGATTGAGTTGACATATTTGGCCCCTACCAAAAGAGTTGAGGGATTTGTCATTTGTGTGTATACATGAATATTAACCAACCAAAACAAATACTATTTAGGAATAATTTGGCAGACCAATTGAGAAGGGAATTGGAAATTAGGATGAGTTAATTTTTCTCAAACAAATCGTTTTTATTTATTTTTTTTTTTCTTTGGAAAAAATACACTTTTGGTCCCTGAGGTTTGGGTTAAGTGACACTTTGGTCCCTGAGTTTTCAAACTCAACAAAAATACCCCTGAGGTTTGAGATAAGGAGCACTTTGGTCCCTGCCGTCAATTTTTCTGTTAACTTTTAACGGTTGCTGACGTGGCACTATTATTTTAATATAAAAAATTATATATTTTATTTTTTAAATAAAAAATATTCAAAAAATATAAAATATTAATATTTTATTAATTTTTTTTATCTTTTCTCCCTTTCTCTCTCATCTTCTTCTTCTTCTTTTCCATCTTCCCCACCTTCTCCCTCCTCCTTCTTCTTCTTCCTATGTCCGGCGACCGGCAACCGGCGGCCACCGCTCGCCGCCTCCGCCGGCGACTGATTTTTTTTTTTTTTTCTTCTTTTTCTCTTCTTTCTTCTTCTCTACATTTTCTTCATTGATTTTTTAAAAAAAAAATTAAAAAAAAAAAGAAAAGGGGAGGGAGGTCCCTCCTCCCTCCCTCGTTCCAGTGAAGGGACCTCCCTCCCTCCCTTTTCTTTTTTTTTATTTTTTTTTTAAAAAATCAGTGAAGAAAATGTAGAGAAGAAGAAAGAAGAGAAAAAGAAGAAAAAAAAAAAAAAATCAGTTGCCGGCGGTGGCCGCCGGTTGCCGGTCTCCGGACATAGGAAGAAGAAGAAGGAGGAGGGAGAAGGTGGGGAAGATGGAAAAGAAGAAGAAGATGATGAGAGAGAAAGGGAGAAAGAATAAAAAATAATAATAAAATATTAATATTTTATATTTTTTAAATATTTTTATTTAAAAAATAAAATAAATAATTTTTTATATTAAAATAATAGTGCCACGTCAGCAACCGTTAAAAGTTAACAGAAAAATTGACGGCAGGGACCAAAGTGCTCCTTATCTGAAACCTCAGGGGTATTTTTGTTGAGTTTGAAAACTCAGGGACCAAAGTGTCACTTAACCCAAACCTCAGGGACCAAAAGTGTATTTTTCCCTTTTTCTTTTTAGTTAAACAATCACCGAAACCGAAGATTGAACTATTAACTTTTGAAATAATAATTGGTGTCATATCCAATAAATTATACTTAAATTGGCATAAACAATTGCTTTTAACTAATTAAACAATGGTTTGAGTATATTATTAAGAAGATGATATAGTTTCACATTTGTTAGATTTAAAAAAAAAAACTATTTTATGCATGTGTAAAAATAAAACTTGAGTTTGATCCTTTAAATTGGTCGTTTGGGGCAGTGGGTTGAGTTGAGTAGCCCACTCAACGTTTGAGACGTTGGTTTAATTAAACGGGGAGTTGGGTTATTTTACTCTCGTTTTGCTACAGTACTCTCGTTTCGCTATTATAATCCACTTACGTTCTTTCAGTCCATTGTGACCGACTCGTCGCTTCTGGTGACCACCTTCGATGAACATTCTGGTGATCGTTGTTGACATTTCCGGCAAAATTTCAGACGATCACCGTCGGTGAACGAAATTTTTTTTCTTTCTTTTCTTCTACCTCTTTTCTTCTATTTCTTTCTTTATTTTCATTTTTTTTTCGAAATGAAAATAAGAAGAAAGAAGAAGAAAAAAAAAAATCAGTCACCGTGACGGTTCCAAGTTCTTCTTACCCTTACGTACCTAAGAAGAGTGTCTTGCTTTGTATAGGTTGTATGGTTATATTCTTTTGACATTTTGATTGGAAATATATCATTTGTTTGCTAAATAATACACACTTGATTGTGAACAACACATGTATTATACACATTTTTTGGTTAAGTTAAATGTAAGATTTTCATGTACTCTTTTTCTTAAGGTCGAAGATTCAAATTTATATATTCCATATTTGTTGTATTAAAAAATGTTAATGAATGTTGCATCTCTTGCTTTTTTATTGGATTTTTTTAGACATTAAACATTTGAAAAGTTTGAAAATTTAATTAATGGTCTATTTTTTATAGTTGTAGTTAAAATAAGATGTTTCACTTTATGTTTTGGCATTTAATGATTTTATTTTTAAATTAGTACATTTTAGAAATTGTTTTTTTTTTTTAAAGAAAAAATAGAATAGATAGCAAAAATTGATTGTCATATTTACCATTCGATGAGAATAAAATAGTTATAACCCCGACTATTTAACCAACTCTGCACCTCAAATACAAACTTTTTGAACGCGGACTAAAATATTCTACACCCCAAACACATACTATTCAACTCCACAAAATATTATAACGCTAGACTATAATAACCACAAACTATTATAACCAACTTTGCACCCTAAACAGCCCCTAAATGATTGTTTTTAGTCCATAATTTTTCAAGTTTATTTTATTTTAAATTTTCAAATATTAAAATATCTAACTTAATCTTAAAAAAATTTAATAAGAATTTTTCGGGGAAACTTTATATATATATATATTCTCATCGGGTCTTTTTTTAAATTCAACAACATTTAGGAATGGGAGGATTCGAACTTCTAACCTCTTATTCATTGATACAAATCCGTTGAATTATGTTCATTTTGGCTTCTCACTATTATTTTTTCATTAATTATTCAAAATATGAGTAATAATCTTTTTTTAATTTTTATTATTGTTATTATTTTATCATTATTTATATTTCAAATTTTATTATTTTATTTTTAAAAAAATTTCATGTCAGCAATCCGTTAAGTAATTAACAGTGGAAGAACTCAGTAGATCTATTTCATAAACTTCATAAACTTGATTATCCGATTTTGAAACCTAAAGATTCAATAGGCATAAACCTCAAACATGAGAGACAAAAAACGTAATTTAGCATTAAAAAATTATTTTCTTTGATGGTATTTACTACAATGTCGAAATTATCAATTGATATATCCCCCACCACTTTGATAATCAATCATACATAAAAAAAATGTCATTTATTTTCTCTTATATCATCAATCTTATTCTCGTTCCTAGCCTCATAACCTTTTTGTTATCTATGATACAACTATTATTCTTTCCTTCTCATCTATTAACAAGACCTACAATCTTTATATTAAGGGAAAAATACATTTTTGGTCCCTAAGGTTTGGATTAGGTTTCATTTTGGTCCCTAAGGTTTCAAACTCGACATTTTTACCCCTGAGGTTTGAATTTGGTTACATTCTTAGTCCCTCCGTTAAATTTTCTGTTAATACTAACAGATTGATGATGTGGCATATACATTTTTTATTAAAAAATATTTTTTTGGAATTTTTGTAATAAAATAAAATATATATATGTTTTTTTTTATTATTTTCCTTTTTCTTTTTTCTTTATCTTCTTCCTCCCCATCATTCTTCTTCATCTTCTTCAACCTAATATCCCAACTTCCTCCACCAACGGACAACCATCTTCCGCCGCCGGCCGGTCGCCGGCTCCGGCGACTGGACTTTTTTTCCCTTTCTTTCTCCTTCTTTTCTTCTTATTCTCTTTTTTTTTTCTCTCTTCGTTTTTTTTTTCAAAATCGAAAGAGATTTCAAATCGGAGAAACAAAACCCACCACGCCACGTCGTCGCTTTTCTCTCTCTCTTCGATCTGGACTTCTGTTGAGCCGAGACCCACGCCGTTGCGAAAACTCGATCACCCGCTGAAGCTCGAAAACCCACAGCCACGCCGAACGCTCGCCGTAGTTGCTGCTGTTCGGATTTCTTCGCACTCTCCATCGGCGACAACCTGTTCGTGAAGCCCTTCTTGCCAAAGCACCATCACAAAACCCCATTTCTTCAAGATTCAAACGATCTGAAAACGCCCACGCAGCAAGAAACCCACACAGATCTGGATGTGGTAGCGACACCAACTTTTTTCGATTCCACTCGCGAAAAAACCCACAGAGCGAACAAACCACTAGATTTTTTTAATTCCGGCAGACCCACGGAATCTAGATCTGAAACGAAACCCACCAGACCGACTCCTTCGATTCACACCTGGGTCGCTTGCTGGAATCGCGTCGTGGGTCACGATCTGCCGCTGCTAAAACCGCGAACGCCGTCGGAGATGCTGAACGAAGACGGAGAGATCTGCGATTGGACATTGAACGAAGGAGGAAGAAGAATGAACCCCACCGGAGGGCAGTGGCGTTTCCGGCGAGGCGGGGGCGACTCCGGCGAAGTCTTGGTCTGAAGATGAAGAAGAAGAGTCTAGAGAAGAAGAAAAGCGAAGAAGATGGAAGAAAAAGAAAAAATAAAAATAAAAAAGTATTTAATATTATATTATTTTATTTTAAGAAATTAATAAAAATATATTTTTTTAATTAAAAATTAATGCCACGTCAGCATTCTGTTAGTACTTAACAGAAAAATTAACAGAGGGACTAAGAGTGTAATGAAATCCAAACCTCAGGGGTAAAAATGTTGAGTTTGAAAACTCAGGGACCAAAATGAAACCTAATCCAAACCTCAGGGACCAAAAGTGTATTTTTCCCTTATATTAACTATTTTACAACTTTTTATTCTCATAATTACATTACTAATATTTTTTTCTAATTAAAAAATCATAAAAATCTTTTTTTACTACATGTAAATTTTTATAAGATTAAAATTTTCTATCTACTTAGTTAAATATTTAATTTTAATTAGTAACTATTTGCAACTAAATTTGTTAAAAATCTATATTATTATAATTAGAAAAAATATTTTAATCTTTTTTATTTGATATAATTTTATATTAATTTTTTATTATTTGTTAATATCAAATAAATGATTCAAATAAAATTCAATATTACTTAATACCATAATAATAAAATTTAATGATAATTTATAATAATGATTGTTGCTCTAATAATATATATATATATATATATATATATATATATATACACACATTGTTATTGTTGGTTGATAAAATTGTATTTTAATTAATTATCATTTTTTATATCGAATAATTTATTTAAATAAACATGATATAATACTAAAATAAATTAAACTTTATTATTGATTATTATGATTTAATTAAAAACTAAATTAACATCTTATTTAATAATGCCTTTTAATTACTTAAAAGTTCCAAAAAAAAAAAAAAAAGGGTGCCCTAGTAATTTTAATATCGCTAATTCCTATTATAATTCTAGATAACTCATAATAAAAATCAAATAAATAATATTTACCTTCCAATTGATTTATTCAAATATTGCTTTTAAAGTCAAAGTTGAAAAAAAAAATCAATAAGGTACAATGACCAAGATGTCACATGAATAAAGAACATAGATTATGTAGTGACCTGAACTATGTGTACATTTCAACTTCTAACAGAAAATAAACACCAACTATATTTTAGACAAGTACAGAAGAGGAAAATGCCTATTCTGATTCCTCTGTTATAACTCATAAACTCAAAAATGTGGGAAGCAGCTCCCATAGAATAAAAAAGGGGATTGGAAAACAAGATATGATACAACTAATAAGCAAATATAAAACAAAATTGATCATATAATCTTCTAAACTACCATGAATGCACCTTAAACATGATTAGTCAGTCCTTTGAAACTTCACACTGTCTTCATCAAGATCAGCCATCTGCTTCCTCTTCTTGGACAAGACTGGATTTTGAGACTTATCTTGATCGTTGCTAAACTGAGCGGCCGTTCGGGCCCTCAATTCTTCCAAGCTCTCGCCTTCTTTTGCTCTCTCTAAAACCTGATAGTTAATTAAAAAATCATAAGAAACGCGTCGTTGATTCGGATTGCTCTAACTTAAGCACCACATGAAGTAAAAAGTAAGGCATTTGATTCATAAGGTGAGATCAAGACTTACAAGATGCCGACCATACAAGTGGGTGTTTGAAAGTGCTTGAAATGCATTTTGTGCCTCCTGCTTTGTAACAAACTCCACAAATGCAAAGCCTCTATGCTTTCCAAACTTCATTGGCAATCTTAAGCTCTTAATCTGAGAAAAGACAAATATTAACAAAAGCAAAATGAGAATCATATAGTATGATGATAAAAGAAGTGCGGTCGGAGCTTTCGACAACTTTCAAAGTGGGGTAATCAAATGTTTAACTCAACAAAAGATTAAGGAATCAGAGGTCCGAAGATGTGAATGGGCAAATGACTCTCATCCTGTTAATTAAATAGCTGAAAATTATGTCAGTCTCAAGAAGTGCAAATGCTCCAAAGGTCCACGTTAAGAACTCTTCAAAAGAACCGAGGGTCTGAACCTGAATCTTTTAGTCAGAGTACATAAAAATTCAAACGCTATGTCTGAAAATTTTACAAAAATTTCATACATTTTAGAATATCGTAGGGGTATTTACTTGTGTACAAAGTAACAAACATGAGATTTATCGATAATCACTGCAAGTGACAAAGATGCGCAACTCAATAATCACTACAAGTGACAAAGATGCACGATTCAAATGACGGAAGATCCAATATCTAAAAATTGTTTCAAGAATGATTGAAAAAGCAGAAACAAGACCCGATAAAATTTGACTGTTATGAGAAAATCCAAATCTTTGTGGATAGAACCAACTAAAAGTTCTTTTTCCTGGATGGAAGAAAATAAATAATTATTATGCTAAAATATACTCTTAAGGTGCTTTTTAAGTTTTCTTTAATGAACATTTTGAAAAGTGTTTTTAGTTAGCTAAAAGCAGTTGTCATTACCCCAAAAGCTGTGCCAAACTCACAAGAAGATATCAGTGCTTTATATGAAAAACTGTGTTCAGAACCAAGTGGATGAAGGTGCAATATAAGCTTAGTATGGGTCGTGTATTTATGGTGTGTGGTTTATGAAATCATCTACAATTGTAATAAACTAAACCAAATTAGTGAAAATATTAGGTTCTAAGATGAATGATACAGATCCCCATATAAAAATAATACTAGAGGCAGCGGCAGGCAGCAGTCTCCCATCCCCTATATGTTAATAGTCTTTGCCTCATAGCCTCAAAACAAATTTTACCGAATCTCAAAGTATAATAAACTCTCAAATATTACTTTTAATGAGTTAAAAAGCTGAATTACTAACAAAGAGAAGCAATCACCTGCCCGTAGGGACTGAACAGCTGTCTCAGATCTTTCCCTGTAGCTTCGAAGGCCACATTTCTTACAAGTAATTTAGTCGAACTTTTTTCCTTATCTACTTTTCTTTGCCCTTGATCATTCTTTTTGACATGACACATTTGTAAGATGAGGGCATGGCCATCCAAAACAGTTCCCTGATACCAAAAAAAGAAAAAAAGAATTAAGAAATCTAATATATTCCTAAACTGATATACAATGTAAGAAATTGCTTTGAAAGCACAATCACCTGCAAATTACTGCAGACACTGGTGGCAGTCTCCACCGAATCGAATTCCAAAAATCCAAAACCCATTGAGACATGCTGTCCTTTTTTTATATGCTTCTTTACCTGGCAGTCGAGAAATAAAGCTAAAAAACTTTGAACTTCTTGAGATCAACAAAATGAACTGCTGAGATCAAGATATTTATTACCTTGGTGCTCAATACTCTTCCCTCCTTCATGTGTTCACTAAAATGCTCTCTCAAACTTTCATCCGTTGTTTTAAAATTGAGGTTCTTGACAAAAAGAGACCGTGACTGAAGAAAATAGAACAAAAGTACAAGCAAGTAAATAGACTCTAAGCTCCCATGTTAAAAAAAAAATTAAAGAAAATGTATGACTGCTACATGCAAGATGCAAAACTAGTTGATGCTTAGATTTATACTGTTCCACCGGATAGATATTACAAAAACTCATAAAAGCATAAGCTGAATAATCTCCATATGCCTGTTAACCTATCATGAGTATCTTCATACAAGAGAAAGGTTCATCAAAACAAACCTCAACCCTATCAGGGTCAAAATCAACATCTGGTATTCCTTCCACTGCCTGCTCTAATATCACCCTCCTAACATCACCTTCACCAACTTCCTCATCCTTCACATTTGCAGCCATTGGATTTGGACTAAGAATATTGTCAGGAGCCCATTCCAAATACAATGGAGCATCCCTAATATAATGAAATGAAATATTAACCATTACTTTCAAGGAAAAAAAAAAACAACCATTTTTGTGCGTTCAACATGTGGATGTGTGGATTTGAACCTCTAACCTTTTGGTCGAGGACATAATGTCTTAACTAAGGGTGCTCAAGTTGGCAAAAGAAAGAAAAAAGAAAAAGGAATCTCACTTAGAAAGGGTGGACATGCTCACATCAACAATAGGAGAGGTAAAACTATAATATCAAATTTTAATTTTTTTTTTTTTTTTTTTTGATAAAGAATAAAATA
Source organism: Luffa aegyptiaca (assembly GCA_017139565.1). NCBI lineage: Eukaryota > Viridiplantae > Streptophyta > Magnoliopsida > Cucurbitales > Cucurbitaceae > Luffa > Luffa aegyptiaca. The sequence goes on along the minus strand of CM029405.1, from coordinate 8,362,988 downwards.
ATTTTAAAACAATACAACAAAACACATTATTCTCAGAGTGGGGCAAAGAATAAAGGTAGAACTAGCATTCATGCAAATTTATTTGGCAAACACTAACTCAAATAGACCACACAAGATAGCATTAATATGCTCTTTCTAACAAAGTTTCCAAAGCACAGGGCGCACTTTAAGTTTAATGCAACAAAGCTCTTGATTGCCTTAGTGAAACAAGGGACCCTCAAACAAATAAATAATAAAATTATATACAACAAAGTTCTGTAAAAAAAACAGAGTTATGGAATATTCAAGCATTAAACATCAATGTTCAACAGTTGAAAATGTTAATAAGAGGTAAAAACAAAATAAAAATAAAAATACCTCACCCTCCAGAATCTATACTAACATAAAGTCATTACTGCTAACAAAGGTATAGCACATGAGTAAATGCTCAATAGTCAATACCATCCCCATCCATGTTACACAACAAAAACATTTAAGGGCTAAGACAAATCCGGAAATATCTTTTCTGAAAGATAAATCAACTCACTGTCAACTATACTGCAGTTACTTTCTTCCCGTATATTAGATAAAGTTGTCATAATTCAAATGACTACAAAACTTTTCCTCTTAGCCCACACACACACATAAAAAACCATTGAAGGAAAACCTTAAAAGGTCAAATTAATCTTTGATTTTCCCATTGTTAGATTACTAAGGAAAGTAAAATCCAACAAAATTAGAATCAAAGAAATTTGTTATATACCATTGTTACCTGTGATATTAAGTTGTTCTTAGCTTCTATAGCATAAAAACACAAAAATCAATCAGTTTTTATCTAAAAATAGAAGACAGCATATCATTTGCCAACATGATCATAGCTTAACTAGCATAAAGCTTGTACTAATGACCAAGAGGTCTGTGATTCAAATCTCCCACCCACCAGTTGTCAAAAAAAGAAAGAAGAAGAAGAAGAAGAAGACAGCTTAATATTCTTTAACCTATGATGTCTGCATGGTGAAATGCAACTCCATCAATAATATGCCATAAAATACCACAGATGTTCTCAAACATATAAGAAAAGAGAATGAGCTCACTTGTAACGCTTGTATGCTAAACCTTTAAAGGCAGCGCGGGCTACAGATGCCTCAAGAAAAATAACCTGAATCTCAGAGTAAAGCAGTTCAAAGGTTAGAAGATAAAGATGAAATTAAGTAACATGATAAAGTTTATCATTAACAGTGAAAGATTTTATCTGCGCCACGAATACTGAAAGGTGCTTCAATCAGTCCAGCTGATTAAAGACAACCATGAATTAATCATAATTGGTGGGCGTAGATGAAATCATTTATTGTAATATTAATCAAGCAAGTGTTACAGAGAAATCATTAAGTATAAGATCTATTAAGTATTAACTTATAATATATATATTTATATATATCTATATAGCAACAATTACCAAAGCCAATATCTTTGTTGGTGGAAGAATGATTTTATCTAAACTCCCAAATTTCCCGAACATATTTGCAAGTTCTCCTTCAGAAGAACCATAAGGCAAGTTTTTCACAAGAAGAATATGATTGCTCCTTTTGAGTCCATCAGCTTTACCAGAAGCAAATTCCTCTAAAGATGCAACATTTACTCCAGCATTTGTGAGAGCCTTCTTTGTCTCTGCAACTACTTGAGTCTCACCCAAAGCAACTCGTACGGCAAGGTCATCAGCCTCCCGGTCCAGTAATTCACCCTTACTGACACCATATTTTCTAGCAATATTTTCAACAACCTATAGACAAAAGAAGACGTCAAGATGCCTGACAAATAAGCTCACAACTGAAATTTATCTTTTATAAACAGTAAACACGAAGAAGGTAGGAAACATTCTTGATAGATTTTGGACAATTTTGAATTTTGATTTTGGACAATTCTTCAAGGTAATTTTTTTATGAGATTTTGGACAAGGGGCAGGGATAGGCAACCCATCTAGACCCAAAGAATGCATTTTAAATAAAAATCACTTATCCTAAAATTACCTTTGAAAAATTTACTAATTTAAAGTGTGTTTAGCATAATTTTTTTTTTGAGTGATTTCAGAATATCAAAAGTTTTTTTAAAAAAATCTTAATAAATAAAAAGAATTAATTTTTAGAGAGAGAGAGAGAGAATAATTTATAAACTTTGTTTGAATAAACACTTTGAGAAATTGTTTGTCCAAAAATGACTTTAAAGTGATAGACCGAAAATTTTCAAAATATGTAGTTAAAAAAAACCATATCCGTAATTAATAGAGTCACTTTTGAATGTAGAGCAACAAAACAATTTTGTTATTTAAAGCACTTTTTTAAAAAATGTAAGATATAAAAATATTTTAAGAAAAAGTACTCTTAAACTAAAAGGTATGTCAAACACACCCTAGATCATCTTTCTACAATCCTTAAAAAATGTGTCTCCTACTCTTATGTCACTCATGCAACGCCTTTTGTATGGACAGCGAACCACTAATCCCTTATGCACCTTGTACTTTTTCTTATAAGAAAATAATGATCCAAGCAATTGTAAAGAAGTACAAGAGTAGGTTATGTCATACTGTATCAGGGCGCATGAATAAACTATTCCATGCTCTTGTATTGCCACTAGCTTCAGATGCTTTTCTCTCTTCCTCTCTCTTTTGCTTGAAGGATTTTGACCTTTGGCCATCTAAAATATTTTCCCTGTACATGAGCAACATTCTCCATTAAATATATTCGATTAGAGAGAGGGGGAATGAAAATAGCAATAGCATTGAAAATTGTGCAATCCAGGCACAGAGAACATACACTAGTGGAACTTACTCTGGTTTCTCGGATGTTTTCCTTAGTTGAGCAGGCATGACATGCAATAATCGCCCTTGGAAAATTGAATTGTCCAATTCTTCAAGCGCCCTTCAGTTAAAATATAATTGAAAATTTTTCTTAATAGGCCCAATTGTTTCAAAAATGTATAAGAAGTGACAAGGACAAAACCAAGCATACTCCTGTTCTTTTATTTTAAGTTAAAATCTGAAGTTCAAAAGAAAACAAGAAAGAAGAGATTTTTTTTTTTTTTTTTTGATATCCGTGAGTGTCCGGGCCAGCTTACGCGCACCTCAACTAATCTCACGGGACAACCGTCTGACCCTACTACATTTGGTTGCCAAGGAAACTCGTAGGATATTAAATATCCTAGGTAGGTGGCCACCATGGATTGAACCCATTCCCTCTAAGCCCTTTATTTTTTTATGGCCCTCATTGACCATTAGGGCCAACCCATGATGGTTAAAGAAGAGAAAAATCACTATGAAATATTAGTAATTTCAAATTTCAATTTTTCCCAAAGATCTCCAAATTAGACCAGTCTTGGAAGGCATGTCTTCATGCAACGGGAAACCTAGCAGCACTTAGAAAATTTGCAGTTGAGAATAACTATATATCAACGATTCGGCCATTAAAGCCTTAGTACAACATGTCAGGACAATCAAACACAAAAAGGAACAATGAAACTAGTAAACATTTTCATTCACCAAAATACCTTTTTGCAGATTCTGGAACAGTGTAATGGATATAAGCAATGCCTTTAGAACGTCTTGTATCTTTATCAACTACAAGATGTACCTCTGAGATGGTGCCATATTTTTGGAAGTGCTCTTCTAACTCTTCTTCGCTGATGATAAAAGTTCAAAAAATAACAACAAACCAAAAAATTTGTAATTGCAGCAAATTTGCATGAATGAAATATAAACAAAAACAAAGAAACGGCACAGTTGAACAATTGCAGAAAGGATTATTACGTTGCTGCGTATGGCAGATTACGAACAAAGAGTCGACCGCTCTCCAGCATTTCATCTTCCTTATTTTCTTGAGTTGATGAGGATTTCTCCATGTTGAGTACATCTGCATCACAATGATTGGAATGGTCCTCTTCTTTGGCTTTTGTTTCCCGTCGTAATTTGGAATCTACCATCTGAACATCCTTTAACTCCAATTTTTTATTCATGGATTCATCCTCATTTATAGCATCCTCATCATTATTGTCATTATCACTGGTCTCTGAATCTGACCATGCTTTGTTCACCCTGCTTTTAAAATATTCCATATCCGAAATTTTATCATCATGAGCAGAATTTTTTCGCAATGCAGTTTGCACTTCCTCGGCTTTATCTCCATCAACAGTCACCAACTCCAGTCTTTTTCCGTCTACCTTTTTCATTTGACTTGGTTTCTCCTTTCCTTTTCCCTTTTGATCAGCTTCTGGAGCCATCAAAATGTCATTCGCCCACAATTTTGAATTAATCCGAGGTTGTGTCACTTGAAGAAACTCTTGGACTTTAGAGTCATCGTCTTGAATACTACTCAATTTATGGTTTTCTCCCTCTTCTTTAGACCCCAAAAAACTTGAACTTTTGTCATCTTCCACTTTCATCCCATCTTTAGTGCTCTTTTTATCTTTAGAATGTTTACTCCAAGGTCGGGGAATATTTGGATCTCCAACTTTCCATGCAATCTGGAAAAAGAAAAGCAGGATTTAGTAATCACATCAAGTCAACATATGTATTTTCACTCTAATTAACTATCTTTACACAAGGAAAACAATTCAACCGAATCAAAGACTATGATTCCTACTCATATACAGAATACTCAATCAACATACTTCGCAAAAAAAAACCCGGCATTGCAACACAAATCAGTCGAAGAAAAGATATGAAACCCACCTTGTATAAGCATCTTCTTTCTTTTTTTTCTAATAGAAACTAAAATATACATCACTGAAAGCTCAGATACGTATGAGGAAGATAAGGCCCCTACCAGCCATCACAAAGCTTCAAAGGCAACCCAAAATTCCAAAGAAGAAGACGCTAGGTATTTGATAAGGTCCCAAAATTCCATGAAAACAAAAATTCCTCACTTCAAATATCCTTCTATTCCTCTCCATCCAACAAATAGTAGTTTTTTCCACATGTAATCCAAAAAACTAAAGTGATATAGTCTTCTCTTTAAACAAATGCCCACGCAAAAGCTAATTGACATTGTTTGCAATAATTGTGGAAACAGGTATGCTAAGGTTTGATACCTTCTCAAAGAACCAAAAGGCATTAGGAGGCACCTAAAAAGACCTGTCCCTACATAAACCAACGGAACCATCAACAAACCTAAGGTGTTTGAGATGCTTCTAAACTCTCGTGATCCCGAAACCCTCAAGTTTTCCACTATCCTTTTAAAGTCTGCTAAGAGCATGTCTTAATTACAACTATAACATTATACCTCCAACTAATAATTATACTTTTCCAAAAACGCCTGCCATATTTTCTCTTTCTCCTTCTTGGTGTATTATGCGTAAAACCCAATCCAAATCTCAGTGTCACCGTTTTAGTACTTGCGTAAAACCCAATCCGAATCTCAGTGTCACCGTTTTAGTACTTGTTGTTTTGCCTATCATCCTCGAACGGATGGTCAAATAGAAGTGGTTAATAGAGGAATGGAAACTTACCTATGATGTTTTGCTATGCATTGCCCAAGTAAGTGGGTGCAGTGGCTGCCTCAGGCGAAATACAGCCATATCATTCGGGGTTAAAAACCAGTCCCTTTAAAGTGGTTTATGGTCGTGCTTCACCATCTATTTTGCCTTATATGTCTGATGGATCGCTCGTGTTTGAGCTGGATAAACAATTGAAAGAACGTGATAGTATGTTGCAGATGATTAAGGAGAGACTTTTCTATGCTCAACAATATATGGTGTCTTTGGCGAATGAGAAACGACGGTTTGTGGAATTAGATGTGGGAGATTGGGCGTATTTGAAATTAAGGTCATATCGACAGGGAACTCTGGCTAAGAATTTTAATGCTAAATTAGCACCGAGATTTGTTGGTCCTTTTCAGGTTGAAGCTCAGATTGGAATGGTTGCCTATCGATTGACTTTACCAGTGGGGGTTCGAATTCATCTAATGTTCCATGTGTCACAGCTTCGTAAAGCTACTAAAAATACTTTTCCTGTGACACCATTTCCACCTAATATGACTGGAGATTTTGTTCTTAAAGTGGAACCTTTGGAGCTTCTGGGAATACGACAATCGCCTACTGATACTTCTAAAGTGGAGGTGCGGATACGTTGGACTGATATAGATGTTTCAGAGGCTACATGGGAGGATGCAATATGGCTAGAGGCTCAATTTCCTAACTTTCATCTTGAGGACAAAATGGTTCTTTGGGGGTCGGGTAGTGATAAACCTCCTATTAAGAATGCATATAGAAGAAGGAATAAGGAGAAGGATGGGGATCAATAGTCAGTCGGTTAAGCTAGTTACTAATGATAGTTACACTTGAATAAATAGATCTGTGTAAATAGCTATGGTACCTTTTTGACTTGGAGTGAAAGTAGTGATGAAGGTGGAGAGAAGGGGAAGCTCTCGAAATCTTCCCTTGACTGTAATAGAACTTTTCTACTGATATAATACCAAGAATCTATCAAAAGTACTGGAACGTTGTTTTGGAAAGTTTTGGTTGGTTCATGCAAACCTGGAAACATCAAAGATCTCCTTTCATTGATTTTTGTGGGCCACCTTTTCAAGGATGAAAAGAAAACTCATTGGCTTGCTCTCAATCGGTCATTCTTTTTTACTCTTTGGTTTGAACGGAATAGACGTATCTTCACCAACACATCATCTTCATTAAATAGTTTATTGAATTTGGTTTTTTTTTTATGTTTTATATTGGTGCAAACGCAAAAATCCTTTTAAAGCTTTCAGCCTTTCTACTTAAGTTTCTCCATCTATGTTGGTAGGGAGTTTTTTTTCTCCCTTTTGATTTCATTCATCAATGAAATATTATGTTTCTCTCTCAAAAAAATAATTATACTTTTCGATATCTTCATTTGAGGACTTCAACCAAATGAATGAACAACAGCCCCTTTCATATATAGTAATGTTCTCAAGAGGAATAGCAAGAAATAATTTTTAAAAAAAAAGCAGCATAAAATTACATCCTTTAATTTCCGAAAGAATTCATATCTGTCTTTTATTATTTTTTAATTTTAATAGTTTTGTGCTTGGTGCTAATCATCAATCTTTGATGCTTTGGTACTGCATGGTTGGAGTGTAGAAAATTTTCCCGGAGCAAAAAAGAAAATATAAAACATCACCAATAATGTGAAATACCAAGAAAGATAAAAACAAATACAAGACCAAAGAATACTACAAACCTCACAAGCGATCCTGTGAGTATTGATAAAAGATTTGTTGAAGTATCTTATCGCTCCTTGAGCTTCATGTTCTGTGCGAAACCCAATGAAAGCAAATTGTCGGCTCTTCCCATCCCTTGAAAATAAAAATTTATGTCGGAAAATCATTATTATATCTTGTAAGGATCTAAGTGACACAACCAAAGGCAGAAACATTCAAACAAATCAAGAGTAGGGTATGAAAAGTACTTGGTGCGCATGAGCTTAACATCAGTAATCTCTCCTTTTTCAGAGAACATGGTACGAAGGCGATTGTCATCTATGTGCTTAGGCAAATTCTTCACACATATCCTAGACCTGTTATGCAGAAAATTCTTAATCAACAGACTTTGCCATTTGCCAAGAGAGAGCAACAGTAAGTTTTGAAGAGTCGATTTTGAGCAGATGCTTGTAGAATAAAGACATAGAAATGAGCAAATACGAAGATGACCAATATTGTTTGTGTATCAGTGGGTGTGTGTGTGTGTGTGTGTGGCAGTAAACATATAAAACTCCAAAAGCGAAGAAAAGAGTGAGCTCACGTAGTATCAGTCATTGTAACTTTGAGGCAACCGGATCAATCAGGCTTCTGAATACCTAAGTGAAACTTACAGGACTAGATGCAACCTGGACGAAAGCATAAACAAAATGTGTAAGTCGCTCAATGCCACTCATAAAGCTAAAATGTAAGAAACTCACACAACACCACACGACCCAGACATACCAACTCCTTGCTGTTAAAAAGAAGATATCAGACATCCAAAGGTTTGAGACAAGTATTTTATCAATGTTTGAAAGCTGGAACTTGTTGCCCAGAGACAAGAGGGAATAAAAAAAATTGTCATCCAATGAAGTATGACAATTAAAGCAAATCAAGATGTGCTAAAACCCAATGAGGATAGTAGGAGAAAAACAAAAAACATAGGTCACAGATGGGTGTCCGAACGGTTATGGAACAAAACGAAAGGAGAAGCTAATCAAATAAGTAGAAAAATAAAATATCGATCGAATGTAAACCAATCTTGGCAGCCCCCTCAAAGTCCGCGATCAAAAACAATAGTTTGAAGACAAGAAAACAAACTAGACAGAAGTAATTACCCTGTTCTTCTTTCCTCTTATTTCTGTCAATTCAATCACTACTTCTTCCTTATGTGGTGCGACCTCCTCTTTCTAATACTCAAAATTCTCTGATTTTCCTTTCTCTTTCCCTAACTTTACTGCCAATTCTCTTCACGCCACCACTCGCTGAAAATCAATGGGTTTTTTCTTTCAAACCTGGGTCCGACAAGGGGAGTATTGAATTGGGCTACTCGAGCTCTGGATTTGGTCTGTGGCTGACAGGAGTGGGTTAACCTTCCACCATTTGGGCCTCTTGCTTCGGCTTAGTAGATACAGTGAGACTCCTTTTCTCTATCTACTTTAGATAAAGGTACAGTTAAATTACAAGTTTTATTCCCGAACTTTGAGAGTTGTGTCAATTAGGTCCCTAAACTTTGAAAAGTATCAAATAGATCTTCGAATTTTCAATTTTGTGTCCAATAGATCCTTAAACTTTCACTTTTGTGCCTAAAAGGTCCTTCAGTTTTTAATTTTGTGTTTAATAAATCCTTGTCCTATTCGACATTTTTTAAAATTCACAACAAAATTGAAAGTTTAGGGCCACAAAAGGCATAAAATTCAATTTTATATCTAATAGATTGGTTAATTTTTAAAAATCTCAAATGTACACCATGGACCTGTTAGACACAAAATTGAAATTTCACAGATTTATTAGACATTTTCAAAGTTTAGACCTATTAGACACAAAATTAAAAGTTCAGGGACCTAATTGATACAACCTTGAAAGTTCAAGGACTAAACTTGTAATGAAACCTAAAAGTAACTCGGAAAAGAAAACTTTTAAGTCCCTTTTTTGCCGTCCACTTCTTAATATATATCTATTTTACCCTAAATTATATACCTATTTATTTTAGGCATTTTAATGTTTAGAATTTTTTAAGGCATTTAATCTCTGAACTGTCACTAATATATACCAATTTATTTAAGCCATTTTAATGTTTAGAATTTTTTATAAAAAACACATTTGGTCTCTGAACTTTCACAAAAGTAACAATTTAGTCTCTGAACTTTAATTTGTAACAATTTAGTGCTTGGATTTTAAAATTTGTAACGATTTAGTCCTTATCACAAAAATTATTATTAAGATTTAATGGAATTTTGTACATATAATTGATAACTTGATTAGAACCGTACGTATTTGTAAACTAAAAAAATCAAGTCATTGCAAAATAAAAATTGACACTTAATTTCAATGCAAATTTTCACCAACTTAATCATTACAAATTTTAAAGTACATCGATTGAATTGTTACAAAATTGGAAGTTCAAGGAATAAATGAGACTAGATTGTTATTCTATGGAAGTAGAGGGACTAAAAGTGTTCTTTTAACCTGTTCTAGATCACTATACCATACAATGCGTGTGGAACTTTTAATTTCCAGTAAATTCAAAATTAATCCAGGAGGGAAGAGCTCATCTTCTTCTTCACCGCCATGATTAAAATCTAAAAACTCATCAAAATAACCCATAGTCTACAATTATGAATATATTAAGGTTACTCTATCGATCAAAGCAACTTCTAGTTTCTTCATTACACAAAGCCCTAGTTTGAGTTGTTTCAGTCAGTCGGTTCGGTTGGAACTTGGAAGAGAAAAGAAAGACAGAAAGACTGGAAGAGTACCTGTAAAAGGAGAGTAGAAAACACCGTGCAAACCGCTAGAGGTAGGCGGCGGAAAAGAGAAGGTGGCGCCGGCACTGAGCAGGATAGAGACGGCGGCTCCGGCAGCAGCACCGAACCGGAGAGAGGCGGCGGCGAGGTGGGAGGGGTAGCCGGCGTGAAGCGCGTGAGACTGAGAGGAAGATGGAAGGGCCTAGGTTTTCCTCCTCAAGTTCAAATGGGCTGTGTTATTATTAGTTAGGCTATGGTGTGGATTGATTGGGCTAAATTTTGAATCTTGCCTTTTCTAATCGGTAGTATTTAAACAAGAGAACTTGCGTTGGGTGGCAAGTAAGATTTCTATAATTGCAAATATAACACAATATAAAAAAAAATGGCAAATATGTCATAATCTATCACTGATAGACTCTGATTAATTAAAATCTATCATACTGATAGACTTCGAAAATGATCATATTATTACTTAGAGTCTCTCATAATCTTTTTTTTTTTAGTACATCAACATTTGGGGGTGGGGAGTTTCGAACATCTAACCTCTTGGTCGGGTACGGGGCAATGATCGCTGAGCTAAGCTCGCTTTGGCAGAGTCTCTCATAATCTATCAAATTGATTGACTTCGAAAATGATCATATTATTATTTGGAAAGTCTTTACTAATATACTTCGATTATTCAGAGTCTATCAAAATCTATCAGTGATAGACTCTGATAAATCAGAATCTATCAATTTACGGATAGACTATGATTATTCATAGTTATCAGTGTCTATTGCTGATAGACTCCGATTAATCGAAATCTATCAATGACTATCACTGATAGACTTTGATTAATCAAAATCTATCAGTGATAGACACTGATAGAATCCAATTAATTGAACTCAGTGATAGACATTGGACATTGATTAATGGGAGTCTATCAGTGATAAACACTAATAGAATCTGATTAATCAAAGTCTATTAGTGATAGATAGACACTGATATATGAGTTTTCTAAAATTGCACATGTATAAAAAATTTGGAAATTAAACAAAAAGTATAAAAGTAACTTACATCATTCGCCAATAATATATTCTCGTTCATATTTTGTCAATCTTCAGGATTTTGTGATTCCCAACAAACTAGTCTTGAGTCATTAACTTCAATCTATTTGGCAAATTATGGAGTATATCAATGATTGATTAGTTGAAGTCTAAATGACAATAAAAAATTTTCTAAAAAGAGATTTAGAACGTTTTGAATTGACTATAAAGAAACGTTTGTTGAAGTCAACAATCAATTAGTGGCTATTACTCATAGATTCCAATAATTAGAGTCTATCTCCGATAATAATAAAAAATAATTTAAAAAAAAAACTTTAATTATTGGAGTCTATCAAATGTCGAAAAAACATAAATCAACATAAATCAGTAGAGAAACTAGATAAGTTGATTTTAAAAAAAAAAAAAAAAAAAAAAAAAAAAAAAAAAAAAAAAAAAAAAAAAAAAAACTTATTGATTTTCCCATTTGATGCGGAAACGAGGGATGCTAAAAACTGTCAATTGATGGACAAAAATAAGTGGGGTGAATGGACTTTGATGGGCTTTTGGGTTTTTTACAACTAATTGTGCTATACATGCAATTAGTTTGCAAGTGGGCTATATTTGTTATTAATTTGGTACAATTTGCCATCTATGCAAACGTCCCTTTAAATAATATATTTAAGTTTGATTTTTTTTCTAAGTGGATTTTAATTTAATTATTAACCTTTAATTTAAAACATTATTAAAAAAATATTTAATTTAAAACAATGATTAATAAATTATAAAGTTCTACTTAAATATTTGAAATATTGCAAACATGAAAAGTATTATTAGCATGCATTTTTTAGTAGTAACAAACAACGCAAAAGAAAATAAGAGAGAAACTATCCAACGAGAGCATAGCTCAATTGACATAAGATTGTACTAATAACCACGAGGTCTGTGGTTCAAATCCCCTCACTCCCATATTGTAAAAAAAAAATAAAAAATAAGAGAGAAACTACTCTTCGAGTGTGAACTACTTCTGGCATCTCAAAACAGGACTTGAGCGGTCCATTTGGAGGATTCGTCAATCCAAATTTTAGAGGACACAGTGGTACAAGCATGAATGGTAAGGATATTGGACAACTTCAGTTACTCAACTTCCTTTTTGTTGTTACTATGATATGGTTGATCTTTTGATATAGTTAATTAGAAGCTCTAGTCATCTTTGCTGAATACATGCCCATTTTTCATACTACCAAAAGAATGTCACTATATAAACATGCAAATGCAATCAATTTCTCTGTCCTTTTAAAGTAGCATGATTTTAATCATTTATTTTAATTTAATTATTAACGACCAATTTAAAACAATAATATGATCATTTTGGAAAGTATATAATTAATTATTTTATTGCTTACCCTGTTAGAAGTACGAAATTAGGAAGAGATTATTTGGCACTATAAAATAAAGGATATGGACTATTCTAGGATTTTTATGTGTCAACTATCACGTAAAAAAATTTAATTTGTAGCATTATATAATAACATATTGAATCAAATACATTGACATAATATATAATAAATATTAAATTATTCTTTAAAAAAAATATTCTTCTATATAGAATAACTTTTGTGAAAACAATAAGAATATGAAAACATTAAATTAAAAGTTATTGCATCATCGATAAAATAATAATAATAATAATAATAATAATAAAATAACCAAACACAACCCTTTTTTTTTTTTTTTTTTTTTTTTTTTTTTTTTTTTTTAAGTTTTGATACTAGGTGAGGGTGGAGAGATACTAAACATTTTGGTAGAATATTTATGTCCTAACTAGTTGACCTTTACTCAAATGAATTATGTTTGCTATGTTTAAATGACGAGTTGATTAAAACATATTTATCTAATAAATTAATTACCAGCACAATTTTAAAGTCGGATTATTTTAAACTCTAAAAGACATGACATGTCAGTAAAATAAACAAATAAAAGACAGACACATTGACGGTTTATGTGGCATAACTTAGGGACACTTTTAATCTAAAAACTCTTAGGCAACAAAGTTAGAGGTGGTGAATCCAACCATACCTTATTCACTCAGTTATATTTCGATTAATTAGCGTAAATTTCCTGGCTATACCAATGCTTGATAAAATATCAAAAAGTATATTAAAAATATTATTATTATTTTAAATACACTTTTTGTCCTTAAAATTTAAGCTTTATGTCTATTTGGTTCATGATTTTTTTTAAAAATGAACAATTTATGCCTTGTTTGATAACTATTTGGTTTTTAGTTTTTGGTTTTTGAAAATTATGCTTATAAACACTACTACTAATACCAAATTTATTTGTTTTGTTATCTACCTTCATCCTATGTTTTCAAAAACCAAGTCAACTTTTGAAAACTAAAAAGATAGTTTTCAAAAACTTGTTTTTGTTTTTGGAATTTGGCTAGAAATTCAAAGGTGTCTTTAACAAATATGAAAACCATGGTACAATAATTGAGAGAAAACAAGCATAATTTTCAAAAACTAAAAACTAAAAACCATATGAGTATCAAACGAAGTCATAACAATTGAAGTTTTAGAAATATATATAAACGGTCTTTGAACTTAATTTGATAGTTAGTTGATCTGTTGATTCATGTTGAATACTTGGTCATTTTTTAAAATGACATGGGTTAGAATTAAAGATTTACTAAACTAGAAATTAAAATAGTTAAAGGTTAAAAAAACAAACCTTTCATTTTTGCAATTGTTCACATAAGATTTCAACGAAGGAATATGGTTCGTGGAATTCAACTTGATTTGAATAATTTTGTGGTTCATATTCAATCTTTATTTTTTATCCTTTGATTTTTTTCTCTCTCAAATTTAAATTATTTTCAAAAGCTTTATAACGTGTTCCTTGTATAATAATAATAATAAAACTTGTTCTAGAATGTGAATTTATTTCAAGGCTTTTACAACTTGTTTTCTCGAATGTGACTTTATTTCAAGGACTGTGCAACTTTGTTCTTGAGATTGAATCTTCAACTTCTTGGAGAATCAATTGGTATCTCGAGGTCCAAAGTCTTTTGATTTCCAAGTCTTTGGTATATTCAAGAACTTCGAGGGGTCTTATGATATTGTAGAAGCTAAGTCTTTTTAGTGTTATGGGTTATGAATTATCCCTAAATTCATCTTTTGAGATTTTCAACTTTTAAACTTTGAAAATGAAGGATAGTTATTTTATTTATAGAACTTTCCATGGATAATGTAAGTTTAAGCTTAATTGGCTTTGGACCTGATTCATTAGACTTTGGACTTTATTGGTAGTGAGCCTAATTATCCTCTTATTTTTAATGAATTTTAGACCTAATTATTATATGGTCCAATTTGAACATTGACACAATCAAATGACTATAATAAAGATATTATTGAGGTCTGTCATTTTTTTGTCTTCAAATTTAATCTAGAATGCCTATTAATTTACAATTATCACAAATTTAATAATTTGATTAATTAAAAATAATATGGCTATTGATCGAATTTTCTCATTCAAGAGCAATCTTCAAATGATCACGATTTTAAACCCAAACTTTGCAAATGAAACTGATTCACTCACCCTAATTGATGACCTAAACTTGCAATTTTTCGTCCCTCAAAATTAAACCCTATCAATGTGGCAGTTTAATTTAAAAACGATTGGAATCTATATCACTCTGTATTTTACGTAAAGGTTTAAAACTACATTGAAATGAAAATTTGAGCATATTCAATAGATAAGACATCTACTACCATCTCTAAAGACGATAGTTCGTTCTCAACTTTTACCGTGGTTGAACTAAAAAAATAAAACAAAGACTAAAATAAAATATTTGAATTTTATAGTCATAAATAGAACATCTACAAATTTTAGGAATTTATGATCTAGCCCTTAAAATGGTTTAATGTATTTTTAGTTAAAATTGTTACCTTGAATCTTAATTTTAAGTATTCAACTTAGAAAGATATAGATAAAACACATGTTTTGAGAGTCAATTTTTTAATGACCAAAATCACTTTTGTAACGCCCCAGGTCCAGGATTCGGAATCCGGATTCGGCACCTAAGCCCCCGATATTCCCCTGCGACCTGGCCACGTTACCAACTCGTCTTAAACTGCTTCCAAGACTGAAGACTATCCCCACAAACCCAACACGGGGTCCTTTTTAGGATGCATTGTCCTCACTCACATGCTCCCTAGGAAAATTCCTAGGAGGTCACCCAACATAGAACTTCTCCAAGCCAAGCACGCTTAACTTCAAAGTTCCTATGATTGAGCCATCGAAAAGGAAGATGCACCTTGTTTGTATAGGTAGTATCTATCAATTCTTTTAAGCTTATCTTGACTATACTTTCATGTCCTCATGATCCCTCTCATTCGGATGTGATCTCGGTTCATTCATGTACCCCTCCTAACTTCGGGCGTCACAACTTCTATTATGAAAGATATATTTCAGGACAATAATGACTCGAACAAATGAACCAAATAAAGTTGGGAACCCAACCCAATCCAACCCTTTTGTGTTTGGGTTGGGTTGGGTCTGGTCACCGGGTTGTTCGATTTTTTTAAATTAAATTAAACTCAAATCCTAATTTTCAATTTAAAAATACACCAAATTCAATCTTTACCTCTAATCCTAATACAAAATACATATTTCTATCTAAATCCCAACAAAAAATTCAAATCAGAGAAACCTTATTCCAGAAATAAAATATTGATTTAAAAAAGTTAAAACAAACAACAATAAGAAATCCTGTTAAGATTTTTTTTTTTTTTTTTTTTTTACTTAAAATCCTACAAAATCCGATCATTTTAGTTGGTAATTTTTCTTGACATAAAAACACGATTTGAAATCATTCTCTTTCTTAACATAACAAACAAAAAAATTCATTTAAAATCTATATTATGATTTGAAATCTCTCAAAATTGCGTGGTTCCAAACACATATATATTTTTTCACATATGTTCTCTCTTGTATCAATAAAATTTTGATTGATTCAATTTTTATAACATTATTTTTCTTAAATTTTTATCAAATGTTTTAGATTAATTAAACATAATTGGATGCAACTTAAATCATATAAACTTTTAAATAATGCTTTCTAAAAACAAAGTTAGCCGCAATTATTTTAAAAAACCTAATACACTACTTTATAACTTGGAGGACTCAAAGAATATTCTTTTTAACACTTTTGAAATTAAATATTTGTTTAACAATATTTTATAATTTGTTTTCCCTTCAAGTACACAACAGCTAGGGCTTTGTTTCCAAGAAGATAAAAGGAAAATCAATATATCACATAATTAAAGAAAGGATAAATCCAAATCTTGGGATGGAAAAACAGGATCTGATTTCCATAAGATTCTTAAACAAATTAAACATACAGATGTATACTTTTTTTTTAAAAAAAAAAAAAAAAAAAAAAAAAAAAAAAAAAAATCGTTTAGATTGAAATGTTCAATTTTCACAAAAAAAAAGAAAGATTGAAATGTTCATCTTTTCTAACACTCCCTTACCAAGTTACCATGCGAAAATAATATATGTAATTACATCTTATTCAATAGTGTAAATTCAATGTTTTTCCTTCAATTTTATCTTTTATAATTTCAATTGTATTTAGTTTTTTAACATAATAATTTATTTTATGATCTTTCGAACTTTGCATTAAATTTGGGGAAATATAAACTTTTTTACCGTTTACACAAAGTATCATGATATATTATATAAAATATTTATTGTATAGAATATAAAATTTAATAACAAGAGTAAAAAATAACTTTTACACACTGCCGAGCATAGCTTAACGGTAATTGGCATGTATCATCGACCAATAGGTTAGACATTCGAATTTTTCCATCCCGAATTTTGTTGAACTAAAAAAAAAAAAAAAAAAACTTTTACGCACAATTTGAGAGTTAAAATTTAAGAAAAATAATATATATGAAATTGCAAGGATAGACACCAAAATATTATTCAAATAATTCATTATTACGATGTTAACTAGATAATATAAATTTAACATGTATTTAAAAAAAAATGTTACAAGTTTTTATTAACTACAAAATTTATTTTTTTTCAGATATGTCAGTATAGGTATGACCTGTCTTATCGAGTTTTTTTTTTTTTTTTTTTTTTTTTTTTTTTTTTTTTTTTTTTTTGAAAAAATGAAGAATGAATTGGGTTATTTTTATAAAATTTCTAATTTTTTGCTATATTTAAAATATACATATTCATTTTATTCTAATATTGTAAATGTCTCATTATTAATCTATTTAGAATACTCGTGCAGTGAACACAATTATTGCTTCTCAAACTATTTCAAAAAAAAAAAAAAATTATTGCTTCTCAAAAAAAAAAAAAAAAAACACAATTATTGCAAAGCAAATTACAATTTAATACTTCTAGGGAAGCTTTGTTTTTCAAAGAAAAGAGATCTTATTGTTTTTTTTTTTTTTTCCGAGAGAGAGACAAGCTTATTGTTTATACTATTAGATAAATATTAATTACAAGATTAATTTAATCACATGAAACAAAAATAATTTCTAAAACAAACATGAAATGAAAATAAATATATTTCAAACTTTAAAACATGTGAGAGTGAGGGGCTTCAAATTTTCTACCTCTTGATCGAGAATATGTGTCAATTACCGTTTAATGCTCACTTTGGTTTAATTATACATATTCTTTAATCTTAATAAACGAGAAGAAAAAAGGGCCGGTTGCAATTATAGCAAACCGGCCCAAAATAATTGCAGATTTAGCGGCCCGCGAAACATTTTGCAAAAATGGCAAAATTTCAAGGTCTGGAACGTGAATTTACTAAAATACCATTTTTAACTGATAGAATTCTATAAGTGAACTGATAGAATTCTATCAGTTCTATCACTGATTGAATTCTATCAGTGATAGAACTGATAGAATCAATCGATGATAGAATCTATCAGTGATAGAATTCTATAACCGATAGATTCTATCAGGTCTATCACGGATAGAATTCTATCATTTCTATCGGTGATAGAATTCTATCATTTCTATTGTTGATAGAACTCTATCACTGATAGATAGATTCTATCACTAGAGTAACAAAATTCTATCAGATAGAATTCTATCGCTGATAAATAGATTCTATCACTAGAGTAACAAAATTCTATCGGATAGAATTCTATCGCTGATAGATAGATTCTATCACTAGAGTAACAGAATTCTATCGGATAGAATTCTATCGCTGATAGAACTCTATCACTTATAGAAAGACTTTCTATCAGTGATAGAAGATTTCTATCAATTTAAAAAAAAAAAAAAAAAAAAAAAAAAAAAAAAAAAACGATGAAGAAGAAGATGCGCGCGCCAATCACAGGGGCAATTTAGGAATATAAAAAATTAATTAAAAAATTTTGCCATATTTGCAAATATTTTTAAAAATTGTTATATTTGCCGTTATTTACCCTCATGTTGTCACCCATTACAATTATCCAAGAAAAAAATACAACAATGTAACTTCTAAAAACAATGCGATAGCCAAGGAATAATATATACTCAAAAAATCAAATGTAGTAGAGTCATATAGTTGTCTTATGAGATTAGTTAAGAGGTGGGTGCAAATTGATCCAAAAAGTCAATGAATGATAGATTTTTTTTTAAGGAATTACATTCAACGTTTTCTTAGTTTAAAGACTTTTGACGTGATAAATAGATAAACAAATGAAACTTCGTTTATAGACTATCTGTACATTTTGAAAATTAAAATATGTAAGAAAAATCATATTCATAAAAAACACACAAAATAAACTACACTAAATCTTGTAAATGAACAATAATACTCCATTGGACAATGTGGCCTTAAGATTTTACAAATCACAAAAACGTTTATATCAATTTTAGAAAACGAAAAATACACAATGATACTAAAAATATCATATCAAATATAATTTATTATAATCCGATAAATTTAAACCTAATTTAAACCGGATGGTAAATGTCTAAATGAACATAAGTTAGTGATAATTGACATATATTCATTCATAAGGTTCAAATCTTCTAAACAAATGTCTTTCCTTAAGGTTCAAATCTTGTATATCCCATTTGTTTTAGTAGTTGTACTAGAAGAGAATGGTGGTGAATTAATAACCTTTAAAAAAATCAAAATTAAATTAACAAATAAATATATCCAAATTCGAATCACAAAATCAATAAAATAATTATCAAGTCAAGAGTTCAAATTTCTCCCTCTCATGTTGGCTAAGCAAAAAATTAAATTAATTAAATATCAATAACAATCCCTAGCTCAACCAATAAAAAGGTCCAACTTATTAGATACATATCCACAAAAACAGTATCATAAAATTGCTAAAGAAAAAGTTTTTAAGTATATATAATTAACAACAATAGTACAAAGTTTTTAAGTATATATAATTAACAACAATAGTACTAAATCTAACCCCAATTTAAGATCTCGATGGATTATCATTTAGTTTTTTATTTTTGAAATTAAACTTATATAAACCTTATAAGTTTATTTGTTTTAGTATCGGTCTTCTTTCTTATATTTAAAAACCAAGTAAAATTTTGAAGTAAAAAAAATTAAATTTATTTTTATTTGAAGATTTTGACTAGGAATTCAAATGAATCGTCTTTATCAAAGTTGAAAACCACTATAGAAAAGTTGATTATAGGAATTCAATTATTGATTAAACATATATCATCGACTAAGAAGTTAGAATTCGAACCTTCATCTTTACATGTCAGTGATATTATAAAAATAAAAATAACACTATTTGGACGTGAGGTGAACTTGATACACTATTGTAACAAATACAATAAAAAAGTTGTAGACATGATTCAATTGATTAAAACATTACACGTTCACTAAAAGATCGATTGAATCTCTCCCATACATATTATGGAATTTGTACCACAGAAAAAAGAAAAATAGAAAGAAAAGGAAGGGAGGGTAAAATGGTAAAAGAAGGGGGGAAGTGAAGAGGAGACATGTCTAGGAACTTGTTGCTGCAGCCATGAGGGCAATGTCCCCACGAGAAAACGCCACGTCGTTATGCGTGTTCTCTTCCTATTTCTCATCCATTCAATCTCTCTTCAAGTTCACACCCACCTCCTCTTCCTCTCAAACCCTAATTCTTCACCTCTGCCACCCCTCTCCGCCGTCCTCCGCCCTGTATTTCCGTCCAACAAAAATCTCTCTAAGCTGACCATAACAATCTTGGGAGAATCAACTCTCAAGATTGTTACCTATCAAATTTATGGTAATCGATTAATTCAAATAATATTTATCTAAGTAAGCATCGTTTAACGGTACTAAAAAAACAAACTTTGAGCAATGATTTAACATAACATGATATGTAGTACAAAATACAATATTTTTTCTTTTGAGTCAATGTAATATCATGATTCAAAGTGAATTAAATCACAAATTTTGTATATACTAAGATCTCTTCTACCCTTTTAATATCATATCTAATACAAAATCAAAACTAAGTTAAAAACTTTTCAGGCATATGTTTATGGAGACCAATTTAATTGTAATTCAATCTACCACTAACAATAGTTAACTGACATAAAACTCGTACTAATGACTAAGATCGGTCGAAAAAAAAAAAAAAGAAATAAAGATCTTACCATTTCTTGAGATGGGCTGGGAAATGAAGCTCAAAACAAAGTAAAAGGCATAAATACCTATAATGGAATTAAGAAGATAAAGATGGTGAAGTATTGAAAGGGAGCTCCCTTCAGTCCAAGAAAGGAAGGTTTAAGATTGAATCAGTCTCCTGCATCATTCACTCATTTAATGAGCAATTTTTGAGTTCAAGTTCCCCAACTCAGTATTTGGATGAATGAGTCAGCAGCTAATTGAATCCCACCACCTCCCATTACTGGACTGAGGAAAGCTCCCTCTTTTACAACCAAACCCTTCACCAAAAATCAAGTTCAAACTTCCACACAACCCAATTCAGAACAAACTTTGGTTTTAACTCTAACCTTTTCAAGGTCAGAGTCAACATAGCTCAGCAATAATCGACATAGTATTCAATCAAAGCAAGAAAAAAAAAAAAAACTTAACCCTAACTTGCAACAACCATGGCTTCTTCAAATTACCCAGTTCTTAAAAGACCTTGATTTGAAATTTCAACCAAGACCCATCATTTGAAAACCCTAGCTAGCCACAGCCATGGCTTCTTTAGAGAGAGTTGGAAGAAAAAGATTGAAAAAAATCAAAGCTTTCAGATGAAGAAGAAGAAGGAAGAAACCGCCATGGGAAGCGGTGGGAGGTGAGAAGAGAAGAAGGGAATTAAGGGGTTTTATAGGGGAAATTAGAAAGAGAATCAGTGAAAGTTTTAGAATTTGGGAAATTAAAAAAAAAAAAAAGAAAAAAGGTGAAAATGTTAAAAAAGGAAGAGAGGGGAATTCATATTCTTTTTTGGTTTTCATGTAACATTCTCTCTGTACCAATCCCTTGTTTACGGGAAAACCCCCTTAATTTTATTGCTATATTGCCCATATGCCCTTCTAATCTTTTTAAATTTCTTTTCAATTTTTTAACTTCATCCTCCTTTTATTCTTTAAATTTTTTATCCCTTGTGTTTCTTCTAGTTTTCATGCATTTTTATACATGGGCATGCTTTAATTTTAGTATAATCGATATCAATTACGTTAAATTATAAGTTTCAGTTATAATTAGAGTTGAATTAGGGTTGAACTCCAGGATTTTGAATGAATGAATTTTTTTTTTTTTTTTTCAAATGGAAAAAGAAGTGATGGAGCTGTAGATCCATATTCTCTGAAACTTTTGTGAACATTTTTTTTTTTAAATTAAACGTAGAGAAAGAGAAGAAGCTGTGAAAGTTGATAAGGTTTCCGTTTTTGCAGGGGAAGATGTTTCTGATGACCACTACCCATTTTGACAAACTTTTTTCCCTTTTCCTTTGTCCCCAAAAAACAATCCATAATGATGTGGAGCTGCTCTAAGAAAATAAAACTCTAAATTTCAAATTATAACTCTATTTAATTACTTTCTATACAACATTGTTAGAAACTTGTTTTTGATCTAACGCAATAAAAATTTGACCTTATTGATCAAAGGTCTTATAACCAAAAACGTCATTTGATCTCTCGTTAATGTAATAACATTGTCTTTTTTCTTCTCTGTTGGACGATCCTTTTAACCCTTTTTTTAATCAAGTAGGTATGCATTTGGACCAAGCGAGTTGAATAGTTTAATCAAATATTAGTGGGAATGTTCTTATCGTTCATTAAGAACGTCATGACCTCTTGATAGCATTGTGCTACTTATTCAACTATTTGAACTAAATTAAGGGGTCAATATCCATTGTTAATTATATAAAAAGAAATTTAAAAGTATTTTATTGATCTTGATCTACATTTATTTTATTTTGAAATATGTTGATGTAGATTTATAAAAGCAAATGAATGATGATATCTTTAGAGATGAAAAGACAAGTGAGTGGGCAGTCAACCACTATTTCAGGTTACAAAGCATGTACAGAAGTCACAGGTAAAGAGAGTCTCACAAAACGAAAAGATGTGGGACATTACTGTTTTTTTTTTTTTAATAATTTTATTGAGTTTATGAAATTTAGAATTCACTTTTATTCTCCTGGTTAAAAATTATTTTCTTAACAATGAGTTTATTTTAGGTTCGTTTGATAATTATTTGATTTTTTATTTTTAAAAATTACGTTTGTTTTCTCTCAATTTTTTTATGATAGGTTTATTATTTTTGCCAATGATACATTTAAATTCTCAGCCAAATTCCAAAAACAAAAGGTAAGTTTTTCATTTTTTTATTCTTTTCAAAACTTAGACTTGGTTTCCTAAAACATTAGAAGGAAGATAATAAAAACAAAATAACTTGTAGATGGAAATAAGGTTTATAAAATTTCCAAAAACAAAAAACAAAATGGTTATCAAATGAGGCCTTAATTTATTGGATTAAGTAATTGTAGATTAAATTTAGTAATAATTCAGTTCCTATATCATAAATAACTCGTTATGGTGTATGAAACATCAACTTTTATTATGCAACAATCTAATCCTACGGTTTGTAAATGTCGCTTGATTTTTAAATTGTCTGTCATTTTACATGAGTAAGAAACTTCATTAGTAAAAAATTCCAATTTTTACCTCTAAAATTATCCTGTGGTATCAGTTTTCATTATAAACTTTCAATTAAATCAAATTGGACCAGAAACTTAGCTAAATGTTGCAATTTTTACCTTCTATCCAATTTTAGCTAATTTACCTACTATTTAAAAAAAACACACACACTAGGTAAACATATATCCATAAACCCATTAATTTTAATAATACAAATTTTGCACAAATTAACTATTGAACACCTCTAATGTTTTTTTTTTTAATTGAAATCTTCTCAATTATATGTATGTTTTATAATTTATTGAAGACAGGTGAGAAAATTTTTTTAAAACTAATTTTCAAATAAAAAATTATTAGAGTGTAAAAATTGCAATATTTTTTCAAATTAAAAGTTAGGATAACGACATTTATATAAGGCTGGGGTGCATTTTAATGAATAGTTCAAGGTATATAAATTGATACAACTTGACAAGTTTAGAAGTAAAATTAATCTTTTCCCTCAAATTTAACAAGTTTTTACATGGAATGAATTAGATCATCACAAAAATTTTAAACTACAAAAGAGAAATTTGCTGCATACCAAAATTTAAGGATTAAATCATTATATGTCAAATAGTTACTTTAATGAAAGTCGAGAAATTAAGTTGTCACTTTAATTAAAATATAGAGACAAAAAGCATTTTTTAATACTTTTTATTTAATCTATCTTTAAAAATTTAAAGGTTAAAGCACTTGATTCTTAGTGAATCAATATCCACAAACCAACATTTTTTTTTATTAGATGTTTTTTCTAATATAATAGTAAATCATGATAACTATCCATCTTGTTTGAGCCATCTTATATTGATCATCCAATTCATCTTTTAAGAGTTCACATATTTGAATTTAGACAAAGTGCACAACTCACACTTAAATTATAGAAATAATTACAATTGCACTCAAAAGATTGAAACATTGCATGGTTGACAAAAATTAAGTGTGTCATTCACTCAACCAAATATAATAACTATTGTCTTATAAAATTACAATTGTTGTTTATATGCTTGGTTTTCAACTAACCAATGTTCTTTTTACTAATAGAAAGTGCACTAACTATTTTTTTTATAAAAAATATAGTGCACTAAGTTCAAATATAGGAGGTAGCAAATGCAACAATGAAATGAAACAGATTCATCCAATTGGATAAAGTCACCACGAGCATAACTCAACAGTCAAGACGTTTCTACCTTTTTCAAAAGATTGTATGTTCAAATCTCTAGTGAATTAATAGTAAGGTCCAATTTTTCTCTTTCCAATTATGCAATTAGGGGTGGTTGACACAATTTCTCATTTGAATTCCTTGTTTTTCGTTAATCTTTTTACCTCAGCAACCAAATTAGGGTGTGTTTGGTTTAACTTTTCAAGTGTTTAATTTTGAAAAAAATTATAGTATTTGGCAACCACTAAAAATGACTTATTAAAAAATGAGATTGAAGAATAAACTACTTTGAGAGAAATAATTGAAGTCAAATTTTAAAAAAAATACTTTTTAAGTATATAATAACTTGTGTATAAAAACACTTATGACGAAATCATGTAACCAAACATATTAGTGTTTAAATTCTAAACAATTTTTATACAAAATGCAACAAATACATTCTTGAAAAACATCTAAACTAAAAGGCATTCCAAACGAGCCCTTAATTTGTTACCTTTTTTCTCAAGAATATTATATAAAAAAAAGTACTTGGTAAAATCCTTAGAAAGGATGCCACTAATTTGTTGGTCTAAAATGTTGGGACTCAAGAAAATGCACCCAAAACTTCTCTGTGTGTTGAGAATCTTTTGATGGCTCCAAAACAATGAGTAAGATAGTTAAAACTTAAAAGAGAAGTTTATTTGCATTATGAACTCTATTTAAAAGTTTTGAGAACATGAGATTGATGAGTGGTTTTTTTGAAAACACACAAGGAACAACAGTGAGAAGTGGGAGAGCAGAAGAGAGCCAATGGAAAGTGAGAGAGAAGAAATGGGTATTTATTATAATAATTTCATATCACATCACAATCTCTTTCTTCTAACTTCAACTTTCTGAAGTCAGTGTCAAATCAAACCAAAAAAAAAGCCTGCAAAAACCACTGACTTTTCCTTTTTACTCTCTTGGTTTTATTGCATCACTATTTGTCCAATCACCCATCACTCTCTCTCTCTCTCTCTCACTTTTCTCTCTCTTCTGTAAATCCATGGCTTCTTTCTCTAAGCCCTTTCTTTGGACATGGATTTCCAAGTTCCAACTAAAGAACCCATGAGAGTATATTTTAGTTTCTCTAAGAATATTTATTGTATTTCTTTTGGAAGATGGTGAGATCTACCATAATCTCAACTAGAGACTTAGATTCACATTGGTGAGTATGTATAGAAATATGGTCAATGATAAAGGTCCCTAGTCCTGCATACACCAAGAACATTTATGAGATTTTTGTAAGGATGATCTTTTAAAATAGACGAAAATGATAAACGTCTCACGTTTTCAAAACAAGGATATATATCATTTTGCTTGCGTCAGCATTCTAGTAAAATTACCATATCTACTTTAACCTCGCTCTCTCTCGCTATTCCGCTCTAGCTTCTCGCTCTCTCCAATCTCTTGCTCTCTTTCCAATCTCGCTCTCACTCTCTCTTTCCATTTTCTCCCTCACATCTCTTACTCTCTCTCTCATTTCTCTCTCCAATCTCCTGTTCCATCTCCAATCTCGCTTTGCGTTTTCACATAAAGAGTAAAATGATACTTTTGCTAGGATGATGACGTAAGCAAAATGACCTTATTCTGAAAAGGTAGGACATTTTTTATTTTGGCCTCTCAAAATGGGTCATCCACGCCATTATCTCAACATTTATTTCCTCAAGAGTAAAACTTCAGATCGTAAGGCATTTCCATTACATAAGAAAAAACTTGAATTAGATGTTGGAAATGATCAACTCAAATAGATGCTCATCATAAGTTTTTTTTTTCCTCCTCTTCCTATTGGTCAGAAGCATGCAGCCAGTCGAAAGAGTAGACAATTCAAGGTGTGTTTGGGGCAAGGGTTTGGGTTTTGGAAGTTGGGGTTTAGGAAATAGGGTGTTTTGTGAAATCTGTGGGTTTAGGAAGTCTGTGTTTGGGGTGCTGGTTTCTGAAGTCTGATTTAGGAAGTCTGTGTTTGGGGTGCTGGTTTCTGAAATTTGAGTTTCTAATAGTTGGTTTTTTTTTTTTAAAAAAAAATTATATAATTTTTCCAAATTTAATGAATCAAAGCGTTCTTTCCATTAATTATGAAATTGAAATTTTAAGTCACAATTTTGATTAAAAATCCAAAAAAAACCTCATATACAAAACATTTTATGCATAAATATGGTGAAATTGATGCAAGAAATTTTGCCTAACACTTCCTTTTGATTTTTTTCCCTCTAATTCTTTGAAAACAATATTTCAAACTTCAACAAATAAATATGTTCCCATGCTTCTACCATCCATGCAAGTTTCAATTGTGTTTATTTCTTTAACTAATTGAGTTATGCTCGAGTACATACAATTTTTTGATGGCCAATCGACAACATGGGATGTCAAAATTGTGCAGCAGGGGAATTGATTTCTTTAACTAATTGAGTTATGCTCAAGATTTCTTGCTCCCTTTTTCATTGTACCTTCCTTAAACTCAAATTCGAGCCTTCAAATCCCAATAATTTTGCATTTGAGTTTGTTATGTTTTGTTCATTTGTAATTCAATCGAGTTGTTTGTGGTTCAAAACTGATTTGAAGTAACATGTAACCAAAGAAGAGTTGCAATCCAACTGAAATAATGCTATACATTATATTTACATATACACATAATTGACAACTTTATTGTTACAAATTATTTAGAACCAACGGAAAAGTAACATGTAACCAAAGAAGAGTTTATTGTTTGGTTTGTTATCTTTTTTACAAAAATAGTAACCTTAAGAAAGGGTAGTAGAACTCGTCTTCATTAATCAATGCGATTGTGATGCTTGGTAAGATAAGAACACAATACATTAATTCTAAATATGTACTAACAACTAGTAAAAAAAAAAAAGTAATCAAATCCAATACATTTCTTCTAAAAAAATATGAAATCCAATACATTAATTCTTAGAAAGAACAAGTATAGATATATTATTCGTAACAAAATCCACCACATCGACTTTGTATAACACTACCAATATAGTATCAATAACAATAATCATAATGGAAGAAGAAATTAACCTAAGTTTTTCCTAAACAACCCACATTCCAATCACTTCTACCTTCAAAAAAAAAAAAAAAAACCCAAAATCAAACCATAAAAAAAAAAAAAAAAAAAAAACTCAAAACTTCTCCTTTCTTCCACATCAAAACTTAATCCATAGCAATTAGAAACCCAAAATCTAGTGAAACCCCTATTCTTCATTCTTCAGTCCCTTCATATCTCAAAGAATTTTATTTTGGAGTTTTATGGTAAAATCATAATTAGCAGCAGCAAGAGATAGTTTTCATGGTGCTTTTTTTTTTCTTTTGTTTTTAATCCAATTTCAACAAAAAAAAAAAAAAAAAAAAATACAGAAATTCACCACCAAATTCAACAAAACCAACAACACCTTCTTCTTCGTCTTCGTCTTCATTTTCTGTAAGTCTGAGTACACTTCTGGCAATGGACTGAGCTGGATTCGGCCGGTTCTTCACGATTCCCCCTCGCCGGTTGCCCTTCATCGGCGTCAGATAGAACCGCAACAGCCCATTGTCGACGACCTCGTTCGGCAAAAATCTCGCACTCTGATTTCTCTCCAACACGAAAACTTCTCTCTTCTTCCTCAAGAATCCGCCGCTCGTTTCCACATTGCTCTTTCTCATGCTTCCGAACGATCCGCCATTGTTGTTCTGCGAGCTCCTCCAGCTTACACTATTGTTGCTTCTCATCATTTTCGGATTAAAACCCATTCCGACTCCTCTAACGTCGCCGTTTCGATCGCCTCAGAATTCTGGCCATGATTCCAATAAGGACCTTGTCACTCCGTTCGTTCTGCTGCTGTATCTGTCGTCGTCTTCGTATTTGTTTCCGTTTCGCCGGTGGATGAACACCCAAATGCTCCAGCCCTTCCCTCAGCATGTAAGCAGACGACGACGAGAAAGGGTCAAGAGGAGAGGAGAGAAACGAAGAAAAAGGGGGAGCGATCTGGCAACAAGGAGAGAGAAACGAGGGAGCTGAGAAGAACGATGGAGAGATCTGTAAAGTTGGAGCAAGCGATAAACAAAAACAGCGCCAGAGTGTTTAGGAAAGTGAGGGGTTACAAAACCCTAACCACGTTTTTAGAAAAACGTGGGCGTTTTTTAAAAACCGGGTTTAGGAAGTTGGTGGCCCAAACACGCCCTCATGGATTAGATTTGATCAATTTTCAAGCTTCCACGGGTCATTTATCCAAACTTAAAAGATAAATTAGAATCAATTCACTCAACAAAGTATACAAAATGAAATTTCTCTCAAAATTTTCTCTTGGTTTTAACAAATTATCCTTGTCAAAAGTAGACATTGATATTTCACCATAGCCGCATTTTACAGGCTCCTCCCATAAACATGTACATTGGCCAAAAAGATGATGAAAAATAAATGAAGTGAGACTCAAAACCGCTGGCTTTTCATAGCCTTAGATTAGAATTCTGAAGTTACATAAATTCTAAATCATCTTCCTGTTGCTCAAGGATAACAGTAGCAAGAGCAACTCGATATGCTGAAGATCTCAAGTTCCTAACAAGCACGTATATCTGTTCCTTCTTCTTCGCAAACATACCGTCCCACTGTTGCTCCCGAAGACGAGCTAGTAAGGTTGCTTCACAGAGACCCTCCGCAACAGGCTTCTTGCTGCATGAACGATGTCAAAATATCATAATGACTAAAAAGAAAATGATGCATCATTCATACAAAGAAGTCGGATTCAAGATAACTCAAGTATCCTAACCTTCCATGAAGGAATCCAGTGGTGACGAAGCCGATGAGCCACCTGTGAGATTCCCTAGCAACATCATCTTCTGGTAGTTGTAGTTCCCACATTGAAGGCGACTGCTCTTTGAAGTAATGCCTTACAGCAGATTCGGGAATTTGGAGATTTCTATCGTTGTCTACCGACCTGCAAGATCATATAGAATGAATGTTTGTACAGGGTTCGAAGAACATAATATAATGTCAATTAAAACCACCAAACTTCTGCAACATTTAAAACAAGAATTGAAAAGACTAATCACCTTGAAGCCCACAGAGATAGATCAGATGACTTGGGGGCACAAATAACAGCTCCCTCTTCAAACGCGCCTTTCTTATAAGCACGGAGAAGAACTCTAAGGAAACATGATTTTCTGCTACAACTAATTTGGTTAATACTATTTTTGAACTGATCTAGAGCGCTTTTGTTATTAAGAAACTCAAGAATTCTATCCTTTTTATCTCTTCCTTGAGGAAATAGAGGTAAATGTCCAAGGTTTATTTCATTCAAAAAATCAAACAATGAAGAGGATGTTCGAGCCACAATTCCATCAAACATCTTCTGACCATGAACACCAACTGCTGCATCATCACAATTTCCATCATCGAAAATTGATGATGAATTGGCACGAGCCATATTTTTCTCAGTACAAGCTCCATTGTTTTCCACTCCATCAGGGCCATTGCTAAGAGTCAACTGGACACTATGCCATGGTGGTGGAATGGGAACCTTAAAAGATCTTGAGAAGGAAGTAGAACACTCAGCTTTGTTATCAACTGCAGTAGCTTCTTTTGCCAGGAATCGTGAGTACGCGGCACAATCAGGAAAATCCCAAGGAAACGATGGCAATCCCACCTACATTTTAAGAGGGGAGATACAAATAAGTAACTGTGTGATTCCTACTACTGGGGGCTAATTTAAAAGAAATT
This sequence comes from Luffa aegyptiaca, assembly GCA_017139565.1. Classification (NCBI taxonomy): domain Eukaryota; kingdom Viridiplantae; phylum Streptophyta; class Magnoliopsida; order Cucurbitales; family Cucurbitaceae; genus Luffa; species Luffa aegyptiaca. Next base: position 8,332,968 of record CM029405.1, on the reverse strand, counting down.
TCTTATTGGAATATTTCTTACTTCACATGCTATCCAGTGTCTCTCTCTCAAACCAATTGCACGAGCCCCCCTGGATATTAGAGGAATCCAAAATGCCTTAACCCAACTTATGGGCAATATGATCGACCATCTGAAATACAAAGAATAAATGCATTGTTATTACTAAACATTCCCAATGAACTACCAAAGTGTGTCAACTAGAAGACCAGTCTTCACATCACATTATCATCCATGAAAACACAACAGAAAAAGATAAATCAACTCAAGTCTTATGAGACGAACATGGTCAAGTGAAAATTTGAAATGGATCCCTTATTTTTCAAAGAGAATTAACACTCAATGAGAACAACAAAGCTTCCCATCCTGATACTCGTCAGTAATTTTTTTTCTTTTTAAAGAAGATATTTAGGAGCAGACAGTAATTAGGATGACTAATAATGGTTCATCTTAATTGATGTTCACAATATAAGGCTCATTTGTTATATTTAAGAACAAACCAATCTATGGAATGAAATAAAATTTTAAGCAAAACCTCCACCACTAAAAAATCGATATTTCTTTCCTAAAAGTCAGAAGAACCCAACTAAGTAGTAGCTGTGCCCATGAGAAAGAAGGCCTATGGAGGAGGGTCATTGGTAGCATTTACGGGGTTGATAGTTTCGGATGGAGAACCATGGCTCTCAAAAAGAAAAAAGGCAGAAGATTGTGGCCCAATATGCAGAAAAATTATGACAGCTTTGAGAGATTTACTAAATTTCAGGTCAGTTGTGCTTGGTGTGATGTGCAACCTCTTCATGTTACTTTCCCCGATATTTATGAGATATCTCATAAGAAATTTGCTTTAGTGGAAGATTGTTGGGACAATAATAACCAAACATGGAACATAGGCCTTTGTAGAGGGCTATTTGACCGTGAGCTGAGTAGTTGGGTGGCTCTTTTGGGCAAGCTAGATAATCTTCGGTTGAGTAATGATCTGGATAGAATCACCTGGAAGCTGGAGGGTTCGGGCACTTTCACTACCAAATCCATGTTCCAAATTTCAGTTGGAAAATCTCCCAAAATTAATATGTCTATAGTGGGTAAAATATGACAGCATAAGTCCCCTAAGAAAGTCAAAATCTTCCTCTGGACCGTGGCTTACAGAAGCTTGAACACTGATGATAGAGTTCAAAGAAAGCTTCAAAATTGGGTTCTCTCCCCCTCAGTTTGTAGATTGTGCTTAAAAGAGAGTGAAGATATTGATCATCTTCTTCTGCATTGCGATTTCGCCTATAAGAGTTGTAACTTTGTTGCCAGTTTACTGGGCTTATCGTTTTGTTTTCCGAAGAAAGTGGATGGTTGGCTTGAAGAAGGGCTGCAAGCTTGGAATTTGAGAAAGAAGGCCAAGGTGATTGGGGGCTGTGCGTTTAGAGCTACTATTTGGCTTTTGTGGAAAGAAAGGAATGCTAGAACCTTTGGAGATAAGTCATCTTCTTTTGATTCTTTTTGTAATACTGTACAAAATACAGCCTCTTGGTGGATTACTTTACACAAAAAGTTCTTTTGTAATTATAGCTTGCTTATGGTTATTAGAGATTGGCAAGCCCTTTTGAGATAGTTTTGGGAGGGCTGATCTCCACCTCGGCCTTTAGGCTGTTTATTGGTTCTTTTTTGAGATCAAGATGTTTCTTATAAAAAAAAAAAGTAGTAGCTGAATGGACTCCAAATACCCATTTTGAGTAATTATAAAAAAAAACTGATGACGAAGGCAAGAATAGCCTATAGGAGTATGACAGAGCATTTACATATTTACCATACTTCCACCCTGTTCATTCATTCAATTCAAAGAGATGTCATGGAGCGACCAGAAGACAGAAAAATCAACCAAACTTCTCGCCCTAAATTACAATGTCAATGGAATTGACAAAATCAAGAAAAAGAGGTTACCTTTCAAGAGTATTGCTTTCATCGTTCTCATTTAAAAGCAATGTGGGGCAGGTACTCGAGCATTGTTGGCTCAAATCTTTCGCTATCTCTTTAGATGGCTCATCAAGGCAAAACTGATTCATCCGTGTCTGATGTCTTGCTGCACAAATAACAGTATCTTCCACAGGGGGCCTCATTCCACTGTTGGCATCCCACAATTCCTTGTTCTCATGTAAAAGACCATTTTTGTTGATTCTTGAATCCAAAGATGATAATAAAGTTTCATTACTTCTTGAAATTTCTAGATCTTTAGGAAGAGTTGCTGAGGAATCAGCAGGGTTATGCATTGAAGTGGAATCATGAACGTCTGCAATCTTTTCATTTGGTAGAATTCGAGGATCCTTGAAAGTGATGGATGCAATTCCATGAGATGGAATGTAATTCTCATTTTCAAGATTGGAAAATATCTTCACATGAGAGTTACCTTCAGGACCCCCAGTGGAATGCTTCTTTAACTGCCAAAGATTCTGTGAAGCCCTGCAGAAGTAAAATTAGTTAATATTGATATCTATCTTCATCGATTACAGTAAGACAGGATGTGCTTCTACCGTGTAGTAGGATGCAAAATTTTTTCAAGTAGCCGGGATGCGTTTGAGCCAAATACTTCCAATTTTGCAAGTTGACCTTCTAAGGAAGAACAGTAAATTGGGATATTTCTCTCATCCATCTGAGATAAAAGAGAAAAGACAGGACCTCAGTAACTAATTATAAAATAAAAATCCGTACAACATAGTAAGTAAACTTTCAGTATTTTTTTTAATTGAAAAATATGCAAGAGAAAATTAGATAATCACTCTAAGCCTAAGAGATCTCAAAATACTCTCCAACCATCTGAACTAGCTCCTTTATTTTTTGGTGTTGTGGTGGGGTGGGGGCTACCCACTCAAAAAGTTCAGAAACATGATCTTAGTTTGCAAGTAAAAAAAGCATAACCACAAGGATTTTGTATGCCCTTGTATTCTTTCATTTATTCTCAATGAAAGCTAGTTATTCATTAAAAAAAATTTAAAAAAAAAACAACAAGGAAAACTCAAAACAACTAGATTTCACATGGTCATTCCATGTTGCAGGAAAACGAACTCCCAACATCTATCTAGCTTATACTAAAATTTTGTCAATCACATCATAAAAATGGACAGTGTCGAGTCATAATTTTTCAATTCTAAAGACAACTTTTAGAAGAGGTCAGCCTGCTATTCATCACAGAAATATAGCAATAGACATCATAATCAAGTATATCAAACTTAAAATAAACTGTGAGTTAGGCGATTCAGTTTAGCCACTTCCATTCCAAAAAAGTAGAGAAAGACCATATAAGATGAGATATCCCCTAGGGATGTTCAAATTCAGACCGAAAACCGATCTGACTAACTGAAACAAACCAAACTGACGGCGGTGTTCGATCGGTTTACCGACATAGTTGGTCGACCATCGGTCAGTCCAATAATGGTGCAGAGAACCGGCAGACCGACCATATAATATATAAATTTTTTAAAAAGTAAATTTTTTAATTAACTTTAGTCTGAAACCCTAGCAGCACATGCAGCGTCGTTCACTCGCAGTCCTCCCCCTCGCTTCTATTCTCTCTCTTTCAATCTATCACCTCTATTATCTCTCTCCCTTTTGATCTTAGTGCCATCGTCAACATCAAGCTCTCTCACTCTCATCTCAACTAAACCAAAAGGTGAGTTCTCTCTCTCTCTTTGTCTTTCGATCTTTCCCACTCTCAATCGGTAGTCGCAACTCTGTTCTCTCTCTCTTTCGATCTCTCACTCTGTCCCGCAACTCTAATTTCTCTCTCTTTCGATCTCACTCTCTCATCTTTCTATTGTTGTCTTCTCTTCCAACAACACACACCTAGTCGTCGCCATCGCCGTCTCTCTCAGCCACCATCTCCTAGTTTCAAAAAAATAACAAACCAACCGACCAGTCAGCTATAAACCTCTAGTAGAAACCATCGGTTTCTAGTTTTTTTCGAAAACTAACCAGGTCAATTTGGCGTCAGTTTTTCCCCAAAACCAACACCGACCGACCAACGAACACCCCTAATATCCCCCGAAGACCAAAGGGTCACAAAAAGGAGACCAATTGATCGTAATATGATGGACATGAACATAATATTTACCTCTTTTTGGCAAGCGAACTTCAGAGCATCATAGCCTTCACTAGAGGCAGAAGCATGTAACCAAACCCAAAGTTGGCGTGTAGTAGAAGACATGTCTATGCCATCTATTGTCTTAAATTCACCACTATTATAATTATCAACATTGAATTCTTTATTCCAAGAAGGACATGGCTGCCACATATATGTTACAGGAGTAATTGCATTAGCACCTGGGGTCCTGACATCATGAAGCTGCAGAAGAACAAAGTCTTAAGTAATACATATCCAATTACTTGCATCATTCAGCTAGTAAGAATGTGTAACCAGATGACATACAATTGCTCTACCATAAATGTCACCAGAAATAATGGCACGCGAAATGTCTTGAGAATGAGATAGTATGGATGGTACCAACACCATTCTAAGAACCGAAATCAGAGAGCCCTGTAGGCACATGACAAAACAGCCTTTAGATGACTAATGATCAAGAAAACCATAAGTCATAACTGATTAACTTTTTTTTTAAAAAAAAAATCCTATTCTCATGAAAAGTTGAAGGGTACAAAGGAAAGGGGATTCCCACCTCTGGACCCTCCAAATGGATGGGAATGTAATAACTAGCATCATGTATAAGCACTCCATCCTTGTACCATTTCAAAAGAGCTCTAGAACCCTTACCTCTGCATAATAGAAGATTGATTTCAATTCAAGTGCATAAAACTCTTAAAATGTAATTATTATTTACACAGAAAATTCTTAAAATAACAGAAAACTACAATAAATAAGATGTATAATCCAATTTCCAATCCTTGATGGTTCAACAATTTAAGAATAGAAAAGAAAAAGTACAATATTACTTTTTCAAGTTTTTGTCTCTCTTTCAAAAAAAAAAACAATATTACTTTTTCAAAATCAGAAGTTTATATACCTTGTTGATTACTACAAGTCTACAAGGTAACTGTGAAGACCCGTACCAAATACCTATAAAAGCAATTAGAGTTACCAACCCCAAAAATCTTTCAAAATTTTCAATTTTAAGACCAGCATTTATAATAATCTTATTTCCCATTTTCTTCTTTTGGGTGTAAAAGAATGTTAAACATGAAGCATTACCTGCCTTGCAACCCAAGAGGGAGGTGAAAACCCCAAAGTTTAGTCATAGAGAAACGCTTAGCATGCCAAACATGTGTTCGGAGCCTTTTAAAACCATCCCCAGAAGTCGAAAATCCAGTTCCAGAATTCATTTTAAGCTCAGCTCTGCGACGTATTTTTCGAGAAGCCTTCTTCTCATCTTTCTCCAAATCCAACTTATTGCTATCCAATCTCATTCTTTTATGTTTCCTTTTCCTTAAGGCATTAGTTAAATAAGAAGAAGTTCTTCTCCTCTTTGATCTTTGATCACAAATATCACTATTCATCCGATTCAAAATGATGGACTGAAGAGCTTCCACCTCAGATGCTCGAGGCTCTATGAACTTGTACACATTGAGATTTCTGGGAATTGACCTGTCCTTACCACTAGCAGTGATGACTTTCTCCCCCATCCTGCTATTTCAACGGATATCCTTCAACTTTCTATGCTACTCTATCAGAAAAAAAAGTGTTTTTACGTCCTTCAGGTGCTTCTCATTAGCTGGAACCCTTCCAAAAAGATCTTGATATTTACAAGTTTGATCAAAGAGCATCGGGGCATCCCTACAAGTAAACAAATATTAAAAAAGCATTAATTCCATCCAACCATCAGATAAGAAAAAACCTATAATAATATGGAGAAAGGACCACAACTACCAATAAAAATAATTCAATTCCAGCACAGGATAGAGTATTTATACTCGGCTACCTAGAATGAACAAAAATCTCATGGTTTCCTAACTTTCTAGCTACAAATATCACACAACATGGAAACGGGTAAATAATATTACACAAGCAATCAATTTTTCTTCTTCTTCTTCTTCTTCCTTTTTTTTCCCCTTTAAGAAAAGGGGGCTCGTTCCTTAAATATACTTTGTTTTTACTTAAAATCACTAGCATTAAAATAACAGTGAAAGAAACAAACGCAGATTAAGTATTAACATATGTACATTCGAATTTAAATTAAATTTATGGGGAAAGTAACATGTTCACGACCCAGTTTTCCTTCTCTCGAACCTATGAATTGAAAAACACTCAAATCAAATTTACAGTACTGGGTTCAGAAATTCCTCAAAGCATTCAAAAAGTTGTAAAATTCTCTAACAATTGATGGATGAGTGGAAGAAAGCTACAGACTACCGAGAGGGAATGCAATGGCAAAGGTTTAGGAAAAAAAAAAAAAGAAAGAACAAAATTGAAAAAGGAATCAGCGGGAGCTGTGCCGTTTATATTTGAAGCATATCCGGCCATCTTTCTACTCCGTGGCGGCGTCGAAAACTCACAAATTGTCATTAATCTAGATTAAAAGAAAAAATTGTTTCATCCTTACAATCCATCATTTGGGCTTCGGCTTCAACTTTGTGGCCCAACCAATTTTAGAAATTGTTATTAAATCACATAGATACAGTATAAAGCATATAAACGGCTCTTATTTCTCGTAAATTCAAAGTATCATTGGAGATAGGAAGAGATTCCAATTTTCAAAACAGACACATTGTCTTCTTCCCAACTATAATCTACAAATATAAATATGGTTGAGATTGTTCTATCAATCAAGACAGCTCCTACAAGCTAGGAATTAAAAGAGGTCTAAGTTTTCAAAAGAAATTTGGCCAGACTATTTTAATTCTAATATCTGTGGCTTTCTGGTTCTAGATAAACAAAGAAGGGAGATGCTGGAAAATTCATGGTGGGCGGCGCTTTGGAAGATTTTGAAGACTAGAAACAAGGAAATTTCTGCAGAGACTAAAGAGATATACAGACGATCAAAGCCTCAATTGAAAGAAATATGTAAGAAATTAAAATGCAGACAATAGTAAACGGCAATTCGAAAGTCCCAATTTGCCGCAAGGATAATTTTTTTTTCCGTTGCTTTTCTGCAACTGTTATGAACATTAACAAAATCAAAAGGGATCCTTTTCTTTATTAGACAGGTCCTAATTTGCATTTTTCAAATGAGAAGAAAGACATAGATGGAAACCGGGAGAATACTCTAGCAACAAGAGAGTAGAAAATCAGTGCAAACCGCTATAGGTAGGCTGCGACAGCACTGAACCGGAGAGAGGCGGCGGCGACACTGAGCTGCTGAAACGGAGGAGGAGACAGCTTGAAGATGAAGAAGGCGGAGCACGTGAGAGTCGGGGGAAGACGAGAGGGTTTAGGGTTTTTTTTTTTTAATATTTTACATGTGGGCCGAGTTATTGGGCTATGGTGATAGATTGGGCTGAGTTTTTCCTTTACCTTTTCAATTTGTATTATTATTTTGGTTAAAAATCACTTTTTTTTTTTACAATGGTTAAAAATCACTTTTATCTCTCAACTTTCATGAAAGTAACAATTTAGTCCATGAACTTTGATTCGTAACGATTTAGTCATTATACTTCCAATTTTGTAATGATTTAGTCTCTGTACTTTCAATTTTGTAACAATTTAGTCCCTAAACTTTAATAAGTAATAATTTAGTTCCCGTACTTTCAAATTTATAACGATTTAGTTCCTATCGTGAAAAATTAATGAAAAGATTTAATGAAATTTCTTACGTAGATAGATTAATAAACTAATTTGGGATCCAATATGTTAATAAGCTACAAAGTTGAATATCATTAAATAATAGAAATCGACATTTAATTTTGATGATTTTTTTTTTTTGGCGACAATGATTAAATTGTTACAAATGTGAAAGTATGAGGACTAAATTGTTATAAATTTGAAAGTATAGGGGCTAAATTGTTACTTATTAAAGTTCAGGGACTCAATTGTTATAAAATTGAAAGTACATAGACTAAATCGTTACAAATTAAAGTTCAGGGACCAAATTGTTACTTTCAGAAAAGTTTAGGAGCCAAAAGTGATTTTTAACTTATTATTTTAAGTTAATTATTTTCTAAGTGACGTTTTAATTTAATTGTTAACTTTTAATTTAAAAAATGATAAATAAATAATAAAGGCCTACTTAAATATCTGAATCATTAGAAATATAAAATATATATATTCTCTTTAAATCTTTATCATTCTAATAATTTGCTTTAATTTAGTTGTTAATGGTTAATTTAAAATACTAATATAATTTTAAAAAAAAAAAAAGAAATATAAAGAGATTATCAACACTATATAAGACCAACCATTTAAACTGTTCTAAAATATATATATATATATATTTTTTTTTTTCACATGGATGATTATATATTCATATATAGAAGAATCTTCATGAAAATGACAAGAGTGTGATTAAACAAAAATTCTTGCATTATCTATATTACAATCTAAACAACATATTTATTTAATAAATATTATTAGCACACTTTCGAAATTACAATAATTTTTAACTCTAAAAAAACTGTTGATGGTCAAATTTGGTCGGGAGGAACTCTGACCTTCACGAGACACCGACGGTAAATTTGTTTGAGAGAGGGGAAGACGTGGCCTGCAAGACAGAAAACATGCACACTGGTGTGGTGCTTGCCACACCGCCTCCGATGTTTAAGTCAGAAAATAGAAGAAAGAACTAGAAAGCAAGAGGAGAAGTCGAGAATAGAGTTCGGGATCCTCTATTCAGTGATGAAGAGGTGGAACCGGGGCGACCAGGGGCAGCAGGGACCGAACGGAGGTGGAGGAGCTCGGCCCACGGAGGCCAACCATGTGGGCCGACCCTTTGGTCTGGTCTTCCTTTGGGTCGGTTTCCTAGCCCTATCTCTGATCGGTTGTCCTCGTTAGCTCCTTGTGCTTCGGATAGGTCCAAAATTACCTATAACAAAAACATATATATGACATGTGAGTACTGACTGGTTAAAAGAAATACATTTCTTATAGTAATCATAATGTTAATCTATTTTTTTAGATTAATTTACATAATCCAAAAGATAAAAGTAACATAAGATGCCTTTATCGGAACCATTATTATGAATGATGAAATTGAAGAACATAAGCAAGCAAAGTGTACTATTTTTTAATGTCAAAGTTCCTTCAATTTAGGAGAGCAATCAATGCTTGTCGTTGATTTTCTTTTTGAAAAGAATGCTTGTTGATAATGGTACACAAATTCTTATCTTTCAATCCTTAATTTTCTGGTTAATTAATCTACCTTCTAACTTTTTCAACTTGTATTTCACTCAACTTTAGGGATAATTACAAATCATCTTCATCTGGTTTATTCATTTTGCAAATTATACTCTTACATTCTAGAAATAGTATCAAACAATCTCTTTAGTTTGAAAAATCTGAAAATCATACCCTTTTATTTATTTATTTATTATTTTTTTGTGAATTGTTAACACAGGTTGTTTATTTCGTGAATTCCACGTATACTAACTATGTTTAAACTAATGACAAGAGAATATGGTGACCAAATTCACAAAAAATTGTTGAGTTTTGGAGAGTCTAATCATCAAACCAACTCAATTTGGGAGTTACTTGGAGAATAATTTGAATGTTATATCGAAGCAAAAAACATGTTGGCTTAGAGGAGAAAATAGAGATGAGGTAAAGTTTCTATGAGTGTAAGCGAGCATGTCTCCCTATTGATCTAATCTTCATCGTTATTAGTAGAACCTGCAATTGTAGACCGGATGTAATCACATATTTGAGACGAACCAATATAGATCTAATGTTGTGTATTTTCTCTATCTCTTTTATCTTTTGACCTCTTCTATCACTTGTTTATTGTACTTTTGAATTTGTAATATTTTTTAGTTTTGTTTGTGTGGTAATTCGTTTCAATACAATAAACAATATTACAAACTCAAAAGTACACAACATATAAGATTGATTCTGTAATTGAACTAGGAAAGAATGATTGATTTTGTAATTTAGTTTTACTTGTTAAAAATTGTACTTGATTGCCACTACGATTTTAAAAATGTTTAAGAAAAACCCTGACCCAAATAAAATACTAAAAAAAGTCGTGTTTGTTTTATATTGATGTTGCATCTAATTATCTATCTTTTGAAAATAAACTTATGTGTCGATCTGAGCATGAGACATATATCTTTGATAAAAAAGTTAAAGGTTTTAATCTCCACTTTGTTATATTGAGTTCATCTACATACCTAAAAAATTACTTGTTTTAATAATTGATTAAGAAATAGATCACACAAAACATCAAAAAGCACATTCTAAGCAATAAACATCACCACAACCAATACTCAAATATACCATAGAACAATCAAAACTTTGTCCAAACGTTTGGAATGATTTCCTCTTCTCTTTACACCAAAAACTCATAGCTTTATAAAGTGAGAGAATTGAAAGGTAACCCAACACCAAAAAGTTCTCTACTTTTACAAAGTAAAAAAAGAAAAGAAAGTTCAAACCGACCCTTTGATCCATAATTCCAGCTTCCTGTTGTCTCCTCTTGGGGTCCCATTTCTTCAGCATGCTTGCTCTCCTTGAAGCTTAAAAAAAAAAAAAGAATCATCATCCATTCAGAAAGATATGAAATTTCTAAAGATACCCACCAAATCATTTCACCTATCTCCATTCTCTTCTCCCCATCTCTGTTTCAGCATCTTTTTTGATGTCAATGTAGCTAACAGAATTGAAATTCTCAAACCACCCTGAAAACTTCTTTACCTCTAATGGTGTCCAACATGATCAAATGGAACTTCATCTTCCTGGTTTTCTCTTTCACTTTCTGCCCATTTGTTCACACCTTGCAGGGCAATGACTCCATCTCCATGGATGCCTTTCTTCAAGAAACTGCCTTCAAGACCTTGGTTCGACGCAGGCCGTATACGGGTGCATTGTATCGAGCCAGCCTCCCGGCGAATCTCTCCGGCATGGAGGTCTCAGTTGTCAGGCTAAGAAGCCGGAGGCTGTGGGACGAAGGAGCAAATTTCAGTCACTTTGGCATTCCATCGAACACCTTGCCGGTGCCCCACGTTAGAAGAATGGTAATTGTCTACCAAGACTTTGGCAACTGGTCTTCTTCCTACTTCAAAATTCCAGGCTTCTCACTACTAACTCCAGTCGTTGGATTCATGGTTTTCAACGCAACATCAAACACAGAAGCCAGAAACATCACAAAACTCAACATCGACACAATGGAAAACCCCATAGAAATCCACTTCCCAAACTTGAAATTACCTTCAGGCAAATCGTCGAACACAAGGTGTGCAGAGTTTGATGAAAAGGGCATGTTTCATCTGACCCAAATGGGATCCCCCAACGTCTGTTACTCGAAGAAACAGGGCTATTTTGCAGTGGTTTCAAAGTTGAAGAGGAAGAAGAAGACGTGGTATGTGTGGGTGATCGGATTTGTTCTGGGCATTGGTGGGCTGGTGGTGGCTGGCTATGCGGCCATGGTTTCGATCAGAGCTTTGAAGACGAAGAAGATTCAGATAATGGAGAAACAAGCTGATGAAGATTTGGTTCTACATAGTAGATGGGTCGGCAATAGCAAAATGCCAAGTGCCGCTGTGACAAGAACTATGCCGGTTCTTGAGAATTCAAGTTTTCCATAGCTTTATTTTTATTTTCATTCACTTTCTAACCTTTTCTTTTCCTTTTTTTAGAAAGTTGGATTACTTATAATGTAACTGTGATGCTGTATTAGAATTACATTTCAATTCAACCATATATAGCTTTGTAATATAATATCTGAAAAGACGACACATTATGTTTAAAGATCATAGTTTTAGTGGTTGTCTACTAGTTAAAACATAAGTTTATAAAAGCATATATTCGATAAATTCGAGTAAGAACACGTTGAGAAGAGTAGATAACTTATATGGTTCATTTGAGTGTGAGGTTTTTAAGCCATTACAAATTTTTGTCGATGCTATTTGTGACAAATAGAGATGTAGAATGATAGAAGGGATTTTCTTAACCAACCGAAGATGCAAGTATGCAACTCAGTGGCACACGATCTTGCACACATGAAATATGTGACAAATAAAAATGAAACATACAATTACACTGAGAGTGAAAAATAAAATAAAAATGACAAAAATGTGAGAGTATATTTCTTTACTCTAAACAAATTAACATGTCACGTTCGATAAACATTTGGTTTTATTGATTTTCATATTTGTTAAGAATACATTTGAATTTCTAACCAAATTCCAAAAACAAAAACATGATTTACAAGCTACTTTTTTTTTTTTTTTTTTTTCAAAACTTGTATTGGTTTTTTAAAACATGGAATAAACTAGATAATAAAAAAAAAATTATAAGCGAAAGTAGTGTTTATAAGCTTAATTTTAAAAAACCAAATGGTTATCAAACGAGACATTTTTTTTAGTTCAACAATATGGAGTCGGGGTATTCGAATTCATGACCTCTTGGTTCTAAACACATACTTTATGCTAGTTGAATTATGCTTTTGTTGGCAAACGAAGTCTTAATTATAACATTGTTCTAAAAACCATGCTGACCGAAGATGGTTAAGATCCTATTTACCTCAATTTGTTAAACCATATTGAAAAAGTGCATTTTGCACTACTTTTAAACTGGTGGAAAAATGTTTTTAGCTAATAAAAGAACACTAGTGTTTGAAAAATTTAGAGTCAAAGGAACCTACAAAACCATTCCAAACACATTCTAGTTCATCAAAGATCACCAAATTGAAATAATCAACATCCTCAAGGTCTAAATCAGAATTTCAATATTTTTACCTGACATCAATGGTAGAATTATTTTCGTTTCAATTTCAAAGATACATGATTAAACAGAAGGGAAGTTCCTCATTTTGAACTACAAAGAGATCTGAAAAGTACTAACACAATTGAACTCAAATGGCCATGCTTGCTGCTCTACTTCTTCTTCTCTCTTTTCTTTTTTTTTTTTTTTCATATTAATTATTATTCATAGCAAATACTCGAGGCCAGTAAAAAATATCTGCTATCTACTACCTAAGAAGCAAGGAAGACTATCCAGATTGTGATACAAAAAAGGAAAACTACAACTTTTAAAATGGGCAAGCAAAATCAAGTAGGAAATTTGCACCCAATTGAAGCAGAGAAAGAAAACCAACCAAATGGGAAGGCAACTCAAAAGCTCAGTTGAGAATGCCAACACCAGCATCAGCCTTGCGAGCGAGCTTTGTCCACTCTGTATGGAAGGAGCCTTGGCGATCCACACGCTCATATGTATGAGCCCCAAACAGGTCTCTCTGGGCCTGCACAAGATTGGCAGGCAACCTAGCACGCCTGTACGTGTCAAAATAGGCAAGGCTAGCACACATTCCCGGCGTGCTGATCCCCGCCGATATCGCCAACCCGACCACCCTCCTCCAAGCAGCCTGCCTTTGCACCATCTCTCTGGCAAACTCAGGATCCACCAGCAAGCTTGCAAGGTTGGGATTGCGCTGATATGCCTTCTTGATCCTGTCCAAGAACACAGCTCTTATGATGCATCCACCTTTCCAAATCCTTGCCAACTCTCCCAAATTCAAGTTCCATCCCTTTTCCAAGCTCTTGGCCCTCAGCAAGTTCATCCCCTGAGCATAACTACAAATCTTGGAGGCATACAACGCCTGCCTCACATCTTCAATCAACTTCTTCTTGTCAATCCCACTCCTCACTGACCCCACGCCGTCATCCAGCCCTGCTTCCTTCAACACCTCAGCCGCACTCTCCCTCTCCTCCTTCAATCCACTCAAGTACCTACAATCCAACGACGCTGCAATCGTGGGCGCTGCAATGGAAAGCTCAGCAGCTTGCTGCACAGTCCATTTCCCAGTTCCTTTCATCCCAGTCTTGTCCAAAATTTTATCCACCAATTCCCCATCCCCATGTTCATCCTTAACTTTAAAGATATCAGCCGATATCTCAATTAGAAAGCTCTCCAGCTCCCCCCTATTCCATTCAGAGAAAATGTCAGCCAATTCGGAATTGGATAACCCTCCGACGTGTTTCAGAACGTCATAGGCCTCCGAAATCAGCTGCATATCACCATACTCAATACCATTATGCACCATCTTAACGAAATTACCCGAACCCCCTTCACCAATATAAGTAACGCAAGGACCATCATCGACTTGAGCAGCCACCTTCTTCAGAATATCCTCAACATTAGAATAAGCCTGAAAAGACCCTCCAGGCATCAACGACGGCCCATTACGAGCACCATCTTCACCACCAGAAACCCCCATCCCAAGATACAAAATCCCCCGGTCAGAAACCTGCGCAATCCGGCGCTCAGTATTCTCATACCACTCATTACCACCATCAATAATGGCATCACCAGGCTCCAAGTGGTCGGACAAGGCCGCGATGGTCTGATCGACGGGCAAGCCAGCCTTAACGAGGATGATAACCGATCTAGGGCGTTGAATAGAGAGAACAAAATCGCGAGGATTGTACTGACCAAAAAGAGGGAGATTACCTTCGTTGTGAGCGCGATCTACAGTCTCGTCGACCTTGGAAGTTGTGCGATTGTAGACGGAAATGGGGAAGCCTTTCTCGGCGATGTTGAGGGCGAGGTTTTGGCCCATGACGGCCAAGCCGGCGAGGCCTATGCGAGAAAGAGCTGGAGAAGCTTCCATGGCAGCTCGGAAATGGAGAGGAGAGAAGAGAGAGAAAGAATGGAAAGGCGATGAGAGAGAAATGGACGGAGGCGTCGAGGTCAGAAGTGGAGGCTGCTGCGAGCTGTATCGATGAAGAAGAAGAAGATAGATAAATAAATAATTTGAACGCAGAAGGAAAAAGAAAAAAGCGTTTTTGATTTTTATATTAAAATTAAAATTGGATTAAAAAGGCCAACAAAATATCGTGACGGACTCGTCGAGGCAGTGAAAGGTCGCTGATTTATTTATTTATTATTATTATTATTTTCTTATTGGATTTTGGAAAAGAATTTAATTTATTACCTAAAATTTGATCAGTCAGTGCCGTGGCTTTTGTTTCAGGTGTCTTATTTTTGGAATTTCCTTCGAAACGGCGACGTTTTGGACAGTATTAGTTGGAGAAACGAATCCGCAACTCCAACCTTCTTCCATCTGTTTGAAGGAGCTTGAAGCACTTGCTAACCACGCGCCGCTGATAGTAGCCGCCGCTGGGAGAAACGCTCGCCGCTCTGGATTGCCGGAATGCCGTCGGAGAAGAACTTCAAGAATCACGAGGGGGGCTGCCAATGCTACTCGAGAGAGGGAGAGGTAAAAGAGAAGAAGAAGAGTTAGGCTTCTAAATTGATTCATGTAAATTAATTTAATGTTGTCAAAAAAAAATATTCTAAATTGATTTATTATATAAAGTAATACGAAAATTCGATTTAAAAAAAATGCAAATTTAGGTGAGCATGAATCAACCGGTTAAGATATTGTTTACGAGGTTCAAATTTCTTGCTATTTGTTGAAGTAAAAAAAAATTATATATGTAAAATTTAATTGGAAGAATTCCAATCACTCACTCAAATCTTGTACTAGTGACATAAAGATTTGTGGTTCGAATCTCTCATCCCATATGTTGTCCCAAAAAAAAAAAATCACTAACTCAAATCATAAATTTGTGGACTAAATTATACTAAATATCCTAAATTTTAGAGTATGTTTCAATTATGTTTTTAGAATTCATTTTTATTCATCAACTTTGAAATTTGTTTGAAAAAAATTATATCCTTTGAACTTTGAAATTGTTTCAAAAAAATATTTTTCCCATTAAAACACAATATGGAAATTGAAGTGGCAACTTATGTGTAAAATTTAGAAGACAGACGTGATATTATTTACAACTATATAGAAGATTAAGATCATTATTACTATTAAAAAGCATCCTATAAAGGAAACACAACCATAGTAGCAAAAATAAAACCATGCTCAGTGAACAACCCCACCAGATGAAATAACATTTGAAATGCAAATGGTCACTTAAAGCAGAATTATTGGAATCAAATTCCAAAGCTTCATATGAAGTAAAGAAAATGTCTTCTATAACAATCAGTACAATGAGGCTCCATCTTTAAAACCGTCGGATGCACATTTTTAAATTTGTCTGTCCCTAATAACCGTTGAATACAAAATCAAAGTATTTTTACAATTTCTCTCTTACATCCAACGGTGGAAAACTTCCTGCCTCAGTGTACCAAGAGCACCTAATAATTTCTCCTACCTGACTATATGCCTTGATTTTGAACACATGTGAAGGAGCCAAGACCTACACGCAGTGAAGGAGCCCTAGGTCCTTCAAAACTCACACCAAATGAATAGAACTAGAAGGCCACACTACACATACAGCAATGAATCGTTTATTGAAACTAGCTGCAGAGAAATGAAAGAGTTCTTTTTTTCCCCTGAGAGTAAATTGGTGGTCTAGGTTGAAGTCATTAAACACATAGTTCATTCAAAAGTTTAAGCTGAATGACACTTTCTAAACTGAAAACAAATGTCTAGTAAAACTTTATCATTGGGAAACGTGAGTTCATCATTTTCCTTGGCTCTTTCCAAGCCATTCATAAGTATCTTGGTTCTGCTACCTGCATATAAGGACAAACAAAATGCTTGAATCCGAATCGGAAGCCCCAACCAGCAAACTCCGTTTTTGTTTCACACAGAACCAAGCTTTCATTACAAAAAATGAAAGAATATAAGAGCACTCAAAAAAACCAAGTCCAAAAAAAACTCGACTACATAAAGATATTCCAATCAAGCAAAATGAGACCTAAGTCCTAGAAAATTGAGACCCATAGCGAAACACATAAGCTAACATTGGATCAGACATCACAAGGTAATCTCTTGGCTCCTTTAAAGATTCTATTATTCTTCTCCACCACAAACCCCAAAGAACAACACAAATGCTAGCGAACCACAAAAACCTCCTTGATCATCTAACAAACTGAAAATCAAAAACCTTGAAGAAGAGGCTGCCCAGATGGTACAGGAAGAACAACAAACCCACAGCAAATGATCAAGATCTTCATCTGCCTTCAAGAATACAGCCAAAGGACCAACCAGTAGACATCAATCTCAAGAGTTGGCTGAAAGCGTTAACCCTACCAAGGATGGCCTCCCACATGAAGAATTAAATCTTTTTATGAGATTTTCACCTTCCACACACGAAAAAAACGTACTCACTAACCGGAGAAGAATCTAGCCAGAATTGAAAGAACGAACTACACCAAAAAGCCCTTATAGGAATTAAGACTTTAAAAACGAACATCACTCGACGCCATTCTAACAAGTTTAAGAGAACTAAAATGTCTGTTGTTTCTCTATCAAATAACGGACAATGAAAGTGAAAGGAAAAGGAAGGGGAGCTCCTCATGGAGCAAATCAGCCACAGTGCAACTCTTCATGGGAGATAAATGATATAATCGGGGGAAAACATATGCCACCAATCAAGCAAAAAGAATGACACCCAGTTAGCGGGACACCTTAGAGTGCAGCAGAGTTCAACAAAATAGCTTGAAAATGAGATGTACAGTTTGCCGAGATAACAAATCATCAAGTTTTATGAAATTACAACGCGATTAGATAACTCAATCACACAGCAAACTCACCTCGAACTTATGTCTGATCTCCTCTTCACCGTGCCAAAAACAGGGCTTGCATTACCGAGCAAGAAGGGCTGGTACCATTCAGTTTGGTCGATTATCAAACGAAACCAAGAATCGAATCGTAAACGCCACATTTAGTAAAACTGTCCACCGACCTGTTTGCACAGCATGTAACTGAATTCTAAATCGAATCGCCCGTTTGGTTCCTCAGTTGGAATGCCTTCAATGGATGCCAAATTTTCTGTCCCTTACTGAAATGAGGAACTGGAACGGTATACAGAGTACCTGGAGCTGGCGGCAACTTCAGATTTTCAATGAGAATGAAGGAGACGACAGAATACTGAAAGGGAAGAAGAAAATTGAGAGCGAAGGGTTTAAACCGATTGCAAAAACCGACCCATTTATATCACTGGAACTGGTTCGATCATAGAATATAAAATTAGATTGAGATATTTTGTTAGGTTTTTTTTTGTTCTTTTTCTTTTTCTTCATTTGAGAATATTATCTCACAAGTTACAAATGTAAGGTGGGAAGTGATAAAAGGATTTGTTAATATGCCTTGAATCTGATATGAAGCGTTGCCCGGTGGTGGTTTGGGGGCAACGCCCCCTAAGCTAAATTATGTGGAGAGATTAGATTATGATTTTCCGTTTTGGGCTTTACTATTTTGGGCCTATTGTGTTAGGGTTAAGAGTGGTGCCATATATAAACCCTCTTAACCTATTTTCGCCCTAATCTCTGTAATCTGAATACTCCTCTCATAATAAGACGTTCTCTCCCTCTGCCCGTGGATGTAGCTAACACACCGTTAGTGAACCACGTATATCTGTGTGTTGTTTCTCTTCGCCCTTTCATTCTTGTTACGTTGTTACTGTTTTCGTCATAACAGGATTCAAATTTAAATCATTGTTCGTGTTGGCTTGTTTGTACTCAATTTGATCATCTAATTTTTAATATTTTTTTTTAGAGTAGAATACCTACCAAACACAAGGGATTACACGCTCACGATGTTTGCGGCTCTTAAGTTATGTTTTCAAAAATTTACTTAGTTTTAAAAACATGGGAAGAAGTTATATAACAAAATAAAGAAACTTATGGATAAATGTAATGCTTAATTATAAGCTTAATTTTAAAAAATCAAATGGTTATCAAACAGGAGATCTAAGTTTTTAAAACTTCGTAATAGTTTGGTTCTTATACTTCAAAATTTGTAAAAATTTAATCTGTATCATGAATCCTATCAAAATTAAGTGTCAATTTTTTTTTCTCATAATAGAGACCGAATTATTACAGACCCCTATTGGCAATTGAGTCGGACTCCATCGGCTTGGTAAAGGCTATCATGGGCGAAGAAGCGGATCTGTCGGAATTTGGTCTGATTGCTGAATTGATCGTCAAATTGGCAAAGGATGGGACGATTTCTTTCTCTCATTGTAGGCGCGCTAACAATTTTTTGGTCCACCAAGTTGCTCGAGCAACAGCTAAAAATGGGGATTTTTTTTTTTTTGGTCATTCCTCCTCCCTTATTTTGGAAGGAGGGTTAGTTGGGGATGAGAGTATCCTTTATTGGTTTGTATCTTCATTAACGTTGGTGGTAGTTGAGTTTTTATGAATGCATTATTTTCAAAAAAAAAAAAAAAAAAAAAAATAGAGACCGAATCATTACAAATTTAAAGTATGAAGACTAAATTGTTAAAAGTTTAGGACCGACCACAGTCTTTTTTTTAACCTAAAGTAACTTAGGAATATAACAATACTTTTTAAAACTAAATAATGATGATCCTTTTATTTTTAATTAAAGCAATGGAAATTGTTTCTTCAAAAAAAAAAAAAAAAACAATGGAAATTGATTATAAACCAATTATTAGCTTAAATATTAATTAATCATGATTAGTAAATAACTTATACATTTTTTTTAAGATCAAATAAATAGCTTATACATTGATTATTTACAACCACTAGTTTACATGTTATGTTTTATACATAATTATAAATATTTTTTAACTAGTACATTCCTAATATTCACTATGTTTGAGTCTCTAGCTTATTTTTTGATATTTTATTTTAGTTTAGTCTCTCGTTGTTGGTGAATGTTAAAATTGATTGATGATAAATTGACATAGTATGGTATTTAGTGAATTGACAAAATTTTAAAAAATAAGGTCTTAGAAAATAAAACATGAAATTTCTACTAATTTTCTTAAAAAGTTCAAGGAGAAATTAAAAATCTTATTACTTTTTCTCAACTCACTAAAATATTATATCATATAAATTTATAATCAATCAAATTCACCGTTCATTGACAAAATTAGAAAAAAATTAAAACATAATTAATTAAATTGAAACTATTTAAATGAATGGTACTATTCTATGGACTAAAACTTAAATTTACGTAAATTATTTATCTCAAAAAAGAAAAAGTAAAAGTAAAATACACTTTTTGGTCTATTATTATTATTATTATTATTATTATTTGTTGTTTTTTGTTTTTTGTTTTTTTTTTTTTATAAATCTATATTAAAAAAAACATTAAAGAAATTTAAGTGAAATATTGTAGGGACAATATTTTGAACCTTACTCACACCCAAAAAGAAAAAAAAAAAGAACTTTCATTTAAAACTATGGGTAGGAGAACATTGATTCTAATCCGATCTTTTAAAAACAATGCTATTTCAAATTATTTTTTTTTTTTACAACATGTGAGATGAGATGATTCGAGCAACATATCTCATAAAAATCCATTCAATTCAACCACACGAAATTTCCACGATGCCAATCTTATATAACAATGGGTTTTTAGTATAAATTTGATTTTAAAAAATAACATTACTAAATCCCAATACTCATAAAAATACATGTAACTCAAGCTCACGAATTTTCTACAAAGGTGACCTTATAGAACAATATTTTTAAGTACAAATCTAATTAATAAAAAACTAATACTCATAAACATACATCTAATTCAACCCCTCAAATTTTCTATAGAGTTGACCTTAAAAAACCACGATTTCAAGCACAAATCTAACTTTTAAAAAACAAACATTACTAAAAATCAACACTCACAAACTCTAATTTTCTAAAGGCTGACCTTAATAGCTTCAAATAATTTACAAGAAAAAAGAAAAAGTCCCAGAAACATTTTCAATTAATTACGTATGATGATAATGACAAGGGCTTGTAAGCTGTAGCAAAAGCTTTGATTATACTAATTAAATATCTGTAAAGGTCGTTAATTCAGGTAGTAGTAATCAAATTTGAAGATGGGTTTATCACAGCTGTTTTTGTGGCAGCCACTACACTTTTGAAAATCAAAATTCAAAGCGAAGGCCATGGCTGAACGACAGCAAAAGTAATGGCTGCTAGCTTCATCCTTTCGCTTCCTTTGCATAATTATATATTTATGGACTCTCATCTGCAAGTGGGTATTTGTTTATTTCAGTCAATCGCCATCCTCGATACTTCCTATTCAAGAGCACGATGATGAACTGAACTGTTCAAGCACTATTTTGACCCTTTGGGTTTGATTTTTCTTTCTTTCTTTTGTTTTTATAAATTGGGCGGTCGTAACGAATGGAGATTTGTCTTCCTTTGCGTTGGGGTTCGGGATTTCTTTTGTCTTTGATGAACATCGATTCTTTCCTCCATTAATGGTTTTTGACTGTTAAAAGTTTATCAGTTCTTCAGTTTCGTTTTCTCGCATTTTGGGCGTTTTGGGATTTACTGTTACGAAATCGATTAGTGCTTCTTCTTCACATGGATTGGTGTTCTTATGATGTGCTTTATTGTGTTTAAAGGGTTTGAATCTTCTTTTTTCTTTTGTCGGTGAACTTTGGAAAATTCTTAGTATTAGAAACTTTCTGGTGGGGAAGATTTGGGGTTAGTTGTTATTAGTGGGTGGGTGGATTTTTGGTTTAAATTCACGGGAGAAATGGTTTGTCACGAGAAAGTGTGTTGAAGCCAAGAGGGTAAAGCTTAAATTTCCCAACTGCTTCTCAGAGATGGCAAATTTTCTGTTCATCCTCTTACTTTTCAATTAGGTTGCTGTTCTTCAGCATTTGGGAAATTGTTCTAACTTCTCCTTTAGAAAGAGAAGCAAAAGGGTTGGGGAGAAAGAGAGAGAGAGAGAGAGAGAGAGATTTCTCTTTGTTGTTCCTTTATTGATTTCCTCGTTGTGTTTTTGGAATGGATCATTTTGGGGAAGCCAGTAGCCAGAAATCAGCAGTTGAAGTTGTCAAAGACAAGAATGGTGTGGAACAAGTGCTGCTTCAGAACTCTCGGGGAGCTTCAGCAAGGGTAGAACCTCCCTTTTCTCCATTTATACAATATAGAATTCGAGGTTAAATTATAAGTTTAGTCCAGTATTTTGACCATTTTGTTGTCTATTTCGACCTTAAAACTTAGAAAGTTTCAATTATGTGCTAAACTTTGATTATGTTTCTATTAGTGAAACACAAATGTGACATGTCCATTAAATGAATTATGACTGAGTTGGTGTGATGTGCTAGATTGTAAATAGATCAATAGGCATGCCATGTTGCTTTCTGATTCTGTGTAGATGATTGGTATATCATATAAATGGTCTTTATGATGTTTCTTTGTAGTATTGGGAATATGATAGACATACTTTTGCCCTTCTGTCAAGGCAAAATGTTCCCTCTTCAAACCTTTACATTATATTATCAAGTGTAACAAAGGATCTCGAGTGAAATTAATCATATTATAAACATAAAGTTAAGGCTTGTTTGATAATGTTTTTGTTTATTGTTTTCTAAAATCGTGCCCGATTATTTACTTAGAAGTTGAAAGTTGAAAGAACTTTTTTGAAATCCTACTCAAATTCCAAAAGCTAAATCGAGGTAGTTTTTGGAAATTTGTTATTTGTTTTTGAAACTTGGCTAATGTTCTCAAAGTGTCTTTTTAAATCTGAAAAATTAAACAAAGGAAACACAGGTACTAGTAAGTTTCATAAGCTTATTTTTCGAAAAACATGAAATGAAAAATGATTGTGGTTTGCATCTTTGTAATAACTGTTCTTCTTGTTCTTGATGTTTTTATTTTTCTGTATCAATAATCCAGGTTAGCTTGCATGGAGGCCAAGTACTTTCATGGAAAACTGAAAAAGGTGAAGAATTATTGTTTACTAGCACTAAGGTAATCTCATCTTCTAGCTCTTCAACTAGCCAAAGCCCATGCATAAACAAAAGCATTTGAAATGCTACTCTTTGTAGATCTATTCTCACTTCATTACCAATCAAGAATTAGAATTGTTTTGATATGCAAAGAACAAGAACAGTTGTGAAGCATGAGATAGCATAAGTTGGATATTCTTTTCCTTGTCTTGTTATTGTCCATTTTCAATTGTTTCCTCTGCTGCGGTTTGATTTGATGGCTTAGCTGAACTCTTTTGGTTCTCTCCTAATTCATCTGGTTCGGTCTCAATCGTCACAATTGTAAATAACAAGCATTAAGCAAAAGAGCTTAGCATTTCCTTTCTTCTCCACTGCAGGCAGTTTTTAAGCCACCAAAAGCTGTGAGAGGAGGAATTCCAATTTGTTTTCCACAGGTGTGTAGTGCTTGTTTATGAAAATTTTTCCCATGATTTGTTTCATATAACCTAATGTATTTAGTTTTGGAGATCTGTTTTTGGGGCTGTTTGTTGCAATTATTTATTGATTTATTTCGTTATGTATCTAGTTTGGAGCTCGGGAAAACCTTGAGCAGCACGGGTTTGCTCGAAACAAGATTTGGAAAATCGACGATAATCCTCCTCCTCTTAATCGGGGTGAATTCAAGGACGAATCCTGCATTGATTTGCTACTAAAACCTTCTGAAGATGATCTGAAAATATGGCCACATAGGTTAGAAATGAATTGACTGTCTCCATCTTCTAAGACAAATTAAGGAAGCACAATATTATCAGCCAAACTCAGAAACACTTTGTTTTTACATATTGCCAATGGAAACAATATAACTAAAGTGAAACATAGTCAATTCTGATTCTCAACAATCTGTCAAATGGTTGAGTCCTATAATGAAGGTCCTGAGCTTCAAAATCTTCTGGTTTAGTTGTACTTGTAGCTAACAACTTGGTTCTGTTATTTTCTTTTCAGTTTTGAATTCAGACTGAAGGTCTCTTTGGCAGCAGATGGAAATCTCACGTTAATAGCACGAATTCGGAACATCAATTGCAAGCCTTTCAGTTTCTCAATCGCATTCCACACATATTTCTCCATCTCTGATATAAGGTATGATTTACTCACAAAGGATATCAGGTATAAAAGGAGGAAGATCAAGGAATATACAATTGCAATTGTTCCCCACTCTTTCTTTCTTGTATCATTATCAAAGTGCATACTTTCTCTGATGGGTTTTCAGATTATTCCTTTGTCCTCTGCCCATTGACTTGTCTACTATACTTACAGTGAGGTCAGAGTTGAGGGGCTTGAGATTCTCGACTATCTCGACAACTTACGCGATAAACAACGGTTCACTGAACAAGGAGATGCCTTAACATTTGAATCCGAGGTAAAAGCTAATTACTGGATTGTATTGAAGTTTCATTCATATAAATTCCAAGTTGATATTGGTTGTGTCACTGTCAAGTAGAGTAGATTCAAAAGTCTAGTCTCTTCATCAACTCTTCTTTTGCTTGGCAGATTGATCGCGTTTATCTTAGTTCTTCAGATCTCATCGCCGTGCTTGATCATGAAAGAAAGCGCACGTTCGTTATGAGAAAGGAAGGACTTCCAGATGTTGGTAATATCATCAACCCCCTCCGATTTAAAGCATCCATGAATAACTTAAAGAACTGAAATGTGCATTGTAAAGAATAGTAGGCATCAGTTCCTTCTCCCAGTCTTAAGTTCTTCTTGATTCGTAGGCGATCGAGTACCTAACAGTAGATTGCTTCTCTCTGAATCTTGTTAATTCATCTGTATCGAATTCGGTTCGGTTCCATATGTTAAGATAGCCAAGCAGCTTTGTTAACAACAAGATACTTGTTTTGACTTCTGATGCAGTGGTGTGGAATCCATGGGAGAAGAAAGCGAAATCCATTGCCGATCTCGGGGACGAAGACTATAAACAGATGCTTTGTGTTGATGGAGCTGCAATTGAGAAACCCATCACCTTGAAGCCAGGTGAGGAATGGACTGGCCGCCTGGAACTATCCGTCCTCCCCTCGAGTTAACGACACAGAAAGATCGAAAACAGTTGGGATTACAAGAAAGCTATTGAAGTTTCAAAATGGGGTATATGGTAAGTAAATTTAGTGCTTTGTTCTAACCAAATTGTTGTTGAGAGTAAATAACTGAACAATCACATTATACTAGTTTGATTTGTTGTTGATATTAGATTCTGCTTTATAATGGAAGTGGAGATGTCTTTTTTTATTTGCCTCCCTTCAGCTATGACTCTTCAATGTATATCAATTATATGAAAGTTCATATATCAAATATAAGCTTGTTACTGTTTCATTTTCTGTTTCATTTTTCTCTTCTGTAAAATGTCCTACAGTTGGAAAATTCATGTCTCACTTGGCTGTTTTTCTCTCTTTTTCATGAGCAGTAAGAGTACAAGAATGGTGTAAATGAAGTTTTGGTCCATGGATTTTATTATTGAAGTTTAATTTTGTAATTGTCATTTTAGTCCTTTTAACATTCAACATTTCAGTTGTGGTCCTCCAACATTTATTGAATTCTGCACTTGGTACCTCTGGTAAAAATGTTGTCTAGAATTTTGATATGATCTCATATGTTTTTTTAGTTCAAATTTTAAATGTTAGGTTAAAAATCACTTTTGGTCCCAAATTTTTGTGAAAGTAATAATTTAGTCTCTAAACTTTGATTTGTAATAATTTAATGGCTAAATTATAAAAAATGTCCCTGAACTATGGGGTTTGTTTCAAAAATGCCCCTGAACTTTCAAAAGTTTCAAAAATACTCCTGAACTTTGAAAAATGTTTCAAAAATACCCTTGCTGTTAATTTTGGATGGAAATCGTTAAAGTTTGAGTTTCAAAAATACCCTTGAACTTTCAAAAAAATTTCAAAAATACCCTTATTGAAAAATGATTCTTCTTTTTTCCTCCTCGCTCACTGTAAATTTTTTCTCCATGAAAATTAATGCAAAACTTTGCTTATAAAGGTTGTATGCAGCTCAATACCAAATAAAAAAAAAGACTTTGAAATCAAGTTTTCTCTTTTAAAAAGCGTAAAGAAGATAGGTGTGAGAAAACAACATATATATGTATATATATTATTTCATTTTTTGCTCTCTCTTTGTTTGTGTATCTTAATGATAAGACGAAGAAATGTTTATAAGACGGTGAGTTTGGTCCAATTTATAAGATTAATCAATCAAAAGTTTTATATATGATTTTGTTCTTATTGATATTTAAGAATTGTTAGAATCCTTATACAACAATAGTTTCATTTATTTTTCGTAATAGGAATATAGAGAAAGCTAGGAAATAATATTGAAAAGACTACCAACACAAGTAAAATTTCAAGAACAAAACAAAAGTCATCTTGAAGATTCAATACGAAAATCTAGCCAAGTGCTTTGGATGTGTTGAAAGAGAAAGAAAGCACCTAGATTATGAATACATGACAAATAAGTAAAGTTTCTCATTAATTTTTGGAAGAAGGGTTAATTTACGGGGGGAGAAGGAAAAAAAAAAAAGAAGCATTTTTCAATAAGGGTATTTTTGAATTTTTTTTGAAAGTTCAAGGGAATTTTTGAAACTCAAACTTTAACGGTTTCCATCCAAAATTAACGGCAAGGGTATTTTTGAAACATTTTTCAAAGTTCAGGGGTATTTTTGAAACTTTTGAAAGTTCAGGGGCATTTTTTAAACAAACCCCATAGTTCAGGGGTATTTTTTATAATTTAGCCTAATTTAATCCATATACTTTCAATTTTGTAACAATTTAGTCTCTGAACTTTCATATATAACAATTTAGTCTATGTACTTTAAAATTTGTAACGATTAGTCCCTATCGTGAAAATTGATGTTAAGATTTAATGAAATTTCTTAGATAGATTAATAAACTAGTTTGAGATCCAATATGTTTATAAGCTACAAAGTCTAATAATTACCTAATAAATATCAACATTTAATTTTGACGAGAGACTAAATTGTTATTTATTAAAGTTCACAGACTAAATTGTTATAAAATTGAAAGTACGAAAACTAACTTGTTACAAATCAAAGTTTAGGGATTAAATTGTCACTTTCATGAAAGTTCAGGGACCAAAAATGATTTTTAACATTTTTAGCCTTTTTTTTTTTTTTTAACAATTAACATTTTTAACCTAAATATTAAAAGGGCCGAAATAAGAATGGAATAAAAGTTCATTTACCAAAACTAAACTTCCAAAAAAATTGATAAAAGTTGAAGGGCCTATAGGAATTTCAATCCATGACTCATGTTAAAATGTAAATCTGGGAAAAAGAATTTATTGAATCAAACTATATATAAAATTCAAAAAAAAAAAAAAAATCAAACTATATAAATTCATGATTTTCAGTCATGTTACCAAAAAAAAAAAAAAAAAAAAAACCAAAATTAAAAAGTGGAATAATTAGAATGAAGTACCAAAATTTTCATTTTTCAGGGTTAGATTGCCATATAATTGCAAGACTATATGTGGGGCCTTTTTTCCCTTCTATTTTTTTTTTTATTTGTTTCTTTTTCAGTAGGACTACATTTGGGACCTAATAAAACTTTAGGGACGAAACATGTTATTTCAAATCAATGATGAGAATACGAGACCATTGAAACTAAGGTCCATGTAACCATCAAGAAATAATTTTAAAAAAAAATTAGTTTTGGTTTCAATATTATACCAAATTTTAGAAATCGATTATGGCACCGTTTAAGTACACTATATTCATTTTTTTCAAAAAAAAAAAAAAAGGTACACTATATTCATAATTACAAAATAATAATTAATCAAATGAAATGTCTTTATCAGTTAGATAATTCAACTATTTGTATTTTATTAATGATATGGATTCACCTTTTTTTTTTAGTGCGCAATAGATTCATCTCATTATTTTAATCAAACTGAGTATAATTCAACTGACATAGATAACCTAACTCATAATAAAGTTGGACCAAGAGATCATTCTTTTTTCTTTTTTATTTTCTAGAAAATTGTCCAACTTTAATACTAAATTAAGTAGTGTTAGGATTATACAGTCATCCAAAATGTACTATTGCAGTTAGTTGATCTTATTATTATTGTTGTTATTGTTATTGTTAAGGAGCAGCTTTGCAAGAACTATCGCGGTAAAACGGTGAAGCCTAGAAAGTTAGACGGACTCTTGGTAAAAAAGAGTTTGACGGATAGATGACTATTTGAAGGGAGGCTCGGTGGTACTTTGTTCGAGGGGAGAATTGTTGGGAGTGCGACCAAATGTCTCACATTGGCGATAATGGGTTTATAAGGTGGGACAAGTATCTCCATTGGTATGGGACCTTTTGGGGTAATCCAAAAACTAAGCCATGAGGGTTTATGCTCAAAGTGGACAATATCATACTATTGTGGAGATACGTGGTTCGGTTGTCCCCTAACAAGTGGTATTAGAGCCATGTCGGATGGAATCCTCCGGTGCACAAAAAAGAAGTTACGAGCCTAAGTAGTCACTCAAAACCATGAGAACTTATGTCCAAAGTGGAAGTGTCCTTGTCCTTAACAAATATTATTACTAACTTTTTTGGTAACAAAAAGTTGTTTGTCTTGTTATCCCATGAAGCAATTCAAACTCTCAATAAAATTAGGAAAAATGAGACATTTTATTCTAAAAGATGGGCCATCTTTAATAATCAAATATAGGAAAAAAAAAAGAAAAAGAAAACAACTTTCAAAATACAATATTCAAAACATATGTTAATTTTTTTTATTTTAAAAAATATATCTAAGATCTAACTCCCAAAACAACCCATCCATTCCTTAAAATAATAAAATTCTATATTATCAGTCAATTCAAATTCTCTTCACTTTCTTGGAGGAGAAAATAAAATTAGTAGTGATATAATAAAGTGCTTTTGCATGCCACTTTAAATCTAAATCTAAACCAATTAAGTACTTAAAAAAAAATCTAAAACAATTATATATCTATTTTTTCCAACCAAAAAAAAAAAAAGGAATAAAATAAAATCATTGCATTTGGACATGATAAAAAGTCAATGACCCAAGTGCCATAGTGCTCATGAACCATGCCCACCATGATTTGTTAGTTGTTACATAAATGCATGTGGTGATTATTTGAAAATTTTCAATTTCAAAGTTAATAATTAAAAAAAAAAAACCTTTTTACTAAGGTGTAAGAGGCTCATTGGATGTTATATTTATGACCTTTGATTTTTTTTTAAAATAAGAATTAATTTATCAATCAAAATATAAATTTATAGTCATAGTTTTAATATAATTGGCACTATGTTTTAGTAGTGGGATGATTTTATAGGGGAAAAACATTATTGTTTATTAGTATGTTTCTTAATTTATTTTTCACGGATGTTGTGTTCTCCAAGAACAAGTCAGATAATAAATTTTCATTCCTCAATTACATGTTTTCAAAATAAAATTTTAATTTTTACAAATTACTCTACCTACCACAATTCTTTTAAATAACTTCAAAACAGTCCAAGAGAAATAATTGTCACATAAAAGCAAATTTTAGTATTTGTAAGTCTCATTTAATAATAATTTTATTTCCATAAAAGACCATGATTTATAAATGATTCATTAATCTATTTTTTTTTCAAATTTAAAATACACTTTTCAAAATTTAGCCTGACTTTTAAAATATATGTCTAAAAATCCTATTTTTATTCTTGGTTTTTTGAGTTCTCTTTACTATTTTTTCCATAAATTTTAAAAATACATAAACCAAAATAGACAAAAGCTACAAGCAAGACGACTAAAATGAACATTTTGAAAGCATAGTAAATTATACAATTGTCGAAGAAAGGGAAAGTGATTCAAGCCACAACTTGTTGTTGAATCCGACACAATCGTAATCATTTCAGCCATCAATGGCGAATCTAAAGACTTAACCGAGACGTCCTTGATCATCAACACAATCGAAGAGATGACATTTGGAGAATGCATCTCCTTCTCTAAATGCCCGAGGGCCGGCAATCCCAAGCGCACAAAATCGCTAGGGCAGCTACAATTCATGAAATTCTGTGTGTTTTTTGGTTGCTCCCCTTCCCTTGTTTTTGGAAGAGAAAACGTTTTGCGGGAATGATGTCATTTCCATATGGTTTTCCTTAGCTTTAGTTGAGAACGCAAGTGTTGGATAGCTGTGTTTCGTTTTAATATATTTCTTCAAAAAAAAAAAATAAAATAAGAAGAAGAAGAAGAAGAAAAAGAAAGTATTACCAAAGTATGATTTATTTTTTCATAGGTAGGTAGGAGTCAAACCTTCAACCTTACAAAAGAGATACGAACATACCTTTTTCATTTTTTTCTAACCTCGTGTGTGAATGAAAAGATTCGAGCCACATACCTCTTAGTCATTAGTACAAGTGTGATGTCAATTGAATCATGCTCGTGTTGGCCATCAAACATATCTTAATTACCATATAACTAAAAAAGGAAGGTAACAAACCAACTTAAGTATGACTCATTCAACTCTAATGTAGAAGTAAGACCTTAATTATATTATAAAAATAAAATGAAATTAAATTTTTTTCAAAAAGGAAAAGGAAAATTGGGTCACGTGCAGGAGACACGTCGGCAGTACGAATTAGTGTACTCGAAAGGCGTGAAGGGCACCTTCCCTTCAGAATTAAAGCCTGTGGAAAGCAGGCAAAAGCTTCAGTGGGACCCACCTAACTATCCTATGCACCCAATCTAATTTAGTATCATCGATTTTTGAAGCTGGACTCGTACCACCACTTTACACTAATTTCCTTTTAAATTTCTTTTTCTTATTTTTTTTTATATCTATAAAATTATTCTTTCAAATACAATATGATTGTCAAATATGAAAAATAATTACATCAAATAACATTTTATTCCACTACTTTGAATATGTTCATAAAATTTATGGGAGAAAGACTACTCCTCTCTTAGGGTAATTTATTGAAAATACAAAGCTAAATTTGAATTTTTAAAAGTATAGAAACTAAAATGGAACAGGTTCGAAAGTATATGGTTTTTACCAAAACAATATATATCTTTGGTGGTTCATATTTACCTATAGCGAATAAATTCTTAAAAGAGAGCATATATGTACTTGAGAATCCATAAACCATATATTCAAATTCATTTAAGTTGCTTATGGTTAATGCTAATATAAACATAGTTCAACTGGGTTAAGATATACATCACTGACCCAAAGTTCAGAGTTTTGAATTCTCACATTCATGTGTTTGAAAAAAAAAAATTGTGAAATAGAGATAAAATATATTAAAAAAAGGAAAAGTCTATTGTTAGCTTTTTTTTTTTTTTTTTTTTTGTTAATAAAAATATTAAAGTCTCTCTTCTTGACTAAAAGATAAGAGATTCGAATCGAAGATTTTATAAAGATGGTTAATTAAAATAATTGATAATAAAATATTTATGGTTAAAAATCACTTTTAGTCCCTAAACTTTCATGAGAGTAAACAATTTGGTCATTGAACTTTGATTTGTAACAATTCAGTTCTCGTACTTTCAATTTTGTAACGATTTAGTTTCTATACTTTCAATTTTGTAACGATTTAGTCCCTGAATTTCAATAAGTAACAATTTAGTCTATGTACTTTCAAATTTGTAACGATTTGGTCCTTATCGTGAAAATTAATGTAAATATTTATTGAAATTTATTACATAGAAAGATGAATAAACTAACTTGGAACCCAATATGTTTCTAAAGCAACAAGGTTTCATCATTAAGTAATAAAAATTGACATATAATTTTGATGATTTTCTTTTTTTTTGCGAAAAGGATTACATTGTTACAAATTTGTTAAGTACAGGGACTAAATTGTTACAAATTTGAAAGTACAAGGACTAAATTGATACTTATTAAAGTTTAGGAACTAAATTGTTACAAAATTGAAAGTACAGAGACTAAATCGTTACAAATCAAAGTTCAGAAACCAAATTGTTACTTTCACGAAAGTTCAGTGACTAAAAGTGATTTTTAACCAATATTATTTATTCTATCTTTTTAGAATAAAAGTATATATTTAATACATTATTTCTCATTAATATAAGTGTATGTGTGCAAAAGAGATTTTTTTTTTTTTTATGCTATGAATCAAATTCTCCTCCGTGGAGATTTTGTCATACCAATTTCTAATTCTTAGAATTAGGGTATGGGCCAAAGCAAGGACAAAATGTCATTGTAGGGTTGAAGATAGAGTGTGGATATCATTTTAACTCCATCCAATTCTAACGTTATATTTTCTAGTAAGAACGAAGACTTTTCATTTTCGTTAGAAGTAGTTAATGAGAATTTGTTTGATAAAGTTCCGGTTTATGGTCTTCTGTTTCTTGTTTTCTGTTTTTAAGAAGTATAAGTGTATGGTAACTGTTATTGTTTTCCACTTTTCATTTTTCATAAGCGTTTCTAAAATTGTGTAGAAATTCTGAAAACAACACGATCAAATTTCTTGTTTCTGATTCCAATTTTTTTCATAACATAAATAAAAGTATTATTAACTGTACCATTATTTTACTTCTAATATGCTTGATAAATATCTAAAAATAAATATAACATAAAAAATTTGGTTAAGTTATCAAAAATACCCTGAACTATGGGGTTGGTTTCAATTATATCCATGAACTTTAAAAAGTTTCATTTTAATTTAACACTTAAAGTTTGAAATTTGTTTCAGAACGATCCTTGAAGGCTTTTTTTCTGTTGAATTCATGGACGGAAAATGACATGTTTGCATATGTATTGTTGCTTATGTGAATAGATTTTAACACATTCGTGAAAAAAACAATGAAAACACATGTAAACATAACATTTTTTGTCAATAAATTTAATGGAAAATGTCTCTAAGGGTCATTTTGAAACAAACTCAAAACTTCAATGGCTAAAAGGAAACATTTGAAAGTTCATGGTATAATTGAAACCAACCTCATAGTTCGTGGGTATTTTTGATAATTTAACCTAAAATTTTTCAATATCTAATTTTAAAAACTTATTTTCATATAAAATTATTACATTTTTAATTTAAAATTTCAAAGAGGAAAAAATAAAAATAATCATCAAACACGTTTCTATCTTGTATAATAAATAAGAAAGAACAAGAAACAAGAAACATTTACCAAATGTAGTCCCCTCTCAAAAAAAAAAAAAAAAAAAAAAATAGAAATGTTATGAAATGGGTCCTAAATGTCCCAATGTGAAAATTTTACTTTAGTACTTCTATTTCCTCAAATTAATAGAATTGAAGTTAGAGTGGAAATTCAAGATTCTTGAAAATTTTGAGATAAAAGAAAGTACATTATCTCCAATAATATAATTTCTACTCAATCATTAATCTAAACCTAGTTCAATGGTTAAAACATCAGTAACAATCAACTTCTCCCCTAAGTTGAAGGTTCATATTCTTATCTTACATTTATAACATCGATTCTAAAAGAAAAACAAAAATTCAATCCTCTTCTATTTCATCTTTATTACAATATCTCCCTCATTTTCTTTCTTTTTTTTTTTTTTAAAAAGAAAAGAAAAACATTCATGATTTTTGAAATAATAACAAAAGTGATGAGGCGATTGGTTTTCTTGGAGGGTGTGCAAAAATAACTAATTTGATTTGAGCAAGCTCATTAATTAAGAGAAATTCAAAATTTTAAATTAATCATAAACTCTCATGACAATTAAGATTAGTGTTTCCCTGTTTTTTCTCTCCATTTTGTGGCTCAATGTGTTATGGCATTCTTGGGGACTATGCTAATGATCTTGACTTATGCCTCCATAAACATAATAATTAAAACTCAAAACAAAAATCCACAAATTTCCTCACAATCCCAATAAGAAAATTAATAACAAGACAAAAAAAAAATAATAATAATAAAAAAAAAATAAATAAAAGGCTTTCTTGTACTTTGTGTCCATTAATTATCATGTAAGAAACGATTTTGTCGAATCCCATGTTCTTCTTTCTTTGTTTTTTATTATATGTTTGTATTGTCACAACTTGCCCACCAAAAGACACTGTCCAAGAAAGCTACCCTCTCTCTCTCTTTGATAAATCTAACATCTTCATTCTAAATTCTTAGCTGGCTTGATTCTCATTGCCATTTTTTTGTTTCTTTTGCAAGTGGCCTTTCTTCTAAGTTGTTTGCTTAATGTTTTAGTTTAATTTGTTTATTACAAGATAGAATGTGATTGTTACCTTTAATCATTTAATACTTCGTGCGACAAATTTATAGTTATCTTTGACTATTGTTTTTTAAGAATCTTTATGATTGTTGTTGTAGTAATTTTCACTTTGTTGTTAATCAAATTATCTAATAGAAAGTCTGGCTGCGTACTTAGTATTTGGGTATGACTCTACAAAGCACTAAACTCCAAATCACTTTTAACTATAGTGACAAAAATCTCGTCTCCTACAATAACTATATACCGAAAAGATTTGGTTGAATGGCCTTTTTGAGAGAGGAAATATGCAATTGTACAAAAGATTTGAATCTGTTCTTTCCTTACATTATGTAGTCGCAGTCACAAAGATAGTTCATGTTGCATAATTTGCAATATGAAAACAAAAGACTCAGCATTTGTGGACATGTGAGTGCTATATTTTTTTTTTTTTAATCTATGCAAAGATATAAGTAGGGGTAACAAATTTCAAAGATTTTGTCAGTTGAGTTTTTATTCCTAAAATATATTTGGATTTTAACATTCTTTCAACGATGGGAATACTAATATTGGCTGCAACATATTTAGCAATTATTTAAAAGAATTACGCCTACTTAAAATATATAGTTGATTGTAAATTGTGAATAATGAAATAATTAGAAAGAGCATAT
Organism: Luffa aegyptiaca; assembly: GCA_017139565.1. Classification (NCBI taxonomy): domain Eukaryota; kingdom Viridiplantae; phylum Streptophyta; class Magnoliopsida; order Cucurbitales; family Cucurbitaceae; genus Luffa; species Luffa aegyptiaca. The sequence goes on along the minus strand of CM029405.1, from coordinate 8,298,357 downwards.
GCTCATAATCACTAAAAGTTACAAAATAATCCAAACTTTGGTAATCAAAACAAATTAAGCGGCAAAAGTATTTGGTGTCCTCTTCAATCTTTTCCAAAATTCTTTAAATTATTTGAATATATATATATATTTGCTTTATTATTAGTTAATAACGATTATGAAGACCCAACCACCAATCATTAAAGGACACCCAACACCTTTTTTCCTTTGAAGATTCAAAAGAGAGGACCCAATATTGAAAAAAACAAAAAAGAAATTAATAATTAAAAATGTCACAACGTTAGCTAATTATTTAAACAGGACAATAATTCCCTTTAGTTCGATTCCATTCTGTATTTTTTTAAATAGTTTTTTTTTCTCACAATTATTTTGATTAATTTATAACTATTGATGCATCCTTAATTTGATCCTTTCACTCTAAATAAAACAATTAAACACGATGAGAGAAATGACTAGTATTATAGTAATAGTCTTTTGAATTCATTCTCAGTTTTTTGTTAAAAAAAAAAAAGAAAATAAATGTCATGCGATTAAAAATAAAATTGCAGTAAAATCCAAATGCATAAACGTTTTCAGGATTGCCCCCATTAACCGTTTCTGTTATACAACAATGGCCACGTAGTAGTAGACCACGTGAATAAGGACGGAGGGTAAATCAGTAAAAAGAGCGTGACGGCGTCGTTTTCCATCGCGGGCTGACGTCTGACCTCATCGTAACGTTCTCACTTCTCACAATTCAGCCCAATTAATTATAATTTGTTAGGATTTAGCTCAATTTTTAAAAAAATGGAATTTAACTAAGGTTGAATTTGATAATCATTTTGTTGTTTTATTTATTTTTTTTTTTTTTGAAAAATTAAGTTTTTCACCCGTGTTAAAAGCACATTTAAATTCTAAGCTAAATTTTAAAAATAAAATAAAAAATTTAAAAACTGTTTTTTTTTTATCCTATTTGATACTCCTTTGTTTGTTTTCTCACAATTTCTTTGCAACGAGTTTCATTTCTCTTGATGAAACATTTGAATTTTTAGCTAAATTCAAAAAACAGAAATAAAATTTTAAAAACTATATTTTTTTTTAGTTTTCAAAATTTGGTTTGGACTTTGAAACTATTTGTAAAGAGTAGATCACAAGAAAAAGCATAGGTGGTAATAGTGCTTATAATTAAGTTGACAATTTTTTTAAAAAAATTGAAACAAAAAAACGGACTAGCTATCAAATAAGGCCTTAATTTTTCAAATTTTAGCTTTATTTTTTGAATTTTTTTTTAAAAAAATAGGTAATAAAGCAAGAAAACTAATCCATTTTATATTAGAAATGAATATTCTTTGCAGTAAAATAGAATAAACCAATCCATTTTTTTTTTTGTTTTAACTCTAAAATTGACATAAAAACTATTCTACTGTTTACCATGAACCTTTTTTTTTTTTTTTTTTTGAAATATTTTACCATGAACCTTTTTTGTGAATCATCTTATCTTTTTCCCTTTAATTCTAATATTAACAATAGTAATTAACAATAATTGAAATTCCGAATTGAAAATGAGGAGGTGGCAGGTGGGAGTGGCTTTCTCTTGTGCCAATAAAGAAAGCACACGTGTCCATGAAAATAGAGGAAGAAAAGGCATGCGGAACATTGGAATATTGCTCCCCATAATTACAAATTAATTTAATTTAGTGTAAAAAATAAATAAATAAATAAAAAAGGAAAAAGAAAAGGGTTTGAAGATGTGGGAGTGGCATGCATGGGCAAGTAGAAAGAAGGCAGACTTAAAAATGGCGCCAAATTCAAGGCTGCCTCCCACGTTACACTTTGCTGACACCATAACGGTCTCTTTAAAACTCCCTTTCATTTCTCTCTTTTACCATTTTGCCCTTCTCACTTCCTTTTTTCTTTTTCTTTTTCTTTTTCTTTTTATTTCTCTCAAAAAACGAATCAAATTTTGATGCCATATTAAGCTTACCAACACTTTTTCAACCTTGCCTTAGATAATTACGAATTTTCAAAGATTTTAAAGTATATATATTGAGGACAATATCGTTTTCTTTTTTTAAAATTGTTTGATCATAAAATTTACACGTGTCTGAGATTTCAGTAACAAATACCCAAATATGTTGTTCTCCAAAATAAAATAAATATAACCAAATATCACTTTTTATTTATTTATTAACTCAAGGATTTTTTTTTTTTTTTTTTTTTTTTTTGTATTTTTATAAACGAGCTATAGCTTAATTTGTTGATTTGAATGATATTGTTGAATTTATTAGGATTGAAAAACTCTTACATAGTATGTGGGCCTAAAACCAAGCTCATTATCAAATTAGAGTAAACTTGAAAAGGTGAGAATGACGGAAAGAAGTGGAGAATGAAATAATATGTAATGATAGAAGTATTTTCTTATACAATGAAGCGGTGAAGTCTGTATAAACAATGAGTTGTTTTGAAACTTGCATTTTTGCTTGATCTTGAACCACTAAGGTCCCGTTTGATAACCATTTGGTTTTTGAAAATTATACTTGTTTTCTCCTAAATTCTCTACCACAACTTTCATCCTTATTAAGGATCCATTTGAATTCCTAGCCAAATTCTAAAAACAAAAACAAGTTTTTGAAAACTTTTTTGTTTTGTTTTCAAAATTGGACTTGGTTTTTGAAAACAAGGAAGAAGATTGATACTAGAACAAAGAAACTCATAGGTGGAAATAGGTGTGTATAAACTTAAATTTCAAAAACAAAAACAAAAAACCAAATGGTTATCAAACGGGGCCTAAGAATTAACTTTAGACAATAATTGAAAGTATTTATTAGTAGACAGAAAATAGATTTCAGTGAAATGATGAAATTAAATAAATTGAAAAAAAAGTTCATAATTTTGATATAGATTGGCTGAAATACCCAAAAAAAAAAAAAAAAAGGTAAATATTGAAAATTTTTAGAACCTAAAAAATGAAAGTAAAGATATTATTTAAAAGAGAGATAAAAAAGGAAAGTGAGGAAATAGTTGGAGAGCATAATTAAATTCGAAAGATTTAAAAAACAATAACAGAAGGCATAAATGGTAATTACGACGCATTCAATGGGTAATTAAAAATGGTTTAGATTCAATTTAGTTTGAGGCCAAAATCGTTTCAGTCAACAAAAATCACTTTGAATCGCTGATTTCAATAACAAATCTTTTGCCCAGTCAGCACCAGTCTCGTCCTCTCCCGCTCCGTTGGATCTCCCACTCCCTTCAATCTCCACCCGCCACGTGTCCTCCTCTCATAACCCCGATTTTTGCGGCGCCTCGTAAAAAATATCTCCCCCTCGCCGGAATCCCAACTTCCCTAGCCCACGGCGGCGCGTGCACTCAACGTTTCCCAAAAATAAAATAATTTCGATTTGTTTTATCGTTTGGAAGTTGGCCCTTCCCTTTAGACCGGGTTTTTTTTTTCGAAATACGGCTGTTAGGGATCCTATAAAATAGGGAGGTTTGGTTATTCGCTGAGCTTTTCTTCTCTGTGTCTGTCTTATCTCTTCTTCTTCTTCAGCTCTTCAAATCACTCTCCTTCTTCTTCACTCTCTCATTTTCTTTCCTTCTCATTTTCCCGGAAAAATTTACAGAATCAGAGTGTGTAGCCATAAGCACTTTTGGAAGAAGCAAGTAAACAGAGTAAGTGGGTGGGGAAAAGCTTTGTCTCTATCTCTTTCCCTCGAAATAAAACTCGATTCCAGCATTTATTCCCCTCCTCTTCTTTCTCTTAAAGCTGCTCTTAGAACTTTTCTTTTCTCTCCCACACCCTAATTTTCCCAGAAAATTTTCCTTTTCCATTTCCCCTTTTCCCCTTTCTCCTTTTCCTTTTTCCCCTGCAATGAACGGTTCTGGGCTTCCCACATTCATATATTTCTCTTCAACTTTATGGGTCTGTAACTTTCCCGGAAATTTCTTTTGGGTTAGTCAAGCTTTTTGGTTCTGATGATTATTGTAACCACAAACGAACAGACCCATTAGTGGAGCTCGCTGAGATTAATTTCTCATCTCCGATTTCAGCTTCTCTTTGACGTGTTCGTCCCGTTTCAGCTTTAACATTCTCTTTATTCTCCCTCGTGTCTAGTCCTTTAAAGGAATCTTCCCCTTTCCTTTTTCCTTTTACCTTCTCCATATCTCTATATTTCAACTCTCTCGCTCTACATTTCGCTTTCAATGGTAGCTCTTAGAATCTGACAGGTGAAAGAAATTTTTTCTGCTCTCTCTCATGGAAGAAATTGACTTGTTCTCCAGTGTTCTTGTACCTCCGATCAAGTACACTGAACATCGAAACCAGACCAAGCTCGTCTCTCCGCTATTAATGGGGCCTAAGGTAGTCAGGATTTCTGTAGTTGACGCTGATGCCACTGACTCTTCTAGCGACGAAGATGAAGAAGAGGAATACGCCTGCCGGCGAGTGAAGAAATTCGTTAACGAGATTGCAATTGAGACCTCGCCGGGGAGAACTAGCAGGAAGAAGTCCACCGGCGGGAAACCGAATTTTCGGGCGGTGAATCGGTGCCCATTGAAGCAGCTGCCGGCGGGAAGTAAAAAATTCCGCGGCGTACGTCAACGGCCGTGGGGAAAATGGGCGGCTGAGATTAGAGATCCTTTGCGACGTGTACGGGTCTGGTTAGGCACCTACAATACGGCCGAAGAAGCTGCTATGGTGTACGATAACGCTGCCATTCAACTCCGTGGGCCCACCGCCCAGACAAATTTCACTCCTCCGCCGGTCAAGTCCCCGGCGGTCTGCTCCGGCTATATCTCCGCCGAGGAGTCCAACGTCGACAGTCTCTCCTCTCCGACATCCGTCCTCCGGTGCCCCTCGCCGTCGACAAACGACGCCGTATCGGAAAAAATCCCTGTAACAACCGACAAAGAAACCCGGCGTGAAGAATCGATGACTTTTCCCGATTTTTCGTTCCACTCAAACTCTGATATGTTTTTCCCCAAAGATATCTTCGACTTCCAACCGCCGATTCCGTCTCCGTTCGGCGACACGACCTTCAACGACGCCGTTTCGAAAGACGACTACGGCAGTAGTATGTTCATCAACCCGGGCGACGATTTCGGGTTCGGTTTCGGATTCGGATTCGGACTCTCCACGTGGCATATGGTTGAAGATTCCTTCCAAGACATCAGCGACATATTCGGGTCGGACCCTCTCCTCGCGCTTTGAGATTTTCCTTTTTTTTAAAAATAGGCCGAGTTTCGTTTCGGCAATTTTGTGAGTGTCGGAATTTTCTTTTTTTCTTTTTGTCTTTTTTGTGTTTAGTTTTTTTTTTTTTTCTCTCGTAAATTTTGGGGGTTTGTAATTTGTTATTTGTTGATGACGTGTATCAAAAATGGAACGGTCTCTCTCTCTTCCGTCACAGTAACGGTGACGGACAAATTTTGTGTACGTGTTCCTTTTACCTTCTTTTCCCTTTTAACGGACTGGCACGTGACACGCACATTAAAAAAAAATTTAAAAAGTCTGTGCAATGGATTTGCTAAACACGTGCGAGAGAGGGTACACGTGCGAGGTGGTTCCGTCGTCAAATTGCCAAATGCCAATCCATCAACTTAATTTTTTTTTTTTTTTGAGACAATCCATCAACTTAATTTAATATTACTATTCATTGGAGAACATAAAATTATTTTTTATCGAATTATATAAGATAATTTCACTTTTATGTATTCTACGTTATTTTAATTTTTATTTGAATTTGAGAAGGGCAGAGATGTCTTTTCGCGAAGAGTCAACGTGTAAGTAAGTAGTGGCGCACACAAAAATATCTCACTCAGGTGTGGGTGTTATATTAGCTTTTTAAATATTCATATTCATTTTTCAATTTATTTTTTCTTTATAATAATATTCTTTGATTTTTTATTTATTTTTTTTTCTGAAGTTTTATTTGAATTTTGAAATTAGAGATTGCAAGATTAAAAAATTGTTAACAGACAAACCTCTACTATTTTCTAACTTTCTCTTTCTCATTATATGTGAGAGCTAAAGGATAAAAAAAAAAAAAATGACATTTAGTTAAGGGAATTTTACTACAAAGTCAAACAGAAATTAATATTTCACTTTTCCATAACTGTCTGGATTTCATTTGATTTTTATTCCATTTAAACCTGAAAATTAATTATTTGACTTTTCTCTCTCTCATTCATGATATTGATGAACAAATTTTGAAAATAATCATGTTTTTTTCCCCAAAAAAAAAAAAAAAAAAAGCTAAAACTAAAACTACCATAAAATACTTTTGGCCAATTTAAAGCACTCTAGTCATGATATTTGAGTATATAATAAAAAATGTTTTGAAAATTCTAAAAACACTTAAAAAGTAATTTAAAGTGCTTTTATAAAAAGGTATTTCATTTGTATTTTTTTTTTCTTTCAAAATCATTTATTAAAAATGTAGTTAGAATGCTCCTAATATAAGTGCTTTTAATTTAGCAAGAGCAAGAGTACTTATGTATATGTAAAAACGAATTATTTTGACGTCTAATTTTATTACTTAATCAAACATTGAGGCCAAAAGCATTTTACTACTTGTGTTTTTTAAATACAGACATTTTCCAAGAGCATGTAACAAAAAATTATATTGATTCCTAGATTTATATAAGTGCTTCTAAAATACTACCTGATGCAACACTTAGGCCAAAATCATTCAACAAATTCTAATATTTTTAAGTGCTGGACTTTTTTCAAGGGCATTTTTTCATGTTAAAGTAAAAGATAATTTTTCACATTCCAAACATATCTTAAAAATACTATTTCAGTTTTATTTATTTATTTAATTATTTATTTTTGACAATATGTGAGGAGGGGGATTCGAACTACAGACCTTGTGATTATCCGTATAACTTTATGCCAATTGAGCTAAGCTCTTGTTGGCTTATTTATTTATTTATTATGAGTAGTTATTACGGACTTGATTCTTAAAATGGTTTTCAAAACATGCATGTACAACTTAGGTTAAGAATCACTTTTGGTCTTTTATTAGGTTAAATTTTCATCAAAATAACAATTCAGTCTCTAAACGTTTGTTTGTAGTGATTTTAGTCTTTGTACTTTCAAAATTTTAACAATTTAGTCTCTATGATGAAAAATATTATTAAAATTTAATGAGATCTTTTACGATAAATTGATTGGAAACCAAATGTTTCTATGAACTACAAACTACAAAGACCAAATCATTACATAATAAAAATTGACACTTAATTTTGATAGAAGTATTCATGGTAGGACTTAAAACGTTACAAAGTTGAGAATAGAGAATAAATTGTTACTTTCATGAAAGTCTAGAGATGAAAAGTATATTTTTTAACCGACAACTTCCGGTATAAAAAAAATCATATCAATGAAGAAAAAAAATATATTTTAAAATAAAAATATAGAAAAAAAAAGTCAATGGGGGATGAAAATGGGTAGAAAAAGAGTATGTGAAAGAGAAGAGATGGGCGGCAGGAGTTAGCATATAGATGGATAGGTAGCAGCGGCTGCCACTGCAAAGCCAATCAATTTTCTCTGCCTTATTAACACTCACAATGTCCCAAATTCTCTTATATATGACTATTTTCACCTTTCTTTCTCTCTCTAAAACTAGCCTTTCTCTCTCTCTCTCTCCCTAAATGTAACACTATTCCTTGGCATAGCATAAGCCTGGATTTGAACAAGCATGAGATTGTAGAGTCTCACTCTCTTTCCTTAAAAGTAGATATGTTTTGAAGAACGGGTTCAAATTGCATCGTAGTAGCTACCTATCTAGGATTCAAACATTCATTACGTGGTTATTTATAATCGAAATGTTGTAAAGTTAGATGGTTGTCTCCTTTATTAAAAAAAAAAAAAAAAAAGATAGGTTGTCTCCTAAGATTGGTTTAAGGTCTGTGGAAGTTGGTTTGGGATACTCATGAATATTTTAGTCCATGTTTGATAACCATTTGATATTTGAAAATTATGTTTGTTTTCTTTACAGTAGTTTTCATCTTTGTTAAGAACTCATTTGGATTTTTTTTTTTAAGAAAAAGTTTTTTAGTTTTCAAAACGTAGACTTGGATTTTAAAACATGGAAGAAGATTGATAACAAAACAAAGAAACTTATAGGTGAAAAATCATGTCTGTAAACTTAATTTTCAAAAACAAAAAACCGAATGGTTATCGAATTGAGTCTTAATAAAAACATGGCTATTTGGTTGTGCATTGTCATACTCAACAGGTTTGAATTTGTATGGTAGAGGAAAACTTGTCTAATATGAGTTGAGATGATGTATTTGTTTGATTTACAAATTTAGGTTATATTACCAGTTTAGTCCTTAAACTTTGAGATTTATATCTATTTGGTCATTAAACTTTTAAAAAATGTCTAATAAATCCATCAACTTTAAAAATATCCAATAAATTCCTAAGCTTTCAATTTTGTGCATGGTCTCTAATTTTTTTAAAAAATGTCAAATAGGTCAAGGACCTAGTAGATACAAAATTGAAAACTCAGGAATCTATTGAATACAAAATTGAAAATGGAAGGATTTATTAGACACAGAAAATTAATAGTTTAGAAAAACCAATCAAACACTTTTTAAAGTTTTTTTTTTTTTTTTTTTTGAAGAGAACACTTTTTAAAGTTGAAGAATCAAATAGATGCAGACTTGAAAGTTTATAGACTAAAATTGTAATTAACGATGAATTTATTATTTATAAAAACAAATGTATCATAGGAGACATGTCACAATTTTTTACTTGGCATACATCTTCATCTCATAAATCAAAGATTAAAGTAACATATATTGTACAAATTCAATTCGAGTTGATTACATTGACTAATTAAAGATGAAGATTTTTCATAGGCTCGAACAAAGGAGAGACCCTATTTGAAAAAATAGAGTGAAGAAGTTTCCATTTCCATGATTTATTTTTCAAGAAGATAATTAAAAAAAAAAAATGTAATCTCTAAGCTGAAAAATTAGTCAAAATGATGAAAGACCAGTATGCCCCTATCAAATACGTGGAAAAACATATATTTGTTTATTAAAAAATGCAAAAAAAAACAAAAAGGTGCTGCATAAAAGCCGGCCAAGGGTTTAGGGTTTAGATTCCACACACGAACACCCGCAGAGAATCTCATCCCTTATCCGTCTGTCCCCACCGAGAGTCAATCCTAGCCATACACGTAAGCATCAGACAACTATTCCTCTCGATCCCATGCTCCGTCTTTACTCTGCAACCGTGTTGCTAATTGGGCCGTTCGGTCCCCCCAGGCCCAGTTCTTGCTGCTTCTATTTCCCCGCCCATACCGACGTGGCAGATATTCAGATAGTGATTGGGCGGACCCACCGAATCAAACAAGGGTCCTGCTGATGTGGACCTTAATTTTAATTTTTTTTTTTGGATATGTGTGAAATTAATGTACAGATCAGCTTTGGCCCACCTCCCAATCACGGGCCTTTTCCAGCTCCTGGTGGCCCAATCATTGCCACCGCCCATAGCCAAGTTGAAGAGCCACATTCCACCTGTCGTACCCTTAATGCAAAATTAAAAATTACCAAATTTTATTATTATATTATTGTATGCATAATAATAATTCCTATATTGCCAAAACGAACCTAACTACATGTACTCTCGATCAGGAGGTCAAAAGTTTGAATCCCCTACCCCAGATGTTATTGACCTTAAATAAAAAATCCCTATATATAGGTTTTCTAAACAAAGGTTTCCAAACTTTGTATTTATAAGATATAAGATTAACTTTTTGAAGCTTAGGAAGTCAAATTGTTACCCTAAAATTTTTCCAAATAGACAAACTCATATACTAAAAATAAACTTAAATTTTTAACTTCATGTTACACAACTATGCTGGTAAACCAAAGAGCATGATGTATATTTAAATCTATAGGGGTTATTTTAATTATCACATTAAACTAGAAACCATACTTTTATTTAGTTTTTATCATTAACATCAATGACAAAATGCTAACATGATATGTTTATTAGATAAATTTTGACTGAACGAGCATATAGTCGAGCAAACAATTAAACATATAACATTCACTAAGTTTAGTTGTATGGTTTTAATTTATAATTTATAATTAAATCATAAATTTATTTAAAAAAAAAAAAGAAAATCATTGTCAAACAAAATCGCTTTGTAGATTGGGAGAGAGTGAAAGAAGGAAAAGGGCAAAGGGGAAGATAGGGTGGGGAAATTGATGAGTCAATTTTCAGCAACCAAATGACAAAAGAAGGGACAGAAAGGGATATGTGAGATATTCTTAATAATATTTTTAAAAAAAAAAAAAAAAAAGAAAGATATTCTTAATATATAATATGCCACTTTAAATTAAATGAGTGGATTTTATTTTCATTTTTGCTTTGGGACTTTTACACTATATGCCTACTTACTTTTCTCCTCACATCCACCTTTTTATCTGTCATTTTCCCCTTTTCTTCCCTTATATATATTTAAAAAATTGTTTGTATTCTTTTTTTTTTCTTATTTTCTTTGAAAAGAAAAATTGTTTGTATTCTTCACATTACAATACAAAAGATTTTAATAATGTTGTCTTGAGTGAGGGTCGATGACAACTAAAATCGCTATGGAAGGTCGACAAGAGGAGAAAAAAAAAAACTCTAACAATCCAATATCCTTTTAACTTTATTTACTAACTCGATTGTATTATTATCCTGAAGTTTTGTCCTTATTTCGTTTGAGATATCATATATCTCAAGGATATAACAATTAACAAGATAAAGTGGCATTAAGAAGAAGAAAAACATTAATGTTATTGTTTTATTGAAATATATGTTTCTTACTAAAAGAAAGAAAGTCTCTCAAATAATGACGGAGTCAATAATTGTTCTAAATAAAATGATTTAATCTTGTAACAATTTTCGAATTAAAGAAAAATAACAATTGAGTTTATAATTATTTAAAATACTTTCCATCACATTAGTCTTTCTATTAAAAAAAATTGGCACCAAAATTAAAATATCATTATCATATAATCTTTTTTACAAGGAAATCACACTACAACTAGTATAAAGTTGAGTCGAAATGTCTGGATTAATTAAGCTATATTTACCAAAACTTTTAATCCAACAGAATATGGATTCCATTGGAAAGAAAAAGCAGTAATTAGAACCCTTTTATAGTTTTTTTTCCCTTCCCAATTGATAGTGAGAGATGAGATCAACAAAATAAATAGTATATATATTTTTTGCAAGCAAACATAAAATGGGAATTAATTTTAAATATTTAATACAAGAACACAAATGGGATTTTTTTTATTTCAACAAATATTATATTCCAAAAAAAAAATTATTTAGAAAACAAGGTAATTCTGAATCCAAAAAGAAAAAAAAAAAAAAACTTCCAATACTTTAATTTGTAGAACAAGTTTCCATATAGGGTACCAGTACCACCTTATTTTCGAAACAAATTTTGAACAAGAGATATAAATTTGAAGACCCAAAAATCCCAAGAAATATATAGCCCTTTCAACATTGAAAAGACAAGAAAAGAAATTGGTGGGAGCTCGTCAATAATAATACACATTATTAAAAAGCAAAGGCATTGATGAACAATAATATATTAAAGATGATGAATCAAAGAAACATGGAGAAAGCCATGGCGATGATTAACATTGGTGCAGAGGCCAAGCCAAATTTGTGAGCCAAGGGCGTGGCGGCGGCGGCACTGGATGGTCCGGGGGCTGGAGCTGGGGTTGCGAGGATTGTGAGGGCTTCAGGGGCTGAAGCCGGGGCTGAGATGGTATTGGGCAAGCCCATCTTCAGGGTGGTGTGAATTCCAAAGGTTTCGAGGTTAAATGGCATAGGGTCAGAGCCAGAAGATCCCTCGGTGGTGCCAACTTTGATGTGGAGCTTTTGGCCAGCTTCACAGTGCTTTCCAATTCCATCGTAGTAGTAGTAGTCACCTGGCTGGGTCAGGTTCAGGATGGTTGGCCCAAGGAAGTACATGTTGATCACTTTCTCTTGACCACATGTGTCGAAGTCCGCCTTATTTACTGCCAATAAGTTGTTGCAACCTGGTCGGTATGGGAAAACTGCCCACCAAATTCAAACATGACACAAACATTAGAAAATCATGCATTCAATGGTTTAGAGAGAGACAACCAACCGCATTGGCATTAGCTAATCACGTTGAATGATTACCAAGAGGGAAGAAGGAAGAGAAATACATACCAAGCCTGTCACCGACACCGAAGGTTCTAGGTTTAGCCCATTGTTCGAAAAAGGTAACATTATTAGGCACTCTCCAACCATTGCTTCCACCAACAATGTGAGTGAATGCATTGACAGATCCCATCAAAACTAAGCAACTCAAAATTCCAACCATCAAACTCACATACATTTTGTCCATTTTGGTTTTCCCTTTGGCCACTCTCTCTTTGGAGCTTAAGAGAGAGACAAAAAGAAAAAAAAAACAAAAAAAAAAAAGAGAGGGAGAGAAAATTTTTGTGTGCAAAAATTAATGTTTGCTCTTCACCTCCAACACCAATGGGGAGAAAAAGAGAAGAAATAGGCAATGGATTTCCCTTCTTTGTTTTGACTTTGTCAATCTTTCCCCCTATTTTTTTTCTTTACCTCATTTTTTTGAGGAAATAAGCTATTTTAAGTACAATGAATGAATGGACCTCAATTGATCTTAACCATTTTTTTTTTAAATTCTTTTTATTTTCTCTTAACTGTTTTGGCCTTTGATTTTCAGTCCTTTTATAACTAACATCATATATTTGGCTTTCTATTGGTTTTCTTTATTATATGATTTGTTTTAACAATTAAGAATAAGTTTCAAAAACTAAAAATAGTAGGTTTGGTTTGTTGAAAGATTCAACCTTTTCCCTTTTTAATCTGACTTGAATTACAAAATTAGAGTTTTAAAAACTTAACAAAAAAAAAAAAAAAAAAAAAAATTCAATCAGCTTAACTGCTGTCTAATATGTCTAGTTTGTATATAACATCTTACCATTCAATATCTTAAATTTTTTGTTAAATTACAAAAATTTGTATGAACTTTTAAGGGTGTTTATTTGATCTTTAAACTTTAAAAAAATTATAAATAAGTTATTAGACTTTCAATTTTGTTTTTATTAGTTTTTTTTTTTTTTTATTATTAAACGTGATAGTTTGATGTTTACAAGACATACTAAAGCATACTATTTAAGGATTACATGGAAAACTAATTTTATATAGGTTCATGTGTTAGTGGCAGAAATGTTATACTAAAGACTTGACATGCACAGACTTATTAAACACGAAATGGAAAATATAGAAATCTATTAGAATTAGTATATATGAATAAAATAATAGACACATAACTCGAAAATTTAGGGCCAGATTTATAGCTTAGCCTAATTACCAACTTTATTATTAATAAAACATGGGAGGAAATTTAAATTCTATTTCAATTAATCTACTTAGAAGTCCGATACTAACAAACAGAAAGGTCAGGTGCTCGAAACTCTAGAGCAATGATTTCACTATTATCTCCTTCTACTCTTCGTTCATTAATAGCTAAAATCTTGCTATTTCTAAGTTGTTGGTCGGCTCTACCCTATCGACTTGATATTCTTTCTGAAACAATAACGAAATTCTTCGAATAGTAAATGATCTATACCTTTATGAAAATTCCAACTATTCAAATAATGAGACCTATATATTACTACATAAAATCTACAAGGTTTTATCCTATATCTCTAGTATAAATTAGAGAAAACTAGGGGTGAAAAAACCGAACCAAACCGAATCGGTTCGATTTTTACATAAATCCAGGCCGAACCGAACCGAACCGACTAGTTCGGTTCGGTTCTCACTTTTGTGTTAAATAGACAATTTTAGGGTTTGTGTCGTTCGTTCGTGATTCGTCTCTTTCCCACAATTTTAGGGTTTGTGTCGTTCGTCTCTTTCTCTCCGTCTCCGTCTCTTTCCCTTCTCTTTCTCTCCGTCTCTGCAGTGCAAACCGTGGAGCCATAGTCACCATCGTCACCACGCCTTTGAATGCCGCTCGCAACCACTCTGTTCTTGTCCGAGCCATCGATTCCGATTTACAGATCTGCCTTTGAATGCCGCATGTCGTCTTCGTCTTCGTGCTCGTGTTTCTCAGGTGGGATCATGATCTCCAAGGCTCTTCTCTGAACCAAATCGGCCATTCCTGCTGCCACCATCGCCGCCGTGGGGCTTCTCTGCTTCAGACGACCCTGTATCCGACCTCCTCTAGCTTGGTTTTGAAACGAAAGGGAAAAGGGGGACGGCGAGAAGCATTTGGAGTGAGAGATGGGGATGGGGAAAAAGTGTGAAGGGGACAAAGGATTTGAGAGAGAGTTCGTGCTCGTGTTTCTCTGAACCAAATTGGCCATTCCCGCTACCACCATCGCCGCCGTGGGGCTTCTCTGCTTCAGACGACCCTGTATCCGACCTCCTCTGGCTTGGTTTTGAAACGAAGGGAAGGGGGACGACAAGAAGCATTTGGAGTGAGAGATGGGGATGGGGAAAAAGTGTGAAGAACAAGAAAATCGACCCGACCCGATTCGGGTCAAAATGGATCGGGTCGGGTCGGGTTGTCCGTACAACCGACCCGACTCGACCAATTTACACCCCTAGAGAAAACTATTCAAAACCACCGATAATTCTTATTTCTCAACCTCAAATCAATCATGACATGAAATCAATGTAAGAGTAAATAAACATGCTTTAAGCTTATAACAATTTTCACAACCAAATACAAAATTGAAATATCAACACTATTATCTAGGAAGAGTAGGCTTTCAATGAACAATTATATCAAAGTCCTAAAAAAAATAAAATTAGTTCATTATGAAATTTCCAATAAAATTCTCAACTAACAACATCGAAGTCGTGACAAGTAAGAAAAGAGAAAGAAAACAGGAAAAAAAAAAACCAAACTTGTTATGGCCCCGTTTGATAACCATTTGGTTTTTGGTTTTTAGTTTTTAAAAATTATACTTATTTTCTTTTCATTTTCTTATCATATATTTCATCTTTGTTGAATGTTAACGTAAAGGCAGCCCACTGAAGTTTTATTATTTGTCCAGCCCATACTCTTTGTAAAAGGCATAAGCCCATATTATGAAGCCCAACCCATTTTCTCTTTATCAGATTGATAGGGTTATATGTAAAGGTTCTAGAATAGTTGTCTTCTAGAACTCTCACTCTCTCTGATGTAATTTTTGTGATAGCTCTCAGAGGTAAGATTTCGTGATCTAGGGTTAGGGTTTGTTATTATTTTTCCAAGAGTTTTTTCATCTCTATCTAGCAGTATATATGTAGCTGTCTCTTCAATAGTTGAATTCAATTCAATGTGATAGAGATTTTTCTCTTGGAATCCCTCTGCGTTTTTCTCTTCTTTCGTCTCAATGATTTTTCTATTTTATCCTTTATCGCTTATGCTTTGATTGAAGACACATTTGAATTCTTAGCTAAATTCCAAAAGCAAAAACAAGTTTTTGAAAACTATTTTTTTTAGTTTTAAAAAATTGGCTTGGTTTTTGAAAACATAGGAAGAAGATAGATAAAAAAAAACACAAAGAAGTTTGGAGATGAAAGGGGTGTTTATAAGCTTAATTTTTTAAAATAAAAAACCAAAAATCAAATGGTTATCAAATGAGGTCTTAAATTTTTAACCAAATTCCAAAGACTTGACTACTTTTTTTTAGTTTTCAAAACTTGACTTGTTTTTTAAAACATGGGTATAAGTTAGATTAAAAAAAAAAAAAAAAATTACGAGTGGAAGTCATGTTTATAATTTTCAAAAACAGAAATTTAAAATCAAAATTATCAAACAAGCTTAAAAGAAGTAGTTTTTAAAAAAATTGTTTATGTTTTCAGATTTTCTTTTTAATTGAGAATTCAAACCCCTTTTTTAAGAAACATAAAAACCATTGTAAAAAAATATGGGAAACAAGTACAATTTTCAAAATATAAAACTAAAAACAAAATTATTATCAAAACCGGTCTTAGATTTATGTAAACTACTACCTCCAAATTTTAATTCTACTCAAATTACAAATTAAAGAGTCACCTACTTGAGCTATTTACATGACTAATCAATATTTGTTTTTTTTTTTTAAAAAATAAAACTTCATAAAAGCTCAACAACCACCGATACAAAAAGTTTCCTCATCAGTCAAAATGAGCATAGCTCAACGGTAATTAACATGTACCATCGATCAAGAGTTGTTCCTCCATGGAAGAGGAAGAATTATGATAAAAAAGAAATGTAGATTCTCCTGATCTGATGAGAATCCTTTCGATAGAGATTTCATCGAGCTGGAATTGATAGTCTCTTTCACCAACATATATGTGCTAACCGATTGCATGTTCTTGTTCACCATTTCCCCCAACTCTCTCACCAAATCTTCGATTTCATCTACAACGATTCTAGCTTCTAAGAGATCAGAGTCTTGCCCATTGAGTATCTTTATCAAATTTGCCGAATCAAATTCCACCATAAATTTAACTACATCTTACCATAATAGTTGATTTTAAGATTATTTCAAATTGTCGTCATAATTTTAATTCATATGTGGTAAAATATTGTTTAAAAGAATGTGGTAGAATATTTTTCAAAAAAAAAAAAGAAAGAATATTTCAAATTATAGCCATAGTCGGTCTATCATGTGCTACATTGCTACCTACCCAAAAACACTTTTTTAAAAAATAATTAATTAATTAATTTTTATTTTTTTAGGTCTACACTTCTACCCCAAAACACTTTAATACTTGGGATACGTGCTCGATTGGTATTCTGCAAACTAGAATCTTAAAAAGTGAAAATGTTGTATTTAATATTTTTCACATTTTGTTCACAATATGGCCTACCAAATATTTTTTTTTTCATATTTAATATGCCATAGTCATTGTATTTTTTATTTTTTTTGACATTGTATCAAAAGAACTTGTACCAACCAATCTAAGCATGCTTCTATTGATAAGACGTTTATCATCTTTCTAGTGGTTGAAGGTTTGATCTCGGATTAAACTCAAAAATATATATAATTGGTGGAAATCTAGACTAAAAGACTAAATAATCCATGATCTTTTAAGTAATTATCAGTTTGGTTCATAATATTTTAAAATCTCAAATTTACACTTATTGTATTTAAAAAAGAGTTAAATTTTGGTTTTAAAGGATGGTTAAAATTTGTTGACGAAGAATTGATGTATCATTAATTTATTGTCTTATTAATATATTTGAACTCATGCCTAGACATACCCCACTGAAAAACAAAATTAGATCCACCCATTAACTTTGTTGCATGTCCATGCCTAAATATGTTAATAAAATAATAATTGAATTACATTCGAGTTTTTTTTTTTTTTTTTTTTTTTTTTTTTTTTTTTTTTTTTTTTGCATTTGAAAGGATTCAAAATGGCTAGAACTTTAAAAGGTTAATTGACAAAATTGAGAATTATTTAAGAGAGATTCTGAACCATAACGAAAATTGTTTATGATTTTATAAATGTTACTAACGACCGTTTTTAAGAATATTATATTATAGATATGAAGTAAAAATTTAACTATGGTAAAAATAGAGATGCTTTCACCAATCACCTTAGATTATAATTGTCCAAAAAAATCACCTAAGATTATTGCTATTTGCAACTTAGATATGAAGTAAATGTTGGGTTATTAAGGGTTTGTTTGGTAAGCAATCCGTTTTATATTGCGTTTGACAAATGTGTTTTTTAAAACTGTTTTCGAATTAAAATTTTAAAATACAAAAATAAATTTAAAAAGATACAAATTTTAATAAATATAGTATTTCATGTTATAAACTTAATTCATTTGTTAAATTGAAATTATATGATATTATAAAATAATAATTATACAAAATTTATGGCATATAACATGTTTATAAATAAATTAATGATAGTTTGATAACTACAGTTAGTTTATAGTTTATAAATATAATCAAACACAATTTGGACAATTGTTTAAATTAGAATCCAATTTCTAAATTTACTATCAAATGCATATTTAAAAACGAAATACATCTTAGTTTTCATTGAATTACTTGTTTTCAAATTTTGTTTTCAGATCACTTATTTGCAACTATTTTCCCCTTCTTTGAGAAAGAGAGAAAGAACAAAAGAGAGCCACAAAAAAGAAAACTAGGGCCAAGCAGCAGCAGCCCAATAAATCTCATTTCAAAATCAGTACACTGTACAATAGCAATGCAAGAGCACCAAGAGAATCATCTCATCATAAATAATACCAAATCAGAAACACCAAAAGAACTACAAATATGCAAAACAAAATTCATTTCCCTCAAAACCCATTTGCATTTCTAAACTAAATTCCCTTCTTCCCCCTTTGATCAATCAAAACAGGTTCTCTCAAATGCTTTTAGAAGCTGTTGGATAAGTCAGCATTGTGGATGAGATATGTGAGTGCCAATGCCACCAACATCAACACATATGCTATCCCTTGGTCTATGGTTGTCCCTGTCAAATCCCATTTCAAAGATATCCCAATTAGTTCATTCAAGAAATCTATGAACTTCAACCCAAGTTCAAATAACAACCATCTAAACTGAGTTTGAAATGACTTTTGAGAAAAGTACTAAATGTTTTAGGGTGGACAGCTTTCTAAAGTGCTTTTAACTTTTAAGTGTGATGTGATTAATCAAAGAGAAATGTAGCTAAGTTTCTTGATAAATTTAAAGTGAAGAAAAAGAAGTAGAAGCACATATCAAGTAAAAGTCATGCCAACAAAAATAGCAAATATAATTACATAATAATGACAATTGTTTTTTTTTTTTTTTTTTGGGAAAAGGATGACAAATGGTTTAATTACACTAAGAATAGGGCATTTAATAATTATTGAAACTTTTTTTTTAAACAATTAATTACTGAAACCATTAAGCTTTTTGCTATTTTTATGATTACAATACATTAGCTTCTATATTTTTGTCATTTCTAACATCGGTTCTCAAATCGATCGTAATGACCTTTCACAAATTTGAGAATACTTAGTGCGAAAAATAGATCCACCAAAAGTTTGAACGAACTCACAAAACTAAAGGAAAACAAAAAGTGAGATAAGTTTAGATTTGAGTTGAGTAGGTCCATGAACAATTCATCAAGAAACGTAAACCGAAGCAAATCTTTCACAATTTTGGTAAACTCAGAAATCGAAACTAAACAGAAATGCCCAATGTTCTTCCGAAAACGAAGAATAAACAAACAAAACGAGCAAAAGCACCATTCCAAACTAGAGATCAAAGCATAGCACACAGATCTGGAACAAAAAAGCAAAAAAGAACATAAAAAAGAGAACCAACCGTCGCTGGTGGGAGCGGGTGCCGGAGCCAAGGACTGAGGCCGAGCAACCGGCAAGAAGATGGCGAAGACGAGCGCGGCGGCGGCCACGAATCCAAAAGACGCCCTAGAAACCGCCATTTGACTCCGAATCGTGGTGTGATTTGTCCAGTCCTTTGTTCAGGCGAAGAATCGCAAGAAATGTAGAAGTAGACGAGGCTCGATCTCTCTCTGCGATGTGTCTCTCAGATCAAGAAGCTTTGAGAGGCTTCTGCTTGTTGTTCAATGGCGTCGAAGAGCCTCTCGCAGAGAGAGAGAGAGAGGAAGGAATCTCCCTTTCCCTTCTCGAAGGGCGAAATCTCTGAACGGAAACAGAGACAGTCTCGCAATGGGCGGACGGGGAAGCACGAATCTTCCAACGAGTGCCGTTTTATAGGGTTAGGTTTTTTATTTCCTGTCCCTTTTCCAATTTCATTTTTATGTTAAAATACTATTTTTTTTTTAATTCGAGTTAAAATACCATTTTAGACTATATGTTTGCCTAAATTTAAACCGTCGAACTTAGAAAAGTGGTGCATCAACTAAATGTTAACCTTATGAAATTCTTTTAATAAGGTTTTGTCAAAAAAAAAAAAAAATGAAATTCTTTTAATACAATGAATGTGGAAGTAGGGACAGGGTGGGTGTCGAAAAAGTAAATGTCATATTTGTTGATATCGGTAGTATTTTTTTTTCTTTTTATAACAAATAGTACAAGTTCTATGTCATTGAGTCATGCACATGTTGACAATGTTAGTAGTATTATGGGTTCATTAAGTGTTTAAATGTTGGGATTTTTCTTATGATATATATATATATATATATTTTGACAATCTTATGAGACATATTATCTTTAGATATGATTGCATCTTTCTATTATGTCTTATATAAATATTTTATGAGATTTTTTTGGATAAGATTTAAAGATAAATTTTGAAGGTTTAAAATTACACCTACCAAAGACATTAATATAGCAACGTCTTCGTTATTTTGTTGGGTTTTTTGGTTTAAGCAAGGAAACAAAAATTTTAAAAGATGGAGAAAAAGATTTAGGAGTGGAATGTGTGTTGTGTGAAATATGAATAGAAAAAGAGCAATTTTAGACTTTTTTTTTTTTTTTTTTTAAAGATTTAGAGTTACTAAATTAGAAGACTAAAAATATGTTGCGAATGAAAATGAGCCAAATTTTAGAAAGAGATAAGTTAGGAAAAGAAAGATAATTAGAAAGGAAAATATTTGGAGAAGTATTCTAACCAACCACCTTGTTTTTTCAAAAAAAAAAAAAAAAAAAAAAAAAAAAAGAATAAACAAAATACAGAAATCAAAATGAGAAAGAGATAACCGGCAAAGCCGGTAAAACGGGAAAAGCCGTGAAGGTTTACGGCGTTAATGGAAAACGGGGCCCACCAGCATGTTTCCTGCTCACTGTTGCTTCTGCACATGCCGCCCATGCCGTCTATGACAGTCTATTATTGTCTTTTTCTTTTTTTATTTTCATTAGGAATATATTTGAATTTCATTTTTTAAAAAAAGAAAAGAGGAACACTATTTAAAATTTAAAAATTAAATAATAGTTCTGTAAATTTAGTCTCGATTATTTTTCTTTGAAGTTTCACCTAAATTGGTAATCATTCAATTTGTCACTTATTGCAATGAAATGAAGCTTGATGAATAATTTTTTTTAGTACAACTTGATAAATAATTTAAACAATCATTGATGCTTGCCTTGTAACAATTACAAATAACCATCAATATCATGACAAAATTTGCTATGTTGCAATAGCCCTAAAGATTATGAAAAGGTCCACTTGAATTAAAATATGGGTGGAGTTAATTCACTCAACATATTCGCAGAATCTATATTTACTAAATTCAATAAGTTGGTATAAACTCAAACTTATAAAACAAACACATAATACTATATACTAATTTAATCATAAACATCCATATCAAATAGCTCACACGACACCAACAAGAGCATAGTTCAACGGCATAAAGTTGTACTCATAACCACGAGGTCTGTGGTTCAAATCTCCCCACCCCATATTGTCAAAAAAAAAAAAAAAAGCTCACACGAGAATTCAAATTTCTATAACTCATTGTTTAGCAAAATCCAAACACAAAATTTTACAACAAAAGCTTCATAAACCAAACTATTGAAACCAAAAATTAAAGGCCCCTTCTTTTGAGATTAAATCATTATACCCACCTGTCATTTTGTTTTAACAAAAAAAGTAAGAAAAAAAATACTATCAATCTTAAAAATGATACCTTTGAAAAGAAAAAATCTCAATGATAACAAAAATTAAGATACTATTTAGAATAATCTTTTTTCATAGCATACTGTACTTTGTGATTCAAATCATTATACCCACCTGTCCTTTTGTTTAAAAAAAGGGTGAGAAAAAAGACTATCAATCTTCACAATGATAACCAAAACTAAGATACTATTTAAAATAATATTCTCATTGCATACTGAACTTTTAAATACTGATTATTTTTTTTTTTGATATCCGTGAGTGTCCGGGATAGCTTACGCGCACCTCGACTAATCTCACAGGACAACCGCTTGACCCTATTATATTTGGTTGCCAAGGAAACTCGTAGGATATTAAATATCCTAGGGAGGTGGCCACCATGGATTGAACTCATTCCCTTTAAAGTCTTTTATTTTTTCTATGACCCTTATTGACCATTGGGGCCAACCCTTGATTTTAGATAGTTATTTAACATTCCTTTTCATTTTCTAGAAAAATGAGGAAAAAAGAGAAGATAAAGAGGCATGGCTTTCCCCCAACATAGTGGCCAACTATTGGTTGTTGATAGAACTGGAGAACTTTCAAATGGCCACCAAATGGAGAAAATCTCCATCTCATTACCAGCTGCATTTTATGTCCTTTCCACAACATCTTACAGACTGTCCAAAACTAAAAATGAAAAAGTGAAAAAAAAAAAAGAGTAGTAATAGAGATGATTTTGGACCATTTCCATTTCAAATCAGACTGAAACTTTTCTACCATTCAAGTTTCCTTCTCTCATAGCAGTAGTAATATTGAAACGGAGTCGCTTCAGGGTTCCAAAGAAGGGAACTAGTTCTAAGTTCTAATTTCTAACAAACTGATTTGATAGTAATAATATTGACCTTTACAACGTGATGTAACAATTGCAATGGGAGTTCTTGCATTCTTGGTTCGCTATTGATGTCTATAAATATAAGTTAGCAGAGAGACATGTAATTATCTACAGCAAAGGGATAGACAAAAGATCTTACAGTTACATCTGATACTAAGCTGGGAAGAGAATGGGAAGGAAATGCAGCAACAAGTAGATTTCAGCATCAGATCTAACCTTGCATCAAGCCGTCCTCTTTTTTTAATGGAATATGAATTGATCTTCATTGTTCTTATATATTTCAAACAACTGCTTCAAATGCTCGATCGCGATTCTTCTGCAGTCAATAAGACCACTTATGTCAAATTTCGCTAACTCCATCACAGATTTCTTCAATCTCCCTTGTGAATCTCCGCTTATTAGAAACAATGCCAATGTGGAACCCCTAGAGAAAATTTGATCAGAAAATTTAATGCCACACTAGTTCCTCAGCTAGCTTTACAAGAACATCATTAAAAGTTATTACGAAGACTTCCATACACAAACAATCACCACCAAGGACAGACACAAAACACTAGAAAGGAACAGATACTTTGTCATTTAACGAGGTACAAGTATAACTGAAAATAGGTTAAAACAATGGCAAGAGAAGTGAAGGGAACTCGGAACTGAGCTTCAGTGATTGTGTCAAAGACTCCAAACATCAAATTCCTCAGTACACTGTTAGAGCATGATAAGAACCGGAATAGAACTACGATGTATTATTACGATAACCCAAGTGTTCGAGGTACTTGGACCCTCCCTCTCTTGAGAACACCCAAGAGTAACCACTCACTACTTAATTCCCTCCCTTCCCCTTTCCCCACACTCTCTATTTACAACTCCATACTCTAACAACTCCCTAACTAACTGCTAACATACCCTTACTAATATTCCTAATTACATCTTACTCATATGCATAATAAAAGATAGCAAATTTAATAAGGATGTTAAAACCAATAGATGCAATTACTTATGCATTTTGAATGATTATACTAATCTAATTAAGAAATATAATTTAAACACAGGGAAACTACTTTTTTATATTATCAAACCTTCAATAATAATTTCAAGTGCCTAGAGACAAATCTAGGATTCTCTTTAAATCCAAGCCACATCATGTGATGACCAACCAGTGCACATGTTAGATGAGTCAATCAACCTCCGAACAGAAGCTAACCTTACAATCCAAGAAATCAAACAGCATCAGTGAAAAGGTTGATTAGATACCTGAGCATATCAGCCTCATTAAATCCTCTACGTCTGGAAGGAAAATATGCACTACGAGACTTTCCTGTTAAACTTGATAGTCTATAGAGAATACAAACAGCCTCCATGCAAAGCATATCGTTTTCAACAAATGCAGCACGCATTTCAGCCTCCGACTCCCATTTTTTATTACACCTCTTCCCTTGGTCTTTTGACTTGAGATGACTCGAGTCATATCTATTTTGAATATTGCCATCAAATTCTGATAAAATGGCACAGTCATTGTAGTAGTCTTCCCTCAACAAGACTGCAGCGGCCCTTGAAGAGGACGTGACCGTCTTAGAATCATTAGTACCAGGAGAAAAACTCCTTTTCAAGACATGATTGTCCGGACGACTATGTGGAGGTGTTGTAAACATTGCCCCTACTTTCTTCAATGACTCCTTACCCTTCGTTTCACAGGGCAGAATCATCTTTTCAGCATCATAATCTTCCCAATCATTTAATAATAAATCCCATTTTCTCTTTTGATTTCTGCGTGCTCTAGATAAATTTTCAGCTGGAGCATGATCATCATCACTAAGGATCTCAACAATGCATCCTCCAGTACCTAGGAAGGACAGATACCTTGATCATGTGAAAATAAATAATCCCAATCATGCATGGATATGCCCAAGTATGTTTCATATGTATATACATTCGTTGGTACCAACCTACGTACATAAAAATTTAAGATGTTTGTACTTTGGCTTGCGTAAACTAATCTTATCTAGCAAATTGGCAACAATGCACAAGAATATCATAAAATTATACATAGAGAAAAATACCTTCAAAGGTGAACTAAGCACAATTTTGTGTTTTATCTTCTGTCATGTCACAATAATGATGCATGAGCATAGCACAACTATATTCTTAAAATCAATACATAAAATAGAAATTGATTTAAATTCCTAAGCAGTGGTCAACAAAATTATAACCAGTTTTCAGTATTACAAAATATCATATTAATTCCAAGTTTTCTAGGTCGAGTTCAGTATGTCTTCAACTATCTGAAGCATTCTAATCTTACTATTCATTGTATTAACAGGGATTGTTGGATAAAGACATAACTAGCTGGTTATATTATCTCAGACTTGAATAAATATGCATCTGATCTAACATTCATATGAATTCATGCATTAAACCTATGTCTTATATGTAACCAATGGATTTAACTGGAAGCTGCATTTTATTCAATAGATGATCGAAGTTTAAGCTCATAACAAGATTCCCGTTGTCAATACTCTCATTCAGAGACAGCATATATATTAATGCATATTAAAGATCTACCTAGCAGGGGTAAATACTAAATAAATGTCTAATGCCTGCACTTCCCAAACTTTCAATTTTCTAGCCAGTGGAGTGGATAGCCTTTTGACAATCAAATTTACTTAATATGCAAGTGGTGAACTTTCCGTTCTTGCTTACCAGTTATTTTGTCATTTTCTGCCCCTCTCTTCCCAGCCAATTTTCTGGAACCTCCTGACATAGAGTCGTTTCTGTTTGGAGCAATGGGCTCCCCATTTTTTACCATTGTTCTGTTGTTCTCTAATTGTGAGACTCGGCGTGCAAGTTCATCATATTTCCTTCTACACAACTCGTAGTTATGCTCAACTTCTCTCTTTGCACATTCTAAGTTTGAGTTCTTGCATTTAAGCTCTTCCTCTGTTTTCTTGACCACTTCTATTGCACATTCTAATTTTGAATTTTTGCTCCTAAGCTCCTCTACTGCACATTCTAATTTTGAATTTTTGCTTCTGAGCTCCTCTACAGTCTTCTCACACTCTTCCTTCGTTTTCTTGATCACTTCTATTTCACATTCTAATTCTGAATTCTTGTGGTTAAGCTTCTCCATCGTCAATCTATCATCTTCTTGCGTTTTTTTTACCACTTCTAACAATTTCTCAAATCTCTCCAAAGCGCTTTTCTTCTTCTCCCTATCCTCATCTACTTTAACAATCAATTCCTTGAGCTTTAGAATCTCACTCTCTCTCTCCTTCAACTCCTCGTACGTTTCCTTCCACTTCTCGAATCCTTTAGGGTCAACCTTATCCTCCTCGAGCGTGGATTCTTGAGTCATGCTATCGAGTCTTAGAAACTCATATTTACTTTGGAGCAATTCATACTCTTTGTTCTTGTTCTCAATATCTTTCCTCATTTTTACTTCTTTCGCGACCAAAACCTCCTCCACCTTGTCGAATTCTTTTGACCGGAAAGCCGTCCGCAGAATCGAAACCAACTCTGAAATGCTCCGACTTTCTAGGTCATCGTCGTCGATAGAATTGAAAGCAGCAGGCACGGAATGCGACTCGATCGCCATTTCAAAATTGGAAGAAATGGCTCTCGAAGAGTGGACAAATGCGGTTTCTTGAACAACAAAATATCTACTGAGTATGAGAACAATGATCACCAATCAAAGCCGCAGAAATTACAGAAAATGGCTGAGAAAGATGAAGAAACTAACCTGAAAACACAGAGTTGAGAGTCTTGTCCGAGGAGTTTCCCACAAGCTCTGAGAAGGAGGCGAATCGTTCGATGTTCTTCTTCAAGAACGCGAAAGAGGAGGGTTTAAATGCTGAAGTTGCAGAATCATAGTGAGGGAAGTGAAGAGAGAATCTCAAGAATCATGCAGAAGAAACTGATCAGAAGCTCACACTTCCAAAGCGGAATTTGAAATGGGGGTTTGGTTGAAGAAGAAGCAAATTGTGCCGGGAAATGAGAGCTGCATGAACGTCGAAAACGAAGCTTCCATAAAAACAAACAAAAAAAAAAAAAAAAAAAAAAAAAAAAAAAAAAAAAAAAAAAGAGGGAAAATGTTTTAATTTACAACAATCTATAAACTCTTGGAGAGACCCTTCGATTTTCCCTATTCCACGAACTGGGACCGAGTAACCCTCGTCAAAGGAGTCTATTCCGACTGTAAAATTAAAATACGTGTTGTAAATGTAATACCCTTCACCTTCAGACTTCACACTCTATTTTTTGACCAGTAGAGAAACTGGTCAAGTGTAAAAGAGAAAATATTGTATTTTTACCAAACCCATTAAATTCAAATAAATAAAATATAGGTTAAAAATCACTTTTGATCTCTAAGACCCGTTTGATAACCATTTCAGTTTTTGGTTTTTGGTTTCTCTGTTTTTGGTTTTTGGTTTTTGGTTTTCTGTTTTTTAAAAACAAAAACCATATATGTTTGATAACTGTTTTTTGTTTTCTGTTTTTAAAACAGAAAACCAAACTTGTTTGATAACTGTTTTTGGTTTTCAGTTTTTAAAAAATTAGAGAGATGAAAAAATGTTTTTAAAGAGAGAAAGATGTGTAAAGACATTGAAACAAAAATTTAGAGACACAAATATAATATTTTCGAGAGAAAAGTTAAACATAGAAAAGTTAGAGACGTGAAAAAAAAATGTTTAGAGAGAGAATATTAGTTAGACTCCATAAAAGATATTAGTTATAGAAAAAAAGAAAAAAAAGTTAGGGTAGAAGAGACAAATTTTAGATAGAAAAATTAAGTAAAAAGAGAAATTTTAGAGAGATAACAAGGTTAAGAGTAAAAGATATGCTAGAAAAAATAACGATAAATTAGAAAGATAAAGAAAAGGTGTAGCGAGAAAATATTGGGAGATTTTTTTTTCAAAAGAAAATGTAGAATATGTTTATTAGGAATAGAAAAGTTATATATGGATAAATTTTTAGAAATAGATGAGTTATAGAGGAAAAAAAGTTTTGAGAGAAAAAATTTTAGAGAGAGAAAAAGAAATT
This sequence comes from Luffa aegyptiaca, assembly GCA_017139565.1. NCBI lineage: Eukaryota > Viridiplantae > Streptophyta > Magnoliopsida > Cucurbitales > Cucurbitaceae > Luffa > Luffa aegyptiaca. The sequence continues at coordinate 8,270,861 of CM029405.1, read as the reverse complement.
TTGTTGAGAGAAAAATGTTTTAGAGAGAGAAAAAATATAAAAAAGAATTTGTTAGAAAGAAATAGGTAAAAAAGGAAAAAATAATAAGCACCAGAAGAAAAATGAGTTTTTGAAAAACAGAAATCTGTTTTTAAAAACTACTTTTTTTGGTTTTTGAAATTTGCTTATAATTTCAAAAACGTTTTTAAAAAACAGAAAACCAAAAACAAAAATGGTTATCAAACAACCCTGTTTTTAAAAAATGAAAAACAAAAACAGAAAACAGAAAACGAAATGGTTATCAAACGGCCCCTAAATTTTCATGAAAGTAACAAATTTGGTCCCTGAACTTTAATTTGTAACGATTTAATCTCTGTATTCTCGATTTTGTAACAATTTAGTCCTTGAAGTTTAATAGGTAACAATTTAGTCTCTATACTTTCAAATTTGTAATAATTTAATCATTGTCGCAAAAAAAAAAAAAAGTCATCAAAATTAAATGTTGATTATTATTACTTAGGGAAAAAATCAATTTTTACCCCTAAACTTAGCAGGTTCTATCAATTTTAACCCTAAACTTTCAATTTCATCAAATTGAACCCTAAACTTAACAAATTGTATCAATTTGAACCTCAAACTTGCATAAATGTTGCAATGTAGACCTTTGGTCAACTTTTCATTTGAATTGCTATTAAAACATGTAATTGACAATTTCCTTTTCTTTTGTTAGTTCACATTGCACCTAAGTTAGTGTTTTATAAGATTTTTTTTGGAAAAACCAGAAGAAATCAGATATCCTAGACTATTCTTCTCATTATTATCCAAAAAAGAATCACAAATTTACTTGAAACAAGAAAAATCTAACAAATATGAGAAATAAAAAAATCAAAATTTCTTTATTTTCGTTTCCTACATTTGTACATTCTTCTGATTAGCAAGAAAAAAAACCGTAAAAGAAGACAAAAATCTCACAAAATTCTTAGCAACAATAAAAAAACCAGCAAATATTTGAAGATAAAAAACCTCAAAAGTTTCTTTGCTTTCGTAATCTTAAATAGCAACGAAAAAACCTTCACAATTAAAGTTCTCAACAATAAAAAAAAATCATATAAAATAAAGTTTCTCCGATATTTTATTTATAAGAAGCCAATTCAGGTGCAATGTGAATTAAGAAGAAAAAAAAAAAGAAATAATCAATTACGTATGGTGGTTCAAATGGAAAGTTAACCAAAGGTATATATTGTAACACTTACGCAAGTTTGAGGTTAAAAACGATACAATCTAATCAATTACGTATGGTGATTCAAATGGAAAGTTAACCAAAGGTATATATTGTAACACTTACGCAAGTTTGAGGTTAAAATCGATACAATCTAATAAGTTTGAGGTTCAATTTGATGAAATTTAAAGTTTAGGGTTAAAATTGATAGAACTTGTTAAGTTTAGGGTTCAATTTGATGAAATTGAAAGTTCAGGGTTAAAATTGATACAACCCCCAAAGTTTAAGGGTTAAAAATGCTTTTTTCCCTATTATTTAATGATTAAACTTTGTAGCTTTATTAACATATTTGATCCCAAATTAGTTTATTAATCTATCTAGATAAGAAATTCCATTAAATCTTTACATTAATTTTTCACGATAGGGACTAAATCGTTACAAATTTGAAAGTACAAGGACTAAATTGTTATTTATTAAAGTTTAGGGACTAAATTGTTACAAAATTGTAAATATAGGGACTAAATTGTTACAAATCAAAGTTCAGGGACTAAATTGTTACTTTCATGAAAGTTCAAGTGATTTTTAACCTAAAATATAATATCATATTTTTTAAGCAAACGGTAAACAGATACAGCTTCCTTAATTTTAGGAAGCTCTGGATAAATACAGTTATGGCAAGGGCAAAACTGATTAAATTATGCAAAATATCTTTCAACTTTGAGGTATATTTAAATTATGCTCCTAGAGTTTGAATACTTTCATTTCTACTCTTAAAATTTAAAATTATTCCAAAACTTGGAAATTTTTCTATTAACATGATGAATGAAAATTGATGGATAGTTGATGTGTAAAAATTGAAATGCAAACATGACATCATTTACAATATCATTAATGTAAATTGATGTGTAACAATTGATTTTGTGATTAATGTTCTAAATAATGTCAACATGTCTCTTGAGTTGTAGTAAATGGTAACAATCTTAATCTTCTCTATCATTGAAATTGAGTTATAAATGATGTTATGTATACTTTTCAAATTGCACATTGCGTCAATTTTTATGTGAAAAAATTCTCTAAGCTGGATATTCCCTCTCCTCTGTGAAGTCAAGTGTAACAAACTTTTTTAATTAATGATATTTCCTTTTAAAAAAGATTTTGAACTCATCCTAAAGTTTATGGATATTTTGTATAATTTAACCATTTTAGATTTGTTCAATGAACTAGCATATTTACATGTACATAAATAATTAAGTAGGTATATGTATCTCTTATGATCCATTTGGATTATCAATATTAAATATTTGAACATTAAAAACCTTGAATTTAGAGTCTAGGATAATTGGATCCGTAGAATAATTAAAATTTGGGAGTTAAACATAACTTTGCCAATTTGCCACATGATATAGAAGAAGTAAATGGGAGAAAATTATATGTCAATCAGTATAGTTCTAATTCTAGATGCATTATATATTTATCCTCGAAACTAAATGCTAGAAAATCGTTTGAAAAAAAAGCCCATGTTTTTATTTATTTAACAATATGCATAGAGTGGAGAATTCAATCTCTAACCTCTTAATCAATCAAAACAAAATTTATATTAAACATCTTAGACATAGTGGCATCGAATTATATAATATAACTCCCATACAAAATAAAAAATCTCAATAATTACATCACGTACAAGTATTTATTTGCGTCTCATTCAACGCTTAGTCATGCATACAAGTAATCTTAAAACACCTAAAAAAATTATAATTATAAGAGGATAAATAGAGGTCTTCTCAAAAAAAAAAAAAAAAAAGGATAAATAGAGGAAAGAGGAGAGAGCTGAAATTTTGTAGAAAGAGGAAGATTGGTTAGAGAAAGAGATATATATTAAAGAGCGAAAGTTGTAAGGAGAACTAAAGAAAAGTTAGATTTCTGAAAAAAAAAAAAAAAGTTTGAAAAAAGGAGTTGTAAAAAATTAGAAAATTGTTTACAGAATTTTTTTTAGTTCTGAAAAAAACTATTTTTTGGTTTTCAAACTTAACATACAATTTTTTAATTGCTTTTTTTTAAAAAAAAAACTATTATTATTATAAAGTAAATAGGGCGATCATTTTCAAACAAACTTACTTCTTTTGTTAAAAAAAAATAATAATAACGCCCTTATTTTTCAATTCAAAAATGGAAAAGTAAAACTAAATACCAAAAATAAAAAATTGAATTCATTATATATAAAAAAAAAAAAAAAAAAAAAAAAAAAGACATCCTTTCAACAATAACATAAAATTTTCATTTTCTATATGTGAACTTAAAATTTCTTCTTTTTCATTTCATGCATGTGCATAGAATTAAATGCTTTTTGAATTCATTCTCTTAGTAAGATTACAAACTTTGTCACAATTTGAGCTTAAACTTTAATTTAAATTTATTCTCATGTCATTTTTTAAAATTTTGTTTCATGTATGTTTTTTCTCGTATTTTTTCTAAATATGGAGTCTCAAAGACTAAAATTTTCTCTTTTTTATTTATTTATTTTTTTTTTGTCCTATGACTTTTTCCCTCTAACTTTTCTTTTATCTCTAAAATTTGTACCACCCCCTTTTTTTTTCTTTATCTCTAAAACTTTTATCTCACATCTTAACCATTTTTTAAAAAATGTGTCTGCCTTTTTACTTTTATATTATTTCTTCTCTTTTTTCTTTCACTTTTGAACTATTTGTCTCTAATATTTTTCTCTTTAAACTTTTTTTTTCTGTCAATAAAATTATTTTTCACAGTTATTAATTTCTCTTCTTTTATAACATTTTTCTATTTCTCTAAAAATTTAAGAGATAGAACAAAGTTACCAAATAGGGAAAATAATTGAGAAAATATTTAAAGACGGAAAAGTTAAAAAGTGAGAAAACTTTAGAGATTGAAAAAGTTAAAAATGAAAAATTTTAGAGAAAAAAAAATTAAAAGTAAAAGATGTTTTTATCTTAAAATTTGAGACTGTTGACCCTTTGATAGCTATTTGGTTTTTGGTTTTTGGTTTTTGAAAATTATGCTTATTTTTCCCTAATTTCCTTAGGATGAATTTCATCTTTGTTAGGAATATACTTGAATTCTTAGCCAAATTCCAAAAACAAAAGCAAGTTTTTGAAAACTACTCCTTTTAGTTTTCAAAACTTAACTTGGTTTTTGAAACATGGGAAGAAGGTATATAGCAAAACAAAGAAACTTTTAGGTGGAAGTAGTGTTTATAAGCATAATTTTCAAAAACAAAAAAAGAAAAGAAAAAACCAAAAACCAAATGGTTATAAAGGACCCTAAATTAACACATTTAATAAATACGAAAAACTTTTAAATGAAACAAAGTTTTAAACATAACCTGATTAACTAAACTAAATTAAAATTTAAGCTAAAATTAAAAACTTCTAAGTTTTCCTATGTGAAAGTGAATTCAAAGAGCATTTAATCTACTTTTACAATGAAAAATAATTTTTGTGGAATAATATTACACTAGAACTTTCAATTTGACCAATTTGATTTTGACGATCACTCTCCTAAACTTAAAAATTGTTGTAATTTAGGAGTGGTTAATCAAATTGAAGGTTTGATGGTGTTGTAATTACGTCTACTGTTTAGATGTGGTTTTTGCAATTTTTAATTTTTTTTTTAAAAAGGTTAAACAACAAGAGAATGGAGTACCTTAGAGAATTCGATCGAAGTCTGCAACACTGAGCTGAGTGTTTCCTTCAAACTGATTCTTCTATCAAGCTGCAAATTTTACAAAGAAACAGATTATTGACATCCCTAATAAAAATACAAACAATAGAAACAAACAGATCAATTGGGAAAAAAATAATTTTATCATCCATTACACAATAGCCTTCCTTTTTGGCCAAGTGGAATCACAAAGTTTGCTGCAACCTGTGCGTCTTATACTGGAGTATTGCCCCCATTGTGACCTACTCTTCCATCTGTAGAAAAGCACGTTTAGATTAGCAAGGTCCCAAAGTTTTCAAAGTATTAGCTTTTTTAAACTAGTCCCTATCTTTATACCAAGTGGCGTTTCCATTTCAATAATAATAAAAAAAAAAACGAAAAACCCGTAACACTACTCACACATATCATTTTGTATTTATTAAGCCAAATTATAAGTTTAGTTTCTGAACTATAAAAGTATTTGATAGGTATGCGAATGGAAAAAGCAATATACCATAAAGAAACAGAGCAATTTGACCACAAGCAGAAGCTAAAATGACAAAGTCTTCAACTACAAAGGCACTAGCTGTCAACACGAACCTAGCTCAACTGGCATAAAACTTTTACTAATAACAAAAAGATCTGTGGTTCGAATCCACTCACACCACATGCTGTCAAAAAAAAAAAAAAAAAAAAAAGCAAAGTTAGCTCATGTATTATAAATTTAATACACAAACAAGGTACGATCTCAAGACACAAGAGCTTAGTCTTAAACTAAATACATTTGAATGAATTTAAAAAACTTACACAATACAGCTTAGTCTTGACTCTTGATCTTCAAAGTATTAGCTTTTTTAAACTAGTCCCTATCTTTATACCAAGTGGCGTTTCCATTTCAATAATAATAAAAAAAAAAAACGAAAAACCCGTAACACTACTCACACATATCATTTTGTATTTATTAAGCCAAATTATAAGTTTAGTTTCTGAACTATAAAAGTATTTGATAGGTATGCGAATGGAAAAAGCAATATACCATAAAGAAACAGAGCAATTTGACCACAAGCAGAAGCTAAAATGACAAAGTCTTCAACTACAAAGGCACTAGCTGTCAACACGAACCTAGCTCAACTGGCATAAAACTTTTACTAATAACAAAAAGATCTGTGGTTCGAATCCACTCACACCACATGCTGTCAAAAAAAAAAAAAAAAAAAAAAAAGCAAAGTTAGCTCATGTATTATAAATTTAATACACAAACAAGGTACGATCTCAAGACACAAGAGCTTAGTCTTAAACTAAATACATTTGAATGAATTTAAAAAACTTACACAATACAGCTTAGTCTTGACTCTTGATCTTCCCTGCTCGCAGCTTAAATGCAGAGAACAATTATCTTGCGCTTGGTGAAGATGTCAAACTATCATTGTCAACAAGTTTTACCAATTACAAACATCTTTGGAGTGACATCCTAAGTACTTAAAAAAGTGTTTTTAAGTACAAGAACTGCATTTTTAAGCACTTCAAAAGTTATCCAAACAGAGCCTAAAAACTTGAAAAAAAAAGCAAATAAAATCAATCAATTTTATTGAAAGATATAAAACGAATAACATACTTTCGAATTGTTCCAAATGAGAAGGTCAATCTTACAAGAGGTCTAGTCTAACACTCCAACTGGGCTCCAATAATGCCTGCATGAGATTATCTTCACCTTGTTAAAAGATGTCTATCTCTTACCGTCAACAACTTTTACAAATTACAACTTAAAATACAAAGAAAATCAAATCAATCAAATTTATTGAAAGTTGTAAAAAGTATACTTTGGGATTGCTCCAACTAAGGGCCAACCTAATCAAAAGTCCTAACACTCCAATTGAGATCAAAAGCCTGGATGGAAAATTGTTGAGCTTGTTGAAGATACCTATCAATGTCATTGCTAGCAACTTTCATCAATTATTAGAAGTTATAAAACAAGAAAAGTAGACGTACTTTGGGATTGTTCCAACTAAGAAGGTCAATATTACAAGAGCCTTCACTCCAGTTGTGCTCCAAATCTTGAGCTTATTCAAAGATTTCTACCTATTATTGACAACAACTTTTATCAATTAGAATTTAAATACAAGGAGATACCATGTATTTAGGAATGTTCCAACTAATAAGGTCAATTTTACCGGTCTTAATACTCCAAAATGAACTCCAATACCAACAAGGGACAATCTTGAGCTTATTGATAGATGTGCATCAATCCTAGTCAAAAACTTTTATCAATTATTAGAACTTAAAAACAAGTAAAATAAAATCAACCATATTTATTGAAAGCTGGAAAACAAACATTACTTTTGGATTGTTCCAACTAAGAAAGTCAATCTTATTAAGAGTCTTAACAACTCCAATTGAACTGGCCTTCAGGGGACAATCCTGAGCTTGTTGAAAAATGTCTACCTATCATTGTCAACAACTTTCATTAGTTATTATTTTAGAACTTAAAAGATTTGGCAAATCAAATCAATCCATTTTATTGAAACAAGTAGACTATATAATATACTTTGAGAATATTTCAATAAACTGGTTGTCAATATTACAATAGTGTTGTGCTCCAATGCTTGCATGGGACAATCTTGACCTAAAGAATTCTACCTGTTATTGCCAACCGTTTTTATCAATTAAAACTTAAAAGATAATGAAAATCATATCATATACTTTGGGATCGTTCCAACTAACAAGGACTCTTACAATAGCCCTAATACTCCAAATTGAGCTCCAATACCTCACCTCCAAGGGACAAACTTGAGTTTATTGAAAGATGTGTACCTATCATTATAGCCAACAACTTTTATCAATTTTCTTAAACAAGAAACAAAAGTTTTCATTGATGTAATGAAAAGAGACTAACGAACAACTTTTATCAATTATCAATTATAACTTAAAAGACAAGGAAAATAAAATCAATCATATTTATTGAAAGCTGGAAAAGATGTACCATACTTTTGGATTATTCCAACTAAGAAAGTCAATCTTATTAAGAGTCCTAACACTCCAATTAAGCTCCAATATAATGCCTTCAAGGGGCAATCTTGAACTTTTTTGAAAGATGTCTACTTGCCATTGTCAACAACTGTTATCAATTTAGTAGTCAAAAGACAAGGAAAATCAAATCAATCAATTTTATTCAACGATAAAAATATAACATACTTTGGGATTGTTCCATCGAAAAAGGTCAACCTTATCAAGAGTCCTAACAGTCCAATTGAGCTTTCATTCCCACATGAGATGATCTTGAGCTTGTTGAAAGGTGTCTAACTGAATGGTCGATAATTTTTATCAATTAGAACTTAAAAGGGCAAGGCAAATCAAATTAATCAATTTTATTGAAAAATGTAAAACGTATAATGTATTTTGAACTTAAAAGACAAGCAAGACTAAGACAATCAATTTTATTGAAACATAAAAGTATACCATAATTTGAAATTGTTCCAACCAAGAAAGTCAATCTTATCGAGAGTCCTAACACTCCAATTGCTCCAATGCCTGCATGGAACAATCTTGAGTTTGTTGAAAGATGTCTACCAATTTTTGCCAACAACTTTTATCAATTACAACTTAAATGAAAAGGAAAATGTGATCAATCAATCTTACTGAACCAAAAAAATATAACATACTTTATTATTCCAACTAAGAAAGTCAACTTTATCAAGAGTCGTAATGCTCCAGTTGAGCTCACATTTTTGTATGGGAAAATCTTGAGCTTGTTGATACATGGCTACCTATCATCATTGTTAACAACTTATATCAATTAGAACTTAAAGAAAAGGCAAATGAAATCAATCAATTTTATTGACATATGTAAAATGTATAAATACTTTGGTATTGTTCCAAAAAGAAGGTCAATCTTACCAGAATCTTAATACTCCAATTGAGCTCTAATACCTGCATGGGACAATCTTGAACTTATTCAAACAAATCGACCTGTAATTTTCATCAACTCCAATAAAAATTATTAGAACTTAAGAAGCAATGAGAATAGAATCAATCAAATTTATTGAAAGATACAAGTAGAACATACTTTTGTTGAACTTAAGAAACAAGGAAATAAATCAATCAAATTTATTGAAAGATACAAGTAGAACATACTTTCATATCGTTCCAACTAAGAAGATTAGTCTTACAAGAGTCCTAATACTCCAATTCAGCTCCAATGCTTACATGGGACAATCTTGAGATAATTTGAAAGAACTCTACCTGTCATTGTGAACAACTTTTATCAGTTATTAGTAACTTAAAAACGAAGAAAATAGAATCACTCAATTTTGATGAAAGATAAAATTATTACAAACTTCCAAGAAAGTCAATCTTAATTTAGAGTCCTGACACTCCCATGGTACATCAATGACTACATGAACCAATCTCAAGCTTCTTAAAAGATGTCTATCTACCTTCTATAACAGGAATGCCATATTGACAAGGACTAGTATGCAAACAAGACTGTGACATAAGAGAGAGAGAGAGATAGAGAGAGAAAACGATGAACCCATCGCCCGTCTCCCCAAGCCCCAACCAGAATGCCGGCAACGATGAAGATACCGATAGCAATCCTTGAATACCCAAACCTCCCCAACCCTAAAAAGTCACCTTCAAGACAGCGCTCAGCAAATATAGAGAATAAAATCTTCTCTTGTAGTTTTGATAGAAATTACAAAGGCCGGGTATTCAGAATCACATAGAAATCGTAGGAAAAAATACGCCTTGTCTGCTGAAGAAATAGTTCTTATTTGCATATATGACTCAATAGATGGCCTTCTCTTTACCCTGTCGATGCAAAATTTTTTTAGGAAGACAGATTGTAACAATGGGTTTATCTGGATCCAGAAAATTTCGAACAAGCGAGGAAGCTTCCTAGAGATCACTAAGGTAGCTAACTCTTGAGGGAAACATAATCTGGTGATTCCTGCGAGGATTGAATTCAGTGGGTGGAAAACCTTCTCTAACCTCTTAAAAGACTTTGTGGATGGAAAGCCCATGGTTGGTGGAAGGTAAATATGAATACACAGGGGTCAACAGCAGAAAATCGTATGTGGAGGCTAAAAAATCAGTGAGAGAAAGGGAGGCCAGCCAACACACTGCCATGGAAAAGAAACTACAGGAAAACAAGGAAAACATTCAACAAGGATCTTCATCCAATTCTTCTGCACAAGACAAGAAGGATGAAATTCTGTCCAAGAACCATTGAGGCAAAGGTTTGGAAGGTAATTCTAGTAAAGAGACTACTGATGTGACGCCCGAGGTTAGGAGAGGTACATGAATGAACCGAGATCACATCCGAATGAGAGGGATCCTGAGGACATGAAAGTATGGTCAAGATAAACTTAAAAGAATTGATAGATACTACCTATACCAACAAGGTGCACCTTCCTTTTCGGTGGCTCAATCATAGGAACTTTGAAGTTAAGTGTGCTTGGCTTGGAGAAGTTCTATGTTGGGTGACCTCCTAGGAATTTTCCTAGGGAGCATGTGAGTGAGGACAAAGCATGCTAAAAGGACCCCGTGTTGGTTTGTGGGGATAGTCTTCACTCTTGGAAGCAGTTTAAGATGAGTTGGTAACGTGATCAGGTCGCAGGGGAATGCCGGGGCCGTTAAGGGCCGAATCCGGATTCCGAATCCTGGGCCTGGGGCGTTACAGATGGTATCAGAGCGGAACCTCTCCCAGTAGGATGTGGTTCGGGGACGAACCAAGGCAGAAGCTGGTGGGCATGTGACGCCCGAGGTTAGGAGGGGTACATGAATGAACCGAGATCACATCCGAATGAGAGGGATCCTGAGGACATGAAAGTATGGTCAAGATAAGCTTAAAAGAATTGATAGATACTACCTATACCAACAAGGTGCACCTTCCTTTTCGGTGGCTCAATCATAGGAACTTTGAAGTTAAGCGTGCTTGGCTTGGAGAAGTTCTATGTTGGGTGACCTCCTAGGAATTTTCCTAGGGAGCATGTGAGTGAGGACAAAGCATGCTAAAAGGACCCCGTGTTGGTTTGTGGGGATAGTCTTCACTCTTGGAAGCAGTTTAAGATGAGTTGGTAACGTGATCAGGTCGCAGGGGAATGTCGGGGCCGTTAAGGGCCGAATCCGGATTCCGAATCCTGGGCCTGGGGCGTTACAACTGATCCATACAATCTCCCTACTCTAAGAAAATGTTTCAGATGTGGACAGCAAGGACACCACTCAAATGAGTGTCCACAGCACCGAAACCTAACCATTCATGAGGACAATGAGGGAGACTATAATGATTCCGAAGGTGGGAATGACTATGAATATACCGATCCTGATTCGGAAGGAGATCAATTATCATGCATCATTCAAAAGATCCTCCTTACACCCAAAACCGAGATAAATCCTCAAAGAAACAAGCTTTTTTGCACAAGATGCACGATTAATGGTAAGATTTGTCAAGTAATTATAGATAGTGGTAGTACTGCAAACTTAGTTTCTAAAAAACTTGTGAATGCTTTAAATCTAAAAACGGAACCTCACCCCAATCCCTACAAGGTAAGCTGGATCCAAAAAGGGGGGTGAGAAACAAGTTTCAAATATTTCTACTATATCACCTTCCATAGGACAACATTATAAAGACCAAATTGTGTGTGATGCGTTGGAAATGTATTCATGTCATATCCTATTAGGAGACCTTGGCAAGTTTGATAACCAAGCCCTACATAGAGGTTGTGATAACACCCACACTTTTGAATGGATGGGAAAAACAATGGTCCTTTTACCTTTAGGAAAGGTTGAGGATTAAAAAAAACCATGAGGGAACATCTAAAAAAAACTTTTTACCATGTTAGAGTTATTATATTAGTATAATAAGTGTAATTATATATAGAGTTGTCCTTTATTGTCTTTTTACATTCTCCTACTTAGGGTTAACCTTGTACACTTGTATATATATATCTTTTATGTGAATGGAATAGATAATTCCGATTCTCTCAAACCTTAGAGTTTACATGGTATCAGAGCGGGTCTAGGGCAATTAGGGTTTTGTCTCGTTGGAGATTTGTGAACGGTTAGGGTTTTGGTTTGGAACACCTTTTGAGAGTTTTGGGTTGTCCAAAACGTTTGCTGCTCGAAACCGCCGCCGCCGCCACAAGATTCCGCCGCCGCCGTTTTGGTCTGTCGCCGGAGGATTTTTTTGTCACCGCCCAGTCCAAAACGTAGCCCACTCGCCGATCTGTTGGTCCTCAAAATCCGAAGCCGAAACTCCCTGCGCGTGGCCCTCACGCGCCGCCTCCAGAATCTGCGTCAGTCTCACGCGCCGGCGCGTGTGAGCGTGTGCGCCGCCGTTTTTTGCTCCTTTTTTTGTGGGTCGGCTCGGTTTGGTCTCCTCCTTCCAGTCGTGTGTTGCTTTGGGCCATATCGGGTTTGTTTGGTTATGTTTGAAAGCCATAGTTTGTTTGGAGGTTTAGGGGTTGTGTGATTCAGATTTCAGCTCTACTTTTTGGTCTGTTTTTTGTTGAGGTTATGGCTGACAAGAAGGCTTTAGTGCTGTCCGAGATGATTCCAATGGTATCCAAGATTACGGAACATAAGTTGAATGGTTCTAATTTTTATGCTTGGCGGTCGAATATTCATCATTATATTCGGAGTCTTGATATGGATGACCACCTGACTTTAGAATCACCGCCAAACGATGATACTAAGAAGAGTTGGCTACGGGACGAGTCTCGACTTATTCTACAAATCAAGAATTCTATTGAAAGTGCCATCATTGGGCTCGTTAATCACTGTAACTCAGTCAAAGAGCTCTTGGAATATTTAGATTTTCTTTACTCTGGGAAAGGAAACATCAGTCGGATATTTGATGTATGTAGAACTCTCTTTCAACCTGATCAAGGCGAGAAGTCTTTGTTGAGTTATTTTATGGAATGCAAAAGAGCATATTCAGAATTTAATGAAGTGTTGCCCATGAGTACTGATATAAAAGTTCAGAATGTCCAACGCGAACAACTGTTTATCATGAGTTTTCTAGTTGGTCTTGCTTCGAAATATGACACAGCTAAAGATCAAGTTCTCTCGAGTTCAGACATTTCATCGTTGGAAGATGCTTACACTCGGATACTACGTACAGAGCGGTCGCCAGTGATAGTGCCATCTGAATCTAACAGTGCTTTAGTTGGACAGACCACTGAATATAGAGGTAATCGAGGGGTAGGATCGAACATGTCCAGAGGAAATTCTACTGCTCCAAAAGCAAATTCAGGAGATATTGTTTGCCACTATTGTCATAAGCCAGGGCATATAAAACGTGATTGTCGGAAATTACTTTATAGAAACCAGAGGTTTCCATCTGCACATGTTGCCTCTACTCCTGATAATTCTGACAAGTCTGTTTCGATCTCAGCTGAGGAGTTTGCTAAATTCCGACTGTATCAAGAGTCATTGACGGCTTCATCCTCCACTCCTGTTACTGCCATTGCCGACACAGGTAACACATCTACATGTCTTCTTTCCTCCTCTTCGAAATGGGTCATAGACTCTGGCGCTTCCGATCACATGACAGGTAATCCCCGTTTATTCTCTACCATTTATCCATCTACATCTTCCCCTAGTGTCACTATAGCTGATGGAACCACCTCTCCAGTCTTAGGGATCGGCAATGTTCGACTTACCAACTCACTTTCGTTGTCTTCCGTTTTGAGTTTACCACAGTTTTCCTTTAACTTGATTTCTGTTAGTAAACTCACTCGTGACCTTAATTGTTGTGTCTCATTTTTTCCTGGTTATTGCTTATTTTAGGATCTTACGACGAAGAGGACTATTGGTAAAGGGCGTGAATCTAGAGGTCTCTACATCTTTGAACCAGAAATATCAACAGCCGTTGCGTGTTCTAAAGTGTCATCTCCATTTGAAGATCATTGTCGTTTGGGTCATCCTTCTATTTCAGTATTGAAGAGTCTTCGTCCTCAGTTTCATTCTTTGTCTTCTTTAGCTTGTGAGTCATGTCAATTTGCTAAGTTCCATCGTGTGAGTCTGTATCCCCGTGCAACTAACCGAGCTAATGCTCCATTTGAATTAGTTCATTCTGATGTTTGGGGTCCGTGTCCTATTGAGTCAAAGAGAGGGTTTAGATATTTTGTTACCTTTGTCGATGATTTTTCTCGTGTAACTTGGTTATATTTAATGAAAAATCGCTCTGAGTTGCTTTCTCATTTTCGTAACTTCCATGCTGAAATCCGAACTCAATTTAACGGTTCTCTTAAAGTTCTACGGAGTGATAATGCTAAAGAATACTTCTCTCACGCTCTTAATTCTTATTTAGATGAACATGGCATCCTCCATCAATCCTCATGTGTTGATACTCCATCTCAAAATGGGGTTGCAGAAAGAAAGAACCGTCATCTCCTCATTCTTATTTAGATGAACATGGCATCCTCCATCAATCCTCATGTGTTGATACTCCATCTCAAAATGGGGTTGCAGAAAGAAAGAACCGTCATCTCCTCGAAACAGCCAGAGCCTTAATGTTCCAGATGAATGTTCCAAAGTATTTTTGGGCCGATGCTGTATCCACAGCTTGTTTCTTAATAAATCGCATGCCCTCCTCAGTTCTAAAGGGTGAGATACCTTATCGTATTTTATGTCCCACACAACCTTCATTCTCTCTTCCTCCCAAAATCTTTGGTTGTATTTGCTTTGTTCGGGATGTTCGTCCTCATCTCACCAAACTTGATCCCAAGTCCTTAAAATGTATCTTACTTGGTTATTCTCGTGTTCAAAAAGGGTATCGGTGTTATTGTCCTAGTCTCGATCGTTATTTTGTCTCTCCTGATGTCACCTTCTTTGAGGATTCTTCTTTCTTTTCCTCACCTTCAAGTCAGCCTAAGGGGGAGCGTAATGAGGAAGATGATGATTTTCTTGTCTATACCATTCTCTCCTCTTGTGAGCCTTCTACTGATTCACCTCCATCTATACCTGTTTCTACTCGTCCACCTATTACTCAGGTTTATTCTCGACGACCACCCCCTTCAGTTACATGCCCTGAACCAGAGGCTTCTTCGTCATGGGATCCAGGAACGAGCGATGACCTTCCCATTGCTCTTCGTAAAGGTAAACGTCAATGCACTTATCCTATTTCCAATTTTGTTTCATATAATCATTTGTCATCTTCTACCTGTTCTTTTATTGCATCCTTACAATCGGTATCTGTTCCTAAGACTGTTCATGAAGCTTTGTCTCATCCTGGTTGGCGTGCTGCAATGGTTGAGGAGATGAATGCCTTAGATGACAATTGTACTTGGGATTTAGTTTCACTTCCTGCAGGAAAGAAGCCTATTGGTTGTAAGTGGGTATTTGCGGTCAAGGTCAATCCAGATGGATCTGTGGCTCGCTTGAAAGCTCGCCTTGTTGCTAAGGGTTATGCACAAACCTATGGGGTTGACTATTCTGATACCTTTTCTCCCGTTGCTAAATTGGCTTCTGTTCGGCTGTTCATTTCGTTGGCATCCATTCATCATTGGCCCTTGCATCAGCTTGATATTAAAAATGCCTTTCTTCATGGTGATCTTGAAGAAGAGGTGTATATGGAGCAACCACCAGGGTTTGTTGCTCAGGGGGAGCATGGAAAGGTATGTCGTCTTCTTAAATCCTTGTATGGATTAAAACAGAGTCCACGAGCTTGGTTTGGAAAATTCAGTCAGGTGATTGTAAATTTTGGAATGAGGAAAAGTAAATCAGATCATTCTGTTTTTTATAAGCGATCTGAAAATGGTGTTATCTTGTTGGTTGTGTATGTTGATGATATTGTTATTACTGGCGATGACACATCAGGTATCCAAGCACTCAAAACCTTTCTCCATAGTCAATTCCATACAAAAGATTTGGGAACGTTGAAATACTTTCTAGGAATTGAGGTAATAAGGAGCAAGAAGGGAATCCTGTTATCACAGAGAAAATATGTAATTGACTTGTTGACTGAAACAGGGAAGTTAGGGGCTAAACCATGTAGTACCCCAATGATGCCAAACTTACAGCTTACGAAAGAGGGAGAGTTACTTAAAGATCCTGAAAGGTATAGAAGGTTAGTAGGAAAACTCAATTATCTTACAGTGACTCGGCCTGACATAGCCTATTCAGTGAGTATTGTGAGCCAGTTTATGTCTTCTCCTACAGTTGATCATTGGGCTGCATTGGAACACATTTTGTGTTATTTGAAGGCAGCTCCTGGACGTGGTTTATTATATAAGGATTATGGACACATGAACATTGAATGCTTCTCAGATGCTGACTGGACAGGATCTAGAGAAGATAGAAGATCAACTTCAGGATATTGTGTATTTGTGGGTGGTAATTTGGTTTCTTGGAAAAGTAAGAAACAAAATGTGGTGTCACGTTCAAGTGCTGAATCAGAATATAGAGCAATGGCACAGTCTGTATGTGAATTAGTCTGGATACGTCAACTTCTTGTTGAATTGGGATTTGATATCACAACACCGACAAAATTGTGGTGTGATAATCAGGCAGCTCTTCATATTGCATCTAATCCGGTATTTCATGAACGGACTAAACACATTGAGGTTGACTGTCACTTTGTACGTGAAAAGATACAAGAAGGTTTGGTGTCAACAGGATATGTGAAGACTAGAGAGCAATTAGGAGATATCTTCACAAAGGCACTAAATGGAGCTCGAATAGATTATCTCTCTAACAAGTTGGGCATGACGAATATATATGCTCCAACTTGAGGGGGAGTGTTAGAGTTATTATATTAGTATAATAAGTGTAATTATATATAGAGTTGTCCTTTATTGTCTTTTTACATTCTCCTACTTAGGGTTAACCTTGTACACTTGTATATATATATCTTTTATGTGAATGGAATAGATAATTCCGATTCTCTCAAACCTTAGAGTTTACATACCACAACCTCTGGCAAAGATATTATCCCTAAACATAAAGAAAATCTAGTTCCTTTTCTTGTTAAAGGAGAGGTTGAAAACCAAGAAACACAAATTCTGCCCACCCAAATCAGTGAGCTTTTAGCCAAATTTCCAGAAATTTCAACCTCCCCTTCTACCCTCCCACCCTTAAGAAACATACAACACCAAATCGACCTTTTTTTGATGAACACCAACTCGACCTTGTACCTAGCAGCTCCGTACCAAATCTTCCACACTATCGCATGAGTCCTAAGGAATATCAAATATTACAGGAACAAATCCAAGAATTACTTGACAAAGGCCACATTTCAACCTAGCTTAAGTCTTTGTGTCGTACCCGTTCTTTTAGCTCCTAAGAAAGATGGTAGTTGGTGGTTATGTGTTGATAGTAGAGCCATAAACAAAATAACCGTTAAATATCGTTTCCACATTCCACGTTTAACCGACCTTTTAGACCAACTTAGGGGAGCCTCTATGTTTTCTAAAATAGATCTAAAAAGTGGCTACCACCAAATTAGAATTAAACCCAGGGATGAATGGAAAACGACTTTTAAAACTAATGAATGTCTTTTTGAGTGGTTGGTAATGCCATTTGGATTGTCTAATGCTCCAAGCACTTTCATGCGACTTATGAATCAAGTTCTATTAACTTACATGAATAAGTTTGGTTTACTTTGATGTCATACTTATTTATAGTCATTCTAAAGATGAACATCTTGATCACCTTCATCAAATATTCTAGGTTTTACACACTAATCAGCTGTTTATTAACCTAAAGAAGTGCATTTTCATGTCCACGACAATTAATTTTTTAGGTTTTTACATTAGTTCTCGAGGGGTGGCAGTGGATCTCGCAAAATTGAAGCCATACAAAATTGGCCTACACCAAATAACATTAAAGTTTTACAATCTTTCCTAGGTCTAGCAGCTTTTTACAGCAAATTTATAAGAGATTTCGGCACCGTGGCAGAACCCCTAACTAATTGTTTGAAAAAAGGAAACTTTACATGGTAAAAGGAGTAAGACAGTAGCTTCACTAAACTTAAAACCCTTTTAGCCTCCACTCCAGTTCTAGCCCTCCCCAACTTTCAAAACCCTTTGAGGTATCGGTGGATGCTTCGGGAGTTGGCATTGGAGCTATCCTTAGTCAGGAACGCCATCCTATTGAGTTTTTGAGTGAGAAATTAAACCATGCTCGCCAAAAGTGGAGCACTTATGAGCAGGAATTGTATTCCTTGGTTCGTGCCCTTAAACAATGGGAGCATTATTTGTTAGCTAACGAATTTATCTTACTAACCGACCATTTTTCTTTGAAGTTTCTTCAGTCACAAAAGAATATTAGTCGTATGCATGCTAGATGGCTTCAATTTTTACAACGTTTTGATTTTGTTATCAAACACACCACAGGTAAGTCCAATAAAGTGGTTGATGCGATGAGTCGAAAAGGTACTCTTTTAACATTACTTAAGGGCGAAATTATTGTCTTTGATACCCTTCCTCAAATTTATGCCATTGATATTTTAGATGTTTTTGTTTAAGGGTGATTCACTGTATTTTAAATACATTTGGGAAAAATGTACAAACCATAAACCTTGCTCAGACTTTCATATTTTAGATGGTTTTTGTTTAAGGGTGATTCCATTTGTAATCCCCACACGTCCCTTAGAATCCATCGTCAAGGAATGTCATTCCCGGGGGGTAGCTAGCTACTTTGGCTGAGATAAAACAATTACTGCAATATCTTCCAAATTTGTTTTGGCCACAACTTCAAAAAGATGTTTTACCAATTTTGTGCGTCAATGTTTTATTTGTCAAACTTCAAAAGGGGAACTCAAAATGTAGGTCTATACACACCTCTCCCTATTCCTAATTCAATATGGGAAGGCTTATCAATGGATTTTGTGCAACCCTAAACCCTAAAAATTACTGCAATATCTTCCAAATTTTTTTTGGCCACAACTTCAAAAAGATGTTTTACCAATTTTGTGCGTCAATGTTTTATTTGTCAAACTTCAAAAGGGGAACTCAAAATGTAGGTCTATACACACCTCTCCCTATTCCTAATTCAATATGGGAAGGCTTATCAATGGATTTTGAGCTTGGCTTGCCTCGCACCCAACGTGGTTTTGATTCGGTTTTAGTTGTAGACCATTTTAGTAAGATAGTGCATTTCTTGCCTTGTAAAAAGAAGAACAATGCTCTTAATGTTGCTAATCTCTTTTTTCGTGAGATTGTTAGGCTTCATGGCATACCCAAGTCGATTATTTCAGATAAGGATGTCAATTTATGAGTTATTTTTGGTGTTCTTTGTGGAAACGGTTTGGCACTAACCTACTTTTAAGCACTACAAGTCACCCTCAAACGGATGGTCAAACCGAAGTGACCAACCCTACTCTTGGCAATCTTGTGTGCTGCCTAACCAAAACAATGGGATCTCCAATTGGCTCAAGCCGAATTTGCCTTCAACCACATGAAAAATAGGTCCACAGGGAAGTCCCCCTTCGAGGTTGTTTACACTCATCTAAAGTGTAAACACATAGCAAAGAGGATTGTTGATTTACATTCTGAAGTTAAAGAACACCTGGAGTGAGCTAATGCTTCATACAAACAATCAGCTGATTCTCACCGACGGTTTAAGGAGTTCCAAGTGGGCGATTTAGTGATGGTTCACCTTCGCAAGTCACGACTACCAAATTAACAAACAGAAAGCTTGGTCCATTTTCTCTTTTGGAGTGAATTGGAGGTAACGCTTATCGCATTAATATTCCTCCAACCCTTAGCATTAGCAACATCTTTAATGTGGCTGATTTATACTCTTACTTTGCTCCAGATGACTTCACTCTCCAAACATAACTCATAGACGAGTTCTTTTTTAAGGGGGAAGGGTTTGATGTAGGAAATCTTGTCCTTTCTTATTTTTTCTTGAAAGTTTCTGCCCTTTCTTGAGTAATTCTAGTGTAAATCCAAGAGGTCTTTATTTTTACCTTTCCTGGTTAGTTTTATTTTTTATTTTGGGCAAAGGGCAACCCCCTTTATTTTTTACAACTTATTAAAGCTGGTAGTTAGTTTAACTCTTTAAAGTTTTCACCCTTGGTTAGTTATCCAGCCTATAAAAGGGGTTGATTTTGTACTCATTTGATATCTTTCCATCATTAATAAGAAATGTGTGTTTACATCAGTTCACCTGGGAATAGTTTTTAATGTGCTACATGATGATTCGTTGTTTGCTAATAGAAAGAAATGTGTGTTTGCCAAGGAAAGAGTAGCGTATTTGGGGCATTGGGTATCAGCTCAAGGAGTAGAAGCCGATCCTGAAAAGATTCAAGCAATGTTGAGTTGGCCAAAACCCCGAAACATTCGAGAGTTACGAGGATTTTTGGGACTAACCGGTTATTACCGAAGGTTTTTCTTGAACTACGGACAGATGGCTAGCCCTCTGACACAACTACTTAAGAAAGATTCCTTCCCATGGAATGAGGAAGCCACCAATGCTTTTCATCACTTAAAGAAGGCTATGGTCACATTGCCTATGTTGGCACTCCCAGATTTTTCCCTTCCCTTTTACGGTGGAGATTGACGCTTCAAGAACAGGGATAGGGGTGGTTTTGTCTCAGAAACAAAGACCTATTGCATATTTAGCCAAGCTCTATTAGCAAAATCAAGAGAGAAATTAGTATATGAGAGGGAATTGATGGCCATTATGTTAGCAATGCAGAAATGGAGACCTTATCCATTGGAGCAAAAATTCACGGTGATGACTGATCAACACGCGTTCAAACACCTGCTGGAACAGATAGAGATCCAACCGGAATATCAAAAATGGTTGACAAAGTTACAGGGGTATGAGTTCAAGATCAAAAACCACCCAGGCTTACTGAACAAGGCAACGGACGCCTTATCTAGAGTGCCACATGAGGTGGAATTATCCACAATTTCAGTGCTAGCCATCATTGATTTAGAATTGGTTAAAAAAGAGGTAGAAGAAGACCCTGAGCTAGTAAAGATACAACAAGAGATGGAACAAGATCCCCTCAGGCATCCTAAGTTCTCCAGCAAACAAGGCCCGTTGTTGTACAAGGAAGGTTTGGTACTCTCACACAAGTCAGCCTTGATTCCACAAATCTCATAGTTGTTTCACAACTCTGTCATAGGGGGGCATTTCGGTTTCCTAAGAACTTATAAAAGACTCACGAGCGAATTATATTGGAAGAATATGAAGGCTATGGTTAAGGAGTATGTAGAAAAATGCCAAATTTGCCAAAGGAACAAGTCTAACACATTTATTAATTTCTCTTCTTTTATAACATTTTTCTATTTCGCTAAAGATTTTAGAGAGAGAAAAAAGTTATCGAATACAGAAATTAATTGATAACGAAATTTAGAGAGAGAAAAGTTACAAAGTGAGAAAACTTTAGAGATTGAAAAAAAAGTTAAAAAAGAAAAATTTTAGAGAAAAAAATAAAAGTAAAAGATATGTTTATCTTAATGTTTGAAACTATTTGACTCTGTGGTTTTTGGTTTTTGGTTTTTGAAAATTATGCTTATTTTCTCCTAATTTTCTTACAATGATTTTCATCGTTCTTAGGAACACACTTTAATTCTTAGCCAAATGCCAAAAACAAAAGCAAATTTTTGAAAACTACTCTTAGTTTTCAAAACGTAACTTGGTTTTTGAAACATGGGAAGAAGGTAGATAGGAAAACAAAGAAACTTATAGGTGGAAGTAGAGTTTATAAGCTTAATTTTCAAAAACAAAAAAAATATAAATAAATAAACCAAAAAACCAAATGGTTATAAAGGACCCTAAATTAATAATGAATACGAGAAACTTTTAAATGAAACAAAGTTTTAAACATAACATGATTAGACTAAATTCAAATTTAAGCTAAAATTAAAAACTCTTTTCCTATGTGAGAGTGAAGTCAAAGAGCATTTAATCTGCTTTTTCAATGAAAAAGAAATTTTGTGGAATAATATTACATTAGAACTTTCAATTTGACCAATATGATTTTGACGATCACTCTCCGAAACTTAAAAATTGTCGCAATTTAGGAGTGTTTAATCAAATTGATGATTTGATGGTGTGGTAATTACCTCTACCGTTTAGATGTGGTTTTTGCAATTTCTAAATTTTTTTTAAAAAAAAGGTTAAACAGAGAATGGAGTACCTTGGAGAATTCCATCGAAGTCTGCAACACTGAGCTGAGTGTTTCCTTCAAACTAATTCTTCTATCAAGCTGCAAATTTTACAAAGAAACAGATCATTGACATTCCTAATAAAAATACAAACAATAGAAACAAATAGATCAATCGGGAACTTAAAAATAATTTTATCATCCATTACGATAGCCTTCCTTTTTGGCCAAATGGAATCGCAAAGTTTGGTGCAATCTGTGCCTCTTATACTGGAGTATTGCCCCCATTGTAACTTACTCTTCCATCTGTAGAAAAGCACGTTTAGATTAGCAATGTCCCAAACTTATAAAACAAGAAAAGCAGAATCAGTCAATTTTATAAAATGATAATAGTATAACGTACTTTGGAATTGTTCCAACTAAGAAGGTCAATATTACAAGAGCCTTAACACTTCTTTTGTGCTCCAAATCTTGAGCTTATTCAAAGATTTCTACCTATTATTGACAACAATTTTTATAAATTAGAATTTAGATACAAGGAAAATCAAACCATATATTTAGGATTGTTCCAACTAGTAAGGTCAATTTTACTGGTCTTAATACTCCAAATTGAGCTCCAATACCAACAAGGGACAATCTTGAGCTTATTGATAGGTGTGCATCAATCATAGTCAAAAACTTTTATCAATTATTAGAACTTAAAAACAAGTAAAATAAAATCAACCATATTCATTGAAAGTTGGAAAACAAACATACTTTTGGATTGTTCCAACTAAGAAAGTCAATCTTATTAAGAGTCTTAACAACTCCAATTGAGCTGGCCTTCAAGGGACAATCCTGAGCTTGTTGAAAATGTCTACCTGTCATTGTCAACAACTTTCATTAGTTATTATTTTAGACCTTAAAAGATTAGGCAAATCAAATCAATCCATTTTATTGAAACAAGTAGACCTTCTTCAAACAAGTAAACAAACATATACTTCGGGAGTATTTCAACTAAAAAGGTCAATATTACAATAGTGTTGTGCTCCAATGCTTGCATGGGACAATCTTGACCTTATTCAAAGAATTCTACCTGTTATTGTCAACAATTTTTATCAATTAGAACTTAAAAGATAACGAAAATCAAATCATATACTTTGGGATCGTTCCAACTAACAAGGTCAATCTTACCATAGCCCTAATACTCCAAATTGAGCTCCAATACCTCACCTCTAGGGGACAAACTTGAGCTTATTGAAAGATGTGTACCTATCATATAGTCAACAACTTTTATCAATTTTTTTAAACAAGAAACAAAATTTTTCATTGATGTAATGAAAAGAGACTAATGAACAACTTTTATCAATTATAACTTAAAAGACAAGGAAAATAAAATCAATCATATTTATTGAACGCTGGAAAAAATGTACCATACTTTTGGATTATTCCAACTAAGAAAGTCAATCTTATTAAGAGTTTTAACACTCCAATTAAGCTCCAATATAATGCCTTCAAGGGACAATCTAGAACTTTTTTTAAAGATGTCTACCTGCCATTGTCAACAACTGTTATCAATTAGAAGTTAAAATACAAGGAAAATCTAATCAATTTTATTCAACGATAAACATATAACATACTCTGGGATTGTTCCATCGAAGAAGGTCAACCTTATCAAGAGTGAGCTCTCATTCCTACATGAGAAGACTCACTTTCATTCCTACCTGAGATGATTTTGAGCTTGTTGAAAGGTGTCAACCATAGAACTTAAAAGGGCAAGACAAATCAAATTAATCAATTTTATTGAAAGATGTAAAACGTATATAATGTAACTAAGAATGTCAATATTACAAAGTGTCTTAATACTCAGACAGGTTTAAGGTTTAGGGTTTAGGATTTAGGGTTTAGGATTTAGGGTTTAGGGTTTAGGGTTAGGGTTTAGGGTTTAGGGTTTTAGGGTTTAGGGTTTGTCTGAGTATTAAGACACTTTGTAACATTGACATTCTTAGTTACATTATACATTTTACATCTCTCAATAAAATTGATTAATTTGATTTGTCTTGCCCTTTTAAGTTGTATGGTTGACACCTTTCAACAAGCTCAAAATCATCTCAGGTAGGAATGAGAGTGAGTCTTAATACTCAGATGGAGCTCCAATGCCTGCATGAGACAATCTTCGAGATCATTGAAAGTTGTCAACCTATCATTTTCAATTACATTTATCAATTAGAACTTAAAAGGCAAGGAAAATTAAAACAATCAATTTTATTAAAACATAAAAGTATACCATAACTTGAAATTGTTCCGACCAAGAAAGTCAATCTTATCGAGAGTCCTAACACTCCAATTGCACCAATGGCTACATGGAACAATCTTGAGTTTGCTGAAAGATATCTACCTATCATTGCCAACAACTTTTATCAATTACAACTTAAATGAAAAGGATTATCAATCTTACTGAACCAAAAAAATATAACATACTTTGGAATTATTCCAACTAAGAAAGTCAACTTTATAAAGAGTCGTAATGCTCCGGTTGAGCTCACATTTCTCTATGGGAAAATCTTGAGATTGTTGATACATTCCTACCTATCATCATTTTTAACAACTTATATCAATTAGAAATTAAAAGAAAAGGCAAATGAAATCAATCAATTTTATTGACATATGTAAAATGTAGTTTTGTTCCAAAAAGAAGGTCAGTCTTACAAGAATCATAATACCCAATTGAGCTCCAATGCCTGCATGGGACAATCTTGAACTTATTCAAACAAATCTACCTGTAATTTTCATCAACTCCAATAAATTATTAGAATTTAAGAAGCAACAAGAATAGAATCAATCAAATTTATTGAAAGATACAAGTAGAACATACTTTGGTTGAACTTAATAAACAAGGAGAATAGAATCAATCAAATTTATTGAAAGATACAAGTAAAACATACTTTCATATTGTTCCAACTAAAAAGATCAGTCTTACAAGAGACCTAATACTCCAATTCAGCTCCAATGGCTAAATGGGACAATCTTGAGATTATTTGAAAGAACTCTACCTGTTTGTCAACAACTTTTATCAATTATTAGTAACTTAAAAAACGAAGAAATAGAATCGCTCAATTTTGATGAAAGATAAAATTGTTACCTACTTCGGGGTTGGTCCAACCAAGAAGGTCAATCAAATTTAGAGTCCCAACACCACTCCCATGGAGCATCAATGACTACATGAAGCAATCTCAAGCTTCTTAAAAGATCTACCTATCATTATCAACAACTTTTAACAATGACAACTTAAAACACAAGATAAATCAAATCAATCAATTTTATTGAAAGATAAAAGTATAACATACTTTGGTATTGTTCCAACTAAGAAGGTCAACCATGTCAAAAGTCCTAACACTTCAATCGAGCTCTAAATCCTGCATTGGACAATCTTGAACCTATAATTAACAACTTATACTAGTTAGAACTTAAAAGACAAGGCAAATCAAATCAATCAATTTTATTAAAACATGTAAACTACATAATATACCTTAGGATTGTTCTAACTAAAAAGGTCAATATTACACTAGGCCTAATACTCCAATTGTGCTCCAATGCCTGCATGGAACAATCTTGAGCTTATTCAAAAATATCCACCTATTATTGTCAATAATTTTTATCAATTAGAACATACATGCCAAGAAAAATTAAATCATATACTCTGAGATTGTTCCAACTAACAAGGTCGCAATCTTACAGAGTCCTAATACTCCAAATTGAGTTCCAATACCTACACGGAACAAACTTGAGCTTATTACAAGATGTGTACTAATTATAGTTAAAAACTTTTATCAATTAGAACTTAAAGCACAAGGAAAATCAAATCAATCAATTTTATTGAAGGCTGGAAAAGTTATAATGTACTTTTAGATATTCCTACTAAGAAGTTTAATCTTATTAACCATCCCAACACTTCAATAGAGCTCCAATGCTTGCTTTTTGATAGTTGAAACTGTGGTTGATGTATGGAACAATCTTGAGCTTGTTGAAAGGTGTCTACCTGTAACTGTCAACAACTTTTATCTATTAGAACTTAAGAGAGAAAGAAAATCAAATGAATCAGCTTCATTGAAAGATAAAAGTATAACATACTTTAGGATTGTTCAAACTAAGAAGGTTGTATTCTCATTCTTGCCTGGAACAATCTTCAACGTGTTGAAAGATGTCTACCTGTCATTATCAACAACTTTTATTAATTGTAATGTAAAAAACAAGACTAGACAAATCAAATCAAACAATTATTGAAAGATGTAAACTACATAATGTACTTTGTGTTTGTTCCAAGTAAGAAGGTCGATCCTTTAAGAGTCCTGACACTCCTATCGAGCCCAAGCCTACATGGGAGACAAATAATTGTTAATCTCAGCTCCAAATAATATGCATAGTTATTGAAAGATAAACTAAATTATTTATTTAATTTGTTAGTGGGCATATGATGTTACTCATTATCTTAACTTTGACGAATGTGATAACTAAATGATGTTATTTATGAGTAAAAATGTGGCTTAATTTAACTTCCTGTTAGGCCTCCAATTATACACAAATACGAGAGAAAGGAGCAAAAAGAGGAATGTAAAGAAACAAGGGACTTGAGGATGTCTGTGTGGGGACCATTCTGTTAGTGGGACGTGTTCTGTGCAGTTGTACGATTTGTTGGGAGTGTGAAGGGTTTTATTAGGGGGCAGGTAATTTTTTGGCTGGTGTTTGGCCTTGAGGAGAGTCTCCAGCTCTCTCGAATAGCTGGGAGGGTCTTTTATCGTTTGTTTGGCTTTTTTTGTTTCTTTTGCTTGTTATCTTCCTACTGTTAAGACTATTGTAATTCACTGTGTATTGTTGTTGATCAATATATCAGTGTCGGATATTGTTCTTTGGGGATTGTGTATTGTTTATTTGTTGTTTCTTAGCAAGAAGGGTTTCGGATACCTTACAAATTGGTATCAGAACACGTCATCCTGGGGAGAACACGGAAAATAGCTCAAAAACAACTAGAAGAGACTGGAGATGAGAGCACCCATCCATGCTGGGGGAGATAAGAGCAAGTTCAAAAGACTGGAGATGCCCGTTTTCTCAGGTACGAACCCCGATTCTTGGCTATTTAGAGCAGAAAGATACTTTGAAATTCATCAACTAACCGAATGGTAGAAAATCACTATTGCGATTATAAGTTTCGATGAATTGGTCTCGTTGATCGCATAACCATAGGAAAATCATGCCATGGGAAAACCTTCGAGCGAGAATGTTCAAGCAATTCCAGCCATCGCAGGAGCGAAGATTGTGTGCAAGGTTTTTGGCAATTCGACAAGAAGGGACTGTCACTAACTACATCAAAAAAATTGGGAAAAAATACACTTTTGGTCCCTGAGGTTTGGATTAGGTTTCATTTTGGTTCCTGAGTTTTCAAACTCAACAATTTAGCCCCTGAGGTTTGGATTTCGTTTCATTTTAATCCCTCCATCCAATTTTCCGTTAATATTTAACGGATTGCTGACGTGGCATTGATTTTTTATTAAAAAAATTGTCTTAATATTTTTTTAAATGTAAATATATTAAAATAATAAAAATATTATTATTTTATATTACTTTTATTTTATTTTATATTACTTCTTCTAAAACCTCATGAAGCTCGCAAGCTCACGAACTGCTTGACAGCGCGATTCTAGATCTGAACCTCACGAACTCAGCAGATCTAAAGCTCACGAGCTCGACAGCGCGGTTCCAGTTCGAATGCAGCGTCGATACCGAAGTTTTTGGAGGTGGTATTGGAGAGCACTTTTTTGAACGGCTTGAAACCGACGACCAAGGTTGTCGTGGTAAGTAGGCAATCCGTTGGGCTTGAAGATATCATGAAACAGGCCCAATTAATCGATGACAGAGAAGAAGCAATAAGGCTGGCTCTCTATTGTATACAGGAAAAATTGGGCCAACAAGCCCAGATAAAGTGGGCTCTTCGCAAGCTAGCAAGAGTGTAACCAAGCCCACAAATCTGACTGTGACTGGGCCATTAACTTACCAAAGAAAAGGAAATGGGAGCAAAAAGAAAACACGGCCCGCAAGCTGACAGATGTAGAGTTTCAGGCAAAGCGGGAAAAAGAGCTTTATTTTAAATGTGATGAAAAGTACAGTCCAAGGCATTGTTGGTGAACGAGTACGAAGGAATTGAAATAGTGCAAGGCAGCAATGGGGAAGAAGAGGAAGAAAAAACGAAAGAAGTAGCGGATTCGATTGAACTCGATCTGAAGTCAGTGATTGGTTTCTCAACACCCAAAACGATTAAGGTAAAAGAAGTGATTGGCGAAAGAGAAGTGGTGGTCTTGATTGACTGTGGAGCCACACATAACTTCGTCTCTTAATAGTTAATGGAAGAATTGAAGCTAACCAAGACTCACACTTCAAACTACGGGATCGTTATGGGCAATGGAACTCCCAAGCGAGGAAAAGGAGTTTTTAAAGGTATCACCCTAACCCTGGCTGAACTCACTATAACAGAAGATTTTCTTCCTTTGGACCTTGGAGTAGTAGATTTCCTTCTGGGAATGCAGTGGCTTCATACTATGGGAATTATGAGTGTGGACTGGAGCACGCTGACCACACTTCAAACTACGGGATCGTTATGGGCAATGGAACTCCCAAGCGAGGAAAAGGAGTTTTTAAAGGTATCACCCTAACCCTGGCTGAACTCACTATAACAGAAGATTTTCTTCCTTTGGACCTTGGAGTAGTAGATTTCCTTCTGGGAATGCAGTGGCTTCATACTATGGGAATTATGAGTGTGGACTGGAGCACGCTGACCACACTTCAAACTACGGGATCGTTATGGGCGATGGAACTCCCAAGCGAGGAAAAGAAGTTTTTAAAGGTATCACCCTAACCCTGGCTGAACTCACTATAACAGAAGATTTTCTTCCTTTGGACCTTGGAGTAGTAGATTTCCTTCTGGGAATGCAGTGGCTTCATACTATGGGAATTATGAGTGTGGACTGGAGCACGCTGACTATGACATTTGAAGCTGGGGATAGGAAGGTTACTATGTCTGGGGATCCAACCCTCACGCGGGCTGAAATCACCTTGAAGATGCTTGCAAAAACTTGGTCCAAGGATGACCAGGGATTCTTAGTCGAGATGAGAGATCTGACGATTCAAGATGACAAGGAAGAAGCTTCCACCAGAGGTCGAATCTTTACTCAGTGGGTATGAAGACATGTTCAACCTCCCAAATGGCTTACCTCCGAAAAGAACCGTGGATCATCAAATCATTTTGAAGAAAGGTCAAGGGCCTGTTAACATTAGACCATTATAGGTATGCTCATGCTCAGAAGGCAGAGATTTTTTTTTTTTTTTTTATAAGAAACCAAGCTTTCGTTGAGAAAAAATGAAAGAATACAAGAAGACATACAAAAAACAAGCCCGCCAAAAACACCCGCCAAGACTAAAGGAACGGGTCCCAGTCCAAAATAATAAGACCTAGCTGATAATTACAAAAAAAAAACTTAGAAACTGACGCCCACAAAAGAGTTAAATCTAATCGTCTCCCAAAGCTCATTTGTGGATTTCTCCACCTCTAAAGATTCTACTGTTTCTCTCAAGCCAAATACCCCACAAAATAGCAAAGAAACACGCTCAGAAGGCATTGAAAACTAATCCAAGAGATGCTGTCTGTTATAGTATATATGTAAATATAGTAGCTTATTAGTCTTCGTCCTTTATTGTAATTTTACCATTAGTGGTTTAGGGCTTCTATGTATGCCTATATATAATTGGCTCTAGTGTATAGAAAATATATTGAATTCTCTCATGTTTGATATCTTGATAACATGGTATCAGAGCCACTCTAGGGTTTTAGAATTTTCCTTTGGCTGTTAGGGTTTCTTCTCATCCAAGTGGGGTTAGGGTTTGAAATTTGGGTCACCACATTAGAGGGGCCGTTTGTCGACACCACCCACCTAAAGAGAAGCGCCGCTGCCAGGGGAGTCGAATCGCCGTCGTCGTTCGCCGGAAGTAGCTGCGCGTGAGCCACACGCGCCGTCGGAGATTTCTGCAGCCGCCGCCACGCGCCGGTGCGTGAGGGCGCGTGGGAGGTCCGTTTTCCCTTCCGTCAGTTGGGTTAGCATCGGGCTGAGAATTCTAACAAGTCTGTATACTTGGTTTTGCCAAAACAGGTCACGTTTGCTTCAGTTTGCGTGCTCGGCTCAATTTCGGTTTGTTTTTGTTGAGTTCAGTTCTGTTTTTTCCTCGTGAGGGTACGTTTGTGGCTGGAATTTTCCCTGGTTGTTGTGATTTGCCGTTCTTGTGCATCAAGAGTATTTTTGACTTATTCTTGTGGCTAGTTTGGACATAATTTGCTCGAGTTAAAAGTTGTTTGGGAGGAGAATTAGGGTTCTTCATTAGAAACTCCATTCAGATCATATTTTCAGAAGTTGTATGGTGATTTGGCTCTAATTTCCAAGGTTTTAGATCAGAATTTGTGGTTTTACATTCGATATTGACCTATGGTTGAACAAGGATTCGTAGCAATGTCTAATGTGGTTCAATCGCGGATTCAGTCCATCCATGATTCATCTAAGCAACCATTTGTTACTTCTACTACTGAGTTTGCTAAATTTCAACAGTACCAGAAGTCATTGAAAGCATATTCTTTATCATCCATGCTTACCCCTATTACAACCATTGCTGAGTCAGGTAACATGAATCATTGTCTTCTTTCCTCCTCTACCAAATGGGTCATAGACTCTGGTGCAACCAATCATATGACAGGTAATCGTGATTTGTTTTCCAATTTTTCTTCATCTACATCCCTTATCGACGTTACTTTGGCAGATGGATCAACATCATCTGTTTTTGGATCTGGCACAGTAAATCTAACCCCATCTCTTTCTTTGTCATCGGTTTTACATTTACCTCAACTTTCCTTTAATTTAATATCTGTTAGTAAACTCACTCATGACCTTAATTGTTGTGTTTCTTTTCATCCGGGCTATTGCTTGTTTCAGGATCTTGTGACAAAGAAGATTATTGGTAGAGGACATGAATCTGGAGGACTTTATATTTTCGATCATCAAGTGCCAAAAGTTGCCTGTTCTGGAGTTGTTTCTCCATTTGATGCCCATTGCCGTCTAGGTCATCCTTCTCTTTCAGTGCTAAAAACACTTTGTCCTCAATTTCATAACTTGTCTTCATTAAATTGTGACTCATGTCAGTTTGCCAAATTTCATCGTCTTAGCTCTAGTCCTAGAATAGCTAATCGAGCAAGTAAGCCCTTCGAATTAGTTCATTCTGATATTTGGGGTCCTTGTCCTATTGTTTCCAAAACTGGATTTCGATACTTCGTTACCTTTGTTGACGATTACTCTCGTATGACTTGGTTATACTTTATGAAGAGTCGTTCTGAGTTACTTTCTCACTTTTGTAATTTTCATGCTGAAATTCGAACTCAGTTTGATGTTTCCCTTAAAATTTTGAGAAGCGATAATGCTGGTGAGTACTTTTCTGAAGCACTTACGTCTTACCTATGTAAGCATGGAATCATTCATCATTCATCTTGTGCTGATACTCCTTCCCAAAATGGAGTTGCTGAAAGAAAAAATAGGCATCTCCTTGAAACTGCAAGAGCATTATCCTTTCAAATGAGTGTTCCAAAGCAATTTTGGGTTGATGCAATTTCTACAGCTTGCTTCTTGATTAATCGCATGCCTTCATCTGTTCTTAAAGGTCAAATTCCTCATCATGTTCTATTCCCCACAAAACCGTTGTTTCCTATTGAGCCGAAAATATTTGGTTGTACTTGTTTTGTCAGAGATGTTCGTCCTAATCTAACAAAATTAGACCCCAAATCTTTAAAGTGCATTTTCTTAGGCTATTCTCGTGTTCAAAAAGGTTATAGATGCTATTGTCCTAGTTCGAATAGGTATCTTGTATCTCGTGATGTTACTTTCTTTGAGGACACGCCTTTCAAATCATCTTTGCCTAGTACGAGTCAGGAGGAGGAGGATGATCTTTTTATTTATACACTTGTACCTCCTACACCCTCTACCGATCCATCTCCACTTGTGTCTCCTACACCCTCTCTCGATCCTTCTCATTCGACACTTGTTCCTACTCGTCCGCCTATTACTCAAGTATACTCTAGACGGCAACAACCTCCAGGTGAATGTCTTGTACCACAAGATTCTTCGTCATCGGATCCATGGCCGAGTGATGAGCTTCCTATTGCTCTTCGTAAAGGTAAACGTTCTTGCACTTTTCCTATTTCTTCATTTGTCACTTATGACCACTTGTCATCTTCTACATGTTCTTTTGTTGCATCTCTTGACTCCATCTCGATTCCTAAAACGGTTCATGAAGCCTTGTCTCATCCTGGTTGGCGCAATGCGATGATAGAAGAGATGACTGCTTTAGATGATAATGGTACCTGGGATTTAGTATCTCGTCCAGAAGGAAAGAAAGCTATTGGGTGTAAATGGGTGTTTGCCATTAAGGTAAATCCTGATGGTTCAGTTGCTCGATTGAAAGCACGCCTAGTTGCCAAAGGCTATGCTCAGACATATGGGATTGATTATTTTGATACGTTTTCTCCTGTTGCTAAATTAACTTCTGTAAGGTTATTCATTTCCATGGCTGCTTCTCAATGTTGGCCTTTGCATCAGCTTGACATTAAAAATGCTTTTCTCCATGGTGATCTTCAAGAGGAAGTCTATATGGAGCAACCACCTGGGTTTGTTGCTCAGGGGGAGAATGATAAAGTGTGTCGTCTTCGTAAATCTTTATATGGGTTGAAACAAAGTCCACGAGCATGGTTTGGAAGATTTAGTCAGGCACTTGAGCAGTTTGGAATGAAGAAAAGCAAGTCGGATCACTCTGTCTTCTACCAACGAACTAATAGTGGTATTATTCTACTTGTCCTATATGTTGATGACATTGTTATTACTGGAAATGATACATCAGGCATTTCATCTCTCAAAACTTTCCTCCAAAGTCAGTTTCATACTAAAGACTTGGGAACATTAAAATACTTCTTGGGTATCGAAGTAATGAGAAGCAAGAAAGGTATTTTTATGTCACAAAGGAAATATGTACTTGATTTGCTATCTGAGACAGGAAAATTGGGAGCCAAGCCATGTAGTACTCCGATGATGCCTAATCTACAACTTACAAAAGATGGAGAACCATTTGATGATCCTGAGAGATATAGAAGATTGGTTGGAAAGTTGAATTATCTTACAGTGACACGACCAGACATAGCTTATTCAGTAAGCATTGTGAGTCAATTTATGTCTTCACCCACAGTGGAACATTGGGCTGCAGTACAACAGATTTTATGTTATTTGAAGGCTGCACCTGGACGTGGGATCCTATATAAAGACCATGGTCATATGAAGATTGAGTGTTTTTCAGATGCTGATTGGGCAGGATCAAGAGAAGATAGAAGATCAACTTCTGGCTATTGTGTTTTTGTTGGAGGCAATTTGGTTTCATGGAAAAGTAAGAAACAAAATGTGGTTTCACGATCAAGTGCTGAATCAGAATACAGAGCTATGGCACAATCAGTATGTGAGATAATGTGGGTTCATCAACTCTTGATCGAATTAGGTTTCAATGTTACAGTTCCGACCAAGTTGTGGTGTGACAACCAAGCTGCCCTTCATATTGCATCCAACCCAGTATTTCATGAGCGGACTAAACATATTGAGATCGATTGTCATTTTGTTCGGGAGAAAATACAACAAGGTTTGGTAGCTACTGGATATGTGAAGACCGGAGAGCAATTAGGAGATATTTTCACGAAAGCTTTAAATGGAGTTAGAATAGATTATCTTTGTAACAAGTTGGGCATGATTAACATATATGCTCCAACTTGAGGGGGAGTGTTATAGTATATATGTAAATATAGTAGCTTATTAGTCTTCGTCCTTTATTGTAATTTTACCATTAGTGGTTTAGGGCTTCTATGTATGCCTATATATAATTGGCTCTAGTGTATAGAAAATATATTGAATTCTCTCATGTTTGATATCTTGATAACACTGTCGACTGGGATCATACGACCGAGTACTAGACCCTTTTCTAGTTCTGTTCTGTTAGTTAAAAAAAAAGTTGGGGGATAGAGATTTTGGGTAGATTATCGAGCCTTGAACCAAGTAACCGTACCAAACAAGTTTCCAATCCTAGTCATCGAAGAACTGTTGGATGAGTTGCACGGGGCGGCCATTTTTTCAAAGTTGAATCTAAAGTCAAGCTACCATCAGATCCGGATGAAGGAGGAAGACATTGCAAAAACCGCATTTCGAACGCATGAGGGCCAATACGAATTCATGGTTATGTTGTTTGGTTTAACCAATGGTCCTGCTACTTCCCAATCTTTGATGAATCGGATTTTTAGACCGTTTTTGAGGCGATGTCTGCTAGTTTTCTTTGATGATATATTGGTGTATAGCCCGAACATGAAGACACACTTGGTTCACCTGGAAATGGTTTTTAATGTGTTACGTGATCATTCGTTGTTTGCTAATAGCAAGAAATGTGTGTTTGGGGCATTGGGTATCAGCTCAAGGAGTAGAAGCTTACCCTGAAAAGATTCAAGCAATGTTGAACTGGCCAAAACCCCGAAACATCCGAGAGTTACAAGGATTTTTGGGACTAACCAGTTATTACCGAAGGTTTGTCTTGAACCACAGACAGATGGTTAGCCCTCTGACACAACTACTCAAGAAACTCATTCTAATGGAATGAGGAAGCCTCCATTGGTTTTGATCACTTAAAGAAGGCTATGGTCACATTGCCTATGTTGGCACTCCCAGATATTTCCCTTCCCTTTACGGTGGAAACTGACGCTTCAGGAACAAGGATAGGGGCGGTTTTATCTTAGAAACAAAGACCTATTGCGTATTTTAGTCAAGCTCTATCAACCAGATCAAGAGAGAAATTAGTATATGAGAGGGAATTGATGGTCATTGTGTTAGTAGTGCAGAAATGGAGACCTAATCTATTGGGGCAAAAATTCATGGTGATGATTGATCAACGCGCACTCAAACACCTGCTGGAACAGAGAGAGATCCAACCGGAATATCAAAAATGGTTGACGAAGCTATTGGGGTACGAGTTCGAGATCAAATACCATCCAGCAACAGATGCCTTATCTAGAGTGCCACATGAGGTGGAAGAATTTTAGTGCCAGCCATCATTGATTTAGAATTGGTTCAAAAAAAGGTAGAAGAAAACCCTAAGCTAGTAAAGATACAACAAGAGATGAAACAAGATCCCCTCAAACATCCTAAGTTCTCCAACAAACAGGGTCGGTTGTTGTACAAGGAACGTTTGGTACTCTCACACAAGTCAACCTTGATTCCACAAATCTTACAGTTGTTTCACGACTCAGTCAAAGAGGGCATTCCGGATTCCTAAGAACTTATAAAAGACTCACGGGCGAATTATATTGGAAGAATATGAATGCTATGGTTAAGGAGTATGTAGAAAAGTGCCAAATTTTCCAAAGGAACGAATCTAACTCCATCTTGCCGACAAGTTTGCTCCAGCCACGACCCATTCCAGACCGGATTTGGGAGGATATCTCCATGGATTTCATTGAGGGATTGCCACGGTCTAAAGGATTTGACGTGATTATGGTTGTGGTGGATTGTTTGAGTAAGTATAGCCACTTCATTACTTTGAAGCACCAGTTCTCAGCAAAAGAAGTGGCCAATGTATTTGTCAAAGAACTAGTGAGACTCCATGGTTTTCCTAGATCTATGGTCTCAAACTGTGACAAGATCTTTGTTAGTCATTTTTTATGTGATTTGTTTCAGCTCCAAGGAACTCAACTCAAGAAAAGCACAACGCTTCACTCTCAAACTGACAACCAAATGCAAAGGGTAAACCGATGTGTGGAAAATTATCTGCGATGTTTCTACGGGGAGCAACCAACCCAAATGGGAACAATGGCTATCTTGGGCAGAATACTGGTACAATACTACCTTTCATGTATCTATTAAGACTACTCCTTTCAATGTAGTGTATGGCAGGCAACCACCCCCACTGATTTCCTATGGAAACCAAAAGACAATGAATAGCAGTGTGGATCAGCACTTGATAGAAAGGGATCAAATATTACAAGTGCTTAAAGAACACCTTGGCATAGCTCAGAATCGCATGACAAAACAGGCTGATAAGAAAAGAAAAGAAGAGAAGTGAATTTTGAAGTTGGGGATGCTGTCTTCCTCAAACTCCGCCCTTATAAACAAAAGTCAATGGCAAAGAGAAGATGTGAGAAGCTGTCACCCAAGTTTTTCAACCCGTATAAAGTGCTAGAGAAGATTGGAGAGGTCGCCTACCACTTGGAACTTCCACCAGAAGCGAACATACACAATATTTTTCATGTATCTCAGTTGAAGAAAGTGCTCGGGGGAATGGCAGTATGCGCAATATCAGGGTCCGATATTAACAAGGAATATGAATGGGAAGTGCAACCGATATTAACAAGGAATATGAATGGGAAGTGGAACCAGAGGAAGTACTTGGGCTAAAATGGAACACAAAACTGAATCAAGAAGAATAGTTGGTGAAGTGGCAGGACAAACCATATTGTGATGCGACATGGGAAGAGGCAGAGTTCATCAAGAAGCAGTTCTCTTCTTTTCGACCTTGAGGACAAGGTGTCGTCAACCCCACGGGTATTGTTAGGCCTCCAATTATACACAAATTCGAGAGAAGGGGCAAACCCTCCGTTTGGAATTAGGAAAGTTCAAGAAATAATTTTAAATCCTGTGATTTGAAATTTGAGAAATGATTTTAAATTTGTTATCTCATTTGGAACAAATAAGAATTAAAATGAATATATTTAAAATTTTGTGTTTGGATGGTAACAAGAAAAGAAAAGAAACTAAGAAGTTTACTAATATAAGTTTTTAATATTGATTTACTAATAGAAGATTAAAACATGATAGGGTTAAATAAGTAATTTAGTTCTAAATCTAATGAAATCTCGCTCAATCCGATGGTTTTAGTTAGGAAATTTTTTGGCGTAAAAACACGAATTGAAATCATTTCATATTTCAAATCATTCTATTTTTTGTGATAACAAACAATAGAATTGATTAGAAATCTATTATGATTTAAAATATCTCAAAATCATAAGGTTCCAAACACACCGCAAAAAAGGAACGTAGAGCAACAGGGGACTTGAGGATGTCTGCATGGGGACCATTCTGTTAATGGGACGTGTTCTGTGTAGTTGTATGGTTTGTTGGGAGTGTGAAGGGTTTTATTAGGGGTTTCATTCTCTCTTAGAAGGCAAGTAATTTTTCAGCTGGTGTTTGGCCTTGAGGAAAGTCTCCGGCTATCTCGAATAGTTGGGAGGGTCTTTTATGATTTGTTTGGCTTTCTTTGTGGCTTGTTATTGTTATCTTCCTACTGTTAAGACTCTTGTAATTCACTGTGTATTGTTGTTGATCAATGTATCAGTGTCGGGTATCGTTCTTGGGGAATCGTGTGTTGTTTCTTAGTTGTTTCTTTGGTTTTTCTTAGCAGGAAGAGTTTCAGATACCTTACACTTCCATGACATTATCTTACACGGTATAAAAATTGTGTGGCTTATTGATTTAATTGCCGATCCATCAAGCATATGCTAAACGAGATAATCAAACAAAAGCTTGCAATGGTAGTGGGACGACAAACAATTGTATATAACAACTTGGCAAAACTATCCTTTTACCCAAAGACCAAATAAGATAATATCAATTAGGCATTTGAAGTTGAATTAGCATGCTAGTGTCACAAGAGCAAAAGATTTCCTCCAAAGTTCAAATTCTATTAAACCAATTCTATATAAAATATAAATGCACCAAGATGCAAATAATCCAACAAGAGTAATAAAAAGAATATAATAAGAATAGAAAACAGCATGTTTACAATAAGTATATGTCTCCTAAAAATTTCAATTCAGTTTAATACCAGAGATACCAAATCGATGACGATCGATCATGACTTTAACATCATATTCTTCTGCCAATCCCTCGTGGTCGTGGTCGTGGTCGTCAATGCCTTTTTTCACCTTACTCTTCTTCCCTTCAAATGTAGTTTCTAGTGTAGCCTTTGACGGTGGATTTCCCTCAGAGAAAAAAGAGAGTGAAGCGAAGAGAAGAGAAGAAATAATAGAGCGTTTGACAACTAAAGGTACTTGTTCAAGGAGAAGACGGTTTCGAATTTTTAGAAGGAACCAAAGCAATCAAATCAACAACTTTGTTCTTTAATTTATCGGGACTAAAATACTTGTTGAATTCACTTTTGTGGTAAGAAAACCAACCTTGTCATTAATTTGGGACTTTCATTTGAGTTTATTATCATGTAATTTTTAAAACTTTGATTCATTAAAGTTTTTTTTATATATTTTTCTAAATATTAATATTAATCTCAAACACTTAAATTTTCTCTTTTTTTTTTTCTTTTTTATTCTTTTTGTCCTATCATTTTTTTTCTCCCTCTCTAATTTTTTCTCTGAGTCTTCTCTTTTAACTATTTCTCTTTATCTCTAAAATTTTTATCTCTCACTTGTTAACCTTTTTCTCTCTCTAAAATTTTCATCACTTTTTAATTTTCTTCTCTTTTTCTCCCACTTTTTGCACTGTTTTGTCTCTAAATTTTCTCTTTTAAATTTTTTTTTCTATCTCTAAAATTATTCTTTTCTCACTTATTAAATTTTCTCCCTTTATAACATTTTTCTATTTCTATAACAATTTAGAGATAGAAAAAAGTTACAGAGAAAATAATTGACAATAAATGTTTTAGAGAAAAATTTAAAAAGTGAGAACAACTTTAGAGATTGAAAAAAAGTTACAAAGTGAAAATTTTAGAGAGAAAAAACTTAAAAGTGAGATAAAAATTTTAGAGATGAAGTTAAGAAGTGAAATAATTTTAGAAGGAAAGTTAAAAGTGAAATAAACATTTTAGAGGGAAAAGGTGATAGAGAGAGAAAAAGTGTTAGAGAGAGAAAGGACAAAAATTTAAGATAAAAAAGTTAAAAATGGGAAAATCTTAGGCCCCATTTGATAATCATTTGATTTTTGGTTTTTGAAAATTAAGCTTATAAACACTACTTCCACCTTATTTCCATGTTTTCAAAAACCAAGTCAAGTTTTGAAAACTAAAAGGAGTAGTTTTCAAATACTTGTTTTTGTTTTTTGAATTTGACTA
The DNA here is from genome assembly GCA_017139565.1 of Luffa aegyptiaca. Lineage (NCBI taxonomy): Eukaryota > Viridiplantae > Streptophyta > Magnoliopsida > Cucurbitales > Cucurbitaceae > Luffa > Luffa aegyptiaca. The sequence goes on along the minus strand of CM029405.1, from coordinate 8,231,733 downwards.
AGAATTCAAATGTTTCCTTAACAAAGATGAAAACCATTGTAAGGAAATTGGGAGAAAACAAGCATAATTTTCAAAAATCAAATAGTTATCAAACGGGACCTTAATGTTTGAAACTAAATTAACACATTTAATAAATACAAAAAAAAAACTTTTAAATAAAACAAAGTTTTAAAAATTACATGATTAGTTAAACTAAATCCAGATTTAAGCTAAAATTAAAGACTCAGTAAGTTTTCCTATGCAAGAGTGAATTCAAATAGCATTTAATCTACTTACAATGGAAAATAAGTCACCTCCAAACCATAACACTTGTTCCAATCACACCCTAAAATTTCAATTTGATCAACCACTCTGATAAACTTACAAAATTGTTGCAATTTGGGGATAGTTGATCAACTTGAAAGTTTGAGGGTGAAATTGTGATAATCCCTATAGTTTAGATGTAGGTTTTGTAATTTATTTTTTTACATATTAAAATAAATAAATTAAAAAAAAAGGTCCGAGAGAATAGAAGTACCTTATAAAATTCGGCCAAAGTTTGCAACACTTAGAGCTGAGTGTTCCCTATAAACTGATTTATCTATCAAGCTGGGAGTCGCCACAAATTGAGAAAAATCATTCTTTCCATCTGATTGCTCTGGATCATTGGGCTCTGGTAGAGTAGACCAATGCACTTTAGTGCCTTTTTCCCCTGTAGGCGTTAATTAAATTCACATTAATCTTCAACTGGCAGAAGGGGTCTAGTCCATAACAAATTAAAGAATTCGTTATCTTATGTTTTAAAATATGTTACACTAGTTTCAGGAAAAAAAAATGTTACACTAAAGCTCAATGTTTAGAACTAGACCATGATCGGAATTAGGTACGGGAGGAGGCATGCTTTCTCCAACACTTGTAGCATTTGGAAAAATAGCTTTATTATTTGTTATTTCACTAGGTTCCAATGAACTCTCACTCCATATTATCTGTCTCCTTGCTTTGCCAATCGCTTGCATCTATCTTGGGCACAGCAAGCGACTAAGAGAGAGAAGGAAAGAAAAAAAATTAAGTTTAAAACAGATTTCATTTTGCATTTTGGTTTAAAAGATACTTTAGAAACAAGGAATGTTTAAATGCAACTAGTCAAATTAACATAATAATTAAGAATAAAATTGAAAACTTTTTATCAGGTTTAGGGGAAAGTATTCAAATTGTTTGAGAAACCTTAAAAATTTCAAGTCCACAGTGTAGTCCTTTGAACTCAATATCATTGTTTCTCTAGTTCATTAATTTATATGCTAACCGGCTCACCTTTCCAGTTGTTAGATACCGATTCCGATGTACATCCCTCATAGAGTGAAGTGCATTTCCATTAACAGGATCAATGTAAAACTGCAAAAAAAAGTTCATTTTTTTTTAGCATGTCACTAACTCGAGTAAAGTGATAAACCAAAAATTTATAAAATTTTTAGTAATATAAACTTGGAGTACCTTGACAGCACTTACAGAGATGTCATCATGTTGAAACTCAATATCATTGTTTCTCTGGTTCATTAATTTATATGCTAACCAGCTCACCTTTCCCGTTGTTAGATACCGATTCCGATGTACATCCCTTATGGAGTGAAGTGCATTTCCATTAACAGGATGAATGTAAAACTGCAAATAAAAGTTCATTATCAACAACTTTTATCAGAACTTAAAAGACAAGATAAATCAAATCAATCAATTTTATTGAAAGATTAAAGTATAACATACTTTGGGTATGTTCCAACTAAGAAGGTCAACCTTATCAAGAGTCCTAACTCTTCAATCAAGCTCTAATTCCTGCATGGAACAATCTTGAACCTATAATTAACAACTTTTACTAATTAGAACTTAAAAGACAAGGCAAATCAAATCAATCAATTTTATTGAAACATGTAAAGTACATAATATACCTTAGGATTGTTCAACTAAGAAGGTCAATATTAAACGAGGCCTAATACTCCAATCGTGCTCCAATACCTGCATGGAACAATCTTGAGCTTATTCAAAAATATCTACCTATTATTGTCAACAACTTTAATTAATTAGAACATAAAAGGCAAGGAAAATCAAATTTAAGATAAAAAATTTAAAAATGGGAAAATCTTAGGCCCCATTTGATAATCATTTGGTTTTTGAAAATTAAGCTTATAAACACTACTTCTACCTATAAGTTTCTTTGTTTTGTTATCTACCTTATTCTCATGTTTTCAAAAACCAAGTCAAGTTTTGAAAACTAAAAGGAGTAGTTTTCAAATACTTGTTTTTGTTTTTCGAATTTGACTAAGAATTCAAATGTTTCCTTGGCAAAGATGAAAACCATTGTAAGGAAATTAGGAGAAAACAAACATAATTTTCAAAAACCAAATAGTTATCAAACGGGAACTTAATGTTTGAAACTAAATTAACACATTTAATAAATACAAAAAAAAACTTTTAAATAAAACAAAGTTTTAAAAATTACATGATTAGTTAAACTAAATCCAAATTTAAGCTAAAATTAAAGACTCAGTAAGTTTTCCTATGCAAGAGTGAATTCAAATAGCATTTAATCTACTTATACAATGGAAAATAAGTCACTTCCAAACCATAACAATTGTTCCAATCGCATCCTAAAATTTTCAATTTGATCAACCACTCTGATAAACTTACAAAATTGTTTCAATTTGGAGATAGTTGATTAACTTGAAAGTTTGAGGGTGTAATTGTAATAATCCCTATAGTTTAGATGTAGGTTTTGTAATTTATTTTATTATATATTAAAATAAATAATTTATATATATATATATATATATATATATAAATAAAAATAAAAAAATAAAAAAAAAAAAGGTCCGAGAGAATAGAAGTACCTTATAAAATTCGGCCAAAGTTTGCAACACTTAGAGCTGAGTTTTCCCTATAACATGATTTATCTATCAAGCTGGGAATCGCCACAAATTGAGAAAAATAATTCTTTCCATCTGATTGCTCTGGATCTTTTGGGCTCTGGTAGAGTTGACCAATGCACTTTAGTGCCTTTTTCCCCTGCAGGCGTTAATTAAATTCACATTAATCTTCAACTAGCAGAAGGGGTCTAGTCCATAACAAATGAAAGAATCCGTTATCTTATGTTTTAAAATATGTTACACTAGTTTCAGGAAAAAAAAATGTTACACTAAAGCTCAATGTTTAGAACTATACCATGATCGGAATTAGGTACGGGAGGAGGCATGCTTTCTCCAACACTTGTAGCATTTGGAAAAATAGCTTCATCATTTGTTATTTCACTGGGTTCCAATGAACTCTCACTTCATATAATCTGTCTCCTTGCTTTACCAATCGCTTGCATCTCTATCTTGGGCACAGCAAGCGATTAAGAGAGAGAAGGAAAGAAAAAAAATTAAGTTTAAAACAGATTTCATTTTGCATTTTGGTTTTAAAGATACTTTAGAAACAAGTAATGTTTAAATGCAACTAGTCAAATTAACATAATAATTAAGAATAAAATTGAAAACTTTTTTATCAGGTTTAGGGGCAAGTATTCAAATTTTTATCAGGTTTAGGTTTAGGTGTTATCTTTGTCAAAGGTTCTCATTATTTTCAAGGTTTATAATGTTATTTTCGACAATGTTTTAAACCTTCTAAAATAGTTCTTTATAGACTAAAATCCTTCGAAAAAAAGACGTAGAAACCTAAAGTAAGATGGTATTTTCAATGAACCTTCACAAAAATATAATATTAGAGATGATAAATATGTGAATTTTGATCGGCAAGGCAACCGCCAAAAGGGTCATTTGAGCAGTCGTTAGAGACAAGTTTGTGAGTGGGAGCCATTGGAACCATTGCCATCAACCACAGTAGCATCATGCCCTACCAACGGAGACCAAAAAAAAAACCTCAACATAAACCCATGTTTAAATTAACTCTAATTGAACCCTTTAAAGATCTTTCTTTTGAGGTATTCCATAAAAAGCAAAGGGAAATTTATAGGTTATATTTTTTAACCTTCATTTGTGTTTTAATTAGTCTCCCATACTTTTAATAACTCGATAAACTTCTATTTAAATCTTTATATTTTAAAAGGTTTCTAATAAATTCCTATGGTAAAAAAATGGCTAAAAAAATGAAATGAAACTAAGAATACAATAATAGACAAGTCTACATAACTCTTTAATTCAAACTTCAACCTAATATCATGAACGGTATTGTATGTAAAATAAAAGATCAACTGATAGACCCTCTATTAAATATGTGTATAACTTATAAGAGGTGGGACGTGTAGAGATTAGATGCGGTTAGTTAGAAGTGGTCCTATAATATGTTGTAACTATTTGGCTTACTATATAGTATCTAGAATATTTGGGGTGGGGTAGCTTTTGACTTGTTTCTGGTTAGAAGGTCTAGATCAAGAGAGATAGGAAAGCTCTCAAACTCTTCCCTTCACTTGTAATTGTACCCTAGTTGATAAATAAATCCAGATTCTATAATCAACATACTAAACTAACAATCAAAGCGCACTAAGGCGCAATGGTCCTCTAGGACTTGGGCGCAAGGCACAATAAAAGGCGTGGACTTTTTTTTGCGAGGCGCACTATATAGGAAAAAAAAACTTAAAAAAGTACATACATGTATATAAAACACTTTCATGGCAAGAAATGAAGTTTTAAACTAAGAAAAATAGATAAAAGATAAACAAGGTTCAAATAATGAAGTTTTTTTAAAATCATTAAGAATACTAAATGGTGATTTAGTATTTAGGTTTAAAAAATTTTAATTAAAAATTTTCAATTTAAATTTAAATTTATATATATAAAAGATGAAAAATGTAAAGCCCCAGAGGTACCTTGAGTGCACACCTCACAGGCTTCAAGGGAAGGCGCGGCCATGCACCTCGATTCTTCAAAGCGAGGCGCTAAGGGGGTGCCTCTTGCCTAAGCATGCCTTTTAAAACACTGAATTTAACAATATACTAAAAAATTTTACACTCTTGCAACGATTAATATGAGACTCATAAATATATTAAGCCACCAAATCAAAGAGAGTTTAACCATGTAATTTTAGCAATGACATGGTTATCTATAAGACATTACAATTCCTTCGTAGGCTCAAAATATTGTTGATCTTATGTATGGACTTTTGGGGACCTCTCCACCTCTATTTCTAAAAATGGTTATCTATATTACATTACAATTGATGATTTCAGTAAGTTCACAGGATCATAGGATCTTTTCTTTAAAGAATAAATCAAACTCATTCAATGCCTTAAAACCATTCAAATCTCAATGCCTCAAACCAATTGAAAACTCTAGTTAGGATACATGTTTGGTACAACAATCAAACTTCTCTAGTTCGATTTGGTAGGAGAATATAGTCTTTACAGAATTTGTTGAACAAAGTGGAATAGAGTTTAGACATACTTGTCCTCATACTTTAGCCCAAAATGGGAGATCAGAGAGAAAGCATAGAAATATTGTTAAAACGATGTTGATACTCCTAGCTCAGTTCTCAATTCCTTTAAAATATTGAGGGATTTTTTAGCACAGTTATTTATCTTACAACAAACTACCTATACCTATTTTAAATAATTTATTGCCTTTTGAAAAACTCACTGAACAAAAAACCAACTATAGCTTCCATAAAACCTTGGGTATTGGTATTGTGATAGCCATAAAGGCTATAAACGTTAAAAAAAATCAGTAAAAATCTATAACTAACCGTGACCCTTCTGTTACTTTGCTACCCATTGTCAATACCAATCCAAATCTTATGTCTCCTAATTCAACTAATTGGTATAAACCTTCGTTGAGTTGTTCATCACAATGCCACATGGCAACTTCAAGGGAAAGAGAGACAATCGGTTCTTGGCTCACCTACCCATATATAACAAACCTTGGGTTGATATGGAGGGGGAAAATAACTTACAAATGTCAGCTTGTCTAAACAGGAAAGCAAGAAGATGAAACAATAACAATAACAAAAAGAGATCTTCTCATGAAGGACAAATAAAGAGCCTTATTTTTTAAGGAGAAATTCAGAGTACACCTACAGTGAATAATCCACCTACAGTAACTAATCGACGTTGTGACAGAATACAGAACTGTGGTAGGGAGATTACAATATTTGTGTCAGACTCGTCCTGATAAAGTGTATACATTGAATCGCCTGGTCAATATCTTTCAGCAGCTCCCACAAATGTTCATAATCAATCCCTAAAAGAGTCTAGTTTCCTAAAAGGAACCATGTATATGAGTTTGAATATCCAACCAGTCAGCGAGTTCTCAATCACAAACTATTCTAATGCACAGATTGGGCAAATAACTCAGAGGATTGAAAATCAGACATGGAATTTGTACAAACACCGAACAAAGAAAAATCAATCAGAACACACAAAAATAAACAGGTAAAGAACTCTCTCCTTCAAAATGTAAGGGAAACGACCTCGATAATTTATTATCTCTTCGTTGTAATTTGCAATCAGAAAGAGGGAAGGCAAAAAGTGTAAGTGGCATTAGCAAGTCAAGAAATCAATACCTGAAACTTGCAAATGCAGTAATCATCGCCATAGAGAGCTCTAGTGATTCAATTGGCTTCCCCTTAGCGCTTCTTCAATGCTCATGTTCACCAATGCCCTAATTTGATCCGGCCGATACAGGAAAAGGTACCAAGCAATAATCGCTCCCAGTAATGCACCGCAACAAAAACCTTCTCCTCAACGCCAATAATGGCGTTGATCAGCCAATCTCGACTCTTCGACTCTTCTCAAAGCCAATGTCGACTAGAAGATGCAATTTCCGAAGTGGATCAACAGAGACGAGAAGTTCAAATCGCCAAAATGATGATGATGATCAGACAATTGAGGGGCTTTGGATCTATAAACCGTAGATATTGAAACAGAAAATTTGAATGAAGATTTCGGCGGTGGATTTTCCTCAGAGAAAATAGAGAGAGTAAGCGAAGCGAAGAGGAGAAATGGAGCGTTAACGGTACCTTTTTTTCAAGAGGAATTTGAAATGGAACGTAGAACCAGAGCGATCAAATGAAATCCACGATTTAAATTATCACGTTCAATATATAGACGAAGTAATAGAGTAATTTTTTTTATATTAAATTATCAAAAATACCCCCAAACTATTATATCTCTAAACTTTCAAAATTTTCATTTTAACTCTTGGAAGTTTGAATTTTTATTTCAAAACAACCCTTCAAAATATTATTCATTAAATTTATGATACAAAAAATGGTGTGTTTGTATTTTTGATAATTTAACATTTTTTTAATATAGTCTCAAAACTTGTTTTATATAAAGATAGTATATAAATAACTTTTTTTTTTACCAACAGTATATAAATAACTTAGACTATATATATTATTAATATTATTATTATCTATACTATATTAAAAAGTGAAGATCTTGAAAAAACTTTTTTGGACACTTTTGTCCTTTCTTTAATTTACTAATTTAGAATTTTACCATTAAAGAATAATTATAAATAGTAAATTAATTAATTAATAATTAATTATCAATAATAAATGTGTAGGATTTATTAAAAGGTTGGAATGCAAAAAGTTTTTCCTACAACCTTTTTAAATTATAAGTCATAATGAAATTTTATAGGTTATAGAATTTAAAAGGGTTTGTAACTCTCATCTTCTACTACTATAAAATGGAGTTTTTTTCACCATTTTCTTCACCAACACTTAGTTTCATTCTTTCTTTATTTTTGTTCTCTTTGTTTTCTTTGCTCTCCCAAGTCTCTTCAATCTTCAAAACATCTCGAGATGTTATGTGGTGTATTCAGATTGCAAAGGTTTCATGAGGGGTAGTATATTCAAATTGCAAGGGAATGCATGCATGTGTCAAATTTATATCTTAGATCGTAGGCTTTTGACATTGCAACTCCAATTTGATGAAGTTGAAGAATTGTATTTGTATATCGATATTTATCAAGTGAGCAAATCTATTTTACGAAATGAGTGTATATCTATGATTTTTTTTGTTACTATTCATTTTTGTTATTGTTCTTATATCATTCATGTTTTTTTTTATTAATAATATTTGTTGAAAAATAAAATTTATTGCATCAATTACAAGTTTATATTTCTTTTGTTGAGAAAAAAAAATGTCTAACCTTAATGCCCCACAGAATTTTCAATTAATTATAAATAGTAAATTAATTATCAATAATAAATTAAAAATTATTTTTTTAGACCATTTATGTTATTTGATCTATTTTTATGTTTATTAAGCGTGTCATTTAATTCTAACGTTTAATAACATTAATTATCTCATTATTTCTATAATTTATTTTTCAAAATTTATGAACTTATTTTTAATTATGTTTAATAGTGAAATTCCAAAGGTTTTGTAACTTTTATCTCCTACAATTATGTATAAAGCTCTCTACAACAATATCTTTTACAAGGTTTTGAGTTTTCTCTTATATTTAGGTTTGCTTTTATTCTTTTATTCATTGTTTTTGCTTTGCCTCATAACTTTTGTTGAACTCCTTAATCTAACATTCTTCTTGATTTTCTTTTGTCGCAATATTGATCCTTGGTAATTTAAGAAAAGACTTGAAGATATGCAAAAGAGGAGCTAGAAGAAATATTATTATTGTTAGGAATATACATTTTTTAAAAAAAAAAAATTGTTGGTAGTAAATGAATAAATTCATTACAATAATTAAAAAAATGGTACTTTCTCAAATTCTTCAAATTCCACTTTTTTTTAATCTCTCTCATGTTTATGATTATTTATTTTCTCATCCCACTTTTTGAAATGTTTTTTCAAATTCTTCACATTCCACTTTTGTTCTCTTTCTCATTCTTCTCATTATTTCTCTCTCTTTAACTCTTGAGGAAGTATTAGTTGATAATTAAAAAATTTGAATGTGAACCATTAGAACATGAAACATTCTAATATGAATAACTTGAATATGAAATTCTGTTTCAAAAAAAAAAAAAAAAAAACTTGAATATGAAAAGTTTATCATTTATTTTATTAAGTAACTATACAAATGTATGAGTTTAATTATCTTAAAATTTTATGAATTTATATTTAATTACCATGAATAAGGAAATTTTAAAAGTTTTGTATTTTTGTTTATCTTCTACCACTATATAAATAACTCTCTCCTACTCTTCTTTAATACACAAACATGAAAAAGTTAGAATATTAAAACTTTTGTCAATTTATTCCTAAAAATAAATTATAAAATTTATGAAGTTCTCCCTAATTATATAATGAAAATTTGAAAGTTTATCAAAATTTTAATAATTTAAAACTTTATAAATGTGTAAAATACTTAATAAATCATTTATTCTATTGTAAATATAAATGAACCGAAGATCGGATATATGCTTAACTTTTTTTAAAACAAACAATATTAATATATAACAAAATTAAATGAAAATATACCAGGAATATGATAAAATAATGAAAACTACCACGTGCAAAGCACATGTTAAAAAACTAGTATAATGAAAATTTAAAAGTTTATCAAAATTTTAATAATTTACAACTTTATAAATGTGTAAAATACTTAATAAATCATTTATTCTGTTGTAAATATAAATGAACCGAAGATCGGATATATGCTTAACTTTTTTTAAAACAAATAATATTAATATATAACAAAATTAAATGAAAATATACCAGGAATATGATAAAATAATGAAAACTACCACGTGCAAAGCACGTGTTAAAAAACTAGTTAACTATAAAAAGTGCTATATATCGAAGTAATAGAGTAGTTTGGCAAAATTAAAATAAAATTGGCATTTAATAATATCAATCTTCCTTTCGTTGCATTTTTTTTTTTACTAATCATTTAGTTGCAATTTACCACTAATAACAGCTCTCATTTAAATGAATATACTTGGATGCCTCTGCCTCTTACGCCTTTTCGTGGTTCACAATTTAATGTCTATAATTCTAAGGTTAGATCTATATTTAATATATAAATTTACTTACTCCAGTTTTTTCTTTTAATGCAACTATAATGATATTTTTTTTTTTTTTTCGAGTTCAACAACATTTAGAGTAGGGGAACTCGAATCTTTGGCCAAGGTCAAAAGTACATGTCAAATTCCAGTTGAACTATGTTCATTTTGGCTAAGGGTTTATTGAGAGTAGAATAAAGCCACTAATTTTATTGTCACTAATTTAATTTAAACTTTGATATCAATAAGTGACTTCAATTGATCTTCAAAGGATATTTGACTTTAACTTCCAAAGAAGAAGAAAAAAAACTCGTAAATTTGGTATATGAATTTGTTTATCTTAAATTAGAGGTTTGTTATCAGCTATTAAATCATTGTTACATAAACTTACAATATTTATGAAACCTATTTTTTTATATTGAATATTATAGGTATTATAAACTAACAAATCGAATATGAGGTAGACAGATCAGTATTTGTGTAACTTATTTTAAAGTACACAATCTAATTAACACAAAGATGGTTGAAAATTAAGTTTTGTAAATTTAGACTATTTTAAAATTTTAATTAGCCAAAAAAATCTTCATGCCAATATATCATAGCGGTAAGCTTGTAACAATAATAATTATTATTATTATTAAATAAAACACAAATTGTCAAGAGCGTAGAGCGATTCTTGGAGTTGTTCCTTGATCGTTTGGGAGTCTTGTCAGTCTGTTTGCTAGAAAACCTTCTTATTCGATAGTGTTCCAAGATGTTAAAGACAAGCCCTATTGTAATGGATATATAGGAACTATTATACGAATGATATGTGTTGGGAAACAACATTATAATTCATATAAAGATAGATATTTCAAGACCTCTTCTAAGAGGATTCATGTTAAAAACTCCTGAATTGAAGGAAATTAAACTGTTAGATTACTAACCTATGAAAGGCTTCCAGAATTTTGCCTTATATGTGGGCGAATTGGTAATGTTGCCAAGGAATGTATGGATAGGAAAAGAAGTGAAAGGACCGAACGGAATAAATATGAATTTGGAGCATGGTTGATAGTTTAAGGCTTTTTAAAACATGCGTAATTTGTTAAATATAGGCATTGATATACTATTGATATGGAGCAGTGGGGAGGTTTTGGTATAAGATATTTGGGCTTTTTTTTAGTACAGGGATTCGAACCTCTTACATCTTGGTCGAGGGTGCATGTCAATTACCGTTGAGCTAAGCTCGCTTTGGCAAGATATTTGGGCTTTATTGCCTTCTTTTAGTGAGATTCATTTTTCCTACATTCCTAGATGTTGTAATAGTGTTGCGGATGTCATTACTAAACATGCTAGATTGTTAGAGCTTAGTGAGACATGGGTTGGAGGTGTCCTAGGTTGGATTTGTGTGTTGGTCGATATTGGTCTTCTTTTGCCTGTGTGGCGTTCTAATAATTTTTTTTATAGTTTATCTTATTTTTTTAATACATTATTTTAGTTCAACAACATTTAGGGGTTGGAGATTCAAATTTATGTTATCTTGATCGAAAATATGTGTCAATTATTAATGAGTCAAACTCACATTGATTTTTTTTAAAGAATTTTTTAATACATACTTTACATTACTCGATTCATAATGACTATACATATATTAATTACAATTTAAATAACAGGATAAAAAAAAAAAAACCTAAATTTCTTATTTAAAAAAATTACAAACTTACCATTTATTTATTTATTATTATTATTATTAATTTATTTTATATATATATATATATATATATATATATAATGAAAACAAACCTACCATATTCAAGGAATATTAGTAATATTTATTAATTAATTGTGTCAACTGTCAACCACGAAATATGTTGTAAAAAAAAAAAAAACTGTCCACCACGTAATAAGTTTTCTTCTTTGTTTGTTGTCGCTTTTTTTTTTTTTTTCCTTTTTGAAAACCACATAATAAGTATTTTAAGTCCATTCTTTCATGAAAATAAATAAATAAAAATTATATTATTAAAAAGGGAAAAATACACTTTTGGTCCCTGAGGTTTGGGTTAAGTTACACTTTGGTCCTTGAGTTTTCAAACTCAACAAAATTACCCATGAGGTTTGAGATAAGGAACAATTTAGTCCCTGTCGTCCATTTTGCTGTTAAATACTAACGGACTGATGACGTGACACTATTATTTTAATTAAAAAATTAATTTTAAATTTTTTTAAATAAAAATATATTAAAATAATAAAAATATTATAATTATTATTTTATAATTATTTTGAATTCCTTCTTCTTCTCACCGGCAACGATCCAGCACACCACCGGCGGTGGCCCTCACCGGCGACCGCCATTCGCCGACGACCGGCCGCCGGCACTTTTTTTTTCTTTTTTTTTTTCGTTTCCCTTCTTCTTCCACAACTTTTCATCCCGTCCTCTGTCGATCCGAAAAAGAAGCTTCCTCAAGTATCAGATCTGGGCTCAAGGCAGACGTGGGTTCACTTGCCGCTAAGGCCAACGCTGTCGTCGTCTTCGTCGAGTACCGGATCTGGGCTCAAGCGGACGCACTATTCACGAACGGTGGCGGCAACAAGCTTTTCTTTCTCGCGCGGTTTCCCCTCTCTTCCGCTCGTCTCCCTTTTTTGCATATCCACTGACCATCGCCGGCGTGCAGTAGCTTGACGAGGTCGTTCCAAATCTCTCGATTTTCTCTCTCTACTTGTTCCAGATCTTGATTTTTTTCTTCTTCTTTGTTCCAGAACGAGCCATGCTTCGTCGATTTGAACGAGCCCTCGTCGATTCAATTGCCGGAAAACCCCTCTGTTTTGTGCCGACGACGGGAAGCCTCCTCCCTCCCCATCTTTTTTATTAAAAAAAATGGAAAATGTAGAGAAAGAGGAAGACTTCTCTTTTTTTTTTTTTTAGCTAAAGAAAGGAAGAGAAAGTAAAAGAAAGAAAAAAAAAAAGAAAAAAAATTCCGGCGACGTGAAGAAGAAGAAGAAAGGAGGTGGTGATGATGAGCTTGTTGAAGAAGAAGAAAGAAAAATCAAATAAAAATATATTAAAAAATTAATATTTTTATTGTTTTTATTTTAAAAAATAAAAAAATAATTTTTTTAATAAAAAAAAGATTGCCACGTAAGTATTCTGTTAACATTTAACAGCAAAATGGATGGCAGAGACCAAATTGCTCCTTATCTCAAACCTCAGGGGTAAAATTGTTAAGTTTGAAAACTCATGGACCAAAGTGTAACTTAACCCAAACCTCAGGGACCAAAAGTGTATTTTTCCCTATTAAAAAATAATAATAATAATAAGTTTCTCAAAAAAAAAAAAAATAATAAATAAAAAGTTTTTTTAGAAGAAAATAAAAAGTATTTTGAGTCCACACAAATAAATTGCCATATATATATTGATGTGAAAGACGTGAATATTGAAAAGAACCCAGAATTAATCATGGAGATGGGGTCCCACCATGAAATGAAGTCATTGGTTCATCCCTCCACGGAAAAATTTATCATACTACCGTACTCTATTTAGCATTTCACACGTCATTTAATGAGTATTTAATAATATAATATTTTATTTAATGGGTTCCACTTCATTCTTTTTTTTTTTTTTTTTGAGAGAGGGTTCCACATCATTCTTACATATTTCTTTTATGACAAACAATGAATGAGAGTAGTATGCAAAAATTTTCCATACTACCATCTAGAAATTTCCCCTTTTTCATTAGTTTTTAATTCAAATTGGATCAATTTTGTAAAGAAAAAAAAATCCATTTATTACAAAATTTATTTCTTTTATGTATAATCAATTTTATTCTTATTGAGACGAACATAGCATAAAAACACAAAATTTACATTGACGTACAAATATTGTCACCCATATCCTATAAAAGAAAAGGTATAAATATGTGGATCTTAATTCTATATCATTAAATTACTATAAAAAAAATATTATATCATTAAATATATCTAACTATCAAATTCATTGATGTTGTCAATATGAGTTGTGTTCAACTAGGTCAGATGTTAGATCCTGTACACATTATTGAACTAAAAAAAATGTTGATACTTACGTTTAAAAAAAGCATGGATACCAAAAGTAATAAAAATTTTCACATTACATGACAACATGGGAGTTGGCTAAAAAACTAGACAAAGAAAGACACATGTAATTGTAGCCAAAAAGAAGCAGAAGATATTCCTAACCAAAAAGAGAGAAAAGAACATGGGTCTTTCATGATAGATACTCGTAAGGGGAAAACAATTATTTTAGTGGTACATCACTTTATTTTCATCAACGATTTTTAATTCTGAATTAGTTTTGAAATTAAAACTCCAGGTTTGATCTACGGTAAATGGTTTTAGAGACTTATTTGTATAAATGTTGAGGTAGATCTAAAATAAGTATTTTTAGTAGAAATACTCATGTTACAATTAACCATGCTTTCCCTTTGAACACTCCAAAATGTTTATAACTTTTTTAACACTTCAATTCAAAATGTTTTTTAGCCATGTTAAAATAATTTCTAAATATAATAGAAAATACAATTTTGGTTTTTGAGTGGACTTTGTATTTAGTTAATTTCTTAAATTTGAAGAATGATTACATTATTCCTTGAAATTATTTAAGGAATGGTTGTAAATATTGTTTTAAATGTAGAGTATGTTTATGACTAATACATAAGTTAAATTTATTTTCTTTTTGGGTATTACTTTGTTGCAATTTGCAAAAAGGCTACAAGTGGGCATCAATAATTTGATAGCTAAAAAAAAGTGGCCAATCTGATCAATATTCTTCCAGGACAGGAGCCTTGTCTTTCACAACTTTATTTGTTCAGTTTATAGTGGCCAAAAACAATGCACCGCATATAAAAGTGCATTATCTTTTGAATGAACTACAAAATTTGTGGTTCGAATCCCTACTCTCGTATTGTCAAAAAAACAATCTATTTTATTTATTTATTTTTTTTTTGCAAACTCTTCAATGCATATTTATATAGAAATCACTAAGTTCTGAATTCTTTTACTCACAAAAACATCTATAATATATATGTATATATATATATTTTTTCATATCCATGAGTGTCCGGGCCAGCTTAAGCGCACCTCGACTAATCTCACGGGACAACCGCCTAACCCTACTACATTTCGTTGCCAAGGAAACTAGTAGGATATTAAATCATAGGTAGGTGGCCACCATGGATTGAACTCATTCTCTCTAAGCCCTTTATTTTTTCTATGGCCCTTATTGCATCTATAATATAAAATTTAAATTACTTTTCATTCTTATACTAATAAATTTTTAACCAACATTTTTCAAGTCAAATATATTATTTATTAGTGTAGGTCGACTAAATCAACATTAAGTCTAATCCTATAAAATTTATGAAATTTTTAAATTTTAATAGTGACAACAGAGTTGAATTATTCATTTTAAATGTGAAATGTTTTAAGATTATATAACTTTTTTTCCTTAATTTTTTTTTTATGTATTACATTGTGAATTGTGAGAAGGATTGAAACTCAATCTTTTTCAATTTAATTAATGAATTATATTTAAAGGTTACATTATTACTTTATTAATAAATTTAGCTATGATTTAATTTGGAGGATTGAATATAATTTACCATTGAAGCTTTGAAAGAAACAATAAATTAAAAGACGGACTTTAGGGAGTTATTGTTATATGCATACTTGTTTCATTTAATTTTACGAATTCAACCATAAATTTGAATAAGTGACGATTCAATATTAGGAACTAACCAATAAATCAATCAAAATGAAATCGTAAAAATGTTCAAACCCAACCACAAAAAATACTCAAACATAGTCACAAAAATCATACAACTAAAAGAAATGTTCAAACTCAATCAATATTAAACATAGCTAGAAGAACCAATACTCGTAACTCATGACACATCGTCTAACCATAAAATTATATATATATATTTAAAAGTCAGCAACTTGTTTCTAGTACAAAAAAGTCAAATACTAAAACAATATTCGTTCAAAAGTTCAAAATTTCAATTTAAAAATTTTGAACTCCAAAACTATATTTGACTTTCCTCCATAAATAATTTATTTTTCTTAATTATTTTACTAACTCCTTTGAATAATAATTTATTTTAAAAATAGACGCCGCATAAATTGCGCCAAAATGCACAAAAAGCAAATTCTGAAAATAAATCCAAAACAACGTCACAGGAAAAGACAACTGTGGCCATCATTATATTCTCATACAATTTTGTTTCAAAATATCGCCAACAAAATCTCGTATCGCGTTTTTTACGATAAAATCCCCCGAGATCCGACTCATTGGCTTTCTTCGTAATTTTATCAAAATCCGAGGGCCAATGAGCGAAAGAAGCGCCAAACTTTCCATCTCCCCGTAAAGACAGAGGACGAGAGGATAAAAATATAATTAAATAATTAATAACAAAATTAGAAAATTCAAATTTTCGTTTTCCATTTCGTTTTCTGTCCCTATTTAAGTTCTATTTTACGTTTTCTTCTGTTTTCTTTTTTTTTTTCTTTTTTTTTTTTTAAATTCTTTTCCATTTCTTCTTTTTCTTTTTCCTCGACAGATCCACTGCGTGAAAAGCCAGAATCAAATTCCAGGTAATTTATTTATTTTTTTTTGGCTTTTTTAACTTTTTTTCACTGAATGATTTTCTTTTTCTTCTTTGTGAATTCTGCAATTTTTTTCTTTTTAATTCTGTAATGGCTCTGAAGATTGATGAATCGGAGTATTGAATTGAAATTCAAAAGATTTCTACCATTGGAATGAATCCAAAGGTAATTTAAAAAAAAAAAAAAAAAATCCAAAGGTCAAGGAATTGTATTGGAAATTATTATTATTTTTATTTTCTGGGCAGCCAAACAGGATCCATCTCAGTTTTCCATCTTCATTCTGTCTTGGATGGTGGCTGACTGGCTTTTGATCCATATCATTTTTCCATTTTCAAATTTCAATTTCAAATCTTATTTATCTATGTATCTAGAAAATGAAACTAACATTTAGACATAGACGGAACCACTCATTTATTAAAAATATTGTTAGATTGCTATAACCAATCATGCGAATATGTGAAAAGCTCACATTTGAGAACCTTTAACATAATCCAACTAATTAAGTCATATATGATCGATTAATAAGTTAGATTGGAATACCTTCATCCATGTTATTGAACTAAAAATTAATGAATATCCTGTTTAGAAGACATACTATTATTTTTTTCCCTTTTTTCTAGAACTTTTTTTTTTTTTTTTTTTGATAAAATGTGGGGAGGAAGATTCGAACCACAGATCTCGTGGTTATCAGTACAGCTTTATGCCAGTTGAGCTAAGCTCTTGTTGGCCCTTTTTTCTAGAACTTGTTAACATCATTTTCATTCGTATAAATAATGAAATTAAATAGAATCTCAAGAACTTTCATTTAAAAATATTATGAGAATGTGGTAACTTCTATATATTTACAAGTACACCTAAAAAGTTTATAGAACTTTTGAGAGGGTGACCAAAGTTCCACGTTGGCTAGACAAGGGGATGAACATTGGTGTATAAGAGAGGACAAATATCTCCATTGGTATGAGGCGTTTTGGGTGGAATTGAAAGCAAAATCACGAGGGTTTATGCCGAAGTGGACAATATCATATCATCATGGAGATATTTGTGGTGTCCTTGTCCCTAACAAGTGGTATCAGAGTCATGTCCCAGACGTAGCCGTGTCGGGTAGAATCCTTGGGTGTCGTTGTGAACCTTTAATAGTTATGGTGAAGGTCTGTGGTTGAATTCTGGACAGATGATATATTCCAAAGAAGAGGAGTTGTTTTGGATAAAAGAAAAAATAGATGACTATTTGAGGAGAGGCTCAGTAGTACTTTGTTCGAGCCCAAAATAGATAATATCATATCATTGTGGAAATCTGTATCGTGTCTATTGTTCCTAAGAAAAACTTTTCTAAAGGTTATGGTGACAGGGATGGTCAATGAAGTTATATTACTAAAGATTTTTTTTTCCCCAAAGTGATGCTTTTGCTTACCCAACAGAAATATTTTTCTTGGTATTATTTTTCATTACCTATCATATATATTTTTTTCAAACGACTTTTTCACCTGAATTTGTGTGTTCTATATACATTGCGTAGACTACAAATTTCCATTTATTTGTTTATTTTTGTAATGAATGTTATTTTAAAAACGGAAAAAACTAAAAAGAACTTTAGTATTCTATTCAATGCTTATTATTTTGCTGTGGGCCTTAGGTTATGGCAGTGGAGAGTGGTTTGGTAAGTTTGGGGTAGGGTATTGTATTGAATCATCCAAGTTGGAAAAAAGTGATTTTTATTATTTTTTTTAGCAATGGGAAAATTTGAGTTATTCTTAGGAGGATAGGGGAACCACACTATATTAGACAAAGTATTCATTAATGAATATATAGCATAGGTCTTTTTGAACATTTTTGTGTGTGGTGATGAAGATGGACAGATAGTACCTAGTAGGAAGTTTAGGGCACAACGGAAAATAATGCATCAAATAAGTCACTATTATGGCTGCAAGTTGAATTGATTTTTCAAAACTTTGTTGGAAAATAGTTGTTTAATCTTTGTGCAAAATCAAAAGAAAAACCATCCAACTAAAGTTATATAATTTCAAGATTAATTATCCACATTGTAATAGAACTTAGGTAGCTCAACGTCGTTGCCCTTTAATAAAAAATTCACAACCACAAATGGGAAAAGGTCTTTCCTCAATTATGCACCTTGGAATGAATGACTTTCACCAGTTGATAGAAAAAACATAGGGGTTGTTTGGCTCAAGGGGTTGGCTTGGATTGGAAAGAGATACCCTTGTTTGGTGGGTCGGGATTTGGGTGGGGTTGGAATGGAAGTGTGGGAATGTGGATTCCAACCCATTTCTCACATTTTAGTGGGTCCCACTATTTCTCTCCCCATTTTTTCTTCATAATTTTGATGGGACCCACAATTTCTCTCTCCATTAATTTCAACTCAAATCCAGCGCACCAAACACATGCATCATGATTTCCAGGAATCTAGATGCCAACAAAATATTCCCATGGGAATCACATTCCATTCCATTCCATTCCAAATCTATTCAATTCCAGCGCGCCAAACGACCACATAGTGTATTAAGAATCATAACTTAAATCCACGAGAATTATGAAACTGGCATACTTCCCATTAGATCAAAGTTTTGTTATTTGTTTAGTTGGCCTGCAACTAAAAATAATACTTGATGTTAGACACAGGGTCTAGGTTTGTTATTCCTTTTTTCATATTTAGCTTTTCTAAAACATTTATTTTCAGAAATCCCATATTTGATCCCAGCATATAAAAGCCAGAGTTTCAAAAAATTGTCATATTTGTTCAAGAATGGAGTTAGTTTTATCTTTAAGGAGATGACTTGTTTGGATCTATTATGAGTTCAAATTGTATTTTGAGACGATTTTTATTTTATTATTGAATTCTCTTGGCAATCTCTGGAAGAAAAAAGAGGATATTAACATTATTAGAAGGCTCAATCTATTCTTAAATCAATTATTCTATTTGTAATTGAAAATTAGGTTGAGTTTTGAAGAGATGGTGAAACATCGCTTGCGAAAAGGATTAACAGAGTCTAATGGGAATGATCTGATAGCTGATGAAATTGCCGAACAGCAGAAGACGACTAAAGCAGGTAACTTTTTAATAATCCGTCATATTCCATCTACATGTTTAAGATTATTATTAACTATTTTCAAATATATATATATACATAAACATGGTGGGAGAATTCCACTAACAAGAGCTTAGCTCAATTGACATAACCTTGAACTGATAACCATAACCACAAGGTCTGTAGTTCGAATCTTCCCACCACATATGTGGGGAGGATTCCAACTATACTCACATTTTCACATGTTTAAAAACTAATGTCTAATATACATTAAAGAGAGAATAAAAGTAAATAAATATACCAAATGGTTATCAAACGAGGCCTAAATTGTTATCAAATTGAAAGTTCAGACATTATTACAAACTAAAGATCAAAGTACTTAATCAATATTTTAATTTCCTTTTTTTTTTTTTTTTGACAATATGAGAGTGAGGGGATTTGAACTACTAACCTCCTGGTTATCAATACAACTTTATGCCAGTTGATGTTGGCAACCTTTTATTTTCTTTTACCATGCTTTGATGTATGATTTTGATTAAATTACAATTTTGGTTCTTTTACTTATCCTTTTTTTCAATTTATCCTATGATTTTAGAAGTTTTAATTTAGCATCTATATTTTAAGCTTAATTTTAATTTGATCTCATAGTTCTAAAAATTTCAATTTGGTCTTGTGATTTTAGAAGTTCTAATTTATCATCTATAGTTTGAGTTTAATTTCAATTTGATCTTTATAGTTCTAAAAGTTTCAATTTGCTAACAAGAGCATTGTTCAACTGGCATAGTACTGATGATCTGTGGTTCGAATTCCCCACCCCACATAATGTAAAAAAAAAAAAAGTTTCAATTTAGTGCCAATGATTTGGTGGAACTTATCATGTAGTTTTTGTAATCACTAGTATGTAAATAATTTTAATTTTATAAATTATTTGATAAGCGTTCTTCAGAACTATTCATGAAGTGTGGACATAAATGGTTAATGAAGAAGTAAAATATGGAGGTTTGATTTTTCAAAAAAAAAAAAAAAATATATGGAGATTAACTGAATTTTGTTACTCGAATAATCTGTTTCATTGGTTGTGGTTGTGCATTAGATTTGTTACATTTTCTAGAAGAAAACTAAATTGTTCCATTTTCAGAAATGGAACAAAAGATGACGAGAATCTTGAAGCTAATGAAGAACAAAGATCAAGCGAAAAGCAGAGGAATGCCAAAGGACTCGAAGAAGGAAACGGAAGTTGTTGGTCTCGTTGAAGATCTATACAAAAATTACCAGTCGATTTATGAACAATATGGTCATCTTCGAGATGAAGCTGAGAGAATCGTTCAATCCAGAAAAGAAAAGGAAAAGGACAATGAAGATATCTCTTCTTCATCTTCAAGCTCCAGCTCCGACTCCGACTCTGACTCGGAATACTTTTCGTCGGAGGAAACGAACACCAGTAGTATCCATAATTTACAGAATGAACAGTCGAACAACTTGCATGTTCAAATTCAAACTGGTGAACTGGAAAAGCAAATTGCACAAAAGAATGAAGCCTTGGCTAAGATTGATTCTCTGCATTGGGAACTAGATAGCGTACGGAACCAGAAACGTGAATTGGAGAATAGAAAAAACCAGGAGATATCCGAGAATATAATTTTGATAGCAAATTTGAAAGAAGAATTGGCGGAAAAGACTGGAGTTGAACAGAGGATGCTGGAAGATAAAGAGAGAGTTCTTTCCAGGATTAAGGACCTGGAAACGGAAATAGACACTCTGCATTACAGAAGAAGGGAAGTAGAAGAACAGAACATTCGGATAAGATCGGAAAATCAATGGCTCAACACTAAGAATTCCGAGCTGGAAATGGCATTGACGAGTAAGGAGACGGAAGCTTCTTCTCAGATGATCGCCTTAATGGAGCAAGTCAAGAGTCTGAAACAAAAAGTGGATGCATCGCAGGCTGAGAAAATCAAACTAGGGCAAGATATGGAACGACATACACAAGAATTTTCTCACAGATTCTCTGAAATGGAGGCGGAAAACAACAAATTGAAAAGCAAAATTGTCGATCAGGAAAGAATCCTAAAAGAAAAGGACGAAACGATTACTACATTTAACGAGAAATGCAAGCAAGCGAAGAGCTGCTTACCTGACGTCGCTTCGAGCCTGATAGGCGCAGAGAGGAAGATGGAAGAATTAGCAGAAGAGCTCCGCAGCGGCCTGGAAGATAAAATCCGGCTATTATCGCAGAGGATCCTCGTCGCAGAGCAACTACACAACGAAAGCAGAGAAAATTTCCGAGCGAGAAACAAAAGATACGAGCAAGAGAAGAGACAGTTAGATAAAAGAATCGAAAATCACGAAGCGGAACTGATGAAACTCAGCAACATGAACGAATTCGGAATGGACAGAATGGCGAGAAAATTCGAAGAAGAGAGCGCCAAGCTTCTAAACCACATGTTATGGATCACAAAGGAGCTCACGTTCGCAAAATACTGGGTTAGAACGAGAAACAACGAGTTAAAACAACTGAAAACCAATTTAACTCGATTCGTTGCGCAAATGGAGGAAAAGGAAGAACAGGAGTTCTTGCTTAGAGAGAAACTATGGAATTTAGAGGCGAAAATAAGCAAAGAGGGAGGAGAGAAGCTGAACCTGATCAGAACCCTGGGCCAATTCGAGAAGAAGATGACGAAAATGGAGAACATACTGAAGGAGAAAGACGAAGAAGTGTTCCGACTTGCAGAAGAGAAGAGAGAAGCGATTCGGCAGCTTTGCGTCGTGATTGATCACCATCGCAGCCGGTACGATCATCTCAAGGACTCCATGCTCGGGAAGAAGGTCAGAAACAGAACAATGATTTGATGCCGATTCTTTCTGTTATTATCATTCATAACATTTTCGTTCGTTTTCTCGGAAAATTTTGGGAATTGTAAAAGTAAAATATATATACACAACACACATATATATATCTATTTTTTATATATATAAAATTTTCATAGAAAATTTCAGATTTGAACTGTGACCTGCTGTAAAATTATTTGATAGGGATGATTTTCTCATACCACCATTAAAATGTTGACGACTAGGAGATGATTTTCTCATCTTTTTTCCCTTCCTCTTTCTTATTTTAATTTAATGGGGGTATGGCGGTATGGAGTCAGGTTTTATTCAATTATTATTACATTTCTTAGGCTAGTTTCGTAACCAATTTTTTATTTTTGAAAACTATGCTTTTTCTCCGATTTCCTTAACCACTATCTCAAGGCACATTTGAATTTTTAGTCAAATTTTAAAAACAAAAACAAAATTTTTAATTTTTTTTTTTTCAAAAATTGGCTTCATTTTTTAAAAAAACATTGGAAGGAGGTAGATTAAAAAAAAAAAAAAAAATTGTGGAAGCAATGTTTATAAGCTTATATTTTTTTTAAAAAAATCCAAATAGTAATCAAACTTAATTTTTAAAGTTTTATGATTGTGTATATATATACTTTTTTCAGTTCAACTAATATATTTGGATGGAAAGATTTGAGATTCTGACTTCTTAGTCGATATCAATAAACTTGAACATTTTGACATGATTGTATGTATCTATTTAGTCTATGTACTCTATTCTTTTCTAATAAAATTTTAGAAGCTTCAATTTTGTGCATATAATATTCTTAAAAAAAAAGTGTGCATATAATATCTTGTACAAAATTTGTGCATATAATAGGTGTATATAGTTAATTCATTGAACTTGAGATGTTGAAAAAAAGTTAATTCATTGAATAATTATATAACACACTAACTTGTCCTCAAAAAATAAAAAAATAAAAAAATAAAATTATATAACACACTAACTGCATATTATGTTTGGATCATGTGATGCTTCCAAAAGAAATGTATGGATCATGCGATAAGTTGATTTCAACGTAAAATGTGTGCTTATGATCGAGAGATCATGACTTCGAATCCCTCAATCTCATATTGTTGAACTAAAAAAACATAATCTTTGAACAATTAAATACAAAATTTAAAGCTTAAGGAATTTCCCTTTTATAAATAAGGATTAAATGTCGAAGAATTCCACGTAATTCTTAAGGTCCTGTTGGATAACCATTTTAGAAAAATTGGAATAAAACAAACCTAATTTTGAAAAATAAAAAACCAAATGGTTATCGAATTGGACATTCTTTTTTTAATTTTCAAATTTTGGCTTGGTTTTTGAAAATATTAGGAAAACAAAAAAATTTGTAGGTGAAAGTAGTGTTTATAGGCTTAATTTTCAAAAACCAAAAACCAAAAATCAAATGATTATCAGGCCTAAATGATGTTGATGTGAGTATCTATTATGTGATGTATAAAATTTTCCCAAGTTGGGTCGAGTAGAAACTTTTAAAAGTTTTTTTTTTTTTTTTTTTTTTTTTTTTTTTTTTTTTTTTTTTTTTTTTAGTATAAAATAACTTAAACATATATAGCTATAAAGTTTACAGATTAAACCCATAGTTTAACATTTTTTTTCAACTGAAGTTGTAGAAACCAGATTTTTTTTTTTTTTTGAAACCGTTGAAACCAGATATCTAAATTTAAATATTCATAGATGTTAAACTCATATATTTGATTATCCACCAATGTTTTGTTTTGTTTTTGTTTTTGTTTTTTTTAAGTTCAACTGTTTATATTGGTCGATGTGATTATTTTATGAGAATAAATTATTTAATTTTATACAATATAAAAGTATCATTGTTTTGAACATAAAAGATCTTGTTTTGTTTTGATTTTTGTTTTTTTAAATACATTACTACAAACAAGTTTCCAAAAAAAAAAAAAAAAAAAATACAAAACGTGAATGATAAAATAAATAAAATTTTGATTTATAAAATAGATTACTTATGCCTTAATTAGTTACATTATAAGTTGGTGAAGATTCCACATTATGAAAAGATCTCCGTTTATTGTCAATTTGTTTGCAAATTATAATAATGTTATTATTGTCATTATCATTATTATTATATTTTTGAACATATAAAAATGAAAAATGATCACAAATCAAATACGACATCATTTTGTTTATCAAGCATGCAAACATGCTAATCCATACACAAGTTAATGGATAAGAATCCATTATGATTCACAAAATCGAAGATTCGTTGCTTCCCTCCACATTTATTGATTTTTCTTTTTTAAAGTATACAAACATTTTAAGTTAAGAATTATATAACATAATTATTGTGATACATTAGTAACTTAACATATTAAAAATTTAATCTAGTTTGATAGCTATTTTATTTTTTTATTTTTTAAACTTGAAAATAAGGTCATATCATTTCTTAATATTTAATTTGTTAGATTTTGTTTAATGAAAATTTAGGGCTAATTTAATAATTATTTTGTTTTAAGAAATTTATGTTTGTTTGTTTAAAAAAATTCTCTTGTTTTATTATTTACCTTTAAAAAATATACTCAAATTTTGGAAACTAAAAAAAATCCCGAGAGTATGATTCCATTTATTATTATTATTATTTAATTAATAACAATTTATTTACTTTTTATAATTCTTTAAAATATATTTGAAATCTTATCTAAATTTTAAAACTATAAAGTAGAATATTTTAAAAGCAACATTTTCTAGTCTTATAAATTTAATTAGTATTTTAAAGTATATCACAAAACATTCAATTTAGATACAGAATAAATAGATTAAAATAAATACTTTATGCTAGTCCAATAAATAAAGAACAACTGATAAAATCAAAACATTAATGAGAACGTGAACATAAATCTTGTCTATAAAAACAATAACATTAAAATTCAAACCTTAGTACAACAAAGAATTTTGTCTCTATCACATGATTTTTACCTACAAAAAGAATATATAATGATATAGTTCACATGAAAGCATAAAGATAAAAACAAACAACATAAATAGTTTTGGCTAGAAAATTAGAGGATCTTGTCAAAGAATATGAGAGAAAGAGTGGAGTCAAAGTAATGGAACACAAAGAGTCAAAAGGAGTCTCCAATCATATATAATGATTATACCATTTGTTCTTTATCTTTATACATTCACTCAATTTAAAATATATATATATATATGAGAAGAAAAGAGAAAGGGATGGTGAGTGGGAAAAAAATAAAAGAAAAAAATGATCCAATCATTTGTTATTCCAATCAATAAAATTTAGTGGCACATAATCGAAAAGGGATATTCTCTAGCTCTGCAGCCTTTTGTACATACAACGAGAAATCAATTAGAAAACAATACTTCAAAATCAAGCTGCAAAAATGATCTTTTCGGAGAATCACAATTCTTCACATACCTAAATTGTGTAAATAAATTTCCGAACTAGAAAAATAGTCCTAAAAAGCTTTTTAGTTGATTGATAAAATAACTAAAACTAGAAAAGTGAAAGTATGGTTCTACATAGAAAGATCTCCACTACACACTTTGTATTAGTTCCTTTCTAGTTGCACATGCCCACGTTTTACCTACAATCTAACAATATAGAGGATACAATTCTTTGTTCATCATTGAACCGTGTATGCGTATGCATGTTTTTTTTTAAAAAAAAAAATAAATCGAATTAGATTGTAAACACAAAATCACTAACTTCATCTATGGTCCAAATTATGGCTACCATGCTCGCTTCCTTTTTTTTGATAATATATAGGATGAGGGATTTGAACTTCCGAACTCTTGGTCAAAAGTACAATCTTTATACCAATTTAGTTATGCTTTTGTTGACAACCTTTTTATTCCTTTCTATTTATGGATTTCATTCAAGCTTGTTCATGAAGTCAGGATTAGAATATTGAATTTTTATTAAGAAGGATGCAAGCCAAAATTGAAAAAACCAACCAAAATGGCTGCGATCTACATTTATTTGCTTAATTTTCACAAAATTTTAATTGATTTCCATGGTTCTAGTTCGACCCCAATTTCCAATTTTTAATAAATTGATAAGTCAGTTCAACGTCGAATCTAAACTAAGTGGAGCCATGGTTTGGTTTTAAGTTGTCAATTGACCTATCGGTTTATTAAGAATAGGTGAAATTATGAGTTTAGTTCATGATGTTTCAATTTTATATTTAATAAGTCTCTAACATAACGTGAGTACAATCTATTGGCTCATGAATTAGCTCGATTAGGTCTGTTATCAACTCCTTGTATTTGGAGTAGGAACTTCCCAGATTGAGTAGTTCGTTTGGCTCGTAATGAGTTGTGTTGGTTTGTAATCCCGTAGGGGACCAATTAATTTGTTTGAATGCAATTTTTTTTTTATTTAAAAAAAAAGCATATCCAATGTTTTAAAATCGATAAATCTATTAAACTCAAAATATAAAATTTCATACTTTCAATTTTGTAACTAATAGGTACCTGAATTTTTAAAAAAATGTTGAACATGTCAATGATTTATTAAATACAAAATTGAAAATTTATGGATCTATTAGACTTTAGAGACATATTGACATTTTTAAGAATTAAGAGATTTATTAGGCACAAAAAGTATGAAGATTAAACCCGTAATTTAACCATTAAAATATAAATTAACTTCCAAAACTATTATTTAAAATTGAACTAACTAACGGATAAAAACGGTTCAAACTTAAAATTGCTACCAAAACAAGTGAAGCTCAAATTGAATGCAGTTACTAATCAAATATACTTAGTTCAATTGATTTAGTCACTTATTTCCATTCCAAATTACACCTACTTGAGAACATGAATTTGAAACAATAAAGTCAAATATAACTCAACGGTAATTAACATGTACGTTCAACCAAGAGGTTAGAAATTCGAATCCCTGACCTTCAAATTTGAAGTTTATGGATCTACCCTCAATAAATCTTTTTTTTTTTTTTTTAAAGATACCTTCCATAAATCTTAAAACTAGTTCCTAGGGTTGGTTCATTATTAACTTTTCTAGAAAAAAAAAAAAGTAGTCTCTATCAACCTTTTATAAAATTTGAAAACATATTTCATATCATCTTTTATTGAATATAAATTATTATTATTATTATTATACTTAGTTCAATAAAAATTACCCTCAAACTAACAATGACTAATTTCATGACAGTGTAAATAAGAGCATAACTCATCTGACATAAAGTTGTACTAATGACCACGAGGTATGTAGTTCGAGTTCCCCCACCCCACATATTGTAAAAAAAAAAAAACTAAATTTATGATAGAAAAATGGATTAAATTTGACAGTTAAAAATATAAAAACTAAAATAAAATGAGAGTCAAAAGTACCTCGACTAAAATGTATTTTAACCTAAGAATAGACATCATCACATCATATTGAAAATTAGCTAAAAGGAATATGAACATACGATGATTTTGTTGAAATTGAGATTATGATTCTCATTTCCCCACAATTTCAACCCCCCCGTAACTCAAGGGTAAGAGAACTCGATTATTTAAAAAAAAAAAAAAAAGAAAAAAAAGAAAAAAAAAAGCGGGAACGCATCAAAACAAACAGTTTGGCTTTTTCAAATGATATAAATTTTTTTTAGGGTTTTTCTTTTTGTCTATTTGTGAGGATTAGAAATAATAATAAAATCGTTTGTGGATTTCGTTCTTACCTGGAAGACGAAAAGTTGAAATTGACAACGAAAAAAAACAGAGGTGGGCTTAAAATCTCAGTGGCAATTCCGTGAATATTTGATTCCTAAAAGGGCAAATGTTTCCGATAAGCACCAAAGATTCCATCCCCTCAAATTTTGAAGCTGCAAATGCTATATCAGTCGCTTTGTGGTTTTTGAGCGCTCTAATCCTAAACTTAACCACTTTCTCTTCCATTCCATTTTCCTCCTTTTTTCTTTTTCATTTCAATTCCCATTTTCCGTTAATCTCTCTCCATTTCTCTGTCTCTTCCTGTCTTGCTGATTCTGGTTCCTTCTATATCTACCCTTCTTCCTCTGATTTTTCAGGTAATTTTTCGATTCTTCTTTCAATTTGATCGTCTGTATGCTACTTGAGTTCTTCATCTTCTGTTTTCTTTGAAATTTTGACCGATTACTGGATGTTGGAATTCATTATTCCACTCGGCGTGGAATTTTCTCGTGTTTTTCTTTTTCTTGATCGGATCGTTGTGTTTGGATCGAAGTTGATAATTGCTTGAGCACGGAATGGTTTTGGATGATTTTTTTTTTGCTTTTCTATTTTTGGTTATTTGGTTGGATCTTCTGTTGTGCTTGAATTGGTGGTTTTGGATTGCGGATGGGCGTTTTTTATTGTGTTGGAGCTATTTCTGCTCCTATTTTTAAGCGAATCTGATTGTGAGAGGATTTCTGTATGAGTCTGTTTCGCTTATACTCTGATCACTTTGAAACTTTTCCTGCTGAAACTGAACGAGGTTTAAGAACTATTTTGGTTGCTAATCTTTTTTACAGTTGATTAGAATTTTGTGCTTATTTAATTTCTTCTGTAATTGATTCTTGTTTTTCGTTGTGTCTAGGTTTCGGATCCAGAAATATCACTGTTAATTTTAAGCTCGATGAAGTAGACGGAGGAAGAGTAAAGTGAATTTTCAGGTGAATTACTAGACAAAGTAAAATTTGTCTCTATAGAGAAATAATATTCCGGCATTTAGTAATAAAATACTGGAAACTCATTTATTTCTCTCTCTTTTTAAAAATTAATTTAATTTTCTCTTACTTCATCGTTGAAATGGAAAAACCCATAGTTTTTCTTTTGTTACAAAGTCTTTTAATTGGTATGGATTTCAAATTTGTGATAATGATGTAGTCGTCTTGCATGGCAGAAGCAGAACCAACAAAAAGAAACAGCTCATCTTTTCTGATATAATAGCTGTCTTTTCTAAAATCTAAATTTGGTCCCGAGGGCATCTTTGTAATTGCCGAGTTGGGTGCTTTCTAGAAATTGGCGTAGCAGCTTGCTATTGTGCGCAGTTTTCCTACATTATGTATTAGAATGAAATAGTTTTCTAATCACCATATAAATCCTGTCATATTCTCTCCATTAAGAAAATCATAATATTTTAATTAAAATATGTATTATGTTATTTTCAAATTTTTCGTCGGGTTTCTAATCGATTCAGATTGTTATAAACGCTGCTTGTTGTAAGTAGGCCCGGCCCATGTGCGATCTGGTGGAGTCTATTTATTCGTGAACTAGCTGCAGAAATAATGTTAGTTTGCCAGTTCTTTTTTCTTTTTTTTTTTTAGTACAATGTTACTTTTCCAATTACCTCTTACAGTCTTACTAGACATGTTGAAAGTGGGAAAGTTAAAGTTGGTGGTGAAGGACGATTAAGAATTAGATTAACATAATATCAAAGCGCCATTTTAGTTTTTGAAATTGAAACATGGGCTTTGTCTCTCAAAAACTCTGGATATAGCTTATTTAACTTGGCTATAAAAATTTATTATAGTTCTAATGTTGAACAAAATAATAATAATTTTCAATTAAGAATCACATTTTTATACAGCCTCAACCCATGTGGATCTTTAGAAGATGTCGATAACAGATTCTTTCATGATAATGCCTTTGGATTTACCCTTCCAAGGAATGCTCTGTCAATGATAGTCCAGGATAAAATCATCTCTTTCCACCTTTATTGCTCGTTGACATCAATAAGGATTTACTTGCGTGGCATATGCGTACATCAACTTTATCCCATGCATGCTCTTTAATGGTATAAAAATGTACGAGTAACTTGAATTTTGTTTTTCAGTCATGGACTCTTGAACGGTCCATGTTCTACCGTGCGCTTGCTAGGGGAAGTTGACATTCCCAGGAGATGACAAAGCACCGGTTCAGGGATTCTATAAAGTCTCTATTTGGGAGTCACCTTGATCCAGAAACAGAAGAACGGCGGAAAGAAAGTAAATCAGGTAATTTTGTTAAAGAACCGCTGTAATTTTCTAATTTTTCCATAATGAATGCGACGGATATTTTCCTTTTGATTTATATAGTTAATGGTGCTTGTCTTTCTCCCATGATATTTGTAGTTCGTAGGTTAACAATTTTACATTTCTGATGCAGATGTCGAGGACAAGGTGAATAAAATTAAAAAACTCATAAAAGATGACGATCTAGGAGTAGAAGACCATGACCAATCAGAAACTGGCAAAAAACAGTCCATTGATGAGTTAATTGATGATTTCTATAAA
Source organism: Luffa aegyptiaca (assembly GCA_017139565.1). Taxonomy (NCBI): domain Eukaryota; kingdom Viridiplantae; phylum Streptophyta; class Magnoliopsida; order Cucurbitales; family Cucurbitaceae; genus Luffa; species Luffa aegyptiaca. The sequence continues at coordinate 8,201,035 of CM029405.1, read as the reverse complement.
GATTACAAGGTACTCTATGAACAGTACGACAGTCTAGCCGGAGAGTTGAGAAGAAAATTTCAGAAAAAAAGAGAAAAGGAAAGCTCTTCATCTAGCAGCTCATCTGACTCGGATTCAGATGATTCAAATGATTCTTCAAAGAAAAAGGTCCGTAAAGATGAACGAGGGTTGGACAGAGAATTCCAAGAAGTTGGTGACATCAAGCAGGAACTTGAAGCAGCACTTTCAGAAGTAGCTGACTTGAAAAGGATATTGGCAACAACAATTAAAGAACATGAATCTCTAAATTCAGAACACCTGACAGCTTTAAGTAAGATACAAGAAGCAGATGGAATTATTAGAGATTTGAAGGTTGAAGCTGAGACCTGGGATGCTCAGAAGTCTAAATTTCTGCTTGAAATTGAAGAACTGAATCTGGCGTCGAGTAATGCCAGTAAGATTGAAGCAGAGTTGAATGGAAGATTAAAAGGTATGGAAACAGAGATGAATAGCTTCATTGAAGAAAAGGAGACTGCAAGTAGAAAGATTGAAGAGGGGGAAAAAACTATAGAGGAATTGAAGGCTTTGGCTGATCAGTTGAAGGAGAAGTTGTCAGCCACAATGGAAGAAAAGGAGAACCTAAACTTGAAACACTTGGAAGCTTTAAACAATATACAAGAAGTAGAAAAGGTCATAGGAGCCCTGAGGATTGAAGCTGAAGCATTGGGTCTTGAAAAGTCCAAATTTCTGCTCGAGATTGAAGAGCTGAGTCAGAAGTTGAGTACTGCGGGTGAAATTCAATCTGAATTGAATGGGAGACTGAAAGATATTGAAATAGAGAAGGAGACATTGATCAGGGAGAAGGAGACTGCGTGGAGGAAAATTGAGGAGGGAGATAAAATTGTAGAAGAATCAAATGCCACAATTGATTCGTTGAAGAGGCAGTTAACAGCTACAATTGAAGACAAGGAAGCTCTGAACCTAGAACATGGGACAGCTTTAAGCAAAATAAATGAAGCAGAAAAGATCATAGCAGACATGAGGGTTGAAGCGGAAAGCTTGGGTATTGAAAAATCTGACTTTCTTCTTAAAATTGAAGAGCTGAACCAGAAGTTGAGTCTTGCTGAAAGTTTAGAAGCAGATTTGAATAGGAAATTGAAAGACTTGGAAAGGGAAAAAGATAAGTTGATAGAGGAAAAAGAGATTGCCTTAAGGACGATTAGAGAGGCAGAAAAAGTTAAAGAAGAATTAGATGCCACCGTTGAGCAACTGAAGAGTCAATTGACAGCTACAATTGAAGAAAAGGAAGCTCTGAACTTACAGCACTTGACAACTTTAAGTAGGGTACAAGAAGCAGATACGATCACAAGAGATATGAAGGTTGAAGCAGAAACCTGGGGTGTTGAAAAATCTAAATTTCTGTTTGAGATTGAAGAGCTGAATCAGAAGATCGCTGCAGCCGGAATATTGGAAGCACAATTGAATGAGAGATTGAAAGATGTTGGAATGGAAAACGACAACTTGATCAAGGAAAAGGAAGCTGCACAGAAGACAATTGAAGAGGGACAAAAAATTATAGAAGATTTAAATATCATGACTGATCAGGTGAAGAGGCAGTTGACAGCTACGATTGAAGAAAAGGAAGCTCTGAACTTAAATTATGCAACAGCTTTAAGCAAGATAACTGAAGCAGATAAGATCATAGGCGATATGAAGATAGAAGCTGAAACATGGAGCGTTGAAAAAGCTGATCTTCTGCTGAAGATTGAAGAGATCAGTCAGAGGCTGAGCAATGCTGTTAAGATAGAAGCAGAACTCAATGGAAGATTGAAAGATATTGAAATTGAGAAAGATGGCTTGATCAAGGAAAGGGAGATTGCATGGAAGGAGATTGAACAAGGTAAAAAAGTTAGAGAAGAATCAAGTTTCATGGTTGATCAACTGAACAGCCAATTGAAAACTACAGTAGAAGAAAATAAAGCTCTCAACTTAGAACATGCGATGGCCTTAAATAAGCTTCAAGAAGCAAATAAAATCATAGAAGATCGGAAGGTTGAAGCAGAAACTTGGGACCTGGAAAAATCTAAGCTGTTGCTTGAAGTTGAAGGGTTGAATCAGAAACTGAGCTCTGCTGCTAAGTTAGAAACAGAACTTAATGAAAGATTGAACGTTGTGGAAATTGAGAAAGTCAACTTGCTGAAGGAAAGGGAGACTGCTTGGAGGAGGATTGAAGAGGGAGAGAAAATTATAAAGGAATTAAATGAAATAGGTGACCGGCTAAAAGAAGAGAAGATGACCATTTTCCAAGAATTGGAAACAGTTCGAGGAGAAATTTCTTTCTTGAAACAGCAAATTCAGTCTACAGAACAGCAGGCTGCAAACTTAACACATTCTCTAGAAGCTTCTGAGGAAGAAAAAAGATTATTGAACTTGAAAATTGTGGAAATCTCGAGTGAGATTCAATTGGCTCAACAGTCGAACCAAGAACTTGTGTCTCAATTGGAATCGTTGAAGGAGAATTTGGGTGTGAGGGAAAGAGAAAGTTCTACTCTTGTTGAGAAGCACGAGGTGCATGTGAATGAATCGTTAACTCGTGTAAATATGCTAGAAGCTCAAGTCACACGGTTGGAAACAGAATTGGGGTTATTGCAAACACGTGAAAAAGATTTGTTTCAACAATTGGAGATAAAAGCAGCTGAAGCAAAACAACTGGGAGAGGAAAATATTGGACTACAAGCCCAAGTTTCAGAGATTGAAGTATTATTTAGGGAGAGAGAAAATGAACTTTCTATTCTCAGAAAGAAACTTGAAGACAGTGAGAATCGATCATCATCTAGCATAGCAAGTTTGACACTGGAGATCAACCGCCTATTAGAAGAGGTGAATTCTTTACATGCTCAAAAAGGTGAACTTGAAGAACGGATGATATGCAGGAATGAAGAAGCTTCATTGCAAGTCAAGGGGTTAACAGATCAGATGGATATGTTGCAGCAACAGTTGGAATCCCAACAGAGCCAAAAAATTGAATTGGAGTTGCAGCTTGAGAGGACAAGTCAAACGATTTCAGAATATACAATACAGATACAAAAGTTTAATGAGGAAATAGCAGACAAGATTTCGGATCAACAGAGACTATTGGAAGAGAAAGAAGATTTAATAGTGCGAATCAAGGATCTTGAATCAGCATCTGACTCCTTCTGCAATGAAAAGCACGAACTTGAGGAGAAACTAAAAAGTCAGATGGATGAAAATAATCAATTCAGGGAGGAAAAGTTTGAATTGGAGAAGAAATTTTTTGAATTAGAAAGTAACTTGACAGATAGAGGAGTTGAGCTTTCTACTCTCCATGAGAAACACAGAAATGGAGAGGCTGAAGCCTTGAGCCAAAAATTAATCTTAGTGGCTCAGGTTGAAAGTCTGCAAGAGAAGTTGAATTCTTTGCAGAATGAAAAAAGTGAGATTGAGTCGCAGGTTGAAAGGGAGAAAAAAGAACTCTTGGACACCTTAACTCAACTGGAAAAGGAGAAAGTTGAGTTATTGAATTCGATTGCTGATCATGAGATAAATTCGAAGGAACATGAGGATGCGTACAAGAAGCTAAACGATGAGTACAAATTGGTAGAAGATCAGTTTCGAGAATGTAAGCTAAAGCTTGATAATGCAGAAATGAAGATGGCAGAAATGGCCCAGGAGTTCCGTAAAGACATCAGATCAAAGGACCAAGTGAAAGATGACCTGGAGATAGTGGCTGAGGATCTAAAAAGAGACCTGGAAGTAAAAAGTGATGAGATAAATATCCTGGTTGAAAATGTTCGCACGATTGAAGTCAAGCTGCGGTTATCCAACCAGAAGCTTCGTGTTACAGAACAATTATTAACCGAAAAGGAAGAGATATTCTGGAAAGCTGAATTGAAATATCTAGAGGAACAGAGACTGCTTGAAGAAAGGATTCATCGACTATCTGCAACAATTGTTGCTAACAACGAAGCGCACCAAAAGACAATATCTGCTGTTTCAGAAAACATCAACAGTAACCTCTCCCAATTGGAATATGTCGTCAGGAAATTCGAATTGGACTATGCAAAGTATGAGAAGTGTGTCATTGAGACATCCCACGATCTACAGCTTGCAAAGAGTTGGGTCTCAAAAGCTATTCATGAAACAGATCACCTAAAAAAAGAGGTGGCAAGCCTTGGTGAACAACTTCAAGATAAGAGAGAGAGAGAATCAATATTGATAAAACAGGTTGAGAAGTTGGAGATTAAAGCCAACAAGGAAGGATCGGAGAAGGATGGATTGGTTCAAGCAATCCAGCAACTTGAAAAGAGACAGAGAGAATTAGAGAAGATGATGGAAGAGAAGAATGAAGGTATGCTAGGCTTGAAAGAGGAGAAGAAAGAAGCGATAAGGCAACTTTGCATGTTGATTGAGTATCATCGTAGCCGCTATGATTTTCTCAAAGATGAGGTTCTGAAGTTGAATGTTAAAGGAGGCCAGAGTGTAAGATAGTAAGTCAATTATCACTCCCTTTACCATACATCTTTCTAGTTTTGGTTTTTTCTTGTGAATTCTTTTAATTACATCCATCTTGTTATTCATTTTTATTCTTTGGTGTGTTGATAATTCTTTGCTTGAATGTGGCTAATTAGTTAGTCTATCTATTTGCACACCTGCTTTCTTTCCACACACCCCCTTTTGTTTTTTTTTTTTTTGCATTTTCCCCCCAACATGTTTGTCTTCATTTTCGTGTTTAGTTGCATGTTAGATTTCTTTTCCTTCTAGAACTGTATGTTCGTTTTTCCCTTTAATTAGGAAAATAAGTTTTCCTTTTCTTATTGGACTGTAGTGGCCTATAAATTATGTGAGCTTTCCATCTGATCTTTGGAAATGTGACAAATCTTGAGTATTTGACTTAGTTTATGGTTCCTTCCTAAACATATTTAGGACCTGGATAGCTGTTTATGGTGGCCTATAATTATGTGAGCTTTCCATCTAATATTTTTTGGAAAATTCACAAATATTGAATGTTTCTTTACTTAACTGAGTGTTTGACTTTATTTATACTTCCTTTATAAATATTTGTAGGACTTGGTCTGTAGCTACATAGTTACTTAGATACAATTAATGTGGATTAGGAGCTTACTTAATTCTTAAGACTTTAATACTTACTAGATAGTGGTTAAAATAATTGTTAGCTAATCCATCAATTAAGACATGACTTTAAGTACTATTTGAGTAACTTCTTTTTTTTTTTTTGTTCTTGTTTGTTTTTAATAATGGAGGTTGGGATAATCAAATTAAATTAAAAAATGAATGAGAAAGAAAAATAAAAAAAAGAAAGGCAGATTGAGCTATCCACCATTATGATTAATTAAAGTCACTCTTGAGTAATCCGAGTTGACCTATCACAAATAGGTAGTTAGAGAATAAAAAAACGAGAGTATGAATTTCTAAACTAGATAGATGAAAGCGACTATCTAAAAAAACACATAAGAAATAGAAGAAGAATTAAAGAAATAATGAATTTAAGTTTTTTTTTTCTCCTTTCTCATTACTCGGAACTTTTAGATTCCAATGGATGTCAAGTTTGTTTTATGTGTTGGCATAAACCAGTCCCACTCGAAAGATATTAAAGTCAATAAGACCAAGAAATACAGACATATATAGAATCTTAAATAAAGTGAAATCTGCTTGGATAGTCAAGATTGTAGATAGATGCAATATATTTCTAGTTTCCTTCGATTTTAAGAATCTTATTTTTTAGACTGGAGTGTGATTACAAGGATTGCTTGTTTTTGTTTGTTGTTATTTATGCTATTTTGTTTGTGTTAAATTACTCGAGGATTTATTTAACTGTGCTGGTTTTCTATTAATTTTAGATATTTGAATGCCTTTTATTTTCCCTTTGTAGGTATTTAAAAAAACAATGGAGATCATTCAAGAAATTAAAATATTTTAGAAAAATGAAAAGGTGCCATCGGTTGTGGCTCCCCGGGCATAGATAGATAATATAAGCCTTTTGAAGCATTGGCATTGCGTCGCTAGATGTGAAATTGTAAGATAACCCTAATTTTATTAGGGTAATTGAGGATCCTTTTTTAAAAGCAAATTCTCTATATTCAAGAGAGAGTTTGACCTTGTATAGCTAGATGTAAAATTGCAAGAAAAGCCCCTAATTTTGAATTAGGGTTACTGGGATCTTTATGTAGAAGCAAAATTTCTTCATTCACAAGATGATTTGGCATCTAGAGGAAGACATAGATTGCTCGAGACCTAGACCTAGACCTAGTCACATTGAGAATTCGAGTAAGATTTAAGGAACATGAGAAAGACAGGTTGAGAGATTAGAGATGATATTGAGTATTCTTTTCTTTTGTACATTTATCTTTGTATTATAGGATTTGTTGTAGATTTCCTTTTTCTTCCTTTGATGTTAATCGGAACTCCCTTTATAGGAATGATATATATCTTATTTATTCATGTCATTGAATGACCTTTAAATTTTCTACATTATTCTTGGTTTATTGTGACAATTCAAATTATAATGTTGATAGTTCTATTTTTGTTGCCATTGGCCTTTGAATTGAAACCATGGGTAAGAAAAGTAAAATAAGTAAAATATGGTTGATATTTCCTTATAAGGAAGATAAAATATGATCCATAAACCTAACAAAATCGCATAATGATGATCAAACATTTGACAAAATTAACAAAAATGAAACAAATAAGGAAAGTCACAGTGGTGGGTCGGGCAACTTGCAGTTACGCAAGGGCTGGTGGAGGAGGCGCATAGTCATGAGTGTTGGTAGTGGTTAGTGCTTAGGGCAGCAGACACAACTGTGGGGGTATCTATGGCTGTGTGTATGGGCAAATATGGAGTAGCAAGCAAGTGTAGGCATGGAGCGTAGGCTAAGAAGCACAGATACGGACACGAGACACAGATACGACACGACATGGACACGGTGACACGTCATTTTTTAAAAAATTAGGACATGGACATGACAAGGACACGTTTAGAAAAATATACATTTTTAAAATATATATCATTTTTATATCAGAAGGAAATTTAAAATTAATAAGTTTATACATTTGTATGCTTGCAAAAATGAATTTAATGTATTTTACTCTTAAATTTTATTATTTTTGTCATTTAAGCATTGTGTCTATTTAGTATACTTAACAAGAGTTTGAAATGTGTCCAACAAGTGTCAGGGTGTCCAAGTGTCTGACACGTATCAGACATAGACACGCTAACCAAACTAAAGTGTCCGTGCTTCTTAGAGCGTAGTGTGTAGGTGTGCAAGACGAAGTGCAAGCGGAAAATGTAGGCTAGCATTGGACATACAAGTAGCTAATTAAGTGGCGATGAGACACAAGCACATACAAGTTGAAGGTTGTGTGTAAGCAGATAATTAAGGCTCTGAGTGTTGTCATGATCACATCATATGCTCCCTACTTGGAGATTCATCCTCTTTACTTGACAATATTAATTGATGAGTTTATGCGTGGATTAGGTTATCTTACCCACAACATGTTCAAACCATGTGTGTATACATATTTTTTTTTTTTGTAAAAAAAAAAATCCAAGGTAGAGTTAGATGCAAGAAATGTACTTCTAGTTTGACCCTTTAATTTTCATCTATGTTTAATAAATTCTTCTTTGTCTTTTTAAGTCATTGTTACTTTATTATTATTATTTTTTTAAAATTATTGTTATTTTTTAATTTTTCTCATATCAGACCCAGTACACTTTTAACCAAACTCTCTCGAAGTTGACTATTTTAAAACAACAACAATAACGCGGAAATAAACCTCTCATTATTTAATAATATAAATCAATCCAATTTTTCGAATTTTAAGAGCTATTCAAATAATTCTTTATTTACAGAAAAAAAAAAAAAAAAAAAAAGTCAACAATAAAACCTAGTCAATTAATATTTATTTTCTAAAATCTTACATTTGAGCCAAACAATTATGTAGTTTTTTAATATTTTCAACGATGAAACGACAGCCTGACATTAATTTTATTATGTACTCCGCCGCAGCCGATTGCTCCCAACGTCTTGATCGAGGGTATAACTGTAATTTCAACTCTCAACGTGTAGCCTGATTGGTCAACGTTTATTTACTTTACTATTTGATGGTATCTGCAGCTCCCCGTCTGACTTGGCCCATTCGCCTTTATTACACAACGCGGGAAAGTCACCTAATTACCTTAAAACGATGTCGTTTGGAATGAAACGACAGCGTTTTGGCTTTTCCTTTGTAGCTTTCACAGTCCAAGTTGAGAGATTTGAGATAACCGTGTCGGCATCTTCAAGGCTCATTTGTCAATCTTCCCTCCTTTGCATTTACTCCTAATGACAAATTCCAAATGATCAGTTGAATTGAATTGCTCTTTATCTTTCTCTCTCGGGAAAAGTCATTCTGTTCCTCTTCGAAGCTACTGGGAATTTGTATTTGTATGAACTTCTATTTCTCTGTGTTGAAACTTGCTGTGGGTGTGTGATTTTGGTGGGTTTTTGTTTTTTAGGGAAATTGTTCTTGCATTAGGGGGGAAAACCCTGATTCTGATTTGGGGTTTGAGTTTATTTATGGGATTGAAGTGTTTTGATTGATTTGGGGATTTGGGATTGTTTGATTGCTTCTTCTCTTTGATGGGTTTGAAGAGTTTCTAAGTTTGATCTTGTTTTGGGTTCTGAATTATGGCTGGTGAGCAGAAAGTTCGAGTAGTTCGATGTCCCAGATGCGAGAATCTCTTGCCTGAACCTTCGGGACTCCCTGTTTATCAGTGTGGTGGATGTGGCGTTGTTCTTAAAGGTATGGATTTACTTTAACCCTTTTATTCTCTCTTGTTTGGCCGCTGGGAAATTGATTTGAGAAAGAGAAGAAAAAGTCAAGAGTTGGAAACTTTTAGCCCCACTAGTTGTGTTATTTGCCAATCTTTAATGTTTCTAGAATTGTAATATTTAGTCTCTCTGCTTTAATGGTTGTGTTTGTGTTGTGTTAACATGTGTGTTGGAAAAATGTTGGATGATGAAGTAGACCACGTCAGCTGCCCACTTACTCCTTTTCATCAGCCAACATGTGTTTGACAAACATTTCATGTTTTCATTTAGTTATGGAATCATAGTTCAAAGTTCAACAGTGTAATTGAAACTTTTTAAAGTTTAAGCACTAAAGAATAGATACCGCCAAATCAAAGTTTAAGCACTAAATTTATAATTTGACCTTCGTTTTATCTTTTTAACACCTTTTGAGTGAGCACTTTGGCTGAAGTTAAAATTTTGTCACAATTTTGATGGTGCAGCAAAGAGCAAAGTTCCCCTTAATGAGACAAAGGATTCTGGGAGCAGTGAGAAATATGAGTCTTTATCAGAACAAGGAAGCAGTAGTTTAGGTGGTTCTGACACTGAGTGGGGCAGTCCAAGCATGGAGCCAAATACGAAGGAGAGAGTCTTAAGGTCCAGAAGGACTGTGTTCAGCAATAGTCCAGTTAGAACAAATGATCAAGAGGATGTAGATGATTATGAGAGGAGAATTGGGAAGGAAACTAAGGAAGTTTGGCCAATGCAGAGGCTTGGAGATAAAGAAGTTGGTTTGGTTGAAGAAACACGTAGTCGATTTTCAGAACAACGTATTGAGAATTGGGTTCGTCGATATAATATTGAACAAGATGTGAATATTTATGATTCTGATTCTCCAAGTACAGCACCGTATGGTAATCCTGTTGGAGCATCAAGAAGCCGGGCAAATTTTGAGCATCAAAGAGTTGAAAGAGAGGCATTCACAGGGTACTCTGGAAACTCTATGGCTGTTGCTGATAGAAAAGGAGTTCCAAATTTTCGCTATCCTAGTGACAGACCTTCAAGTTCTAACTTGGATTTGTTCTATGGCCATCCCGAGCCTATTCGGAACTATGAAGGTCCTGTAGAAGGTTTGGATCCAAATCGAGCTGAGCTACTTAGAAGGTTGGATGAGTTGAAAGACCAAATTATCAAGTCTTGTGATGTGGGAGATAGACCACGAGTTGATAGAGCTCCGGTCGATCCATACTACGGCCGAGCTACTTACAATGTCCCAATGCAATCTTCAACAAAGAGTCCACAGCAGATCCATAGCCCTCATTACTTCGATCGGGACAATGGAACCTTTCCAGCAACAGGTCACCATCAGAGAAATAATGAGGAATTTTTTCATCCTCCTAGACATGTTGTGAAAGATATACCATTGTACGAGGATCAGTTTCAGGAGCAAATGAAAAGGAAGATTAACTATCCACCAAATCATCAGTATCCTCCACGGCCTCCTCGTGAACGCTATCCAGAAAGCTTCATCAATTTCAAACAAGATCCACTTTCTCCTTCACATGCTGAAGAAGCTTTGTTTCACCATCCTGCCTGCTCTTGTTCACAATGCAGCACAAGAAACAGGCAAGGCCCTCCTCTTCAAGCGCCAAACTCTCCTATAAGCAATGTAAGTAATCCAAAAGAGCCAATCAAATCTATCATGTATCACAATGAGAATCCTGTTACAGTTGGACTCGAGGCTTCCAATCTGCAACGTGGTGGTCGTTTTCCATCTCAAGATACACTTCCACACTCAAGACAACCTAGTGAGCTCGATTCAGAGATTGATGATTTTGGTCTGGTTCAACCAAGAAAGGCTACAGTTTTGCGAAGAAATGGAAAATCTTGCGATGCCATCGCTCATGGTGCCCCATTCATTCTTTGCATTAGTTGCTTGGAATTGCTAAAACTGCCGAGAAAACTTTACAAGTTGGAGATGGATTGGCAGAAACTGCAGTGTGGTGCTTGTTCGGTTGTCATTGTTGTAAAAGTTGAAAACAGAAGGCTTGTTGTTAGCTCTCCACCAGAGACCAAGCCCAAAGAAGTTTCTCCTGATGATGGTTCCCCTGAAAGAGTTGTCAATGCCACCAACTCCTTAGAAAGTTCTAATAATTCTAGTCACAAATTGATTGGTACTGACCTCAACAAGCCCTCCGACGACCGGGATTCAGATCTTGGTGAATCTAAAAAGCAGGAGGTAACTCCATCTCTCACTTCTTCCAAGGAAACAGAGACCCCAACTATAAATTGTGAACCAAAAAATCTCTCCGAGTCTGCTGACCTGCCTTCAAAAGATACACCAACTTTAACAAATTTCAAGGAGAATGCTGACAACACTTATCATGAACCTAGCAAATACAGTGAGGGAAGTGAAAATAAGCAGAATACTGTGATAGATGATGTCACTGAGCCGAGTGAGTTGGACGTCTCGTTTGAAGATTATTCAAACATTCATGTTTCTCAAGATTCTGTGGAAACAAGCAAAGAAGAAGAAGAAGAAGAAGATCAAAGCAAGATCAAAAGCAGTCAAGAATCTGAAACCTTCTTTGTGGGTCTCAGCAGTAACAACTTAAGAGATTTCTCAAGATCAAGTGAAATTACTGATAATGGAAAGCCTACTGTTTCGGTTAACGGCCAGCCTTTACCAGCTCATCTAGTCAAAAAGGCTGAAAAGCGAGCTGGGCCCATTCTTCCTGGAGATTATTGGTAAGTTTATTTCTGACATTAACTCTAGAATGGATTCCTCATCTTTCAAGGTTCAAAACTTGCATCTTCTGTATTCATAGCAAAGGAGCAGTTGCCTTTCAGAAATTTGATCCCAAACCAAAAGTTGGAAATAGTTTGAAAATGCAAAAAAGAGGATTTTCAAATTAAACCATGTGAAGTAGAAGTTTTCTCTTCAGCATATAAATAGAGTCTTATGTCAATAAAATATCTGACATAACATTGTGTTTTCCCCCTTTAATTCTGTTTACCAGGTATGATTACCAAGCTGGATTCTGGGGTGTAATGGGCCATCCATGTCTTGGCATCATTCCTGTGAGTTTTCAGTTGCTTTCTGGTTTGAGATCTTCGAAGTTATCAAATATGTTAATCGACTAATTTCTTCTCTGCTCGTCTTTCAGCCGTTTATCGACGAGTTCACCTATCCAATGTCGAGGAACTGTGCTGCTGGAAACACTGGAATCTTTGTCAATGGGAGAGAACTTCATAAAAGGGATTTGGAGCTGCTTTCTAGCAGAGGGTTGCCTACTACTACAAATAAGATGTATAGAGTCGACATTTCGGGCAGAGTTGTAGATGAAGATTCTGGGAAATCGTTATATAACCTGGGAAAACTCGCCCCAACGTAAGTTCTGCTGCTCATTAGCATCCCATTAGTCTGCTTAAGCTTTCATAAACCGAACTTAAAAATTAGTTTGATAATGCTTTTCTCAGTTTCTTATCCTTTGAAAGGAAAAAAAGAAATGTGATTGAAAATCAACATACCATATTTCTTTTGAGTAGCACCTAGAAAGACCATTTGATCATGAAAACTTTTTGAACAACAGCATTGAGAAGGTAAAGCATGGGTTTGGCATGAAAGTACCAAGATCACTAAAGTGACAAAAGCATTCAAGTTTTGGAGATTCTCCTTCAGATGAAGCTGCCAATTCGTGTAAAATAAGCCGATGCAGCGATCGACCCTTGTACATCCAATCAGTGGTTGATGGCTTTACATTCTTCCAGAATTGTGAGATTGTTTCTGTATAATTTGTTTTAGTATATAAATTTGAAGTTTTTTAGAAAATTTGGGGGCGAGGGGGTCATATTTTTCTATATTTTTTAATTGTGGGGGTGAGGGGGAAATTCAGAAAACTGATACTTAGAACAATCTTTTGAAGTTGCATTAAGTAATGGCTCAAAACTCAGAAAAGCATAAATGTAAGTGAGCATTTTTCATCCATGTATAAGGAACAAGATTAATGTAGTGAAACACGAGAACTTTTGTTTTTTTTTTTGTTTTTTTTTTTCTTCTTCTTCTTCTTCTTTTTCTTTCTCTTTCTAAACGAAAATTTGGAATGACTTTCTAAGTGTTTAAAAAAGTGTTTTTAAACACAAAGTCATTTAAAAAAGGTACTAAATCAATAACAACCTTGAATACATGTTCTTAATTATTATTATTTTTTAAACCACCTTGATATATTATTTACAATATTTGAGTGTGGGGATTCAAACCTCACCTCTATTTCAATTCCCACTGTAGCTTACTTTCTTAGGACGCTCAATTCTTCTTGGTCGAGGGTAAAGTTTTATGTCGGTTGAGTTATCTTTGACAGTCAGAGTACAATCTTGATATGGTACTAACGGTGGGTTTGAAATCTTGAATTACCTTTTGAAACATTTATTTTAAAATTCAATTTGAAAGATTTTTTTTTTAGAAGAAAAATTTGAAAGAAAATTAGTTAAATGCTTCATCTAAAACAATATTCGAAGTATTTTATATCTTTTAAAAAACAAGTTATGTCTAATAGGACCAAAGTGAGCATCTTAGCACTAATTGACATGTACTCGGTCTAAAAGGATAGAGATTTGAATCTTCCTAACCAAATGTTGTTGATCCTATTAGAAATTAAGAAATTTATTAAACACTTTTATGGAAGAATCTCTACCATTATATTTGAAATTTAAATCCAATTTTTAAACACACAATTATTATTATCTTTTTAGTACAAAACACAATTAAATGTATTACCATGTATAACAAATTTACATTTCCTACATAAATTTCAAATATATATAGTATTTAAAGAAAAGAAAAAAAGAACCTTCGCCAACGGTCAAATGAATTTGAGACGCCGGATTTCAAAACAAGTCCTCAGTCTCAGTAATTCATTTGAATTTTGAAAAAAAAACAAATCTGACCGTTGAGCTTCTTTCCCCCGTATAAAACCCTCCCTTCCTCAATTCAAAATCTTCACTCTACGCCTTCAAACCCTCTCTTTCTCTCTGCTCTGTTTCATTTCTCTTCTCTCTTCGATGGCCGATTCCGCCACTGCTGAAATTCCGATGGCCGGCGAACCCGCCGGACGGACAAAGAAACCTAGAAACAGTCGGAAGGCTCTTAAGGACAAAAACTCGTCGCCGGAGGAGCCTCAATCTCAATCCACGGTTACGAAGGTAACGCAGCCGTCGGAAGAGGAGATCCTCTCTCAGAACCAATCTTCGGCTAAGAAACCGAAATCGAAAGCTGCACCGAAGAAGCAGCCGGCGAAGCAGTCCTTCGACAAAGATTTGCAGGAAATGCAGGATATGCTTCAACAATTGAGGCTCGATAAGGAGAAGACTGAGGAACTTTTGAAAGCCAAAGATGAGATGCTGAAGCAGAAGGATGAAGAGCTTAAGACGAGGGATAAAGAACAGGAGAAGCTTCAGATCGAATTGAAGAAGTTGCAGAAGTTGAAGGAGTTCAAACCTACTATGGTTCGTTTCTTAATCTTGTGTTATTCTTTCTGTTTCTTTGTTCGCTTAGAAGAAATGAACAAGAAATTGTGACTTTTCTGTTCGGTATAGCTGAAAGTAATTTGTATATCGCAGAGGAGGAATCTTCAGATCTCTTTGGATTTTCAATTCTGATTGTTGAAAACTTTTCATTCTTAACCAGAATTTCCCTATGATTCAAATTTTCAAAGACAAGGAACAAGACAAGAAAGAGAAGAAGAAGTGCCCGGAAAAGAAGCGGCCCTCTCCACCTTACATTTTGTGGTGCAAAGATCAGTGGAACGAGGTAGATTATACCGCTGATAATTCTTGATTATGATGACTGTTACCTACTATGGAAATTTACACTTGCTGCTTGTGTCCTCTGATGTAGATCAAGAAGGAGAATCCAGAGGCAGAGTTCAAGGAAATCTCGAACATTTTGGGGGCAAAGTGGAAGAGTGTTACTGCAGAGGAGAAGAAGCCATATGAGGAGAGATATCAGGCTGAAAAAGAAGCCTATCTTCAGATCACTTCTAAAGAGAAACGTGAGAGTGAGGCGATGAAGCTGTTAGAAGAGGAGCAGAAGCAGAAGACAGCCATGGAGCTGCTTGATCAATACCTTCAATTCAAAGAGGAAGCAGAGAAGGAGAACAAGAAGAAGAAGTAAGTAGTACCATTTTATCTCTTTTCTCTCTGTTAACACTGTGAAAGTGCGCTTCTGATGTTTGATGAAATGTCTGACAGGAAAGAGAAAGATCCATTGAAGCCCAAGCAACCCATGTCGGCATTTTTCCTATTCTCAAATGAGAGGCGTGGCACTCTTCTTGCTGAAAACAAGAATGTTCTAGAGGTTAGATTAACAACTTGTTTTCAGTTCCCGAATAAGGATTTCTCAGTGATTCTGTTTGATTTTGTAGTCCAATCTGTAACACAAGTTGAGATTTCTGTGTTTGGGGATTCTGCTTGCTTAAAGTCCAATTTTGTAACTATGAAGCGTTTTTTCCATTCAGGTAGCGAAGATTGCAGGTGAGGAGTGGAAGAACATGACAGAGGAGCAGAGAGTTCCATACGAAGAGGTGAGCATCCATCAGAATTTAAGACCAATGACTGATTTTCTTAACGTTCCATCCAAGATCAATAATAACTCTTGAACCACATGCAGATGGCGAAGAAGAACAAGGAAAAATACATGCAGGAGATGGAAATTTACAAGCAGAGAAAGGAGGAGGAAGCAGCAGTTCTAAAGAAGGAAGAGGAAGAGCAACTGAAGCTTCAGAAACATGAAGCATTGCTGTTGCTAAAGAAGAAAGAGAAAACTGAGACTATTATAAAAGTAAAAGATCTGTATTTGTCTGTCATATCTAAGACTGTACAATAACATTTAGACTAGCCATTGATATGAGTTTTCTGATGTCTAATGACAAACAATGAACAGAAAACAAAGGAGGAGCGCCAGAAGAAGAAGAAGGAAGGGAAGAAGAATGTTGATCCTAACAAGCCTAAGAAGCCTGCATCCTCTTACATCTTGTTCAGGTTGAACAAAAAACAAAATACCCTCTAAACAGAAGAATTGTTTTTGGAAAGCCTTATTAATGAACACAGTGTCAATTGCAGCAAAGAAGCAAGGAAAAGTGTAATGGAGGAGAGGCCTGGAGTTAACAATGCCACAGTTAATGCATTGATTTCAGTGAAATGGAAGGTTTGTATTTACTGAATTTTGTTTCTGGGATGTACTGTAAGATAAGAACATTTTGGAATTCTGGTTGTGCTGATAAATGGGTCTGTTTTTGTTCTTTATTTTTTTGGGGTTCAATAGGAACTAAGTGAAGGGGAGAGAAAAATCTGGAATGACAAAGCTGCAGAAGCCATGGAGGCTTACAAAAAGGAAGTGGAGGAATACAACAAAACTGTTGCTGAAATGAAGGCTGATGATGAGAAAGCCTGAGAGAAGAATTAGGAAAATTGTTAGAACTAGAAGTGTTTCACTGTTCAAGTGTTTGTTGAACAGTCCCTAACAATGACTGGTTTTGATTTGTTGCTGCTAATCTTGTTTGTTTCTCTTGTAATTTCTTCTCTTGATTGCTGGTTAGATTCTTGGTATAATTCTCAGTGTTAGGTTTTTCTTTATGCTATTGATTTCTCATGCCTGATGATGAGAAGAAAGAATGTATTGATGAAATTGGTATTTGTTCATCATCTCAATGAGAATGTTCTGACTTGTGACTACTGAATAAGTCGGCATCATTGGGGGGTAGGCGTGGCGTCTACAAAGCCAACCAAGGGTATTCTTTTCTTTTTTTTTTTTTTTTTTTTTTTACTTTGAAAAGGGTTACATTTGTTTGTTCTTTCTTTGGAAAATTAATTTATATATATATATATATATCATTGTACTACTAAACAAACTTTTTTTTTTTTTTTTTTTTGAGGAGAACTACTAAACAAACTATGATATTATTTTCTTTTAAAAATTAAATATGGTATTAAGTTTTTATTGTGTTGTATAAAAAGTCAATTCATTGTGTTTTCAAAAAAAAAAAAAAAAAAGTCAATTCATTGAAATTCTTTTTCTTTTTTTGGCGGTTGGAAGACTTGAACTTTTGGAATTCATTGAAATTCTTTTTCTTTCTTGGCCATTAGTACAAATTATTCATTGAAATTCTTTTTCGTTTTTTTGGCGGGTGGAAGACTTTGAACATGACCTTGATGACATTCATTGAAATTCTTTTTCTTTCTTGGTCATTAGTACAAACTTCAATTAAGCTATGTTCTTGGATTGAAATTCACAATGCTTTTAAAAGTTGGTTGGGGTGTTGGTAACAACCTCTTGTTACACAATAAACTTCTTTTATCTGATTGATTTTTGGTGTTTTTCGTACTTTTAAGATGAAGAAGAATAATTATTGAAAGTTATAAATGCTAATTACCTTGAGTTATGTTCGCTTTGGTTAGAACAAACATCTAACTTTATATTGAACTAAAAAAATGATTCCTCTTCAAAAAAAAAAAAAAAAAAAACTAAAAAAAAAACTAAAAAAATGATTCTTTTCAAAAAAAAAAAAACTAAAAAAATGATCCTAATATATTTGGTGCCTTTTAAATTTAAATTTTATTTTAGAAAGTGCTTATTATTTGCTCCTCCTCCTCATATTATTATTATTATAATTCAACAACCGTGGGTGAGGGATCGAACCATCAAGCTTTACCGCTGAGCGACTCAATGCCTTATTAACTACACTCTGATTGATTGTTTTTTTTTATTATTATCATTTGAAGTTGAAAAATTACAAGGTATGGATCAATGATAATATTTGATGTTTTTATTCATTAAACCACTCTTATAAATTATTTTTATTAAAATCTCAAAATTATTAAGAATCATTGTAAACTTTAAAAAATTAATTCTTCTTAGTTGATTTAGCTAAAATTCACAAGAATCAGAAAGTGAACTAACAAACAAAACAAACTTATAAATAGTTATATTTTCTTTAAAAAAAATTATATTTATTTTTAAATTAGTTACTTTTTTTTGTTGTAAAAAAAAATTAGTTACTTTTTTACCTATGTAAAAAAAGGAAGAAGGAAAAAAAAAAACTAAATTCATTATAAAATAACAACTAAAATTTCAGGTTCAAAGTGAGAGACATAATAACATTAAGTCAAAAAGATTTGATGAATCTCCAATCCTCCAATTATAAAATCATGTTTTGAAAAAAGAAAAAAAGAAAAATCTAAAATTTCATAAATATATATATTTTTTAATTATATACGGCACCAATATTCTGTTTTGTTGATTAAATACTCAAAACACCAGCTTTAAAAATAGTTGTGGCGTCAAGAACTAAATAACTATTATGAATTGATGTTTAAATATGATTTGAGTATAATTCAATTATTTTCAAATTTAAAAAAATCCAAAATTTATCACTATATAAATTATTTGCTGCCATTTTCATCAGCCTAAAAAAAAAAGATATTTTAGATAAATGACAAACCAAAATTTAAACCCAAAGGAAAAAAAAAAAAAAAAAAAGAAACGTAAAAGGGATGTAGTTATTATGATATGTTGACTTGTTCCGTCTTTAAATATCATTTTCATTTGCAACCAATGCCGGCAGTTCCAGTTTCAGTTTCGCCTCGCCTTCTCCACCGGCCCTGGATTCCACCGCCCTCCGCCGGCGACAACTACTACGATGGTGAATCTGTCACCGATCACGGACGACCGGTTCTCCTACGACGCTGATCGCCAAAACGACGCCGGAGCAGCATTCGTCCTCCAATCCAAAGGTAACTCGAAGAAGTAGATTTCTCGATCGTCTCTGTTTCTAATTTTTCGATTCTCAGAACGATCTCGACAATGGAGATTTACGAGTCGATGACTTCTTGTTCTGTCGGTTGACGAATAAACAGGGGAATGGTGGCATGCCGGGTTCCATTTGACGACGGCGATTGTCGGACCGACGATTTTAACGCTGCCGTACGCGTTCAGAGGATTAGGTTGGGGATTAGGGTTTTTCTGCTTGACGAGTATGGCGGTGGTGACTTTCTATTCGTATTTCCTGATGTCGAAGGTTCTCGATCACTGCGAGAAGGCCGGCCGCCGCCACATACGATTCCGGGAACTCGCCGCCGACGTTTTAGGTATGATTTTAATTGCTTTATTCCTCTTTTGACTTTTCCGGCGAATTCCGCTGGCAAAAAGTTCCTTCAACTATTTTAGGAATATTTTTATCAGATCATCAAGCGCATCATCGCATCGCATGCGTGTTCCATTTTCTGCTCTGCAATTTTCTGTTTTAAAAACGTCAAAAACTAGAAAAGTCGTAAGACATTAACATTTGTTTGTTTTTATATTTACTTTTTAGAAAGTAATGATATGATATATGAAAATGATATTTTCCAAAAAAAAATAAATAATGAAAGATATATGAAAATGAAAGGTACTTATTATATAGATAGGTAGTACATTGTTGTATTTGTATGATTTTCATTTTTATCGTTTTATAATCTTTTTTTTTTAATGTATATTTCATTTAGAAGCTTTTGTTGTAAAATATATATATATATATTTCTGGACGACATTTTGAAATTTTTGTCACAATTCTGGACGACATTTTGAAAATTCGATGTTAGTTTTTTTTAGTGTAGTTTTAGAAGTAAAAAAACAATGAAGATTTATTTCTTTTTTATTTTTTGAGAGTATTTCTTTTTTCTTTAACTTTTAGATATTCTGTTTTTATAAAATTATTTTACGTAAAAAATCATTTTAGTAATTTTCATTAATTTTTATAAATTACTTCATAGAACTTTTTTTTTTTTTTTTTTGAGTACATCAACATTTGAGAGTGGGGGGATTTGAACCTCTGACCTCTTAGTCGAGGGTACATGTAGCTGAGCTCGCTTTAGATTTTTGTCATTTTTTAAATACATAGGCTTGTGTTTTTGTCATTTTTAGTAGACACATATACAAATATTTAAAGTGTCATATTAGATCAAGTGTTAATGTCTTAGATTTATGTTAAATAAATTTATAAAAAAAATTGATAGCGAATACTAAACTAAGAAATTAGTTTTGAAATAATTAAAATTAGATTGGTTAATAATCATTTAATTTCTTCATTAATCAATTTAAAAGTTGATTACAAAAAAAAAATAATTCTAAAGTGATCATTTCTGGTCAATCACTTCTTCATGTAAAAAAGCTTTGAAAATCCAAATAATGCAAAAATTACACTACTGCCCTCAAATTTAAAGCGACTGCCTTTCTATTTATGGTAATTTGATATTTTTAGAATTAATCTATGCAAATAAACAAAGTTATGATTTTTAATTTAAAATTGTTTTAACTAAAATAGTTTTAAGAAAAACATTTTTTTTTTTTAAAAAAAAATGTTTAAATTCATATACAACATTTAAAAACCAATAGCATGTATGTCAAAAATTGAATACTAAAATAAAATAACATACCATGGAAAGACCTAAAATAGAGCATTCAAAAGTTGAATAAAAAGTTATCAAAGTAGGTTTTATAGCATCATTGACATTAAATGCATAAAATTTTTGTAATACAAATGAAAATTGAATAATGGTATTTGTATTTCTCCACTCCATAAGCCTTAGCTAGCTTAGCTTTTAGAGACGAGCATTTAATACATTGGGAGGTTGAATGGGTTCCCACTCCCAATTACTCATGCACATCCATGTTAGTATATGGTTGACAAATGAAGTCACTTGTCACACATTTGTCTCTTTCTAATAGCCCTCCAACAAACCCCAATTAATCCACACCTCACCTCATACCATACCTACGTGCTACAATTTATTAACCTATGTCTTTCTTTTATTTCTTTTTTATCCGTGAGTGTTCGGATTAGTTTGTTCCTATCTCGACTAGTCTCATGAGACAACTGTCTGATCTCACTACATTTAGTTACTAAAGAAACACGTAGAATATTAAATCATCGATAGGTAGTCGTCATGGATTGAACACATTCAATTTCCTCTGAAGCTCTTTATTTTTCCATGACTCTTTTATTTAGCCTGCATTGCCTTTTGTACAATGTATGTAGGCTTCTTCTAGTGTAAATGTAAAACTTGAGGGCATAACCATTATATATTTCGGAAGTATAAAGGAAAAAATTGTTAAAAATGAACATGTTGGAAAAGAATGTTAAAGTATGGAGACTAGTACCAGTATATTGTATACTGATTTTAAAAATGATAATTTAATTTTCGTAATAAATTTTAATTTTATATGCTAAAAGTATACTGTGTTTTAAACCCAAACTTCATGTTGCCATTTTTTAAATATAGCACAAGAACGACTTTAACATGGTTGGTACTCTATACATCTTAGATTTGAAATCGAGTTGTTTCTTTTTTTTCAACTCAATAATGTGACTGTGATGGTGGGTCTTTAACAAGATGTGAATTTGTAATAAATGCGAATCTGTAAGATTTAGATCTTACTGTTATATATACATTTGAAAATTCGTATTCATGTGAATCCCTTTAATCGAGATTTATTTTTTATTGACATAATTTGAAGTCTTTCATTCTTCTAAGATGTCCTTAAATCGTATGCAAACTTTGAGGTTAGATTAGCAAGAATTTGATGTTCATTATTTGGATCAATATTAAGAATTGAATTAATGAGTTAACAATCTGTTAATGTGTATTTTCCAACAGGATCTGGATGGATGTTCTACTTTGTAATATTTATACAAACGGCCATCAATACTGGAGTCGGAATTGGAGCAATCTTGCTTGCAGGGCAGTGCCTCGAGGTGTGTACTAATCTGAACGCCTTTTATTCTCAGCACTATTATATGTTATATTATTCTTACAAGTTTCGCCTACTGATTTTGAACACAAGAAAAAGAAGACAAAAAAAAAAGGACAAAAGATAGAAAGAAAAAGTCGAACTGCTTTAATTGATTAATTAGTGTGTAAATGTTGACCCAATGAGAACATGTGCAAGTTTTTGTGGGTTTCCTTCTTTTTCTCGTTCACTTTTTTTGTGGTGAGTATTTATGATGAGGTGGGTCTCTGTTTTCTTGATTCAGAGTCCACACACTGCTCAGATTACTGTTGTTAATATAAATTTTATCATATTTTAGTATAGGAAAATGTTCATTTTGCAGAAAAGAATTGATGTGGGTTTGGTTGACAGATAATATACTCGAGCCTTTATCCAAATGGATCGATGAAATTGTACGAGTTCATAGCAATAGTTACAGGGGCAATGATAATTCTGTCTCAGCTTCCAACGTTCCACTCTCTTAGACATGTCAATCTGGGTTCTCTGGTTCTCAGCTTGGGCTATGCCTTTCTTGTTGTTGCTGCTTGTATCATTGCAGGTACGTATTCATGTCACACTTTACTTTTTTCTAGTACGAGTATTGATGTGACTGTGCTACAGAACAGAGTGCTTTTAACAATACGGCTTGATGAAGGAAGGTGTTAAAAAAGTACTTTCTAAGTTTTTCTAAGTTTCTAACACGACTGTTTATTAGCAATTTTTTTTTTTAATTTTAAAATTTGAATTTATTATGTCGTTAAACCTTAAAAAAGATGTCTAAATTTTCGATTGTATAATACCTAGTTGCATAATGGTGCGTAGGAATTAAAATTTTGATAATTAAGAGAGAGGTCTCGTTTGATAATCATTTGGTTTTTTGTTTTTGGTTTTTGAAAATAAGTCTACAAACACTACTTATATCTATAAATTTGTTTGTGTTATACATCTTCTTCTCATGTTTACAAAAACCAAATCAAGTTTTGAAAACAAAAAAAAAACCGTTTTCAAAAACTTGTTTTTGTTTTTGGAATTTAGCTTGAAATGTAGATGTGTCTTCAACAAATATGAAAACCATCCTAAAGAAATGAAGAGAAAACAAGCTTAATTTTCAAAGACAAAAAACAAAAAACCAAATAGTTATCAAATGAGGCTAAGTTTCTTGGTTTTGTTATATATTTTTTCCCATGTTTCAAAAACCAAATCAAGTTTTGAAAACTAAAAAAAAAATAGTTTTAAAAAACTTGATTTTCTTTTTTTAATTTGGTTAGGAATTCAAATGTGCCTTCAATAGAAAAAAAAAATCATGGTAAGGAAATTGAAGAAAAACAAACTTAATTTTTTAAAAACAAAAAATCAAATGGTTATTAAACATGAGTCTGAACTTTCAATTTTGTTTTTAATAGATCATTGACTTATTTGATTTTTTTTTTTGAAAAGTTTAATTCATGGATCTACTGGACATAGAATTGAGAGTTTAATGTCCTGTAATAAATTTATTAATTTAAGAAATGTTAAATATATAATGAACTTATAAGACACGAAATTGAAAGTTTAGGTACTTATTTGACACCTTAAATTTATTGACTCATTAAACACAAAATAGCAAGTTTAGAGACCTACTAGAATAAATATAAAAGTTTAGAGAATAAATATATAATTTTTTTTAAAAACAAATAAGAAATTCGGTTCAGTTTGGGTTGAACCCAACCCAAGATAACCCAACCCGAGAACCAAACCGAATTTTTGGTTTTGAAAAAAAACAACCTAACCCACACCGAGAAAATTTCTAATCCAACTCAACCCTTATGGTTTGGGTTGGGTTGTTTGGGTCACCGGATTACTTATACACTCCTAGTAAAGGACAATCCAAAAGAAAAAAAGAGTCTCCTGACAGCCAAATTGAATTCATTAACTCCATTAATAGCTGAAATTTGATATGCTTGATGTGTTTTTGTTGGTGTGATGGAAGCAAGGAGAAAAGAAGCTCCAGCAAGGGAGTACTCATTAGAATCATCAGCAAAATCAAGGGTATTCAGCGCCTTCACATCGATCTCGATTTTAGCAGCCATTTTTGGGAACGGAATCCTCCCCGAAATCCAAGTAATACTAAAACTACTACAACACTTAATTAACAATATGCTGCATGTGAGACTGAGACTTATTTTAAAATTTGACAACACAAGACATACTGATACACAGGCAACTGTGGCAGCTCCTGCGAGTGGGAAGATGGTGAAAGGGCTTTTGATGTGTTACAGTGTCATCTTCGTTACTTTCTACGCCATTGCCGTCTCAGGATATTGGGTGTTTGGAAACAAGGCTAACTCCAATATTCTCCAGACTTTGTTGCCCGACGCTGGGCCTTCTCTCGCTCCCACTTGGATTTTGGGCCTCGCTGTCATCTTCGTTCTTCTTCAACTCCTTGCCATTGCCCTGGTTAGTCCATCTCCACCATACAAACGTGTATGCAGACATGTCATTTTTTTGTTAATAAACTTAATAAAAATGTCTCAAAAAGTCGTTTTGAAGCAAACTTTAACTTCAAAGGCTAAAGTGAAACTTTTAAAAATTTAGGGGTATAATTGAAACTAACCTGCCAATGTTTATAATTTAACGCTGAAAAAATAATTGAAAGTATCTTGAAACCATTATGATGATGCCTTTTCTTTTTTATTCCATATGGTCTTTGTGTATATATATATATATATATATATAGAAATTTTATTTGGATCCCATTACTGCTCTATTATCTTCTCCAACTGTCTACTTTCGCATCAAATATTTTAGACTTTCAAACTTATTTAATTCAAATTGTGGGGTTCTTTAAAAAGTTTGGAGATATCTTTTCAACAGTGTGAAACCATTATGATGCTTTTTTCCTTTTTTTTTTTTTTTTTTTTATTATCTTAATAAAGTACTTGAATTTGACTTCAATTCATCGTTTATTCAGCCTATCAATGGATATTTATGTGAAAAAGTATTTGAAGCCACATGTAGTATGTTAAGAATGAACTTTTGTATAGATTATTGTTTTTCTTTTATTAAATGATTAATGAGGAATTAACCGTGATACTATAGTAGCTTTTTTTTTTTTTTTTGTACATAGTTTAGATCAAAATGGAATAATTGAAAATTGAGACATTCAAATTCAATAATTAACAATTAAGGTCGAAAATAGAGTTAAGCCTTAGCTTATCAAAATTGTAGTATTATATTAAAAAGAAAAATTAGCCTTTTCATAGAATGCGTTTAACCATAATTAATGTTTGCGTTTGTATGGTCCACTAACTTAAAATTAAACATTTCATGAGGAGGGGAAAAAAGTCTTAAAAAAGTTGTTTAGCTTTTTTTTAAAGTAGTAGTAGTATTACTAACAAGGCTAAATTTTTCCGTTGAATTTATGACGAAAAGTGACATGTTTTCAGTCAAACACATCATTTTTTGTCAATAAATTTAACAGAAAATGTCTCCAAGGATCGTTTTGAAACAAATTTCAAACTTCAAGGACTAAAATGAAACTTTTGAAAATTCAAGGTATAATTGAAACCAACCCCATAGTTCACGAGTATTTTTCATGATTTAACCTAATAATAATAATAATAACGTCTTTCTAAAAGCAGTTGTCTAATGTACAATACTTATTTCTTACATGGTTCATTGAATTGAATTTGAACCTTAAATGCTCCAAATTTTTTAGGACCCATTGGAATACCTTTTAGTTTAAATGTTTTTCAAGAATGCATTTTATTTTAAACATTTTGTATAAAAGTTGTTTAAAATTTAAACACTCATATGTTTGGTTATTTTTCTTCTCAAGTGTTTTTATACACAAGTTATTATATATACTTCAAAACTCTTTTTAAAAAATTTGCTTTCAAGTGTTTCTCTAGAAATGATTTATTTTTTAATAAGTCATTTTTAGTGGTTGTCAAACACAATAATTTTTTTCAAAGTTAAACACTTAAAAAGTTAAACCAAACACACCCTTAATACGCAAAACATATACAACATTTTACGAAAGAAAAATCCCTGGAACTGTTCACAATGTGAAAATATGTCCACATAGAAAATGATTTGTGAGTTGTAATTAATCAGACTAGCTAACTCAGTGGTGGGAATCTCATCATTTACAAACGGCAGGTGTATTCACAAGTGGCATACGAGATAATGGAGAAGCAATCAGCAGACGTAAAGAAAGGAATGTTTTCAAAAAGAAACCTTATTCCAAGGCTCATTCTTCGGACAATATACATGATTTTGTGTGGCTTTTTTGCTGCAATGCTTCCATTCTTTGGAGACATTAGTGGTGTGGTTGGTGCCATTGGCTTCATTCCTCTTGATTTCATCCTACCAATGCTTCTCTACAACATCACTCACAAGCCACCCAAATCCTCCCTCACCTATTGCATCAACCTCTCCATCATCATCGTCTTCACCGGGGTCGGGATCATGGGTGCATTCTCTTCTATAAGAAAGCTCGTTCTCGATGCCCAGAAGTTCAAGCTCTTCAGCAACGATGTCATCGATTGAGCCTCTACTTCTAAGGTAACATTCGTCGTCGATCGATACTGTCTTCTCTCATTGCGCCCATTTGAAAGTGCCCTTAGGGTCGGTGGATTGATATCCTAGTTGAATAGGACATTTGTTGTGTGAGAGAAGGGGTGAGAAATTAAAGTTAAAATCATGACATGATGAAATATTACCCTATGATAATTGAAAGATGAGGACATATGGGCAAGATTTAGTGGGTAAGGGCAAGTATTCTTGTTTACTAAATAGTTGTGAATTAAGGAAATGATGTCAATAACTAGGATATATAAAAGAATAATTGTAAATTAATTACCCCTTGTATTTATTTTGTTAGTGGTCTGTGTGTGTGTATTTTTTTAGTTGATGTATCTTTTGTACTTTTAATGTGACTGGTTAATTTAATGTTTATTCTTATAATAAAAAAGTTGAAAGAGCTATACTATGATTTAATTTCTTGTTAAAGTTTCCTATTCTTCTCTGGCTCACAAGCTCTCCCCTCTAGTTCTCTTCTGACCAAGTACTAAATAAAGCTCATCAGCTTGGCCCAACTTTATTCTAGCTGTGGCAAGTTGACTGATTGAACCTTGCCCAATAATGTTTGTGTTTTTCATCTTCTAAAATGAAAATAGGAATCAATTGGTATATGCCCCTTGCCTATTCCGCTACATCGTCAATTAAGATAATAGATCTCGTTAGAGAAGTTTGTCTTCACTCGTATATATCAATTATCATGAATGATGCATGGCTCGATAGCGAAACAATTTCATAGCCTCTAGTCAAATTGTTCAAATCTCTTTCTTTTTATATCTATGAGACTTTTATGGAATAAGATGAATAGTGTTGGTTATGATCTCTGTCTCTTTGGTCTATTTACTTTCATTGATCTTATCACTTAGAATTTATGGGTTATTGTGATGTTCTTTGGATCCTTTAAGTTGAAAGACATTGGACACATATAAATATTTGTTTAAATTTGAATTGAGTTCGTAATAGATATGAATCTCAGATCTATTCATGAGATATTTTTAGTTAACTATCGACACAAATCCATCCATCAAGCATCTACATCTCTAGATTTGAATGCGATAGAAAATGGAGAAACAACTTAGACATCACAAATATCTTTTACTTATCTTATCTATAAATGATATAACTAATAAGTATAATCTATTTAAAAGTCAAAGTTTATATATATCTTTAAAAGAAATATATTAACTTTTTCAAAATATATATATATATATATATATATATATATATATATATATATATATATATATATATATTAATTCGAGGTTTATTGATCGAATTAACATCGATTCAAGTTTAAAGGTGTTTGTATTTTTAGCTTTTAATTCATTTTGGTTCTTGTACTGTATTTTCAAATTGCGATTCATTTTGGCCCCAGTATTTTCAAATGTCCATTTTGGCCTTTGTTTCCAAAATCTTAACACAAAATTCATACGCAATAAAAGCCCTTTTTAATATAAAGTTATGGTTCTACATTTCAAGAAATTTATTGAGTGTTTTCTCATGCTTAAATTGTTGTTGAAAAAATGAAATAAAAAAGGAAACAAAGTGACTAAATAGACGCTTTTAAAAAATTTAGGGACCCAAAATAGTCGTTCGAAGATAAAAAAAAAAAACTAAAATGGACAAAAGTTGAAAATATGTAACTCAAAATAAACCAAAGTTGAAAATAGAGATCAAAATACCATTTGAACTCATACATTCGTCATAAAACATATTAATATTGCCTTAAATCTCTATCTTATACGTGAGAATTACACCTAACTAATTTTAGGTCCAATGAATGGTGTCTTTTTTTTCTCTTTTCTTTTCTATTTGGAGGGTTGGTTTTAAATAGTTAATGTTGGAAGTTTGATCAAAGATATAATTTTTAAAAATAATATATATATTGCAAAAAAAAAAAAAAAAAAGTTACTCTCTTCTTATCCCAATTTGAGGATGGGTTGAATTGATTAATTATAAAGTTTACCTAACATTATCTTAATACGGTTTTGAGACAACAAAATACAACTAATATATTCACATGATTTTGTCTCCTTATGTTACTTCCAAATATCCCCTCTCCTACCTGTCTGTACTCGTGTCTTCATCTTGTTTTTTTTTTTTTTTTTTTTTTTTTTTACAAGACTTCCATATTTTTTTTTTTTAAAAAAAAAGTTTTTAATAAACAAACAATTGTAGTTTTATGTATGTAATTAATTTGTAAATAAAATGTAATTATTGCAAGGAATTGTGATTTTCTACATTCTTATGAGCAATAAAATACGATTTTCTAATAAAAAAAATGTGAAATCTTTAGAAATAAAGGTTTTTCAAAAGAGAAATTGAGAAGCTTCTAAATTAAAATTGGTTTGATAGCTAATTTATTTTTAGTTTCTGTTCAGAAAATAATCTAGATTGGTTTTCAATAATTATATTTAATATGGAAAAATTATCAAAAATGAAAAGCTAAAATTGATTAAATGAGTCATATTCAACAACCATCATAATTACTTGAAAGATTTTGATTATTATAAAAAAGATAATAATAATAATTACTTTTTTTTTTGAGAAATAATAATAATTACTTGAAGATTAAAGCCAACAAAGGATTAATATGCAAGTCAAAGCAATAAAATTTTCAGCTGTGGAGGTATAAAATATTCAGTATCATTTTCAAATCCTTATGATATGATTTCCCAATAAAATAATTAATGATTGAACAAATGAGAGAGGAATATCAGGTGTGGGTAGCCCTCATTTTAATTAGATGTTCATCTTTTTTTTTTTTTTTTTTTTTTGGTTTAGTTTTTTTTTTGGGAAAATTACTTTTTTGGTTCCTGAGTTTTGATTAATATGTGCGTTTGGTCCCTAAGTTTTCAAGGTAGACCTTTTTAGTCCATGAGTTTTGAGAAATAGGTTTAAAAGGTCCCTAATATTAATTTTTCAACTTTTTTAAATTAATATTTTTGTATCATTTTTTAATATCGAATGGTTTTTAAAATTAAAAAAAAATTAAAAAGTATTGATTTAAAATTTTGAAAAAATAATATTAGGGACCTTTTAAACTTATTTCTCAAAACTTGGGAACTAAAAGGGTCTATTTTGAAAACTCATGGACCAAACGCACATGTTCCTCAAAACTCAAGGACCAAAAAGGTATTTTTCCCTTTTTTTTCTTCTCTCCAAAAACACTTTTAGTCAGACCTAATTAGAAAAAAGAATGTTTCTTTTAAGAGAGCTAGATTAAATTAATAATTTAATTTAAATCTGTGATAATATGGATCCAAATTTATTTCCAAATTCGAACAAATTTTAAAAAATCACATCGCATTCTTGTCAATGTACTACTTAATTTGTATGCAATAAATTATTGAACAATAATTTAATTATATGAGTACAAAAACATACACAAATATTTCTCATTTATATGGAGACAAATAATAAACCACGATTTTAGATGTTTGATAATTTGATCCCTCATGACAAATGACTAAGAGTCAGATTGATCTATGACAATTTAAACTCTAATCGATACCACTTGTGAACATAGACAATATTTATTGAAATCAAAATTTAGTTTATAAGGTAAGTATTAATTTCCTTGTAATTATAAATAAAACAAACCAAAATATATAATATACGAAGAGAACTTAACAAATCTTTGCAAAAAGGAGAATCCAACCAAAACAAACCAAAATTATTTTTAGTATTATACATTTTGATTGGATTATTTTTTTTTTCTTTCTCATTTACTTGGACTCAAATCAAATTGTTTGGATCTAAATATTTCTCAAAATCAATTAAATTAAATTAGTCAATCTAAACATATAGCTCAGTGGATAAGATACTAATTATCATTTGGTTCAATCATCCACCCCGTAATTATTGAGTTAAAGATATATTTTTATTACTTTAAAATTTTATGGTCATTTTAACATACGAAAGAAAAATATAAATCGAGATATGGGTAACGAACTCTAAAATAGTTAAATCTCTCCTCACTAATTAAGGGTGCAGGCTAAATTTTGAAATAGTGATGAAACTGAAGATCAACCCAAACCGACCCGTTTACCTTTCAACTTCTAGTCGTTAAAAGGAGTTTTTTTGAGGAAAAAAAAGTTTTTTTTTTAAAAATTTGTTTTTAAAACTCAAAGATATAAACAAAAAGTTATAACAATATTGCAAGTAGGGATATTAAATTAACTAAGATATGAAATGAAACTCCCTCACCAAAATGGGACAAATTTTTATGGCTCTCATGGCATGGCCGTGAACCATAATGGAAAGTTCCTTCTTTTTAGTTTTGCTTCCTAACCATTCCCTTTCAAACTTCACCAACCATTTCTCTCTCTCATCCAAATAATTTTTTTTTTTTAAAAAAAATCTCTAAATACATCTTCAAAACTTCACAAATTATTATTATTATTATTATTATTATTTTCATCTCTTCCTCCTCTTTCAATCACCATCTTCTCTCTGCAAAAAAGTAGGGAGAAAAAAGCCCTTCAAACCAAAGACAATCACAAGCCCAAGCCTCTTGTGTGGGACTGTGGAAGCTCTCTCTATGATTCGTTTGAGCTCAATTCTCTCAAGCAACATCTTGATTCTGCCATAGCATCAAGAACTTTGTCCATGCCTCACCTATCCGACCGCCGCGCACCGCTTCCCTCGCCGCCTCCGCCCCGGTGTGTGATGATGCCGGTGTCCAAAGCTTCTTCGAAGTTCTCTCGGTCCGTCTCGAAAGTTCTTCGGGCTCTTTTTCGATTGAAACCTAATTCCAATACCTCGATTTTTCGGGCTCAAGATCAACCCAGAGATGGATTTTATGTCTTCTATGAAGTCGGGTCGCTTTCGACGATCCCCGAAGTCCCCGAGGCCGACTTTGGAGCCGGTCTTTCGCCGGAGATTAGCTCCTTGGTGAGGAAGACGGCTTCTGAGAGGTTCACGGCTAACTCCCTTGGCATCTCTTTGAATGTTTGAATATTTTTACTTAAGTTCAAACTAGAGATTACTATATAGTTAGCAAACAATATTAATTAGATTATATAGTTTATATATGTGTCTAATAATTATGTTCATATGTACTTCTTTTTCTTGTAATTTTTTTTAATGTTTAGGGATTATGATTTTGAAGCTTAAGCTTGAATATCTCATGTCCTTTTTTTTTTTTTGGGTAATTTTGTTGACTCTTTTGGATCCAATCTCTTTGTATATGCATGAAATATTACTTCATGAGAGAGGCTTAATTTTTTTTCTCCTATTCTGTGGAATATATTTGAGGCTTTCCTTTTTTTTATTTTATTTTATTTTTTTTTAATTATCATTTGTTTGAGTGAAATTCAGTTCAATTAATCAAATTTGATTTAAATAAATATATGGTGGAGTCAATTAGACTATCAAATCATTGTATAATTAATTTAATTTCATCTTATTTAAATTATCCATATTCAAATGGAGTTGATGATTATTTCTAAAGGAATTAATCAACTTGGAAATTAAGAAATATTAATCCATAACATGAGTTTGTAAATGGTGGTTTACTAAAAAGTATTATTAAGTTTCATTATAGTTTATCTTGGAGCGATTTAACTTAATAAAATAATAATAATATATAGTTTTCTTTAGCTGTATTCAAATCGATTAGGTAAAAGATTGAGTAAATTAAAGATCAAATCAACTTTATTTAATACAATTTTACAGTAGCAATCTTGCTGTTCCAACCCAACTTGATATTGTCTGTCTTGACAAGTTATCTACAGGGTGATAGTTAATGAATTTTTTCAATTTACAAAGGGTATAAATTTTCCAATTTTACTGGTATTGGTAGGGGAAAAAAAACAACAGAAAACTGACTCTTTCACCTTATAACTCAACTTAATTAGCCAATTTTTATATTTGTTTGGGTTTTGTGCAAATATAGCATAATAAAAAAATAAACTGATCTAATATGTTGATCGGACTTACCTAACTCAATTGGTTAAAGTATTAGTTACTAATACGAGCCTTGAGGTTGCGAAGATTTACTCTTAAAGAAAAAAAAGGTGAGGATTTAACTCCACCCTTACTTTTCTTTTAACTCAAAAAAAAAAAAAAAAAAAAAAAAGTTAGGGAGAGTTTGTTTGTTAGGAATTCAAGACTCCTATTAATGTGGACATCCAAACAAGTTTATTTGTTTTTGTAGTAACATAGGATATTCAGACATCTTGAGATATTTGGATATCTTAAGACGTTCATACAAATCTAATTATATTCTCAAGTTGATGGTCTCTTAATCCATGGTTTTTTGAGATTCTCATATTTTATTTTATCATAAAAACAAATCAATCTGTTCATTATTTACATATAAAATATCCCTAAAAAGAAAAAGAAAAAGAAAAAGAAAAATATACATATAAAATAAAATTAATTTAAATTGCATATCATATCACAAATCTAAAGTTCATTTATTTTACTTTTTCAATAGTGATAATCCAAAATATATATATTACAACCTGAGATTATTTTTCTCCAAATTTTCTCTATTTGATAATGCACACAATACACATATAATTTACTAAAAGAATACCATCGACTGTATACACTTGTCTTCTTTTGAGTTAAGTTCAAGCATTTAAAAAAAAAAGTTCAAATTATATAAAATAAATATATAAATTATTTGAAGATAAGGAGGGGTAATGTTAGAATAATGCATGATTTTAGAACATTCTCGTGTATAAATCTGGTCAAACAAATATAGTTATCTAAATATTTTTATTGGAATATAAGTTTGTATTAGTTTTATTCTGGTTGTATCAGTTAACCAAGTTTGTTATAAACTAACAAACTAATCTTGTAAGCACTGGTTATTTATACCTTCAGTGATTAATGGAAATATTATGCAAGGTTTATTTACCTTCTCTGAGTTTTAATATGGTATCAGTTGAGTATTCCTTTTCTCTTTGAAGGTTTTGTCTTGCATCTTTCAACGCAATGGAGGTTCGTGGCGACGACGTCAATTTGGAAAACCCAAATATTCCTTCTTCTGCGATTCCCTCCCCTGCGATTCCTACGCCCGTAATTCCGTCCGCTTCTTCGGCGTCTTCTACGGCTGTTCAGTCTATGGTCGACCACTATGTCCTCAATCCGTATTATCTGCATCATTCCGATAGTACGAATCTCGTTTTGGTTTCTGATCCGCTCACTGAATCCAACTACACTACCTGGAATCAAGCAATGTTTCTTGGTCTCACCGTCAAGAACAAAGTAGGCTTCATTGATGGATCTCTTCCCTGTGCGACTGGAAACCTCAAGAATTCATGGGTAATCTGTAACAGTGTTGTCACCGCCTGGATTTTAAATTCTTTGTCCAAAGAAATTTTGGCAAGCATTAACTTCACGGATTCGGCTTGGGAAATTTGGCTCGATCTGCAACAGCGCTATCAACGAAAGAATCGGCCTCACATCTTTCAATTGCGTAAAGAACTCTCCAATTTGGTTCAAGGTCAAGATTCGGTCACCACTTACTTTGCCAAACTCAAAACCCTCTGGAATGAGCTCTCTTCTTACCGCCCTTCCTGTTCTTGTGGGCGTTGTACCTGCGGTGGTGTCAAACAGTTATTCGAGTATTTCCAGACCGAGCACGTTATGGCCTTTCTCATGGGTTTGAACGAGTCTTTCCGGCAAGTACGAACTCAACTTTTACTCATGGAGCCCGAGCCTTCTGTTCAACGAGCTTTTTCTCTTGTTGTTCAAGAGGTTGAACAATGTGCCTCTTCTCCTGGTGATTCCTCCACTCCTGTTGCTCTTTTTGCAAAAGGCTCCTCTAGTTCCACGACATCTTCAACTCGGTCCTCTAATTCATCTTCTAATTCCTCCAAGAAGAAAGAGAGACCCGTTTGCACCCACTGTGGCATACTTGGACATGTAGTTGAGCGCTACTACAAACTTCATGGGTATCCCCTTGGATATCGCAAACCAAAGACGGAGTCATCCATTGATTCAACAGATTCTTTATCAGCTCTCAATGCCGAGCAGTGCCAAGGCCTTCTTTCGCTATTGCAGGCTCATTTAGCTAAGGCTAAAACAGATTCTCCAACCAGTCATGTAGCAGGTACTTGTCTCTCTGTTTCCAATCCTGCTTTCAATTATGATATGTGGATTATTGACTCTGGAGCATCGACACATATTTGCTTTCAAAGAGAGTTATTTTTGTCATTAGAATCTGTTTCTGGCGTCTCTGTCTCTTTGCCGAATCATGCCCAGTTATCCGTTGATTATGTTGGCACAGTTTGCATATCCCCTGGTTTTATCTTAAAGAAAGTGATGTTCATTCCATCCTTTCGCTTCAATCTTATTTCGATCAGCATGCTTACTGCTGAAATGGCCTATGTTGTTAAGTTTACTGCTGACTCTTGTGTTATCCAGGACAAGTTCTCTTCGAGGATGATTGGCAAGGGTAAACTTTGGCAGGGCCTATATCTATTGCATTCTGATCAGCAAGTTTCTGCTAATGTCTGTGGTTTTTCTGATATTTCATTTGATTGTAAATCCCTCAGTTGCAAGAATTTTCATACTTGGCATGCTAGACTTGGTCACCCCTCTCCTAGGCACTTGGTTGTTTTAGACAAGATTGTTGATTGTAAGTCTTTAACAGCTGGTTGTAAAGTCCCTTGTTTAGTATGTCCATTAGCTAAACAACATCGTTTGTCTTTCAAATCAAATAATCATTTAGCAGACAGGTTTTTTGATCTAATACATTGTGACACTTGGGGACCTTATAGTTCTTTAACTCACTCGGGACACAAGTATTTCCTAACTTTGGTAGATGACCACTCGCGCTACACTTGGGTTTTCTTAATGAAGGCTAAGTCTGATGCAAAAGCCATAGTTCCACAGTTTCTCAAGCTTGTAGAGAATCAGTATGGTGTTTCTGTCAAACAATTTAGGTCCGACAATGCCCCTGAATTGACCTTTACAGAGTTATTTCAGTCTAAAGGGATCATCCACCAGTTTTCTTGTGTCTCTCGTCCTGAACAAAATTCGGTAGTGGAGCGAAAGCATCAACACCTACTCAATGTAGCACGGGCTTTGTTTTTTCAGTCCCGTTTGCCTATACATTTTTGGGGTGACTGTATATTAACTGCTTGTTTTCTAATAAATAGAACTCTTTCTCCAGTTCTTGGTTGGAAAACACCCTTTTATTCTCTAAATGGGATAGATGCTTCTTATGACTCTCTTCGGGTTTTTGGATGTCTTTGTTTCGCTTCCACCTTGGCAGATGGATGTTTGAAATTTCATCCTCGAGCTGTTACTTGTGTCTTTCTTGGCTATCCACCCGGTATGAAGGCATTCCGCTTGTATGATATTCAAAACAAGAAGGTTTTTGTGTCTCGCGATGTTGTGTTTCATGAGACCATCTTTCCATTCCATCACATTACATCTCAAAGTGAAGTGACTGATCCCTTCCCAGATTTAGTCCTACCTAAATCCTTTGGATTTGCTGGTGTTCCAAGTGATGTTGTCCCTGGTGTGCCTTCTAATTTTGAACATCAGTCTGTTGATGTGCCATCTGCCTCCGCAAGTCAGCCTTTCGTTGATACTCCTGCTGTGGCAAATGATAATCTACCTGACCAGTTCACTGAGGATAATCCATTTGTTGATTCTCTCGCATCTGCTGAGTCTTTGCAACTACCTGCCATCAACAATGCTGATCCGCCTATTGCTGATTCGCCTACTGTCATAAGTCCTCCTATTGTCAATAATGCTGATGCATTACAGCCGACATTGAGGCGCTCTTCTCGGGTATCTAAAGCTCCGTCTTATCTTCGGGACTATCATTGTGCCCTTCTACACGGTGCTCATGATGCTTCAACCATTACCAAGTTTCCGCTAAGCAAAACTCTGTCCTATGACCGGTTATCACAAAATTTCAGAACTTTTGTTTTGAATGTGTCTTCTACCTATGAACCTCAATTTTATCACCAAGCTGTCCCATTTTCACATTGGCGCAATGCCATGAATGATGAGCTAGTTGCCATGGAGTCTAACAAGACTTGGTCTGTTGTTCCCCTTCCTTCAGGCCATCACTCCATCGGTTGTAAATGGGTATATAGAGTGAAACATAAAGCGGATGACAGCATAGAGCGTTACAAAGCTCGCTTAGTTGCAAAGGGTTACACGCAACAGGAAGGGTTGGATTACGTTGAAACCTATTCCCCTGTAGCCAAGCTTGTAACTGTCAAAGTACTTCTAACCATTGCTGCTTCCCATAAATGGCCTTTGGTACAGCTTGATGTAAATAACGCCTTTCTCAATGGCGATTTATTCGAGGAGGTTTATATGGATCTTCCTTTAGGATACAAGCATCATGTATCCCATTCTCCAAATCAAAGATTGGTTTGCAAGTTACATAAATCAATTTATGGCTTGAAGCAAGCCTCGAGACAATGGTTCGACAAGTTTACTCATGTCTTACTATCTTTTGGTTTCTCGCAAACAAAGTCAGATTACTCATTGTTTGTTCGAGGCAATGGTTCCTCTTTCATTGCTCTCTTAGTCTATGTGGACGATATAATAATTACAGGGGCTTCTTCTCATATGATTGATGAATTAAAGAACAAACTCCATAATTCCTTCAAACTGAAAGATCTTGGGCAGCTACGATATTTCCTTGGTCTCGAACTTGCACGGTCTTCCAAGGGAATATTTTTGTCTCAAAGGAATTACACTCTGCAGCTTCTTGAGGATACAGGTTTCCTTGCTGCTAAGCCTGCTTCTTTCCCGATGGATCCTCATTTGAAGCTCAAATCTGATGAAGGAGCACTTCTTCAGAATCCTTCTGAATATCGTCGGCTGATTGGGCGTTTACTCTACCTCACTGTCTCATGGCCTGATATTTCTTTCGCTGTGCATCGGTTAAGCCAATTTGTGGCTCAACCAAGGCAGCCCCATCTCAATGCAGTTCATGGCTTGTTACGATACTTGAAAAACAGTCCTGGACAAGGAATTTTTCTGCAGGTCTCTGATTCTTTCCAGATTCGTGCATTCTCGGATGCTGATTGGGCTTCATGTCCAGATTCACGCAAATCCACCACTGGTTTTTGTATTTTCTTAGGAAGTTCTCTTATTTCCTGGAAAGCTAAGAAACAAACCACGGTCTCCAGGTCATCTGCCGAGGCCGAATATAGGGCACTTGCTGCCACCACCAGTGAAATCATTTGGTTACAACAATTGTTAGCTGATATTCACATCAAATCTGTTTCTCCAGCTCTCATTTTCTGTGACAACGACGCTGCCATACACATTGCTTCAAATCCCATATTCCATGAACACACAAAACATATCGAGTTGGATTGTCATTTTATTCGAGAGAAGGTTGTCAAAGGTGATGTGAAGCTCCTTCCAATACGGACCCATCTACAACTCGCTGACATTTTTACCAAAGCTCTTCCTGCTTCTGTTTTAAATCCTTTATTAGTCAAGATGGGTGTCTTAAATGTTACAAGTCCATCTTGAAGGGGGGGGGGGGGTATTGGAATATAAGTTTGTATTAGTTTTATTCTGGTTGTATCAGTTAACCAAGTTTGTTATAAACTAACAAACTAATCTTGTAAACACTGGTTATTTATACCTTCAGTGATTAATGGAAATATTATGCAAGGTTTATTTACCTTCTCTGAGTTTTAATAATTTTAACATATGTGAACATCTTTTGTAAATTTTGTTTGCAAAACAAATATGATGATCTAAAGATTCCAAACATCTAATATTTGAAAATGTAATCTAGATTTCTTAAAAACAAACATCACCTCAGTAATCTCAACATCCACCTAAAGTTTCAACTTCATCTTGATGCATTGATCTTTTTTTCCAATCAAATGCTTTTTTCTTTATTTTCTTTTTGAGTTTAACAAAGTGATAAGGACTATCTAACCTTCAACATTTTAAAGAATAATTAATATCTTATCGGTTGAGCTATGTCCATAGATTAGTAAATCCTTATTACTTTATAACAAAATAATGGTGTAAGGTTAAAATACACTTTATTAGTTTAGTTGAAAACTGTTTATGTTTAGTTTTTTTGAAAATAGCTACATCACACACTCATAAAATTTAAAACTTATTTAGTTCTCATGACTTGACTTAACCACATAATAATATCTTTTCAAAAAAAAAAAAAAACATAATAATAATAATAAAAAATTTGCTTGGTGTTAATAGAAAATTGACTTATTAAAATGTTGATCATTTACATCCTTATAAAAATTTCCACTTCAAATTTTAAATATATAGGAGATGACGTTGAAACTTTTAAAAAGCTAACCAAATTCTATATAAAAATAGAAAAAAAAAAAAAAAAACTCAAACATTATAAATTGAAAAAATATATTTAACCATCGTGTTCTTTTAATATTTCAATTAAAATAGAGGGGATGTTTTTTTTTTTTTTTTTTTTTTTTTTTTTTTTTTTTTTTTTTTTGAAATTTTATTTTTAACATTATATATTAGAAATATGAAAAGTGGAATTTGAGGATCTAATTATTAGAGAAGTAACAAATGGTACTATCATTTTTATTTTTTGGGAAATGGAAAACATGGTCAATTAAACTATATTTAGGTTGCTTTGTCAATCAAATTACAACTATTAAATATTAATATAAAGGTTTTTTTTTTTTTTTACCATAATATCAAATCTAACCTAAATAATAGTAGATTTATCACATCACAATTTTTTTTTGGAAAATAGCACCACCATAATAACTAGTATATGAGTAATGCACATAGAGTAATGTGTTTATGTATATCAACTATATAGCCAAAACGAGCATAACTTGGTAGATAAAACACCTATGATATCTCAACTGTTGATGGTTCAATTCTCAACTTTCACAATTGTTGAACTTCAAAAGGCATATCAATTATGTTGATGACAAAATTTGGACAGGAAGAACTCACTTGACCTTCACGTGCCACCAACGGTAAATTTGTTTGAGATGGGGGAAGACGTGGCCTACAAGACAGAGAAACCTGCACACCGGTGTGGTGCTTGCCACACCGCCTCCGATGCTTAAGTCATAAAGCGGAAGGAGGAGAGCAAGAGGAGAGAATAGAGAATAGAGTTCGGGATCCCTTATTCAGTGACGAAGACGAGTTTAAATACCTGCTCCTGCTCCTGCTCTAGGGTTTCTAGGCGTTCGGAGGCGATCCAGGACTGAACCGAGTGGAGGCAGAAGGACTCAACCTCGGGCCGAGGCTGACCATATGGGTCGACCCAAGGCCCGATCCCTCCGACCTTGGCCCGACCTTTTGGCCTATTTGGCCTCCGGAGTCCATTTTCCAGTCCTATTTCTGGGCTCGCATTTGGTCGTCCTTATCAGCTCCTTGTACATCGGAGTGATCCAAAATTACCTGTAACATTATATACTTTATCAATGATATAAAAAATGTACATTAGTGATATACCTTCTATTGTAAATACTAACGATACATTTTACCCGTAATTTAAAAATGGTATAACAATGATATATTAGCAAGAAAAAATGGTCATATTTACAAATTAACCTTTCGTACAAAAAAATTCAAAATATAACTTTTTCATCCTTTATTATCATTTTTTGGGAAATATCCATTATATTTTTCTCAGTATAATTCAAAATTTAGGAATTTTTTGTATAAAGTTGTCAAAAAAAAAAAAAAAAAAAAGGAATTTTTGTATAAAAAGTATAAGAACCAAATAAACGAAATATGGATTGAAATTGAAATTATGTTTTCGATTTTTCTTCTTTTCAAAAAGTTGTAAAAACTTAAAAAAAAAAAAAAAAAGTTGTAAAAAAACACAGTGCGCCACAAACCCCGAACCCAGAGGGCTGAAGACTCGTAGCAGGTGAAGGCGCGAACAAGAAATTGGGAGTTGAGATGGAGAAGGCTATGGCGACCTTCGACAATGGCACGGTTTGTTCAGCTTGGAACTACTCCGCCAACAGATTTGCCACCGGTTTGGCCGACGGAACCCTCGTCATCTTCGACTCTCCCGACCCTTCTTCTTCATCGACGTCCTTAACTCGCACTTCAAGCTTCAAGGTTTTTGAGTTTCTTTTCACTGTTTTTATTTCAGTTGGACTTCATACTCTTACTCTGAATTCATGGTTGCTTAGAGCTAATCTTACTTCTAAATGATTATTAGTTCACATTTCAACAATGGGCGACGTCTTAAGATTTTGGTTTCGTGCTTAGATTAGATTTAATGGAGCCTTTCTGTATGCTGTGAGTCTATCGATCAAGAGAGAAAGGGAAATAAGAGTGGAAGCGTTCAATGAGGAGGGAATTATTGGGTATAAAGGAGTGAAATTGGGTTATTGATGGCTGGAGGAGAGAATTATAGATATCGGTCTCTTTTTTATTGAATCATGTCATACTTTTCGCAAATCAGGATAACTAATTCAAAGCCAACTAGGACGTTTGTTCTCTCCCTTCTTGTTTCATCTGGTGGTTTATGTTTTATGTTGTTTTCTTGATGGAGGCAAGGGCTTTAACTTTTAAGCTTGTGAAAATTTTGAAGGTGGAAAGGGCAATGTGCACTTAAAAGCATATTTGGTATATAAATTAAATAGCCAGAAGGCTTGCAGATATATTATTGAGTCATTGATAAATTCATTAATTTCGACACCTCTGCTAACATTTTGAAAGCTGGTAGATGCATTTTGAGTTCTTATTAGGCCTCTCTCTCTGAGATTTTGGCCTGTTAAACCTTGATCCAGAAAAGCTTTTAACGAGTGAAGTTTGCTCTAGCCTTAACCAGGTGAAACCATCTTTGTAGGCACATGAGGCTGCAATTTTTAAGATTGTTTGGGTCCCTCCAGAGTATGGTGATTCTGTTGCATGCATTTGTTCAGATGGATCTGCATCATTGTGGGAGGAGATTGTTGAAGGTAAATCATTTGGTTTTTGTTGACCCTGGGTCC
Organism: Luffa aegyptiaca; assembly: GCA_017139565.1. Taxonomy (NCBI): domain Eukaryota; kingdom Viridiplantae; phylum Streptophyta; class Magnoliopsida; order Cucurbitales; family Cucurbitaceae; genus Luffa; species Luffa aegyptiaca. The sequence continues at coordinate 8,159,969 of CM029405.1, read as the reverse complement.
TCTCTCAAATTTTATTGTTACATTAGCTATGTCTATTTCTTTCATCTTATGTTCCCCTTTACTTGGCCCAAGAGCATTATACATAAATGCTAAACCCTCATTTGACTAAAATTCGAAGTGTCCCTATCATTGTGTAAATCTATTGCCTGTTGCTGCTTTCTAGATGCCCAGCCTCTGCAGTGGAAGCTATGCAAACGCTTCAAAAGTAATTCATCCCAAATCCTTGACATCCAATCTGGAAATTCCTCCTCTGGTCTGAAAATGGTAAATGATGATATTTCTTCTGATTCTTTTTCTAGATATATATCCTTAAGTGCTGTTATTGGCGGATGATTGCTATGTTTTTTTTGCTTCTTGGCAATTGCTGTTGATTTTTAAGGCATACAATTACTTCATTTTATACGACTTCGGAGCTAACTTATCATCATTTATCCCTCCATATTGAAATGTTATAAGGATTTGTTTTAATATAAATGTGATAATTGGATCAACAATAATGCACTGTGGATGGTTAAAATATTTTCTCGTCATTTAATTTTCATTAGATTTTGTTATGTTCACAAAAGCTTCTTTCCTATTAGAAAACCCTTTATATTCTTCTTTTGTTTTGTTTTTTTATTTTTTTTACAGATTGTAGCATTTTCAGATGGTCATGTAAAAGTTTATGAGCTTATGGATCCTTTGGATTTGAAGAGTTGGCAACTTCAGGTGATCTATCTTTTAATCCTTTTTCAGTTTATCTAATTTTATTAGGCTTCGAAAGGTATCATTTGAATAACTTATTCCTGTGTAATCTTGCAATCCGAGGAAAGATATACCGTAATTCTTTTTAACATTGGTAAGACTGATCGATATAATTTCTTCTTTTATAATAAAAACTGACTTTTTGATTTCCTTCAATTCAAAATTATCTATCTTTTTAACCTACTGATGTGTCACATCTATATTCCAATGTTTTAATGCTGCTCCCATTCGGCAATTCCATAGTTGTGTAACTATATCATTGGACATGGATATTTGTGTACTTATCTTGTGAATTGTCCAATATTCATTGTGTTGTGGAACATTTGGGGTGAAAGGAATAATAGAGTGTTTAGGGGGAGAGAGAGGGATCCCGAGGATATATGGTCCCTCACTCGCTATCATGTCTCTCTTTGGGCTTCGGTCTCAAAATTGTTTTTAATTATCCGTTAGGTTGTATCTTGCTTGATTGGGACCCCTTCCTCTAGTTGGGCGCCTTTTTTTGTGGGCTTGTTTTTTTGTATGCCCGTGTATTCTTTCATTTTTTCTCAATGAAAGTTGGTTTTTCATCCAAAAAAAAAAAATATATATTCATTGTGTTATGGTTCTACCACTATGTCAGAGCCCTCTGCTGTCAACAGTCTTTTGAATCATTCTTGGGGTTGCATGAATTTTGACGCCAAATCCTTTGCATTTTGTTGTTGGAAGATTGTGCTTAGAGAATATGGAGATCTGAAATATATTGCAACCAAATTCTCTTTGCTCCAGTCACTTCATCTTCCATCCCTTATCTCTCTTTAAAAGGGGAAAGAAAAAGAAAAGAAAAATGTGGTGTATGGACAGACACATAAACTCTCATGAAGGGAAGTATTTAGTTTGGGTCCTTTACCTTCCCTATGGCTTGTTTATTGACATATTAAGTGTTTCAAAAAGTAACACATCATGAATGGCTGGCTAGTGATATGATATTCATCTAGAAAACCAGATGAGCAACATCTGTGGAGTTTTAGGTGCTTAAAACCATCTTTATTTCTTGCCTTTTGGGTTAAATGAAGACCATGATGATTTATCTGCTTCAAATTACCAAGTTAGTAATGACCTTTTAAATAATTTTGACTCCTATTTTCTATTTTTGTTCAGGCTGAATTTCAGAATGTCATTGATTCCATTTCTACAGTCAGGAAAGCATCTTGCTTATCTGCAAGTATATCTTGGAATCCACATCGAGGTGAAAGACAACAATCAAGCTTTGTTTTGGCTTTTAATTCGGATACACCACAGCTTAATTCTGCCAAGGTATTCCAAATTCTTCTCATCTTATTACTGCAATCATAATTGTGATACAACCAGCTGCTCACAGCGTACTGGTCAGTCTACGATGATTGCATTAACTATGAAAATTGCATACCGTAGTTAATATGGTATTCCACAGGTTTGGGAATTTGATCAGGCTCATCAAAGATGGCTTCCTGTTGCAGAGTTGGCTTTGGCTTCAGACAAAGGAGATGAGGTTTATGCTGTTGCGTGGGCACAAAATATTGGAAGGTAATGGACTAAAGGAGCTACATATGATAGGTGTATCTGTGGCGCATTATAACTTTCAAACACATAGGTTCAGCAAAATATCTCTATATAATTAAACATTTTTATATAACAGATCTGATAAGCTATTTTGCCAAGTGCTAATTAATATCGGATTGCTACGATTAATTTTAAAAAGAAAACAGACTTCCATTACAAATGTTTTAAGAGAGATGGAAAGGGAGACTTCGAAATGTAATGCCTCCCAAATTTCCTTTTAATTCTTCAAGATATATCCCTGAAGATTCTGTGATTTCTCTCCATTAAAAGTTCCCGGGAAATTCCTTTGATAGCATTTCTCCGTGGGACATTTCCTTTTGAACTGTTGGCCTCCAAGAAATCGTGGCTCAAAACCCAAAGGAGCTTACCAAGAAATTATCATGCTATGTTGAACTCTTGCTAGAGAAAACAACAGAAATTTCCAAAAGGAATATACGATCTCTAAAGTTCCAAAGAACCAAATACGTTTGAAAATGATCTATAATATGCATTCTATTTGTTAAAAGTAAGAACAAGGGGTTGCAGGAGTAAATTTAGAGTCATCCAAGATACTGTAGAGTTGGCATGGGTTTGGCTTCCCCCTTTCCAGCAAAAGGGGAGAACAGCTGAATCTACAATTTCTATCATATATTCTATCAAAAAAACAATTTCTATCATATAGAGGTCCATTGGACCCGAGTCTAGATGTAGTAGGTCTGAACATCCCAGGGTATTGCCACTACCCCATTCTTTATGGAAGAGTTTCTGTAACAGTCCGGAGGAAATTAATATTAGAGGCCTTTCCTTATAGCCAACTCATAGTCTAGAAATTGGTAGCTCTTCCCTTGTTGGTTTTTATCATGTAGTCCTTTGATTTCTTTAAAGTTGTTAATAACTTTTGGAAAGAATCACCATGATGAGTCTTGATATAACCAAATTCATTCATGTGTTTACTTAAATCCTTAAAAATTGTTGAATAAGCTTAAATGATAACGGTGCTAATTGTTTTTAAAGTACATTTTAGGCCACATGAGGTAATAGCTGTTGCAACCCAGAAAGGAATTGCAATATGGCGTCTTGGATTAAACCCGGGCACAGATGGAAGGCTCTCAACAGAAAGAGTTGCTCTGCTTTCTGGGCATCATGGCGAGGTATCTCTTCAAAATTTCTCTCTTCTCTCATTCCCATTTATTTTCTTTTATATTTCTTGCAAATCCAAACACGAATGAATTCAAAACATCCATTTGTTAAGAGAAACACCTGGTGTAGAGAGAAGGAATTCATTTGAATCCATATCATTGGAACCTTATAAAATACGTATAATCACAATTGACTGCAAATGTTGCTAGATTTAGTTGTTATGGTTCCATGAACTGTGTGTTGAGAGTTTGTTCTGTTTGGATTATCCTTAGATAGGAGGGAAGATGTGATAGCTAATTGATAATCATGTTTTCACTTGTACTGTCAGGTTTGGGAGATGGAGTGGGACATGGGTGGTATGACATTGGCATCAACAGGAAAAGATATGATGGTCCGGTTATGGCAATCCAACCTCAATGGTGTTTGGCACCAACATGCTGCATTTGAGCCCACTTCTTAACCTTGAAAACATTTTGTTTCTATATGATGTAACCATTTCCTGTATTCAGTATAAGGAAGAATTTTTCAATTAATATTATTTTTGTCTTGCTCAGTGCGGTGCTAAGATTAGGGATGTCTTATTGGGAGACCCTTCGAGAAGATCAAATATCATCGAATCTTTTATTTCTCCAAATTGCTCTTGCTGAGTTGTGACTTAGGTTGCTCAAGAAGTATAGAGTCATCACGCACACAGGAAGAAAGAATAAGTTCACTTGAATTAGAGAGATCGAAAATTGAGTGATATGATGAGATGCTGATGTGAAAGGATAATGAGTACAACTAAGGATAATTTAGTATTTCCATCCACCTTAAAAGAACAGTTCTTGAGAATAACTTTAAAATAAATTTTAGAAATGTAACTTTAAAAGGTTTAACAACAGCTGACAGGGCAAAGAAACTCTCCCTTCTAAATTCGTTCGGCGCTAATGATTGTCGAACAACAATGGTTCATCGGCTTTGCACTGTTTTCAGAATTAAGCTTGTATTGGGCCTAAAATCTGGGGCCAGTTTTTGATCCGATAGGATAGCTGCAGGCAGGATGTCTTAGAAAACTCCCATTTTTGTGGGGTTTTCCTATTTTCTGCTGTGTTTCCCTAAGAACCCGTTTTAAGATTTTGTGATTGTCTGAAGGGCATCGGCACCGATTGATCGACGGGCAGGGCACTCCAACAACCTTTAACTTAGAGAAGCACATCTTCCGAGGCTTTTGCTTCTTTATTTTACTTCACACCAGCTTCTTCTACTTTGTTGCCAGATTGAAGTATGCTTCACATTCAAAGCTGCTGCTTCTTTGTCCCTGAAGCCTGTGAGTCTCTCAAATACTCTTTTAACTACTATTGTGAAGACTGAAGGCTATTTGAAATACTAATGAATAGAATTTTTGGCTAAACGATATATTGGTGGTCAGTCTCCATCAGTTGTATTGTCGTTTTTAGACCTCTGATCTGCTTGTTTATGAAAATTTTGTTTTTGACAATTCTATATTACTCAATTAGTTTGGTGGCCCAGTGAATCCGTAATTCTGGCTGGAGATGGTTTTTCTGTGCTATAATCTGTGGTTTTTTCCTGTCTTTATATGAGCTATAATCTGCTTGGACCAGTGTAGTTAAAATGTTATTATTATTATTTTTTAGTTTTAATGCTACTCTCTCTTCTTTCATTTTTGAATTTTCTCATCACAACGAGAGGATAGCTTATATTTTACTTAGTAACATACTTCTCCAGATATTTTCCGTCTGTGTATGCGTACTCCAATTGAGTATATATAGCTACAAGTTATTAAATGTATTTTTCTAACTCCTGGTTTCTTTATATTATTCCTGCAGTGGGATAATGGTAACCTCTCTCGATCGAGTTCATATATTGAAATTTCCATGTCTGTGTAGCTAACTGGAAGTGCTTTTTGTATCTCCTTTAGCTTGGGTTGAGTTTTTCCTCACCTTTTCTTTTAAATATATTTTTCATTTTATGAAATAGCTTCTTATCCTAAAAAGAACAAAGTCCTTATCAATCACATTTCTTCGATGCATAATTTCATGACTCTGTTTGTTTGTTTTTTTTTGTTTTTTGTTTTTTGAAAAAGTATGGTTTATCATGGCACTTATTCAATATGGGATGATTATTTGGTATCTGCCTGCTTCTCGCCTGTCTATGCTTGCATTCTGTTCTTGATAAAAAAGTGCTTAAAAAGTGGCCTTCATTCTTTCAAGGAACTGACAAATTTACTTCAGTTTTCTTCTTCGATGAGCTTTTCCATTCCTGCTTGGCTTTAACCATTTGTCATTGCTGGATGATCTTGTGCTGCTCAGCCTTAATCATGCCCTCCTAATAATGAGAACCTTTGGTTAGTATTTCATTGACAATTGAAGCTCGTTTACCTTTCTTTCTTTCTTTTTTTTCCCTGATCACTTTCACTATCTGTTCGAGGTGTCAGGGTCTTCAAAAGAGGTCACAATTTTAAAAAAAGTGAACAAAATGCCTATGCTTTATATGGTACTACTTTAACTAACTTTTGGTGGCAGTATCCATGATATTCTTCTAGTGTTGTTGCTTGGTCTTTGTTTTCCTAGTAGATTGGAGAAGATGATTTTGCAATTTTATATTATGTAAGATGACGACCTTGAACTTTTGTTCAGATTCCCTTTATAGCAAGTATGGTGAAGAATAATTGCAGCAACATGTATCATTGTGGTTTAGTGAGTTTCTAGACTCTTTAGTGATGTGAAAACGATTGCTGAAATCCATGTGATTTGATGATTAACAAAACATGTCTCTCTCTCTCTTTTTTTTTTTCCCCATCTCCTTGATGACATGGTGATATTTGATATAATATTTATGCAGATGTGATCTCACTCAAATCTACTAATATAAATAATAACTTCTTAGATCATAGAAAATGCATGATAAACTACAAGGATATATTTTTCAATAACTATTATTGTTATGGAGCTTCGTAATTTTAAACAAGACGTGAAATTGCTTAGTCTAATGTTGATGCAACGAATTGGGATCAAAATTAATAAAAGAACCAAAAATGAACCTGCTAATTATATTACTAATCACCATGCTTCGCTAACATCTTAGAAAATGAAATCTAGGTAGAGACAACCTTCCTTTCTTCTGTTTTGGTGCATGATTGAAGCTATATGCTAAAGGATTTGTTATTAGCCAGGGTGCAGTTTTATTTTCATGCCCAAGTGGTTTAGTAGAAAAATCCTGAGGAATTAAATGGGAAATTCGGGTTGATCTGATCTGAATCAAATGGAAAGTCCCAATCCAGGATAGGGGAATTGGTAGCTGAATTGTTGGCTGAGAAAATCTCATGGACATCAGATTCTGGATGTTGCACATTATGAGTCCCGCCCACGTTGCTCCTTTGGCATGAGGATGGTGTGAAATAGTTTGAGTCAGGTGTGGTTGGGGAGATAAATGACTGAGAAAAGCTTCCCAAGGCGGTGTGAGTGTCTATGGCTAAATGTGAAAAGCCACCATTTACTATGTCCTTATATCCAACAGAAGTTGAGCCGAAGCAGAAGGTAGATGCCTTGGTTTCAAGCTTTTCGATGTTCTCAATAGTTTGATTACTGAGTAAGTTCTCTTGCAAAGGCTGCTTCTGATGATGATCGTGGTCATGGTCGTTTTCCTTCTTTTCTGGTGAATGACATGATTGGGCTAAATAGTTCCCTTGGGAACAAGTGTGCTTTCCTCGATATGTAATTTCAAACATAGAATTGTCTTCATCTGATCTCTGCACTTGCTTTACTGCCCAACAATTCTGAGTATTACGGAAAGTGCATCTATAGTAGCTTCTGCAAGTATACAATAACCAGGTATTAGACTAATTGATATGGAACAGAGAAGAAATCTTATCTTTAATAGGATCAACTTTAGTTCTACAATATGTTTCAACATCGAAAATTAGATTTTTTCCTCGTTTCAAAGTAATTACTGTATTTTATTTAGTTTGGTTTGGTTTCATGTTATTTTTTATTTGCCACCTATAAGTTAGCTTCTTGGCTTATTAAAGAAAGTGGACTTTGACTTTGAATTTTGAGTTGCTGACATTTCTGCCTCCCGTACTTTTCTATCAAATTCCTTATACTCAATTCTCTTTCTATTTCGCTTCTGGTTTTCCTTCATATTGCCTATTCCATTCATCCATTACAAAAACAACAAAGTATTAGATTTCCCCTCCCCCTTGAATTTCCCTAGCATGTTTGCTTCTAATAATAAAGTAATGATATTTATTTGAAATATTACTGCCTGGGTATTTTGATATATATTCAGTGTATGGCTTGCATGTTTTTCGAGCAGGACGAGGAAGAAATCATCTCACCTGGGATAAGTTGCACCAAGTATGTCCTTTTGGCCGTATTTTCTCCAGCTATAACCATCCTCGTGGGGTCCTTCGAATCCCGTCTCAGAGTTCACTTTCACTTGTTCTGTCCATCTGGGCTGTGTCTTTCTGTAATCACAGATTTAGAAAGATGTTATAATTTTGTTTTTAAAAATTGAACTTGTTTATGAACCTCTTGTATGTCTTTTCTGGGGTCCTGTTTTTAAAAATTAGAAAGGACTGTAGAAACGTTCTAAAGTTGACTTTGAAAAGTTGGAAAGAAAATTCTAAAATCACCTCTTCTTTGATTCCTTTCTGGGGTCCTGGTTGCCCATGAGGCCTCGACCAGAGTCATCACTAGAAGGACTTCCATTAACAGAAATTGGAGAGCCTGGCAAACCAGGGGTTGGTTCTACAGTCTGAGGCTGACTCATTGGTCCATTCCATTTCAGTATCAAAAGAGCCTTTTCATATGAAGATAAAATCCCTTGTACTAATGATCCTCTGCTCTCTTCTGCAGACGCTGAACTCAACTCTGCTCTCAATTGCTTGGTAAGCTCCATCCCCTGAATAAGCTCACCAATGAGTGACTTTTGATCCCAGCTCCACCCACTTTCCATTTTCAATTCCTCTTAGTTTCATAAAATGAACTGAACCTCTACGGTGCTAGTTCATGGTAGGAAGAACAAGAATTCAGTACATCTCTGTTTGAATTTGTAGGTTTTTTCAAGAAGCAGAAGCTTTCTATCTAAGAAGAAGAAGCAGAAGCTAGAGGAAGTGGAAGACCCAAATGGTAAAGAACCAGAGACTACAAACATGGAAGTAGCCAGATAGGTAATTTGGTTAACTGGGTATATTCGTGTTTTGTTAAAGCTGAAGTGGAATAGTGAGAGAGAGAGAGAGAAGAAGAAGAAGAAGAGAGAGAGATTGAAAGGGAGATGAGGAGAGCTTTGGGTTTAAGAAGAACCAGTCTTGGGTTTTTATAAGGAATTCAAAAAGGAAAAGAACTTTGTTTCATTTTTAAAAATTTCTTGAACAGTTAGAAGTTGGGAAACTTTGACTGAGACAAACCCAGTTGCTTTCTCCCTTTCTCTTTCTTTTGATAGGCTGGTCTTTGGTCATTGGAGCAGTGGAGACTAAGATTAGTGTGGAAGTCCAAGTTCAAAAGCTGACCAAGTCCACTCCCACTTGGATTTAACTTCCAAAAGGGTTTCTCTTTCTCTCTCTAGATCCGACGGCTGCGATTTGTGTAGAATGAAATTCCATGATTGAGATAGAGAGAGAAGTGGAAAGTCAAAGTTCAAGCTTGGAGAGTAGACCAAGAATTTTCAAAGCTTATATCCGCGTTGTGGTATAGTAAACATGTGCTTTTGCTCTTTGTTTTTTAAAATCTAAAGCTTATGATTGTGAGTGGACAGCTCTTCCACATAAGACTGCTGACTTGGATTTCTTGCATCACCAAATTCCAAGTGTTGAGACCATTTCTTCTCATACATGTTTTTCTTTTACTTATTTTTCCTTGATACAACATAAATTAAATCTTAGACCTTAGTCTTAGAAAAATTTGTGGTCAAAATTAATGTTTTTTCGTTTATTTATTTTACATAAGTTTGAAATTTGGTCATTCTCATTCGGCTTAATTATTTTATTTGATATGACATAATAATAGTATCACGATATGATGCAATTGAAAAAGTTTTTTTTTTTAATTATTATTTTAATTATTATTATTATTATTTTTTAATTTTTATTTTTACAATATGTGGGGGGAATTCGAATCACATATCTCTCGACTATTAGTACAAGTTTTATGACAGTTGAGTTATGTTCTTGTTGGCAATTGAAAAAGTTTCATTATTCACCCTTTTTATGCCTTATCTACTCTTCAGTTAGGATGATTTTAGTCAATTACATGTTGTTCATGAGTGTTCTAGGTAATTTTGGACCACTTCGATGTACAAGGAGCTGATAAGGACAACCCGACACGAGGCCAAAAATAGGATCTAAAGATGGACCCCGGAGGCGACATGGGCCAAAAGGTCGGAGGGACCGGGCCTTGTCCCGACCCATATGGTCGGCCTCGGGCCACTTGCTTGGGCCGAGTCCGTTCCCCTCCGTTCGGTCCCTGCTGCCCCTGGCCGCCCCGGTTCCACTGGGTTCAGTTCTGAATCGCCTCCGAAAGCCTAGAAATCCTAGAGCAAGAACAGGTATTTAAACCCTTCTTCGTCACTGAAGAAAGGATCCCGAATTCTATTCTCGACTCTCTCCTCTTGCTCTCTTACTCTCCTCATTCCGTTTTCTGACTTAAGCATCGGAGGCGGTGTGACAAGCACCACACCGGTGTTCAGATTTTTCTTGTCTTGCAGGCCACGTCTTTCCCCCTCTCAAACAAATTTACCGTTGGTGGGACGTGAAAGCCAGGTGAGTTTTCCCTGTCTAGATTTGACCATCAACAATGAGTTCTCCCTATTAAATTTTAAAACGTTTAAGGAAAAAATAAAATAAAATTTTACCTTTTTTTTTCCCTTCCTTCCTGTTCTCTCGACAACTGCAAGATATCTTATTCTAAATTTCAATTTCATGAAATTAAACTTTCAACAAGTGGTACAATTTTTACCTTTCATTCTTTTTTAATATTGGATCATATTATATATTTTGCGAAGCGCCATATTATCGTTTTTTTTTCCAATTTTCACCTGTCAAATCAATTTCCAACATTCAACTAAACTAATAAGTGCTACACTTGTGTGATTAATTTTAAAGTCTAGGAATGTAAATGAACTAATGAAGGTGTTAAAGTTCAGTTTGATAATCTTTGTTAAAGAAACATTTGAATTCTTAACCAAACTCCAAAAGCAAAAATAAGTTTTTGAAAACTATCGTCCTATTGGATAACTATCTGGTTTTTGAAAATTATGTTTGTTTTTTTTTTTTTTCAATTTCCTTACAATAATTTTCATTTTGTCAATGGAACAATAGAAATCCTAGTCAAATTTGAAAAACATTTTTTTTTTTTAAAACTACATTTTAAATTTTCAAAACTTGAATTGGTTTTTGAAAACATGGAAAAAAGGTAGATTAAAAAAAAAAAAAAAAACTTATGGGTGAAAGTAGTGTTTATAAACTTAATTTTCAAAAACAAAAAATCAAATGGTTACCAAATGGGGCTACATTTTTGTAGTTTTCAAAACTTGAATTAGTTTTTGAAAAGAAGATAAATAACCAAAAAAAAAAGTAGGGTTTGTAAGCTTAATTTTCAAAATCAAATGGTTATCAAACAAAGTTTAAATATTCAATTGATTGTTACACTATAAAAAATGTCCGATAGGTCTCTAAATTTTTAATTTTGTTTTAATAGATTCTCAAACTTTCAATTTTGTGTTTAAGAGGTTCTTAATTTTGTTCTAATAGATATATTTTTTTTTTTGAAAAAAAAAACACTTTTGGTCCCTGAGGTTTGGGTTAGATTTCATTTTGGTCCCTGAGTTTTCAAATTCGACAATTTAGCCTCTGAGGTTTGGATTTCGTTTCGTTTTAGTCCATCCATCCAATTTTCCGTTAATATTTAATATATTGCTGACGTGACATTGATTTTTAAAATATAAATATATTAAAATAATAAACATATTATTTTTTATTTCTTTCTCCCTCTCTCTCATTCTTCCTCGTCTCCACCACCATCACCACCATCCTACTGTTGTCGCCGACAACAATGTTTTTTCCTCTTCTTCCTTTCTTCTTCTTTCTCTCCATTTTATTTTTTATTTTTAAAGAAAAGAGGGAGGGAGGAGGAGTTCCTCTTCCCCGTTTCCAGCGTCGGAACTGGGAGGAGGAACTCCTCCCTCCCTCTTTTCTTTAAAAATAAAAAATAAAATGAAAAGAAAGAAGAAGAAAGGAAGAATAAGAGAAAAAAAAAAATTATCGCCGGTGGCAATAGTGGGATGGTGGAGGAGAAGAAGAGGAAGAAAGAGAGAGGGAGAAAGAAATAAAAATAATATAAAATAATAATATATATATTTTTTATTATTTTAATACATTTATATTTTTAAAAAAAATTTAAATAATTTTTTAATTAAAAAGTCAATGCAACAATCCATTAAATATTAACAAAAAAAATGGATGGAGAGACTAAAATGAAACGAAATCTAAACTTTAGAGACTAAATTGTCGAGTTTGAAAACTCAAGGACCAGAATGGAACCTAATCCAAATCTTAGGGTCCAAAAGTGTGTTTTTTCCTATTAATAATTATAGTTTAGGTGATAGTTAGATTAGTTAGTGGTGGTTACAGTTATGTTAAAATCAATATACATACGATATTTTTTTTTTTTTTTGACAAATGGATAGATACTTTAGGCTAAATATGTCAAATAGTCTATAATATTTCTCCCAATTCAGTTAAATCCTTCTCAATTAAAACTTCTATAATATTCTTAATATATTAAAACTTCTCAATTAAATCCTTCTCTAAGTTCAAATTTGTTAAACATAAAGTCAATTTGTCATTAAACTATTGTTTAATTAACATATTTAGATGAGTGAGCATGCAATTTAAAAAAAAAAAAGAATTTTATTAATCGAAAGGTTGAATTTAACTAATGATGTATGAGTATCTTCCAAGCGTCTAAATATAATAACAAAGCAATAATATAATGATCAAGTTTTTAGTTAATAAATTTGGACATTTTTTAATGACCTAATTGAAAATTTGTAATACAATAAATATAAAATTCAAAATTTTAAAAGATTGAGAATTGTGAATCAACTAAAAGATTATAGATTATCTCGTACATATAATCCATCCTTTATTGATCTTAAAAAAGAATTATAAAAAGCTCAAACCTTGTTTGGTGAACTTGAAAGGTTGAAACGCAAAAGTCAAAGTGAACATAGCGCAACAGTCGTAATCGTAATTGGTATGTACATCCTAAATGTTGTTGAACTAAAAAAATGTAAATGTCCAAATCTCCCACTTGTTGAACTTAAAAAAAATGCAAAAATATGAAGAAAAAAAAAAAAAAAAAACATGTGTCAAATGCTTTGCCATGGTGGGGGCTTTGAAGTTTCAGTTATAATTTTCCCTCAATTACTCTTTTTTTTATGCTTTCTACAAAGAAATTCCTTATTCTTTTTTTGGGAGCACTTCCCATATTTCAAACTCAATATTTGGAGCTTTTGTTTCAAATGTCACATAATTCCACATTTTCACATCCTCCATATTACCAAAAGCGAATGAAGATTGTTGAATATTGTTGTACCAAACCAAATTCCTATGACACTTTCACATTCCACAAGGATGTGTTTGATTGTCTCGTCAGTCGTCACTATTACTATGTGAACTACACGTTTATATCAAACTCAATTCCTCTTCTTTTTAGGTTTATATTAGTAGTCAAGTGGTTTTTACAACTCGCCAAATGAAGTTCCTTAGCTTCTAAGGGATGAGGTTGAAACATTGTTGATTTAGAAAGTTTTGACAGTCTAATTATCTTTGCATTGTAGAGTTTATTAAAGAAAAAAGAAGAAAACACTAAACGAGATTAAAGAGAGAGAATATGGGAGTGTCATGCTCAATTTGTTTGAGAGGAGAAATATAAGAAGTGAAAAAATGATACAAGAAATTTTTTTTTATATGTTGACTTTTTTTTTTTCTTCAAAAGAACAATCTTCCCATTCAACTTCTTGATATTAAGATTAATATTGAGGGGTGGTTGATTATATGCAACCAACGATGTTATTGAGAAAGAGAAAAATATTAGGTATATCACTAAAATTTGAAGGTTAAAATATCATTTTGATCTCTGTACTTTGAGATTCTTTCCATTTTAGTCCATGTATTTTCAAATATTCAATTTTAATCTATTTACTTTGAATTAATTAGCTTAAAATAGGTCCCTACTATTGGTTTATTGTTAACTTTTCTAAAAAAGTATATTTTTAGTAGTATTCTCTCTATAAATTTTGAAAATTATTATGATTATTTGACCAATTTCAAAAAAATCAGGAGAAACCAATTTTAAGCTTTATTCAAAGTACAACGACTAAAATTGAACAAAGACTAAAATGGTAAATCCAAAGTATAAGGACAGAAATGACATTTTACCGATTTGGAAATAATGAGACCAAAATTGAAAAAATAAACACGAAAATTCGATTAATTTTTTTTTTCCTTTTCCTATATTTGCAAAACCAAAAAGCAATGGCTATAAATGCAAATATGACAAATGATTTTGTTGCCCATTAAAATTACCAATTTTTCCACCAAAATGATGTCAATTACTTGATTATATCTTTTTGACGCCATAAGACTTCACAGTTAAAAAATTTTGAAATATTCTTTCAAAAAAAAAAAAATTGTGAAATATTTTTTCTAATTCACCGATAAAAATTGAAGTGTTTAAACTTTTATTAATAGATTTATACTCTATAGAGTATCAAATTTAGAACTTTCCTTACAAAATTAATATGTAGAGGTGAAAATTTAAACTTTTAACCTTTTAATCGAAAGTATATAATTTTTTTTTTTGAAAGTATATAACTTAAACAGTTTAACTATGCTAAGATTAACATAATTTGTCTAGCCTCATACTTGTAATGATAATTGTTTCTTATTTGGTACAAGTATTAAATACAATTTTTTTTTTCAAAAAAAAAAACACTAAATACAAATTTTATCTAAGGAAAAAAATTATATTTACAAATTTCAAATATTCACTTGAACACTTTTTTTTTTCAACAAATTTAGAGTGAAGATTTGAATTTCAAACATCTAAAAGGAAGTAGTGCCTTAACAAGTAAATTATATTTTTTTCATCACTCCTTTAATAATAAAAACTTCAATATTAAGAAATCTATACATTTAAAATATAATATAAATTTCCTAATAAACTACTAAAAATTTGGGTTTAAAAAAAAAGAAAAACTAATACTTGTTTTGAGAGGGCATAAACGAAAACTAAAAAAGTTTTAAGGGTAAAACGTAAAAGTGAAATGTAGTGTATAAAAAGGGTCAATATTAAAAATATTTATTTAAAAATGAGCTTTATGGCCTCCTTAGGTCTACTTGTAAAGGGGCGAGATAGTGGACGGCCCGTTAAGAGCCCAAAGATTATGGGCCAGAAAACAAGCCCATTAATCAAGTGGCCTTCAAACAAATTAGCCCAGTAGATTTTCTCTTGGTTTTTGACAGCTGTGATGAGAGATATAAATTCAGCTGTATATAGTGACGAAAAGACGAAATTACCCCTTGAGTCACATTTGGTGGGGTAAAGGCAAAGGTTCTATTATGAGTTTTTTTTTTTTTTTTTCTTCTTCTTCTTCTTTCTTTTTCTTTTCTGTTTTTTTTACATCAACATTTGCGGGTGGAGGGATTCGAACCTCTGACCTCTTGGTCGAAGATACATGTCAATTACCGCTGAACTATGCTCGCTTTGGCTCGATTCATGAGACTAGGCTACAATAAAAATTGTACATAGATCAAGCTAGCTTGTATTGATGGATTTTTAACTACACTCTTCTTGGTCTCTTTGGTATTATATTTTTTCGATATTATTTTCGGGTATGTATTGTAGCATTTTGTATTCATGATGTGAGAGTGAAATGAGGTTCACGTTAGTTAGAAAAAACTAAGGATCATGTTTTAAGATATGATAACGATTGAAAAGTAGAAAAGGATTAATACTCTTGTTTGAGTTCAACAACATTTAGGAGTTGAGATTTGATCATTCTAACCTTTTGGTTGAGGAGGTTGATAAAAGAGTGTTTATGTTAATACTTGTTTGTTAGAAATTGTTACTTCTTACCAAAAGCGTGTAGAGATTATAATAAAAATTTAGAACTATTCCAACCAAATTAAAAGAATGGTTAAAGCATCAAAATGACAATTTTAAAAGTTTACCTAATTTTATATTCTTTGATGAGTATGAAAGATTTCATATTATTAGAGGTTTACAGACAAAGAACGTTGTTAAATACAAATATTAGCTTTGATGTTGTATAAATCAACCTAGATAAAATATTTTATATAATTCTTGCTCTACAACAACATTTAACACTATATATCCTTTTAAAAAGTGATTAACCAAGTATTGTGTTTTTAAGATATAAACTATTTTGATAAAAGGTATACATTGAAACTGGGTCAAAGAAGAAAAATTATTAGGTGTTTTTGATGTAATGAGACCCATTTTTAAAACGTTCGGATGCAAATCTTCAAATTTGTTTACTCCTAATAACTGTTGGATACAAAATTGAGGTACTTTTGCGATTTTTCCCTCTTACATCCAACGGTGTAAAACTACTGGTCTCATTGCACCGGAAACACCTAAAATTTTTTCGTCAAAGAGCAACAAAATTTTACTTCCTAGTTTTTTTTATTTAGTAACGACTTTCAATTTAGGAGGGGTAAACTAAAGAAATATAAAATCCTTAGAGACAGGCAATTGTTTCTAAGGATGTCCATGGGATGGGGATGACTTTCCGATCCCCCCTCCCTATTTTAATCCCTATTCTCGTAAAATTTTCTCTTAAATTTCTTAAGGAATTAGTATGATAATTTTTTGCAAGAGAATTTGCGGGATAAGGTTCTTTGGGTAATTATTCTACGTTTAGTTTAGTTTTTTTTAATCTTAATTGAATAAAATAATTCTTTTGATAAATTTTCAAATAGTTAATTTTTTATGGAAAATATTAATTAATTTTCAATTATATAATTAATTATTCATGAGAATCTTCATTTAAAAAGTTAAGTTCTTAAAAAAAGATCTTATTTAAAGATAAAATTATTAAATCTCCTAATAGAAACAAAATAATATTTCATATCAAATTATATAATTATCCGCACGTATAATTCAAATGTTTAACCATATAATTCAAATATATTTAATTATCATTAACAATAAAACTTTTTATATATATTAAAAATAAAATAAAATAATAGAAAAAAAATCAACAAGGTGGAGAACAAGGATGAAATATAAGTTTAGCTTGAAGGGAATTTTTTCTTTCCACTTCCTCCTCCATTTCCCACCTAAATGACAATTCTCCACTCAATTAGAGACAGGTCCCCACGAAGTCCCGTTCCTACAAGTACAAGACAAATAGACATCTATAATCGTCCCTGCTCTCCTAAACATATAAGTAAGCATAGAAATTAAAATTTAAAAATGGACACTTAGCGCACTTTAAATGATGAACTGAACTTTGCCCATTGAATTAATTATTGAACCAAATCTTTGATTATTGGAATTTTGAGATATCATGCAATTGGGAAGGTTAGATAACATTATATGAAAAGGCAAGAGATAAGGTATATATAAAATGTGGAATGTCAAATAGGGAAAATACCATTTTGTGTATTGACTTTTTTTTGCATCTTTATATAAGAATAAGGTTTGAATAAAAAGTTATATATATGCTTTATTCCCTTGCCTCTTAATAATATTTAATTGCCTCATGGAGTTTCCTAAGAGCCATCTTCAAGTGATCTTAATGGGAGAAGTAATCCAATGCCTTCAATTATTTCCAATCTTATTATGTTATATTCATAAAATATTCTCTTTTTGGATATGGTCACTTCTAGTAATTTCTTTATAGACTCCAAAACCATCTCTCTCTCTCTCTACCAATTTAAACCACATGTTGCACAAAAAGATTTATATTAAAAGTGGTTCCATTTAGATTATATTCATTTTCAATCCATTTGAAATATATCTTTTGAATAATTGAGTACCTTTTAAAGAAAACTATTTTAGTTGTTTACAAATAAAATATATACATATATATATGGACCAAATTATAGAAGTTATTCTTAGGACTCCTTAACTCTTAAAAGTTTCAAAAATAGTCTTGACCTTTAAAATGTTTTAAAATATCCTTATTGTGAAGTTTTAGATAGAAAATATTAAAGTTTAATTCAGTTTCCTTAAATACCTTTGGTTTTTCAAAAATTTTAAAAAATATCCTTGCTGGAAAATGTTTCTTCTTCTTTCTTTCTTGCAAATTCTTCCTCAGTTGAATTTAATGAGAAGTTTTGCTTATATGCCATATACTCTTATACCAGAAGTTTTTTTCTCCTTCAACACAATATCCTCCCAAGAGCTAACCAAATTCTTATCTTCAAGCTTTAAGATGACTTTTGCTTCATTTTTGAATTCTTCACGTCTTTGACTTGAATTTTTTTAATAGTCTTTTCACTACTATTCCTTCACCAATCACTATCCAACATTTCTTATATTCATTTTAGGCAAAAATAAATGAAAATATTGTCATATGGTGGTTATAACACTTCTTAAATACTTTTTGAAAAATCAAGTATCAAAACTTAAAATCCATAATTAAAACTCTCACTCATATAATTCTCGAAAGACCAAAAAGAAAAAGAAAAAGAAAAAAAAAAAGAGAAAAGGGGCTACTCCTCTCTTCCTTTATACTCATTTATCGTAATTGAAAAACTACAATAATTTCATGTTTATAACTAATACACACAAATAGAGAGAACAAAAAGAGAAAAAGAAAACTATTTTTCTCCCACTTTTCTTCTTTACACTTCAAAAAAGAGAAAGCTCAATTTCAAACTCTGTCACATAACCAAAGTAAAGCTTCACATTTTTTTTTTCATGGAGGAAGAATTTGCAGAGAAAGGAAGAAAAATAATAAATGTTTTCCAGTAAGTGTATTTTTTATTTTTTTTAAAGGTCAAGGGTATTAACGAAACTTTAACACATTCTCCATCCAAAACTTAATGGTAAGGGTATTTTTAACGATTTTGAAAGATTAGGGGCATTTTTGAAACAATGAGACCCATACTTCAAAGGTATTTTCTATAATTTAGCCAAAAAAAAAAAACATTTATTTTTCTTTTTGGAATAATTAAACATTTGTTTTTCTTAAAACAAGACTCCACTATTTTATATATATATATTAAGTTTAGCCCTTGAACTTTTAAGTTTGTGTCTATTTGGTCCCTTAACTTTAGAAAGCGTCTAGTCCTTTGAACTTTCAATTTTGTATTTATTATGTTTCTGAACTTTAAAAATGTCCCAACAAATCCTTGAACTTTCACTTTGTGTCTAATAATATGTCTGACATATTCAAGATTTTAAAAATTAACCAATTTATTAAACATAAATTTGAATTTTATACCTAATAATACCCTAAACTTTCAATCTTCTGTCTAGTAGGTCACTCTATGAATTTAAAAAGAAATGTCGAATAGGTCAAGGACTTATTGGACACAAACTTGAAAGTTGGGAGACCTATTCGACACAAAAGTGAAAGTGTGAGGACGTATCAGATAGTTTTAAAAATTTAGGGACTTATTTTTAAAAATTCAGGGACTTATTTAACACAAAATTGAAAGTTTGAGGACCTATGTGATACTTTTAAATTCATGAACCAAATAGGCACAATCCTAATAGTTTTGGGACTAAACCTCCAAATTTAACCTAATAATTCAAACCATCCTTCATATATATATGCAAAACTTTTAATAAATAAATAAATAAAATAAAATAAAATAATAATAATAAAAAAAAGGGTTTCCACTACTTGTAGAGTGAAAGAATATTGTTGCCCTAGGGGCTCATTTCTAGCCATCGGCCATTGGTTGTCTTGGACAACACGTTTAAGTCTAGTTTTTTTTTTTTTTTTTTTTTTTTGAGGGGAAAGTCTAGCTAGTTGTTAAGAAATTGATAAAATTGATTAAAAAGAAATAAAATCTTTATCAGACAAATCTTAACAAAGAATGGGAATAAGGGTATATAATATTTCACTCATGCATGCCCATGTTTTTTTTTTTTTTTTTTTGAAAATGAATAAACACAAAAACAAAAGAATCTAACCTTTAACTTCTTTTGAACCCTATAAAAGAGGTTATTCTTAAGCCAATTATCTCATTCAAGAAGATGAAGCCAATAAAAAACAAGAAGTGACTCCAAAAGATATACTCTTTGCTTTCTCTCCCTCAAGGGCTTCGAAGACAATAGTGGTCGATATGATCCCAACGCTTTGTTCGGAACCCTTGGGGAAGGGAACGCTAAAGGTATGTCTTCGCAATAAAAATGAATGGAAATGCAACCGGCCCAATAGATCCTCTATTGTTATCAATTCAATATTCTTTTCTTTCTTTCTTCTTCTTCTTTTTTTTTTTACTGAGGAGCTTTACTTTTAACTCTTTGACTACTTATTTTACGACAATATATTGTGTTTTTAGATCAAAATTTTCATAACTCATTTCACTTTTGATACTTCAACTTTTTAAATATTTTATTTTGTTTCTTAGAATTTTTCCAGACTAAAAAACTATTTCGTTCTCCATCAACAGAATAAGTTAGTAAAACATGTAACTTATTGTGTAGCCAAATTCACACATAATAAATCATAGATTCAATTCATTCACAAGTTTGGATCATTCGATTTATTCACAAGTCTAAATTATAGAAACTCAGCTCGTGTCAGACATTCGGATAAGTATAACATGCCTATCTTCCATCCTTGATAAAAGGGAAAGATAAATGAGGGAAATCGTTGGTGAAAAGCTACTCAACTTATTCTGAAAGGCAATGGGGGAGGGGCCAATACAATTGTGTTTGATGCATGTGATGAACAGAGGTGGACATGACCCACAAAATGGCAGACTTTTTTCAAGTTTGAAAAAAAACAAATAGATAATTTTTTCTTTTCAAAATGCATCTTTTTAACCTTAACTAGGAAAAGCAACCTGCAATGAGAGATTCCCATGTTCCATAGCAATTAATTAGAACAGCAAGTTGGGCTGTAAAAAGGAGGAATTTTTGGCCACTACTTTTTACAATTGTTTTTGTTTTCTCCCCCTCACTTTCTACTAGTTGTTTGTGAAACCCTAGGGGCAGATCAATTCAATAGAATTGATGGTTTTGGATTTGTATAATGGAAGAATCTTTTTTTTAGTCAACCATACTTGGAGGGAGAGATTTAGGGCCCGTTTGGTAACGTTCTCGTTTCTTGTTTCCGTTTCTTCATTTTTAATAAAGAAAAATAGAATTTCATGACCCTAACACCTATACATTCAATAATAATAAACTTATATTCTTATTTATGTTTCGAAAAAATTGGAAACAAGAACAAAAAAGGAGAAACTAGTAAATTGGAAACAAGAAACAAGAAACGAAAACGTTACCAAACGGGTCCTTAAACTTTTGATCTCTTAATGTTAAAACGATACTTCAAGTTGACTTAATGTTGAAGAATCTTCTAAATGGTATAGTTTATGCATTTCAAAAAACCCAACCCATATTGCTTGTGTTCAATTTGTAGGTTTGTGATTTGCAAATGTTAGTCTATATATATCATTAGAGATGACTCATTTTAGAAGTTAATCCCAACTTTATTCTTTCAACTCTTAGTTTATTAAAACACATATCACTTATAAAACTTGGTTTAAGAGTTTATGCTGAAAAAAAAAACCCTAATCCTTGAATTAATCCAAATGCCCTTATTAATCCATGTAAACTAATGATCAAATCCTTATCTCTTTTTTAGGAGTTCAATACATCTGATCTTTTGGTAGAGAATATATATTTTAACTAATTGAGAGATGTTGAAGTTAGGAAACTCTTGTTCTCCTCATTACAAAATGTTTCAATATGTTTGACTTTATCATTAAATTTAGGAACTTTAAAGAAGTTTGCAATAAATTTAATTTCATGAACCAAAAAAAACCAAGTCTCTTTGATTTAATAGACTAATTAACTTACAACTACATGTAAAAACATGAGCGGTTAAAACTATAACAAATGTGATTATTTAATAATGTATTCTCGACACACAACAACTCAAGATGCAATATTTGAGCCAACAAGAGCATTGCTCCATTGACATAAAGTTTATAGCTAGATCAATAGATCAAAGGTTCAGCCTCGTCCCTACACGTTGTTAAAAAAAAAAAAAAAAAAAAGCAATATTTGATTTTGAAATTAAATTCTAAACTTACTTCTTCTTTTTTTTTTTTTTAATTTCTCTTACTGTCTTAATTATTAGCTTCTTATGACACCTTCTTCTCCCTCTGCTGCATTAATGGGAGGCTGATCTTGATTCTTCTCCACCACCCTCACACCCTCTGCCGATCTAAGCACATTTGCCTGTTTTTTCATAAATAAATAAAATAAAATAAACCATAAGGATTTTATTTTTAGAATTCATGCTTAATTGTTAACATGTTTATTTATTCTTTAATCTATTTTCAACAAGGTTTTCTAAATCCAAACCAAAATTTGGAAAACTAAGTCCCCGTTTGATAACCATTTGATTTTTGAAAATTAAGCTTAAAAACACTACTTCCATCAATGAATTTCTTAGTTTTGTTTACATTATTTCTATGTTTTCAAAAACTAAGTCAAGTTTTCAAAACTAAAAAAAATATCTTCTTTTGCTTTTACACCCATCTAATAATAAAGTTTTTTTTTAGAAACATCAACTAAGGTTTTTTTTAGTACATAACATTTGGGGGTGGGGGATTTGAACTTCTGACCTCTTGGTCGAGGATACATGCCAATTACTGCTAAGCTATGCTCGCTTTGACCATCGACTAAGGTATTTTTTTTTTTTTTTTTTTTGAAAAAATCGACTAAGGTATTTAAACTGCCTTTCTTAATCCTAAAAATAAATAAATAAATAAACTAGGGTCTCCGGTCCCCCTATGGCAATGATTTAGCTTCTGGGTTTGTGGATTTAATCTTTCTCCAAGCTTGTGAAAACTAGTTATATTTCCATTTTCTTTTCTAAAAAATAAAACACATTTGCTTAATTTTCAAACTTCATCAATGATTTCAAGGATATTTTTTTAAAATATAAAACAAACAAAATATTATCATAGAAACCTGATTCTTTTCTTAAACAAAAAACTATCTATATAATAAATTTCAACATGGTTATCAAACGAAGCCTTAAAATACCTGATGTTCGGAGATTTCGACCGAAAACCCGTCAACAATGAGGAAAGACGAAATCTTTCTGTAACTTCCTGGCTCCAGCCACCTCCCCAGAACCTCATCATGCTTCCTACTCAGATACACATCAAGTTCATGTGCTCCTTCCCCAGATCTTCATACAAAAAATAGCAAAAATATCATTTTTAAAAAAAAAAAAAAAAAAAAAAACAAAAACAAAAAGATCCTCTTACAACAACAAACAAAAAAAACCATTATGTTTTTTTTCTTTTTTATAATTTTCAAAATCGATTTTCGATTCTTGTGTTGAACTTTCAAAGCTTCTTTTATCAAGAACAACTTTTCACTGACCGATCAGCCCGAAGACGTTCATATTCAGGATCGTAGTTCATGAAAACGAAGTAACACTCGCCGCCGCCGACGACGTCTCCGCCGCTTCCGCCTCCATATCTGTTCTCCTGCATTGTGGCCTTCTTCTGGGTTTCCGGCAAAGATGGTGAAAAATGAAAATGGAGCTATTTATGCATGAACTGAACCATCGCCGGACAAATATATATTTATAACCCAATTTAATTTCCCAAATAAATAATATTTTCCTTTTTCTAAAAAAATTAACTCTAATTTAATTATGGTCGGTTAATTAGGTGTATTTGTTTAAAGATATGAGTTTGATTTTGGTTAATTAGTGAGGGGAGGGGAGGGCATCGAGTTCCTAAAAATTCAAATTAATTAAAGAAGAAAAAAAAAGGGTTGAAATTTTGTTAAGGGTTTCTAATCATCTTCTGGGGTTTCGTGTGTGCATGATCTTGGAATCTCTTGAGCTACTAGAAATTAATTTTTTTTTAACATGAAGAAGTCATTTGGGTCAACCCTAATTAACCACTAATTAAATTAATGTGGGGGAGAAAAGAACCACATTTGTTCATTTATCGAGATGGAATATTTGGATCTCTACGTTTGCATGATATTGTTTTTTATTTTATTTATCAGTTTAAATCTCATTTTAGTCCGTGAACTTTTAAGTTGGTTCTATTTTAGTCTTTAATAATTGTATTAATGAAAAAAGAAAAACTTTTTCAATGAGGTTGGTTGGCAAAATACACCTTCATAATGGGAAAATATGTTATTTTTGGAGGAGTTTAAGGAATTGTTCGAATTGGTCATGTAATTGTCATTGTTTTGTGGTGTTTAGATAATTAAGGTCTCGTATGATAACCATTTTATTTTTGGTTTTTGGTTTTTGAAAATTAAGCTTATAAACACTACTTTCATCCACAACGTCAAATTTTGAAGGAAAAAAAAAGTAGTTTTCAAAAACTTGTTTTTGTTTTTGGAATTTGGCTAAGAACTCAAATGTTTACTTAACAAAAATGAAAACCATTGTAAGGAAATTGAGGGAAAACAAGCATAATTTTCAAAAACCAAATGGTTATCAAACGGGATCTAATCTTTTTCTTTTCTTTTTCATTCTTTGAGTTCATTAACATTTGAAGGTGGAGGGAGATTCGAACCTTAGATCTCTCTTGGTCGATGACATATGACTTAATTGATTGAATTATGCTCAGATTGATTTAGATACTTAGTTAATTGCATGGGAATTAATATATGTTTGTATATTATTAGTTACCTTGTCAATTTTTAACTACTTCATATATTTATGAATCTTTTAAAGATAAAAGAGAGTTTTTTTTTTTTTTAGAAATGAAATGTGTTGTTTTATTTATTTCATTGAAGCCAAGACATATTTAGTATAATTAGCTTCTCCTTAGTTTAAATAACTTTCACATTTGTATTTTCTATATCCACCAACATTTGAATTCATACTTATAAAGAAAAAAAAAATTGGAACTGTATGAGATGATGATTTCATATTAGGTTTAATTAGCTCAAGCTAAAATAAGCATAACTAAAAATTACCTGCAATTATTTCTGATTTCTCAAGGTTGACATAATATAAAAGTTATTCATGCGATTTGTAAATTATAAAACAATTAGAAGTAAAATTGCTATCTATTAAAAAAATTAATAAATAGTGAATTTCGATACAACCGTAAGATAATATAATAAAAATATTTGGGGAAAAAAAAAAAAAAAACCGGTCATCATTGTTTTAATGGTGGAAAATGGAGCTTGGTATATAGGAACAAATATTATTATTAAGTGAGGTCATTGTTTCTGGGATCAAAGTAATAGTTATATTAAACAAATTATATAAAAACCAAAAAAAAAAAATAAATAAACCATAAAATTTATGTTTAAAGTTTATTTTTTTTAGTCACTTTTTTTCTTTAAACTATATTTCATTTAGCCATAATACATTAAAATGTTTTATTTAAATTATGAAACTTTAAAATATTCAACATGAGTTTTAAATCATCCATTCTAAAACATGACATAATAATAAATTCTCATGAATAAAAAGGAACATAAACATTTAAAAGTATATATATGTAAAATTTTAGGAATTAAAAATATATTCATATTCTAAAAAAAAAAAGTATTAGGTGTGAAAAATAAAAAATAAAAAATTGTAAGATGAGAGAGGGGATGGAAAAAGCCTGTGTGTCAGAGCAGATATCTGTGGCAATTAAGGACCAACATGTGTCACTGTCGGAGTGGTCACCAGCATTAGAAAGCTCCACGTGTCAGCAAGAGAAGGGACAGAGGTGGGGGACCCTGGAAATAAACATGGGCCTGACCACAGGGAATCTCTGACCAACACGAGAAGTAAATGTTTTTGTTTGACTAGTTTTTCTTAATATCCCAACTAAGGAAATGGATTTGCTCTTCCTTGATTGTGGAAACTTCTATTAATTATATATATTTAGTTTTTATGGTTTTTGTTTTGGGTGAAATAAAGACGACCACCTTGGATAGGACAAGCAAAAGTGGAAGAGTCAAACGACCTCGTTACTACTTGGTTTAAGACTCAACGATAAGCCAACTCAAGCAGCTTATTTGCCATTGGTGAAATCCTTGTTGTAGTGTCAAGTGAAAGCTACCGGTATGATTGCAAGGATTTCTTATAAACGCAAAGGTACACAACTTTGTTATATCTTACACCAACGAGTTCGTATTGCAGATCCTCTCCCAATCTAACTCATTGCCATCTTGGTTTTTACGTTAATTAGGAATCTGGCCAGAATTTCGCATCAACAATAGTTTTAGTGAAACTTTACAGATTGAAACTAAATTGTTTTTAATCTTACACAAAAAAGTCAATTTAGTTTTCTTTATTTTTTTCCATAAACTCTAATACAATTAATTAGTACCAATTTAGAAAATACGAAGTTTTTATCAAGCAAATAGAAAATGTGTCATGTATTCAATACAATAACAATATAGACAATTAGTGAGGTTTGACCCAATTATAGGGACTATGTTGAAACTTTTAAAAGCATAGAAACAAAATTAAACTAGATTTAAGTCCCAATCGTAAAGATTAAAATTTTAATCTAACATCGATTTATTTATGTTTTGAGGTTATAAAGGAGACATAATGACAATGTATAGTTTGAAAATGGCAAGTGTTCATAGTTTATACATAGTACAAACTCAACCAAACTAGCCATTCAATAACAAAGACTCTCAAGACTTTGTGTCAATTGGCTCTTTTTGCAAACAACACTTATTTTGAGCCCAAATTTACATCCAAGTTCAGTCCTAAACTATTTCTCAAAAAAGAGTTCTAATGATTCTATTGAACTAACACGTCTAATCAAATATCTTTAGATGCATCCAATGGTTACGAGAGTGTCGATCACATTATACCAACCATATCGAATAATTTCTCTCGAAAGAGTTCGGTCGTGGTGGGCAGAGGAGAGTCAGAGATGCTGAATGGGTGGTCCTTTTGAATTTACCATAGAAGCAGAACAGTGAGCTTTATTCATCACTGCAACAGCACACCTGAGCTGAAGCTCTACTTTCATGGGTTCAGTGAACAACGCTTGGTTCTCAGAATACACAGCCCCTACTCCTCTGCACCATATTTTCATGGTCAAACTTGTTTAGCTGCTCCATTTTAGGGATGCTTTTTCTTTAATATCATTTATAAGTGTCACTTTCATGGCTACTTTTTCATTTTTTAAAAAAATAAATGTTAAATTTATTTAGACAAAACTCAATTTATAACCTCTAAACTTGTCGTGTTATATCAATTTTTACCAAACCCTTTCAATTTTATTAAATTGGACTTTGGACTTGGTTAAATGTTGCAATGTGAAATTCTCCATAAAGTCAATAATTTCAATGATATCGAGTTTTTTTTTTTTTTTTTTTTTAATGATTGAATTTGATTAATGCACAAATGAATCATTAGATAACCTAGCCAAAACTCATAAATTTTAACAAAAAGTTAGCTAATGCACCGTTTTTATTTTAAATTCTTATAAATTTTGTACCATACGTATATGTTTTATAATTCGGTGAAAGAATATAAGAATACTTTTCTTATAATGCTTTTTCAAGTTTAAGGTTAGTATTATAATAATTATTCTCATCTAAGTTTGGAGGTGAAATTTGATGAAATTGAAAATTTAAGGCAAAAATTGATATGACTTGACAAGATTAGATCTTTTATAGCTTTTTTTTGTTAGCTATTGTATTGTAGTGGAAAACTGTTTTCGGATTCTGTGATCCAACTAGTGAAAATTTTAAAAACAATTTTTTTTTTATGTTTTCATTGTATCCAAATTTTGAATTTGTAATTTTTAAACGCAAGATTAAATTTAAAAAAAAAATAATAAATATAATATTTCATGTTTTAAACTCAATTCATTTTTGTAAAATTAAAATTTGTATAATACAATGTATTATAAATTATATGATATTGTAAAGTAAATAATTATAAAAAAAATTATAATATATTATTGGGATTGTGTGGAGACAAAACCACCTCCTTCATTTGTAATGCATGAAAAGAAAAGAAGGAGAATGGGCCAAGGCCCATTTACCTTAGGTTTTATGCATTTATATAGATATATATAGGTGTTGTGCAGTTGGAACAAAAAAGAGGACACTGAGTTTTTTCTTCAGTGATGGCAATGAGGTATTTTGAGATTTATTGTCTCGTGTTGGTTTGAGGTGTTTTTTTCGTTGTTTATCTAAAGGGGTTGTCATACTTGGAAGTCAATAGCAATTGTTAGACTATTGAGAGTTAGTTTGTGGCATTATCGATACTTGGAAGTCAATAGCTATAGTCACGTAATCTCCCAAATTTCTAGTAGAACCTACCGTTACAGAAGACTGAAAGTAGTCCCCAGCTTGGGGCGAACTAGTATATTTTTCGGTGTCGTTTTCTTTTTCCTATCTTTTATTATTTTTCGTGACTATCACTACAACAATTAAGGTCTTTCCCGACGCGCATATGTGTCGGGAAAGATCGGAATACGCGTTTGTATTTCGCGTATTATTATTGGTTTGGTTGGCTTAACCTGTGGAAGGAGAAATAGTTATAATATTATTGATTATTGTTGTCATAATATTATTGTTATTTGTATTTCACATTTTTTTTCTCCCAACACATATAACATTTTTATAAATTAATTAATAATAGTTTATATTCAAGTTAGTGTTTAGTCGAAAACTACAAATAGTTTATGGTTTATAAATATATTATCAAACACAATTTGAACAATTTTTTTAAATTGGGATCCAATTTCTGAATCTGCTACCAAACATATATCTCATTGAATCCCTTATTTTCAAATTTCTGTTTTCAGATTACCTACCAAACGCACCCTAAACTACCCTACAATCTTGAGATAAATATATGAAGATTTCCATATATAGCATAAATTCAGGCGCTATTTAAATTTAAAATTAATAAAACAAATGAAGATAATTTTATTGTGGTAAATATCAAATGAAAAAAATCAGTACTCACAAATGTTACTGAGTGATAAAAAAGATTAAGTTTACAAAAAGGAAAATTATACAAATGCAAAGTATTCGATAAACCAATTATGAAAATACAGTGTATACAATAAACTATACTATTAGACAACCATGCAAATAATTTCACTAGAATCATCAAATCATCTCGAAAACGGGAAGAAATCATTACTCACTATTTTCCTTAGATTAATTCGAAAATTAGGATTTAATATTCACTTTATTTTTCAAAAAAAAATTGAAATCCTTGAGATTCTTTCCATTTTCTACAATTTTGCAATCTTTTGCATTATTCTCATCCTCTTCCAACAATTACAAACAAAATTCTTGAGAAACCTTAGATTTTCTTCAACTTGGGCAACTTTCTTTCATTTGGAAACCAATTGAAGATTTTGAAAAAAATGAAAAATACTTTGAGTTGAAAAAGAAGATACAAAGAGAAAAATAATGATAGATAACTATAAAATACACTATTTTACATATTGATTGATAACCTTTCAATAATGGGAAGTAGTCAAGACCTACAAATCCAACAAATGATTTCTTGGTTGTTCGACTTTGGTATCATGTTGATTTGGATAATGAAAATACTTAGATTTGAGATTTAAAATGACAAATTCTGTTGATCTATTTTAGAAAAATATATGGGCATTTATAACAATTTTGCTGGTAAATGTCTGAAATCTAAACTTAACTAGCTTATAGATTTATTATTTAGAAAAACGTCTGGAAATGCCAGCTGTCCGGGGAGTTTTTGCAAATAATTACATACAATATTTACAAACTAACAAAAGTCAATAGTTTCATTAATTAATCTATTTAAATTTATCAAAATTACGTCCTCCATGACGTATCACGTATCGCTGGGAAATATTCTTTTATTTTAAGAAGATACTATTGTTTAAAATCATTGTCGATTCTTTATTTAATTTTATGAAATTTGAAGAAGGAATATTAAAGAATATCCTAAGTGATTTTTATGATGAGAATTAATGTTATGCATTTTATCATAACATAGTTGGACGACAAATAAAGTTTTATAAGATTAAGGGCCCGTTTGGTAACATTCTCGTTTCTTGTTTCTTGTTTCCAATTTTATTAAGAAATCTAAGCATTTAATAACTATGTATGTTTCTTGTTTCTCAGTTTTTAGAAACACTCCAAAAATTTGTATAGAACTTTTGGAAACAACTAAAACTAGTTTCTCCTTTTTTGTTCTTGTTTCCAAATTTTTCCAAACATAAATAAGAATATAGGTTTATTATTATTGAATGTATAGGTGTTAGGGTCATGAAATTCTATTTTTCTTTATTAAAAATAAAGAAACAGAAACAAGAAACGAGAACGTTACCAAACGGGTCTTAAATGTTTCATCACTCATTTTCACATTTGTTGAACTCAAAAAAAAAAAAGCTACAAAGCTTATTATATCAATGCTAACATTTATCACCTCGTCATCATTAAATTTAAATAAAAGGTTACCTCAATATATCTTCAATATAAAATTAAAATTGTCCAAAAAATTATATGAAACATAATAATAAAATTTCTCTTAAAAAAAACATAATAATAAAACACACACAAAAAAAAACCTTTATTTTAGCTCAAAGAAGAAGGCAAATGAAACCCAAACCTTACGTCAGAATAATATTTTCTAGAAAAAAAAAATATAATGACTCTTTTTTTTTTTTTTTTTTTTTAGAATATATAATAACTCTTTTTAACAACAAGAACACCAAAAACTAATTACAAATCTTAGAAAGAAAGAAAGAAAGAAAGAAAGAAAAAAAAAAAAAATCTGGGGTATACCGTATTCGGTCACTTGTTTAAGTTAAAAAGTTTAATAGATGAAATTAAAATTTGGTGAATTTTAAAAAAGAAAAAAAAAAAAGAAATAATAGTAAAACGTAATTTAGGTCAATAATCACTAAAACAAATTTTCTTCTTCATAAAATAATATAGACAGTACCTACAAAATCAATGTTGCCCGTTGCCCGTCTTTCAAGTTTAAATCCAAGTAAAGTCAACGAAAAAAGCCTACCCCACCTGCCCGAAATTTCCTCTCCGTCAAACCCTATAAATTCGTCTTCCCTTGCTCCTTGCAATTGCAACCATAACCATGGCGAAACTCACCATAACCTTTCTTCTCTTCTTCTTAGTCGTCGTCTCTTTCTCACACGCTCGCCATCTCACAGACCAATCGGAAAATGAAGTTTCCTTCCCCGATTCCGCCTCGAGAGCCGTCGAGGATTCCGATTCGAAGGCTTCGATCTTCCTCCCGAGCGAAAAATCCTCCGAATACAAAGTTGCAATAGCAGAGCCCGATCAGGTACGCACCGAAGTAAATCCTTCTGAAATTACCTCCGTCGATTCGACGGATACCGGTTCAGATCCGGTAGTCATGATCACCTTCCGTCCACTCAATCGCCAATTCGAGCGGCGACCGGTGCCGCTGGTGTTCCGGCGAGGTCGCCGCGGATGTCACCACCGCCACAACTTCAAGCCGTGGAGATTAATCGATCGCGTCGGCCAAATCTCATACGGAAACGACATGATAGTATCCGATGAGCAATCGAGCCCTAATTCTGATGCGAATTGGGGATCGTACAGCGAAATGAAGATTCCGTCGAGATGGAGCGAGTTCCGACATGTCGGACCCTGGGACTCGTTCAGAAGCGATCTGAAGGAGGATCGGAAGTATCTCCTCCATCAGTACTTCCGTCACCATCACCATCGGCAAGAAGAGGAAGAGGACGAACACAAAGAAAAGAGCGGTTTCCTGAGGAATTTCCGTAAGTTTCTGAACCAATTCGAGTTCTGAAGATATGAATACGCTATGCGTTTTTCAGGCTTTCTGTAATGTTAACAATAAGGTTAGCCTTAGCCAGCTCTCTATGCAGGATTTTGAATCCCTCTGTGTAATATAATAGTACTGTGGCTTGTTATGAAATGTCTGTGTATGACTCTTAACTTTAAAATATGCATACTCCTATTGTATTTATCTGCGTAATACCTTTATGGATTGTGTTTCTGAATTGTTCTAAGCATATTCTGTGACGAGTGGGAGAAATTCAGGAGTAATTAGATTGGTAAATTGCTTGGAATTATATCAATAACTTGTTATAGGTGAATGTCGTATGTAGATTGTTTGATCTACATTTTACTTTTGAACAATCTGTGCATAGCTAAATTCGTTAAAGCATTATATTATGTTGATGGACTCCTAAAAGAAATATTGCAAATGCATACCTCTAAAATTCATCTTGGAGGTAATATAACCAAATTCATTTTGTATTTGGCTTTACAAGTTTGGTTGGTATAATCTAGAAAAGAAAATGGAGTCTATGTCTATGAATTTTCTTAATTTACCTTGTATAAATTCGTCTCAAATTATTGTAACTTTTCAAATCATAAATTCACTTTAAGTTTATTTTTCAGCCTAATCTAAACATGTTATGTTATATAAGTTTAGATTCCGAAACAATTATATAAATGCAGACTAGACACTGGGCTTTATTAAAAATAATAATAATAATTAAAATTAAAAATTAAAAAAAAATTAAAATTAAAAAACTGGGCTAGCAAGTGAATTGAAAATGGGCCTGGCCATCTTTTGGCCCAAAGATGATGGCTGGTGTAGATCGATCCAATAATTGGTCTTCCCTATTGAGTTTGGAAATAGATCAATGGAGTTTGAAAATAACAATAGATTCAGAAAAATGTTAACAGCCAACATATCGTCAAAAAAAATTCACCCATTTCTCATTTTTAACATTCATGAACCTCGCTAACAACAGCATAGCTTAGCTGACATAAAGGGTTTGTGGTTCGAATCCCTCACTCTCATATGTTGTCAAAAAAAACATTTATGAACCTCTCATTAGACACAAAATTTGATTTTATGACTAATAAATTCGATAATTTCTGAAAATGTTGAATATAAAATTGAACGTTTGGAATCTATTAGATACTTTTTTTAGTACTATTAGACACTTTTAAATATTAGAGATTTATGAAACACACAATTAAAAGTTATAAAGACCTATCATACAATTTACAAAAAGACTAAATTCATAAAATTCTCTATAGTACATGTCAACTCAAGGGACGTGACAATAATTCTTACAAAACACGTATCTAAATTTCACAACACATGGCAGCAGAAAATGCAAAACTTGAATGGTATCGTCTAAAATAAGTAACCACCATGACTCTAGAAAGTTACTTTAAAAGATAGACAAGTTACCGATATGAATACATTGATTGTGGATAGTAAATGCACAATAAAGTTTAGGAGGGTGGGTGTAATATTGTAGCATGGGAGCTTAGAGAAGTTACATAGGACACTGTGGACATGTGGCTAAATATGAATAGGACCACCACCACCACATTCACTTCACATAGCTTTCAATGTTGTTCATTGACATTGGCCATTGGCTAAGGTTAATTTAGAAATTGGAAAGGATAAGGCTGATGTGTGAATTGAAATGCCAAAATGTAGCCATTAAAAAAAAAAAAAAAAGACACATACTCATTTACACATCATCACTTTATGTGTTGTTTCTTTCGTATTCACGTTAGAGATATGGGTTTGGGTATGGCGTTTCACCTAATTCTTCTTCTTTCTTTTCTCCTCTTTACACATTCTTCCTTTCCCACTTCTATTATCTCCTCCAACTAATGGCTTTGTTGGGTTAGAGGATCGATGAATTATCGAAACGAGAAGAGTATTTGTATTTAGGGTTGGGAGCGTTTAAGTTATCAGGAATGTGAACGAGTGGACGAGAATTATTCTGTTTTTTATGTGTGTTTAGTATGTAGATGAAGATTTTTTTTTCTTTTTTTGATATGTGGGTCTCACACTAAAATTAAGAATGATCTTCTATATTGATTTTAAATGTTTTGGTGAACATGAGTGTGTAGCTCGATGATATCAAGACATTCATTACTTTACTTGAGGTTGGTAGTTCAAATCCCTAACGTCGTATTTTTTGTACCAATTTTGAATGTTTTGTTCACACTTTTTACAGCATAACTTCAAAGTTAGATACATGATTTTGCTGCATTTGGTTTATTCACTAAATAAATTAACAAAAACATTTTTTTTTTAGTTCAATAATGTGTGGGGGTGGGAGTTTGAACTTCTGACACATTAGTCATGGATATAATGTCTTGTCTAGTTGTGCTACACTTAATTAAGTCGACACTAACAAAAAAATATATATTCCATCAAATAATTTATGTTAAATGATTGGTGAAATATCAACAATCATGACGAAATTGGTATTTTACACAAAGTTTAGAGACAAATAGAATATTTGAAAATTCAAAGAGATGAATCTAGAATAAATTTAGTAACTTTAATAACTATGGTTGATGAATAGTTTCAAATTCGACAGAAAATTAAAATTATGCAATATTAATGCAGTCAACAATGTTTTATCACCCATATAAATAATAGAAATCACTAATGGTACTATGACCATTGTGGAATACTAAGTCAAAATTGCAGAAATGAAATTGGAAGTTATATAGATAAAGAAACAAAATTGACACTCATGAAATTAGAAGATTGAGTGACATACTTTGGCCCAAAAAAATAAGAGAGTTAAATGCATTGAAATAATTTTTCAATGATTGTCATACACATTTAAAATCAAAGATTATGTTTCTTACACATTTAGATTCTCCATGATTATATCCAACATCATTCTATTGAAATTGATCTTTACGAATGGTCAAACAAAAATTTCTAATACTATCGACCAAGATTTCTACGCTATATATTCATATTATGAATTATATATATATATATATAAATAATTCTTTGATGCAGTTAGATTCTATCAATGAGAGTAGTATCCATACTTCCACAGTACTGAATTTTTCTTGAAGATCAATTGTCCAACTTTTTTATCATTGGATCAATTTTAATGATTTTTCAAGCAAGAACTACTTGTTTTAGTCCATTCTTGATAATAAAGGAAGCTTATCATATGTGAATGTTACACATTAGCTATAACTTGTAAAACGATTGCATATATAATAAAAGAATCTCTTTGAAATCTTTTAAAATTATCTTTTCCATGTCTAAGCATGTAAAATTATTAGTGACGTTAATTTAATTAAGTTTTCTAAATTCAACCTAGAATCGTGGTTTGAATAATTAAGACTTATCCCTATTTAAAAGTTGGTTCGAATCCAACTTTCAAAAGTTCTAAATTAATTTTCTAATTTCTATTTAGAAACATAAAAAGTAATCATGAAAAACAATACCCCATTAAAGACTAAAGAGGGGAGAAAGAAGGAAATAAGAAAGAAACAAATTTCTTTACAAAACTAATAGAAATTTCACTATGTAATTTTTATTACTTAGATTGAGAAAAAAAAAAAGAGAGAAATTTAATTTAATTTGCTAGAACTTCCCAGATCAAATCGGGATCAAAAGACGGCATCTTCGCCAGTGAAGAGTACCCTTCCCCGACCACCGCCTCCGCCATCGCCGCCGCCGACTCCGCCGAGCCGGATGACGACGACGGCGGCGGAGAATTCTCCGATCTCCAAAACCCATCTTCAGAAACCGCCGATGAACACCCCATTTCACTGCTCCAACACCACTCCACCGCCGCCGACGACTCGGAAACGGCGCCGTTTTTGGGATCCAATTTCTTGCCACTCTTTTTAGCCCTTTCCCTCTTCATCTTCAAACAAATTGCTTGAATTTTAGCATCAACAGAGTTTTTCAGAGCATTCAATCGGCCGCAATCGGCGAATCCCAAATTCCTAAAATCCTTCAAATTCGGAAAATTCAGCCTCGCATATTCGCCTCTGAGCTTATACGCCGCCCTGTCGTAGGCGTAGGCGGCGGCCTCCGCCGTGTCGTAGGTCCCCAACCAAACCCTCATTCTGTTCTGCGGCAGCCTAATCTCCGCCACCCATTTCCCCCAATGCCTCTGCCTCACTCCCCTGTACAGCTTCTTCTTTGCCGCCGCCGGAAAACCCCCATATCCGCCGGAAATTTCAACCGGATGGTGGTGCAGCTGCTGCTGCTGCAGGTTCGCCAGCGAGCAGCCGTGGTGGTTCTCTACGCAGAATTTGTTGACCAGATCTCTCTGCCGGAGATACACCGACGAACCCAACGCCGCCTCCGGCAAAGGGTTGACGGCGGCGGTGGTGGACGGCAGACAGTGAGAGAAGATGGAATCCAGAGTGTTGGTGGATTGGCGAGAAAGGAGAAGATTGGAGAGCAATGTTCTGATGTCGGCGGCGCTTTTGGAATCGGAAAGGAATTGGGGATTGTTTAATTCTTGTTGCATTTTGTAATCCATGGAGGTTTTTCCAGGAAAACGGGAGAAAAGAGAAGAAGATGAAGATTTTGAGTGAAAAAATTGAGTATTTATAGTGAGGAGAAATTGGAAAAAGGCTTTTTTTTTTTTTTTTGGGTTTTGAGAAAGTGTGAAACTTTATAAAACCCAGTGGTTTTTTTTTTTTTTTTTTAATAAGTTACAGCTAAGCCTTGAGCTTCTTTCTTCTTCTTTTTCAGTGCCAGATTGAGGGGGAGATTTTGGACCATATATTAATGTTGAAAGATTGAAACTTTATTGATGAGATTAAGAGAGAGATTATTATTGGGTCATTTTGTTGTGGAAGAGAGCTTGAAATGGAGTCTAATGGTGTTGACTTTTTAATTACTTTAATTTAATTAATCATCTTTAGTGGTATTGTGTTCTATTTTATTATTATTATCTAAAAGTGATTGGATACTGTCTTGAAACCTATAGTTGATAAGATCTTGTTTCCTTAGGTTGGTCTTAGATTCGAATATTCTGTCGTGTAGAAAAAAAATAGGTTAAATTGTTTTTAGCTAAGGAAAGGTTATGTTAAAGTTTGGTTATAAATTTTAAAATTTTGGTTAATTAGTCTATGGGTGTGTTTGGTTTAACTTTTCAAGTGTTTAATTTTGAAAAAAAAAATACATTTTGAAAAAATTTGTAGTGTTTGGCAACCACTAAAAATGACTTATTAGAAAATGAGATTGAGAAATAAATCATTTTGAGAGAAACACTTGAAACCAACTTTTTTTAAAAAAAGTTTGTAAGTATACAAAACTTGTGTATAAAAACATTTATGAGAAAATGTAACCAAACACATGAATGTTTAAATTCCAAACAATTTTTATACAAAATGTTTTTTAAGGAATGCATTCTTGAAAAACATTTAAATTAAAATGTAATCCAAACGGACCCTATATGTTCTAAAAAAACTTAATAGGTCACTGAAATTTTCATTTTGTGTTTATTAGATTTTTGTTGTTGAGTTGTGAGTTTAACACTTAAAATGCCTAAATACCCAAATCCATCTAAAATCAATTTGTTTTGAAATAGTTAAGGTCCCGTTTGATAACCATTTGGTTTTTTGTTTTTGGTTTTTGAAAATTAAGCTTATACACACTTACTTCCACCTATAAGTTTCTTTGTTTTAGTATCAATCTTCTCCATTGTTTTCAAAAACCAAGTCCAATTTTGAAAAAAAAAAATAGTTTTCAAAAACTTGTTTTTGTTTTTAGAATTTGGCTAGGAATTCAAATGAATCCTTAACAAGGATGAAAGTTATGGTAGGGAATTAATTAGGAGAAAACAAGCATATTTTTCAAAAATCAAATGGTTATCAAACGGACTAAATAAGTTAGTTAACATGTCATGTGAAAGCTTTTGTAGAAAAAGAAAATATTGCATTAGTGTTAAATTGAAAGAATTGACTGAGGAAATTATTAGACAAGAATGAAGTTAAATGACACATTATGAATATTTTAATGCTTATGGTTTAGATAGACACAATCTTAAGAGTTTGGAAGACAAATTAGACACTTTTTGTGGGCAAGTGGAGAATTCGAACCTCTCAAACCTTTTAGTCAATGATATATGTTTTAACCGAATATGGGGGTGGAGGGATTTGAACTACAAACCTCGTGGTTATCAGTACAACTTTACGCCAGTTGGTCTATGTTCTTGTTGGCAGATTAGAGTTCAGACTTGTAATTGGGAGTAGATACAAAAAAAAATTCATAAGAGGAGACAAAATTTACCTCCTCCTCCTTATTTATTTTTTATTTTTTATTTTAAAAAAACTACCTTATAACTTTTTATGTGTGTGATCTTATAATTTTGAAAATTTATAGATGGAAAATTAGAATTTTACTTTTTGAAAAATGTATTTTAATTTATCTTTCTTGATTAAATTATTACATCAGATAAGTTATAACAAAAGTAAATGATTTTTGGTAAGAATTGTATATGACAAATTAAAGAGTTCACCTCCCATCCAAATGAAATTGAATAATAGTAAAATATCTCTTGGTTAGAACTTTAATATATATATATATATTTCCTTTTGAAA
The DNA here is from genome assembly GCA_017139565.1 of Luffa aegyptiaca. Lineage (NCBI taxonomy): Eukaryota > Viridiplantae > Streptophyta > Magnoliopsida > Cucurbitales > Cucurbitaceae > Luffa > Luffa aegyptiaca. The sequence continues at coordinate 8,121,978 of CM029405.1, read as the reverse complement.
TTCAATCATACTAAATTCAATTTTAGCAAATCAAGAATGCAATTCTAGTCAATTACCAACTCAAGGTATTATTTTTTTTTTTTTTTTACAATATGTGGAGAGGGGGATTCGAACCACAAACCTTGTGGTTATCAATAGAACTTTATGTCAGTTGAGCTAAGCTCTTGTTGGCGACTCAAGGTATTCTTATGTGTTAAGATGATCAAATAATTAATTTTGTTTCCTTCCATTAGAATAATAATAATAATAATAATAATATCTTAAATCGATTAATAATTGTAATATAACTTCAATACATACCTTACTAATATTGGTTTTTACTATAAAGCGAATATAGTTCAGCGGTAATTGACATTTACCTTCATCCAAGAGGTCAGATGTTCGAATCCTTAGAAAACGCATTCTCAATTTACTGATAGACTAAAATTTGATATTCGGGTGGAGGATTAGTGTTGAGCGTCTGGTTATGCCATGTTTGGCTCCGATTGATGATGAAGGACGGATTGAAACGAGGTTGTCCTCTTAGTTTGTGGTGGTTCTTTTGGGTTTGTGTTTTTTCATTTTCCTATGTAATGTTGCAAATGCGATCTTCTTGGTTTTTTTGAATGAAAGAAGGTTATGCCGTTGATAAAAAAAAATAAAATTTACTGCTAGACTATAATTTGATTTTATTTTTATATAATAGGTCAAAAATGAAATTTATTTTGGTTAAAGAAAATAATAATAAATGGATCCGTGTGGTCCCCAAGTTTTGGACTATCCGATCAGCATAGCTCTGAAAAGCTACTTTTATGATTTATTATTGCCTATGACACAGAAAATAAGGAGACAGAGGAAAATAAAATCTTAAAAAACTAGGATCCACTTTCACACGTGTCTTCTCCTTATTGGATTCTTACTTTAATGTGATCAAATTAAATTCTGACTCTCATCTGATTATGTTGTTGTTTGGTTCTAATTTTAAGTTTGTTTCCTTGTAAACAAAAATAAAAATAAAAATAAAAAGCTTGTTTCTTGTCATACTAAAAAAAAATTGTTTGTATGTCAAAAAAAAAAAAAAAAAAAAAAATTGTTTGGTTCTAATTTTAAGTTTGTTTCTAGTTGTACTTTAAAAAAAGTTTCTTTCTAGTTTGTTGTTAGTCCAATCATTAAGATACCAGTAACCTTTATTAATAGGGAAGAAATTATAAATTAAAATAATAAAAAAAATAGTGAAGAAATTAAAATTAATTTATAAAGGTTTTATTAAGCATAATAAAACATATTTAAAATTTTTGAGGGAAAAAACACCAGATTTTATATAGAAAACTTCAGAAATTTTTAATATGAAAAGTAGGTACTTTGTAATTTTTTATTTCTTCATTTATTCTTTTTGGTGTTTATTATTATTTTTAATTCTCATTGATCATTATTAACATTCAACACACATCTACTGAGTGTGGGAAATTTTTATCTCACAAATGTGCATTTTAAGTCACAAGTGTGCATATATATATATATATTATTTTTAAAAAGTTAATAATCATCTAAATCACTAAAATTTCGTTCAAACAATCAATATTGCAATAACGAGTCACATACCTTTCCATATGATCACTATGATCTCATGAACAATGTCAAATCTTTATTTCAAATTTAATAAGTTCGCATGTTATCGGAATGAACAAAATAACTCAAATATTTAGAACAAGTGATAATTCAATAAAAATTTCATCATTTAATTATCAAAATTGAATAATATTTAAACACTTACTAACCTTTGTGCATATTTTTTTTTAAGTATAAAGAATATTGCTTTTGAAAATTTGTTGTAGTAGAGTTACTAAAATAGTCAAGTCTATTGGTTATAGTAAGTTTAAAATACAGAGCTATTTAAGGAGCTATATGCATAATTGAGATTGGTAAATTAATGTCATTCAATTCAATTTTGCTCCACATGGTTTACCTTTAATGTTCCCTATTTACTTCACTTTCCACCCCCCAAATATATATTGGCATTGGATTTTCATCTTGCATAAATATTACTATTTAACCTATAAATATTAATTAATAAATGTGGAGGTTCATGATATAGATTTTTTTTCCTACCTCCTTTTCAAATTAGTATTAAAGAAAAATAATACTTTGTTTGGAGTAATATTTCTAGTTTATTTTTTAAACAAAAAATATATCTTTTTTTTTCTTTTTCTTTTTTTCGTTTTTCCTTTATTTTTTTTAAAAATACCCTTCAGACCTCTACTTTTTTTTTTTTTCTTTAAATATTTGGTTATGAATAAGAAGTTGAGATTTGAACTTACAATCTTCGAGAAAGAGATATAATTATCTGACCACTTTTTTGTTTTTTTTTTTTAATTGTTAACCACATGAACTATGGTCACATGACATTCGTTTTGTTGGCTGACATAAAATTTTTACTTGATGATTTATTTTTCATAATTACAACATTATAAACATTCATGTAATTTTTAATATTATGATATTTAAAATACAATGTACATCTTCTAAAAAAATACCATGTATATTTACAAGTCGAGAACATTAGTCAATTCATTTTTTTCCATAATAATCATAAACATAAACAGAAAAACATCATCAAACAAATCAAGAGTAACGATCAAACGATCCAATATTAATTAGTTAAAAATTAATTCAAATAAATTACTTAACCCTCATCAAAATATTTATGAAGACAGACAATAGGTTATCAATGTATTTATTTTTACGAGAGAGTGATCGTAATACACATGCCTACCCTTAGTTTACCAATAAGCCAAAACCTATACCCAAATCTTTTGTATATACCACTATTAAGTTATATATTAAATGTTATAGACTTCACAACTAGTATAATGACATGCACTAGATAGGCTATGCATCCATGTGACATGTTATATGCCTTTGAGATGATAGATAACTTCCATTTTTGTCTTCTACATTTATTTTTACCAAAAATGAATAATTTCTAAAGCATCCAATTTATGATTTTTCTTGATATATTTTTTGGATATCTATAGTGATGATTCAATAAGCAAATCCTTCCAACCCATCCCCTACTTGCAACACTTATCTTAAGAAACTTACCCTTTTATTTATTATTTATTATTATTTTTTTTTAGTTAAAATATCATTTTGGTTCCTGAACTTTGAATTTTGTTTCATTTTAGTCCTCAATTATACTTTCATGTTCCAATTTTAGTTATGTACTTTAAATAAAACTTAAAATTTGTCCCTACCCGAAGTGTAAAGTTAATTTTTATTGAAATTGATTTATTAATAATAATAATTTCTATACAAGAAAAGACATCATAGAGAGATATTTTTAATCTTTATGGAAGGAATACAAATAGAGACTAGTTTAATTTTAGAAAAATTAACAATAAACGCACTATATATATATATATACTAATTTTAAGCTTTATTGGAAGTACAAGACTAAAATTGAACATTTGAAAGCACGGGGACTAAAATGGAACAAAATTGGGTTCAAAATGGTATTTTTTACTTTTTTTTTTTTTCTTCATTAAAATGGAAAGACTATCGTCAAATAAATAAGGCATTCACTCACGTCTTTGTCCACATTATTCTCATTCAAATTTGACATGTTAGTTTATTTGGAGTCTCCATTTAAGCATTAGAATTTTTTTTTTTTTTTCCTTTTATCAATTCTTATAATCTTTTTTTATTTTTTGGAAGAACTTTATCAATTCTTATAATCTAATAAATTTCAACTCGACTATTTTAATTCAATCTTATGTTAAAACAATATATCATTTTAGCTCATTACAATTTTTTTTTTAGTGTGATAGTGAAATAATCATTAGATGTATCATCCAAAAAATTATAATTATTCGAAAAGAAAAAAAGTCCACCAACTTAATTTATATATTTAAAAACTATTTAAATAAAAATAATAATATCGCACTAAATTTTTATATTAAAAAAATGATAGAGGGACATTATTAACTAAATAGTTGACCATTCTTTTCAAAAAAAAAAAAAAAAAAACTAAATAGTTGACCATTTCAACAAATAATTGATCAGAAGTATTCCAAATTATATACAATTTTTTTTTTTTGACAATATGGGGTGAAGGATTTGAACCATAGACCTCGTAGTTATCAGTACAACTTTATATCAATTGAACTATGTTCTTGTTGGCCAAATTATATACATTTATCAGTACAACTTTATATCAATTGAGCTATGTTCTTGTTGGCCAACTTTATATCAATTGAGCTATGTTCGTAGTTATCAGTACAACTTTATATCAATTGAGCAATGTTCTTGTTGGCCAAATTATATACATTCACTGGTGAAATAATTTGGTACTAAAACTAAAGCAATCACACCTCTATAATTAATATAGAAATGGAACCGATAGTTAACACAAATCTTTAAAAGGAATAAAACTTAACTAATTTTAATTGTTAATTTCATTATTTATTCCTTTTAAAAGAAAATCATTATTTATTCAAATTTAAGTTCAATTCAAAAGCTTAAGTTAAGATTGGGCTAAATATATATTTTACGCTCTCCAATATTTTGGTTTTTAAAGAAAAAAATTAGCCTCTATTATTATTTAAAAGTGATCCAATTAGATTATTAGATTTAAAAATTTTCAAATTATACTCTTTTTAACGGTTAAATGTTAAAATTAGCTAATGATAAATTTAAATGATATGATACTTAAATGAGTTGGCAAAATGTTAAATAACAACTCAAGCCATCTAAGAGATGATAAATTAAAACCTCTACCAAGACTTCCTAGAAACTTTTGAAGAAGGAACATAGCCGTTTTTTTTTTTTTTTTTTCCACGACTCCCTTGCAAACAACAAGCCAGAGTCTTGTATGTTTCCAAGAAGCACAAACACAAATGGAATTTGTACAATACAAAAGAAATTTAACATACTCTTTCGATTTTTTTGTTTCATATTTCAAGTTAATTAATTTCTGACTATGTAACTTCGACCTCAATGAATTATACAAATTCGAATTTGAAATCATTGAAATCAATCAAATTTTACACTGAACTTTTGATATATTCTATCACTAAATTCAAGAAAGAGAAGATATTAATAAGATCAAACCATGACCGCATCTATATCTCTCCTTTGTTGAGGATCCCACATTGAAAAGATTAGTAGAGACCTCACAATTTATAAGTTATAAGGGTCACTCCACTCATTGCCAATTGGTTTTGAGATGAAAGCCCATATAATATAATATCCTTGACTAGAAAATTAATATACATATATATATATTAAAGTTTAAGAAAATTGATATGGACAATTTTTTATTCTTATAGTAATTCAATTAATTTTTGTTTTTTTAAAAAAAGTTATGGTCAAAGGAGGTGGGGCCCAAATTGGGTTTAGGGCATTAAAGATGAAAAGGTAGGGTTGGGCAAAGATCACGACGGAAAAAGAGGGCCTCTGTTTGGCAAATATCTTTTCTTTCATTACCTTCTCCTCGTGAATTCTACCATTTCTCTCTTCTGGCTTATCTTATCTTCATTGCCAAACACCTCCTTTACTTTTACTTTGCTTTGTTTCCAAAAGAAAAGCTCTTCTTCCATTTCATTCCATGTGAATGTATAAGCTTTAAAGCTACCCTTTCCAAAGTCAACCTCTCCCCTCCCCCATATCATCCCAATATCTCTTCCCCTTTCTCCTTCACTTCATTATTTCATTCGCGTTTTACTAAACACGTGGCTTTGTCGAGTCTATTGATTTAATAGACAGATGTAGGTTTTTCGAGTCTATTGATATATGGAAGATGAAGGAGAACAAAAATAGTGAGAACTATTGATTATGTAATCAATGAAGTATGTTCTAGAAACTAAACATATAGAAATAACTAAACTCTTGATAGAATTGTTTGCAACGAAACTTGAAGAGACCTTATGTAAAGATCAATAAGTCATGATCAGCTGAAAAGGATGTGGTACAATTAGACTCAATGTTGGAATATGGGTCGCCATATTCAATCAAAGATGATGATTTTCTTTCAAGTGAAGGAATGAATCTTACTTATATGAAAACTCCAATGAATTGGAATTAGGAATCCTTTGGATATATAAACCCCTAATTCACAGTCACTAAAACCCCCAAACCTATTCGATTTCAACCCTAAGGATTAGGTTAGACATGGATTGCCTTAAGATCAAAGCTCCTCAGACAAAGAACAAGTTCCTTATCTAAGAATCAAACAAGATAGGATGATCAACCTTACTTGAATGTTCTTGGCTATAGATTTAAAAATTTTTTAAAAAATAAAAATGCTAAAATTCAATTTCAACATAATCTATCCTTACAACTCATGCAAAATGACAAAAATACCCCTACTTAATAAGTCATAAAACCCTAATAAAAAATGCTAAATATAGGTAACTTCCCAAAACCCTAATTGCATGTCACATCATTGATCATAACAAAATGAAAAAAATACCCCTAGTTAATAAGTCATAAAAAATGACAAAATTGAAAAACAAAAAATTACACCAACATTATTTAATCTTCCAATTCTAAAAATTTAAACGTGACAAATTAGTGAGAAAACTCTAAAAGGATGTATTTAAGCCCCCTCTCGATCATTCTTTCTTCGCTCCATTCTTAAACACACGTACAAGCAGAACTGTGTCTTGGTTGATGAATTGTGTTTGTTATACCAAATACATCCCTAATCATATCTCAAACATATAAAAACCTAATTTTTCTTGAGAAATGAAGTCTTTTAAAGTCGTCAACCAAACAATAATTTTAAAAAAAAAAAAAAAAAAAAGTTTCCTAGTATGTTGTTTATGGTTGTGAATCACTTGCAACAAAATCAACATCCCCATTCAATGCTCTAAAGAAAGATAGAAGAGCAAAATTTGTTGACATCACATCCCATTAAAAGCTAAAGATTGAAAGAGAAGTCCAAAATTTTTCAAAAAAAAAAAGGCCAAATTTTGTTGACGTCTCATTAAAAGCTGTCAAGAGATGAAAGAAAATATAAAGCAATTGTTGACTTTCAAAAAGTGGTATTTTGGAGCTTAGCGAAGCTGTTTTTTTATTTTTTGGATTTTGTCAAAGAATCCGGCCGGCGCCTGAGCCGACTATATCTGTGGTCCCTGCCTTCTCAGGCTGACACGTCATCCCCTCGCAGCTGTAAATCGGAGCATTTTCGTGCCCCCACGTGTCGTCTTAGCATTACCCATGAATGGAGAATTTTTCTAAATCTCGTGAATGCCCTTTTCGGGGACCTGGGCACGTGAAGCCACCTACACGGCGTCGTTTTTGTGTTTCTTTTTTTTTTAATGGTTATTTGTTGTTGGCTAATTTTTTTTAAAAAATATTTGTAGCATCATTATGACGTCGTGATGACGATAGAGATTCAAAGCCCAGCATCTCACATGCCCCTCCGGGCCCACCTCTCTAATGACACATGGCCTTCCTTAGGCAGGTAAAAAGCTCACAAGATTTAGGCTAATATACCTTCCAAAATAAATGAAAAAAAATCTAATTTTTTTCAAAATATTTATGCATTGTCAAGGGCGAATACTACGGTTTATAGGTGTCATCGTCCTTACATACCATCATTAAAATGTCGATAACTATAAAAGATAAAAAAAGATTCAGATTTCTACTTTTCTCGTTTTTAGTTGTCAAGATTTCAATAAGGAACAAAATGCTAATACGAGTAGTTTAATTGCTTAAGATATATATTTTCGACCAAAAATTCAGAGGTTATAATCTTTAATTATCACTACATGTTGAACTCAACAACAAAAAAAAAAAAAAACGAACATAGCCAACAAACGTGACATTTCAAGTACCTTGGGAATTATCTAAAGTGAAGATCAATTTTTTTTTTTATTTGTATGTAAAATTGATAGCGTTATTAGACTTAAACATAACACAATTGAATTAGACCGTGGCATATCTATTTATAGTTTAGGAAGTCGGAAACAAATACTTTTGTAATATACTATTGTAAAAAAAAAAGGTTGATTTAGCTTTTGGATTTACCATTAAAAGAATGCTTAGCTTGTCCATGTGAAATATTGTATACACACAATCCATGGACCAAATGTTATATGCTTAGCAAAAACGTTATTTTTGGAAGGAAAAATAAATTAGTTTTTTTTTTTTTAATTTTATAAATAATAATATCATCTTTTTTTAATATTTTATAATGAAAGGCTTGAATCAGGACACGTGTATGGTTGACAATGGCTTAAAAATCAATCATTCTCTTATCTTTTAATAATTAAAAATAGATAACATAAAAAATAAAAAAAGAGGGTTTAAAGTCAAAATTTGGGAACCGACCATCTCAGATGAGACTGTCTGTGTCTGTGTGTTGGTCGTATTTGAAACTACTTTGACTTTTGACTTCTTCCAGTTGTTTACAATATAGGGTAAAGCCCGGTAGGTACACAAATTTAACGCCGCTTTTATTTTAATATTAATTTAATTTGTTACCAACTAAATCTTAGAAAAAAAAAATATTTTGATTCGGTTTTTTTTTTTTTAATGATATGTAGAGTGGAAGATTCAAACCATAAATCTCTTAGTTATTAGTACAAGGTTTATATCAGATGAATTATGCTCATGGTTTTAACTTTTAATAAGTTTGGGTTTGCTAGTTTTGAAGTTGGACATGTATTTTGTATTTGAGTTTTAAAAAGAAATAAAGATAAAAATAAAAATAACTTTAGGTTTATATAATCAATATTTGGTTTATAGTTTCTTGAGATTGTGTTTTATATAGCTCTTGAGACTATTAATTTGTAGTTTAAGATAAACAAAGACACATACTAAACATAAAATTTACGATATAACTCCAAGTTAACGAGCCTAATTATGAGCTAAAGATTTTAATCTTTTTAGTTAATTTTTGAATAAACGAAATTGTACCATGAGAGTGTAATTTTGTAATGAAGTGTTGAATTTAATTATTATATGAAAATTTGTAATGGGTTAAAATCTATCATTTGATAGAAGTCATAGCAATTAGGGAGAAGATTGATTTTGCTCTAAGGCAATTAGCTCATGCTTCGAATTCAAACAAAATATTTTAGATGGTAACAAATAATTATAAAATGGAATATAACCTTAGTATCATACTTTTTAACCATGATTAAAAATCATTCACAGTTAGTTTTAAAGTTTGAGCATATAAAAAAAAAAAATTAAAAAAAAAGTTTGAGCATATAAAAAGAACAACTTAGAAAGATGAGGTACAAACATTCTCCTCCAATCCACCTAGTTTGACCTATAAATCAATCTTTATCAAAGTTTATATCGCAATAATAATAAAATTATTATACGGTAGTTTTCTTTTTTTTTTTTTTTTTTGAAGTAAAAATTATTATACTGTAGTTTACTCTATGATTATGTTTTTTTTTTTTTTAAATTCAAGTCAAGAAGATTCAAACTTTTAAATTCCTAGATTGAGAATATATGTTGTAACAACTTGAACTAAGTTCCGATTGGCTATAATTATAAAAGAAGTAATATATATATATTTACACCGAGTGAGTGAGAAATAGTCCAAGCGAGCAAAGTTCAGCGGTAATTGACATATATTATCTACTAAGAGGTCAAAAGTTCAAATTCTCTCCTCCTACATATTGATCAACTCAAAGAAAAAAAAAAGTGAGTGAGAAATAATTGGAGAGAGTAACGAAAGAAATTAAAAAAAATCAGAGATATATACCAATGGCTAAATGCATTTATTTCAGTGAGAAAAACATCGCTTTCCTCCAAATGGGTTTGAGAGCGACCCATTGCCAATGCCACCTCATCCTTTTCCCTCCTAACTTTATCACTAATTAAGACATATATTAAATTATAGATTAAATTTCTATAGTTTAAACATTTGGTTGGATTTTATTTGGTTAAATTATCAAAAATACCCATGAACTATGGGGTTGGTTTGAATTATACTTCTAAACTTTCAAAAGTTTCATTCCAGCCTTCAAAGACATTAATTTTATGGACAGAAAATGACGGGTTTGTGTACGCATTGTTGTTTATGTGAACATATGTATGTGAACATAAACGTGGAAAAAATAATAAAAACACATACAGTGATTTTGACAAAAAAAAAAAAAAAAAATCAGTGGTCTGGAAATCTATGGAGGCATTAGTGGAGTCTATTTGGAGTCTTTCTTCTAACTTCAATGTAATTTCTTTCCACTATATTCCTAGGCAGTACAATACAATAGCTCATGAAGTAGCTAAATTTGCTTGCTCTTCTAGAATGAGTGTGTCTTGGATAGATAGTATTCCAAGATGGATATGTAATTGGGTCGAGTTAGACCGTTCAAAATTTGTCCGAGTGGCGTAATAAGAGGTATTTTCTTTGGTTTCAAAAAAAATAATAAAAACACATGCAAAACACATCATTTTTTGTCCATAAATTTACTGAGAAATGACTCCAAGGGTCATTTTGAAACGAATTTCAAACTTAGAGAGCTAAAATAAGACTTTTGAAAGTTCATGGATATAATCGAAACCAGTCTCATAGTTCAAGGTATTTTTGATAATTTAACCAATTTTATTTAGAAACAAGAAACATAATTTCGGATTTAGTTTTTGAATTTAAAAAGTTTGAAACTATATCCTTAAAATAAAGATTACATTTTTATAAATTCCTTGTTGTTAACACCATTACCAAACATTTACCTTTTACATTTATTAAACTATTGAGTGATTTTTCATATTATGTCAACATAATTATAAGATTTTAAACGAATTAATTAATCAACTTTTTTTATAGTAATGTTATTGATAACATGAAGTTAATTGTCAAAGTGTACATATCCTAGTGGTAATTGGTATGTACCCTCGACTAGACCAAAGAGTCAAAGGTTCGAATTTTCCCACCTTCAAATGTTGTTGAACTTAAAAGAAGAAAAAGGGAAAAATAACATTAGATTAATTGGAAAAAAAAAAATCTAATCTAAAGTTGGGATATGTAATAACTTTTGTTTTTCAAATTTTCAAATATTAAATAGAAATATCCAAACACTCAAAATGCTAAATTTATTGTTTAACCATTAAAAAGAACACTTGTAATAATGTTAAAGTGAGCATAGCTCAGCGGTAATTGACATGTATCATCGACCTAGAAGTCAAAGGTTCAGATCCCTCACCCCAATGTTGTTGAACTCAAAAAAGAATAATTGTAATAATTAATTTAGGTTTTTATAAAGTTTTTTTTTTTTTTTTTTTTTTTTGAGAAGTTTTTATAAAGTACTTGGATATTTGGTTGTCTTCCTTTCCATCATGCCCTTGTTTTTGGGTAAGTTTGACTTTGGCAGTCATTTAGCCGACGTTCCATCACCGACGCCACTTGTAATTACACGTGGAGTTTTCTAATTGAGCCGTTCTTTCTTCTCCATTGACTGTCGCTTTCCTTCTAATCTCCTCTTTCTTCTTTTCAATTCTACCAATTATATCACTAGAACATTGAGATTATCTTAAAGATAATTGATTGATTAAACGTTTTTAATATAATAATATGGGATAGAGATCTTCTAAAAATAAATATGGGATAGAGTCGAACATTCAACCTCAAAGAGGAAGCAATTATTGGATTAGTAAACATTTGGTAAATTTTGATTATATATATGCATTTTAGTAAATCAATTTTTATTCTGAAGTTCTAATTTTATCATATTTAACTTTAGATTTAAATACTATTTCAAATAAAAAGACCTGGTAACTTTACTTTATATTAGGTTTCCACTCCATTTGCCTACTAAATTAACACACAAGACTGACTATTAAATAAATATCTTAAAATTTAAAAATGGTAAATTTTGCTATACGTACATAAGTATGAGTCCAATTTGATGAAATTGTAAGTTTGTAGTAAAAAATGCTCATTTTACCAAGTTCTAAGATAAGAATAGAATTTTCCCCTAAACATTTTGATGTCTACTTAGATTATGTAAATTTGAGTTAGTTTGGTTTAGATCCCCAAGTCATTAATTCTTAAATAGTAAAAACAAAAATCATTTACTTTATATATATTTACAAATTTCCATGTGTTAAAAGCATCTCTATATTTTTCCTCTCTTTTTTTAGTTCAACATGTAGACAGATTTGAATCCACGGTCTTTTAATCCATGGTATGCCTTAACCAATCAACTATGCTTAGATATTCACCAATGGCTTAGGACAATTAGATAAAATAATGAACTAAATGATAATATGACTAAACATTAATGATGATAATATGACCAACATGTTTTTAATTAACATATATATACAAAAAAAAATGATGATGCCAAAGCGAGCCTAGCTCAACAATAATTGGTATGTACTCTTGACCAATAAGTCAGAGGGAAAAAAAAAGTGATGATAATATGAAACAAAAGTTGCACACATCCAGATTATTAAAACTTTCCCCTTTTAATAAAATTCAAATGTTACAAGTCATCCATTTATTAGCTTATAAAGTTTGGTTGATAACATTTCCAATTCTCATTTTCTATTTCTTACCACCTCTTTTTTAATAAAGAAAAAGAAAACTATGTTCAATAACTACTTTTTATTTCATAGCATGTCTGATAATATTTTTTGTTTCTTGTATTTTAAAATTTGAAGTTCAATGTAGAAAATGATAACACCTTGTATTTATATTTTGAAAAAAAAAAAATGGAAACAAGCTTGATTTTATTCTTTCCAATTTTGGAAGCGTTTATGAAAAAGGTAAAACAAGAAAGAAAAAAAAAAGTACCACACGTTTCTATTACTTCTCAAAAACTAGAAACAAGAAACAAAAAACAAGAAATATAAATATTACCAAACGAAGCATAACTTACCACCCAAATTAGATTAAAGTTGAAAATATTATTATAGAACAAGTATTAGATACAAAAAGCTCTAATACAAGATATGCTGTTTCTTTAGTAAATTCGTTAAAATAATGATTGCTAATGTATAAAACCAGTAATTCATTATAACATTCCATCCCTTCAAACAAAACCAAATTATAATACACTTACTCCAAGCATACATTAGTTTATTCTATTGCAATATGAAAATATATATATATATATATATATATATATATATATTATGATGTACGTGGTAATGAACTATTCTCTTGAAAAAAAAAATAGAGTTTCTTCTCTTCTCCTGGATAAATAAATTTTAAAAACTATTCTACGACAAGTAAATATATATGAGGTTCTGATCCTCCACATCCCTCTCCAATCCAATAAAGGTAAGAGAAAAATAGAGAGATAATAATTACAGAAGTTAGATGCCAATACAATAACATGTGCTTGTTGGTTTTAAATGACAGGGCTGTACTTAAAAATAAGGGTAGATGGGCGTACCTTGTATGATGAAATCTTGACCAAAAACCCGACCGAGAACCCAATAATCGGATTCGCTCTCAAGCGAGTTCTTCTATGTGTATGTATGTGTGAAGCTAATGGTGACTAATCTTTCCAGCCGTCCTTATTCAACCGTCGTGAGGCGAGGCCCTTCGACGAAAGATTTGGAGTAACAGGCAGGGAAGGTGTGTGTGGTGTCTCGTCATCCCAATTGTCGTCCCAACTGTTTTCCCATCCGTCGTTATTGTCAGCAACGGATTTACCTCCAATGGAAACCGGGAGCTCCATGTCCAGCCTTTGATATTTAGAATTACTACTACTAACGAAACTCTTACGACGAATGCTAATGAACACTGAAGCAGCTGCAATGGTCAGAATTACAGCAAAAGCTAAAATTGCTATAATAGGTGGTTTTGTGAGGTAGCTGAACCGTGAGGACTTGGGAAGATTATCAGAATCTTTGGCAATATTGTGTGTGATCAGATCCCTAAAATCAAGACTACAACGGCCGCCACCTGCAGTCAGAACGATCGCATTGCCATCTCCTCCATCACTGATCGAAACTTTTACCTACAGAATTTGATTATTTGGAGGTATATTATATTACGATGAAACTTTAGCACATGGATCTTACAATTAGCAGCTATTATATATTACTAATAGGCATATTTTACTAGAATCTAATTTGGGTACATGAAAACATAGTAATGAAAGATTACCAAAGAAATTGATGTGATCTTTTATTGGATTCCAATATCGGGCTAATTTGTTGACTGTTTCTTCAATGAGAATCTGTTAGCTGGATTTGTCAGAGAAGCATAAGACCAGTCTGACCTCAAAGATGTTTACGTGACCTTGTATCAAAGAAATAGATGTGATCTTTTATTGGATTCTAATATCGGGCTAATTTGTTGACTGTTTCTTCAATGGGAATCTGTTTGCTGGATTGTCAGAGAAGCATAAGACCAGTCTGACCTCAAAAATGTTTGTGTGACCTTCTACAGAGTTCTGGTGGTTCTAATCGAGTGGGTTACTGATGCTAGAGGTAAACTTTTTGAGAGGCTGATGCTAGAGGCAAACTAAGTTATTGCTTATCTTCTTCAATGTGTCAGAGTAAATAGAAGAGCCTTGTACAAAGTTCTTTAATGTGGTTTTCTGTGGAAGTGCGGTACAAAAGAATTTTCATCTTAGGTAATGTCTTTTTCCCCTCAAATTACAACATTTCTTGCATCATAATCCACACTCTTAGGCTTGTCTCAGCCATGTTCTATGGTTAAGTGCCCTACCCACGATTTCAATGCTTTGATTGAAGAGGAAGCATGGCATTTTGGAAGTTCAAATACAAGAACGATTTTCACCATACTGAACGGAACTTTTGACCTGTAAGTGGAGTTCTATATCCAAACTTTTTTCTATTGGTTCCCTTTATCCTAATCGAAGTCAATTGGAAAGCTGAACTGTTACTCCTTTGGCTCTCTAGGGAAAATACATTTTATCCCCCCATTTCTGTATTCTTTCATTCTATGAAATTCTTCTGTTATATCCTCAGGGGAGGGGTGGTGAGAACCTTCCTATTCTTGCCAAATACTTACATACATACATATACATACATACATACATACATATATAAGTCGGCACTTTCATTGAATCTGCAATGACTAGATAGATAAACAAAAATAATAATAGTAAAAACACTTCCCAGCCAACAGTTTCTAAATTGGAGACATTTCAGAAAGGTGAACGATTGTATGGTGAGAGAGCAACTATAGAGTTTTCAAGGGAAAGGATTTATAAGTAGAGAGAGAATCAAACAGATGGAACGTCCTTTACTGCCTTTTTATGGAGCTCTTTATCAAGGGAATGTCGTAATTATTCTCCTGCCTCCATATTCACTACCTGGAGGTCTCTCTAGTAATGTCCTTGTGAAGTTAGGGAGGATGTCTTATCATTCGTCTTTCTAGCCCTAAAGAAAAAACTTGGATCCATGAAAATTTGACATACAATATAACAGAGAGCGAAAGGCCCAGCATCAAGTATAAAGGAAGAGATGATTGGGGATTGGTTAGTCATTAATCTTTTCATCAAAATATCTTTCATTTTTTCTTAATGAAAGTTGGCTTTTCATAAAAAAAAAATAATAATAACAATTAAAAAAAATTAATATTTTCATCAAAATAACAATCATCTCACTTAAACATCTCATCATTTATAGCTATGTTTTATCAAGCATCAAATTTGGTGTTCTAAATACCTTTTTATCTTCTTTCTCTTGAAGTTGAATTTCAGTCTTCTCCAGATGAACCGAATCTGGCGCAGAAATTTTCACAGTGAGGGGGCCTGTTCCCTTGTTCTGGATTAGCAGCGAAAGATCAGGAGAGTCTGCAAAATTGCATATATAAACAAGAACGTAAGATTTGCAAAAATATTAACTAAAAAATAGAAATGATTAATAATCTGAGATCTTCATTATGCAATGGAGTGCACTAAGAAAAGGTAAATACAGCTGAAAGATGTTAGGTTCATGTATACTAAGCATATGTAAATTTCAATCTGTAGCAATCCCATTAGTTTATCACAAAAAGGCCTTAACCAATATTCTTAATATACATTTAGGTTCAATGCACAGAAACCCCTCAATACTTTACAGATCAGATTTGATATTGCACTAGATATCAATTGGTTGATGCACATTCATAAAGGCACCCAGATGTCAATTGGTTGAAGGTAAGCATACATAAGAATTGAAAGATTATAGTTTTCTAGGTAAAATTTGCTATTATTAGAGTAGAAGTTAGATTGGCAAATGATGTTCACAGAGGAAAAAGAGAATCCACTATCAATCACCAAATTAACGAGTCCATCTAGGCTTATGACTTGAATTCACTGGACCTTCACGCAAAAAAGTTTTCATAAGAAAATTTGCCTGAGACTTAAATTCATAGTTGCAGGAATAAAAAGATCAATAAAGCATGTGAATTTATAGCGAACTTGTCTCTATCTTGAACCCTTAGAAACTTACCAGTTGTTGAAGTCCAAATAGAATAAAGATTTGAAGAAACAAACAAGATTATTTACGAAAAGGAAGACTAGTGTACTTGAACAATGGTTGTTGTCTAACACTACACGTTTTAATTTCCAAATATTAGGCTAAAAAACACTTTTGATCCTTGGACACCGAAGCCCATAACAAAACGAAAAGTCTAATATTAGCCCAAACCTCACTAGGACGTCTCTCCACCCCTCTAAAAATTCTATTATTCCTCTCCCCCCATAAACCCCATAAAATAGCACAATGAAGTAACAATTAGTCTTTGAACCTTAATTTATAATAATTTAACCCCTGTACTTTCAATTTTGTAACAATTTAGTCTCTATAATTTTGAAATTTGTAACAATTTAGTCTCTAATTTCTATTAAGATTTAATGAGACTTCTTACCTATGAAGACTGATAAATTGATTAGAGACCAAATGAGTCATTAGATAATAAAATGACACTTAATTTTTATGGGATTTTTCACGATAGGGATTAAATTGTTACGAATCTTAAAGTCGACTAAATCGTTAGATACTGAAGTTTAGGACTACATTGTTACAACCTTCCTACTCATGCATGCAATCTGAATTCAAGTTATGGTGCCATCAAGATTATATAACTCTCATCCCATCCAGCGAGTCCCACATTTTAAATCAAAAATATGGAAACCTATTCAAATCATCATCACATACTCAGCTTGGGGCATAAAATAAGAGTAAAATTTTAGAGGGATTAAAGAACAGCCGTTTGCAGAAATAAATAGGAGAAAAAGTACTGGAACCGTTACAAAAAAAATAAGGCAACTCAGAGCACCATATTAGTTAGATAATTAAACTCATACTCAATTGCTGTAAATGCATACCATTTCCTGGAACTCGTAAGCAAGCAACCAACTTCTTTCCCTCGTCAGTGCACTTATTAGATGAATCACAGTCCTCACCAGAAGAGCCATCCTTTCTTTTCGCTGCTGAAGACACTGTACTGCCGTCCTTCCCACTACTCTTTGACACTTCCTTTGAAATTGAATTATCTACCGGCTTCCCTTTTTCTTTCTCTCCCTTATTTTTTCCCTTCTCA
This sequence comes from Luffa aegyptiaca, assembly GCA_017139565.1. NCBI lineage: Eukaryota > Viridiplantae > Streptophyta > Magnoliopsida > Cucurbitales > Cucurbitaceae > Luffa > Luffa aegyptiaca. Next base: position 8,104,526 of record CM029405.1, on the reverse strand, counting down.
CCTAAACCACCGTCATTCTTTACTTTATTTTTACCTTCTTCCGATGCTGTTTCACTTTCAGGATCCTTCTTAATCTTATCCCCATTGCTCTTAACACCCTCCTTTGAGATGCTTACTGGATGTTCATCCTTCTTTTCCTTACCAGCAGAAACAGAATTGAGAAGAACCTTATTAGAGCCAGTGTCCTTGCTTGCATCACTTGCTTTATTCACTGTTTTCGAATCTAGACCGGTGTTTGCACTTTCTTCCACCTACATTCAAATCCATCGCCAACGAGACGCTAAACAAAAATGGTAAATTCAATTCTACAAAAGCGAAATGAACCTCTCGTACCTTCGAATCAACACATGTGCAGTAAAAAAATAGCAGCACCAGAAAAAATCCAACCGAAAGGCGAAACAGAGTCTTCATAACGTCAAAGGAAAAAGAACAATAAGATTTCTTCACTTTGCAGTAACATCGAACCCTAGTTCCTAGAATCAGAAACTAAAGTAAAATCAAACACCATGGATCAGCTAGAGTGACCAGTAACTCGAAACTATAAAGAAGAAGAAGAAGAAGAAGAAGCAGGAGAAAAAGTTCGGATCAACGGAGTAAACTAAGACATGGCTCACCTAATAGAAGACGCCAAATGATTCCATGGCTTGGTTCGATGATCCATAAGCAAAAGCACCATATGCTTCTGAAGAAAGCAAGGAAGAAAGCTGAAGGAGCTCGATCGTAGGGCTGAAGTTCAACTGCAATTTTGAAAAGTATCTGGAGAACGAAGACGAATGACGTTGACTGAATAGTCAATGCTAGTAAATGGGGGCCCATTAAAGGCCCATTCTCGCCGGCCCAATTGTGATGATCATAAGTGGGCTTAGAATTTTAAAGGATCAAAATTTTGCTTTAAGATTAGGGGCAACAAGAAATATGGCTAAAAATAAATACGTGGCTTGAAATATAACTACAAACGTTTATAAATTAAATAGATGGCTAAATGATTTAATGATTAATAAATACCTATTTGTAAAAGACAAATATGCCCCCCAACAAACTGTCTAACGTATTCTTAACGTTTAAAACCAAAATCAGAGTTTAAGAGAGATAAAATATACCCCTAAAAATAAGTTGGAGACATTTTAGGAAGTTTGAAATTAAAAAATCCAAGAAATAAAACTAGTTTGAAAATCTACTGGAAAAATTTGCTTCCTGGAAAAAGTTGCTTCCCGGAAAAAGGAGTCAATACCTTTATTGGGGAAGGAGTACAAAGTTCAACCTCCCTCAGTAGAGAGAAACACCTTCGGGATACATTAATTGGAAAAAAGGTCCTCTCAATCCGAAGACATACTACCTGCAACTAAGAAGATCAGAAATTAAAAAACAAAAAATAAGAACAAGTTGCTAATTTCCCCAGAAAATTGAATAACCTAAAAAGACTACCTCTCATTGAGAGCATTCCACACCCTCGAAACCCCTATTCCACACTATTCCCCACCGCCACCACAGAGTGTATATCGCTACCTACCTCTCATATCACGCCGACGAACCACCTCCGCCGTGCCAACCACCTTCATCCGCCGCGTCGACGACCATCTCTTGCTTGCTCAATCGATTCTCCCCCTACCCGACGACTGTACCAAAAAATTTGAACTAGGTAACAGTTTCATTTCTCTTCCCTTATATTTGCAACAAATAAATACATTATCCCAAGATTTTAGGGATTTAGTTTATTCCCTTTGAAACCGTATATTTTCGGGATTCATTTTTTCCTTCCAATCCACGATTATACCGGCCTATTGTAAGACAAAAAGCACGGGCGTGGGGAGGAAATGCATGGAGGCGGTTTTGGTGGAGGGTTTGTGTTGATTTGACTTAAATGTTGAACCCGTCATAGTGGTATGTACTGATAAATACCATTTCATCGTTATTGCAACTTCTCTGGAAAAAGTGTGCTTGTGGTATACTCATATGTATATGTGTGCATACACATTGGCATGTCTAATAGAAAAAATGTTTTGATTTGTCTGTACTATTATATACATCCATGGAATGGTCTAATGTGTCTACTTGTGTGTGTATACACTTAATCCCCCCTGTATTTGAGTTAATCACCCCCTGTATCGTGTATGTCTGGAATGCCCAATAAAAATACACTCTGTCTTTGTCTGTGTTGCTATATGTAACCATAATAACCCCCCATACCATGTTCACCTGAATGCAAATACCTGATGAATGCCATAACTGATATCTGTCTATAGTATTACATACATACGTGTTCCGCATGCATCCTGTGTGCATGTATGCATACTTACCCCAGTCCCACCCCCCATATGAGTTATATATACGTTGTAGTTTATATGCACTGTCATCTGTCTGTGTGTACTACTACTTACGACTTTTATTGTTGTCCTTTTGTAACATGGATAATGAGGGACAAAATGTGAGGGATAAAATCTTTTTTACCGTTGGAAACGCGGAAACCTAAGCCTAAAAAATAGGTAGATCTTTTTATACACTTGAACACAACCCGCCAACTGAACTCCCTATAAATCGGGATTCATCCATCCCGAAAAAAGGGGGGAGAAACTGAATGAAAACAAAAAAAATCTGTTAACGGCGTTTGTCTATAGGCGTATATACTAGGGGTAAAAATGTCAAAAAAAATCTAGAAAACAGTTCCTGAAAATGCGGTAGCCACCCCTGCGAATTCTGAACATTTGTAGCCAAAAAACAAGAAGGCTTTTTTTCTCTAGCTATTTAGCACAATTCCCCTTAAGATTATATTACAAATATAGATGTTTTTTTTTTTAAAAGTTATTTCAAATATAGATGTTCAATCTATTAGGTATTTTTTAAAAATTCATATAACACAAAATTGAAAGTGTAGGGTCTTATTACACATAAAAAAAAAATATCCCATATATTTGTTCTCTTTTAAAAAGTATTAAACATGTAAGAGATTATTATAAACAAAATATTGAAAGTTCGAGGATTTATGAGACATTTTTAAAATTCAAGAATCAAATTGATAGTTGGACGATGTATTAGGAACCTTTTAAGTTTCAATGATTAAATTTGTAATTTACCCAACAAAATAATTATAAATATTGAATTTGTTTGTTTAAAAAATGATAAACTATATTTTTGGACCCTAGGATTTGAACTTAATTTCTATTTGGGTCTTGAGTTTTCAAAACTAACAAATTTGAATTAATTTGTACTTAGTCTTTGAGGTTTCAAAAATGACATTTTGGTCCCTAAAGTTTGAATTTGATTTTTAATTGATTTGGAAAGATTGAAATTAGATTCTAATTGGTCGATGAGTATTAAAAAAATACATAACAAAATTCAACTCATTTAAAACATATATCTATGTTAATAGAGAATTGTTAGTATATGTTAACTATCAAGTCATCATTCTGCTTAGCGTCAACTCTATTTGGAGACCACAGAGCAGAGAACCTTAAATCTCTTCTCACTAAATAGCTCCTAAAAGAGCAAAAGGTCAAATGGTTGTTAGATGAAAATAACAAATGAAGGGAGGATTGGATTCCTCAATTTGTTCTTCCCCAAGATGCTGAAGATATTCTTAATATGCCAACAGGGGAAGAGAAGTTCTAAAGATAAAATAATATGGCACCTAGACAAGAAAAGCATTTTCATGGTTAAAAGTGCCTACCATCTAGTTATGGAGTCCAACTCTCATCATGAAACATCTCAATCAGATCGTACCAAAGCTTTTCATGAATGGAAGTGCCTCTGGAAAACATGGGTACTTCCTAGGATCAAAGTATGCACTTGGAAGATTACGAACGACATTATCCAGAGCAAGGCTGACATTCTAAAGAAAGGGATTGACCTAAACCCCCTATGCTTTTTTTTTTCGGAAAAATGTGGAATCTACCCCTCACCTAATGTGAAAATGCAAGATTTCTAAACAAATTTGGGAGAATTTCACTCCTAGCTCTCCAAACCTTTTTCTATCTTGTAGGAAAGATTGGTCAATAAAGGATTATTTGAGCTGAATGGTTGAAAATCTCAAGAGGAAGGATATTGCTAAAGGTTCAATTATCATGTGGAGCATTTGGAACTTCAAAAACATACCACAATTTACCAACAAAAATTCAGCAGCAAAGTTCCTACTCAAGACTATTGAGAAAAGTGTCAAAGAATAGGATGTTTTTTACCTTAAGAGCCTCGAGTCGAAAAGATTGGGGAGTCACGCGAGTCAAGTCCAATGGAAGAAACCAAAGCCTAACCACTTTAAGTTGAATTCATATGCAACTTGAATCGACAAATCAGGCATTTGAGGCATCAGCTGGGTCGTGCATGACTCGAATGGGTCCTTGATCTGCTTCGGTATGCAAAGAATCACACGGAAATGGGACATCAAAATTTTGGAGGCAAAAGTCATTTTGGAAGGGATCAAGATGATAAGCTATACATGTCTTCAAAATTGAATCCCCCTTTAAGTCGAATCGGGCGCCTTGGCTTTTGTCAAAATTTTGGTCGGAGAAGTTAAGGACTTGTCGGAGCTGAAGCCTTTCGCTGATGCTATCAGCAATTTCCCTTCTTGTTTGCAATCGGTTGAATTTTTGCATTGTAATCGCCTCTCCAACATAGTAGCCCATTATGTGGCTAGGCATGTTTTTTTTTTTTTTTTAAATTTTGGTTCTTCTCAGGAAAATCCCCATATGGGAAAATTGGACATGCATTTTGGGCCCCTAACATTCCTTCTTGGTTCTTCCATTTGATTAATGAGGGTATAGATGTAGTTAGGAGTGCAAGCAAAAACCGGAAAACCGACAAACCGAACCGAACCAAACCGATCCAATGGTTTGGTTCGGTTATTTTGAAAAAATATGGACATCTCGGTTTCGTTTTTGGGAAAACCGAAAATTGTCGGTTCGGTTCGGTTTTTCATTCAAAAAACCAATAAAAACCGAACCGAACCGACTATATATATACCACTTAAAAAAACTCCTAACCTTTTGCATCTTGCCTCTCTCCACATCTCACTTTTTTCCTAACTTGGCTAGAAATCTCTTTTTTCTATGTAATTTAAAGTATAAATTATGATATTATTTGTATGTTTATCTTTATTATGTATATTTATTTAAAATCAAATATTTTAAAATTGTTATTTACGGATTAGTTTGAGAAAATTAAGTAATTGTATTGAATAAATTAATTAATTGAAGTTTGTATTGAAAAAATGGGTACAATGGGTCATTGGGCCAAAAATTAAAAAAAAAAAAAAAAAAAAAACAAATGGGTTGAAATTAGAAGAGAAAATGGGTCATTTAAAAAAATAAAATAAAAAGCCCACATTGGGCCCAAAACCGAAAACCGATCCATTGGACAAACCGAACCGAAAGAAAACCGAACCATTGGACGTGTCCTATATTGGACATTGGTTCGGTTCAGAGTTTTGTAAAACCGATTGGATCGGTTCGGTTCGCGGTTTGGTCAAAAACCGACAAAACCGAACCGAGTATCACCCCTAGTTATAATGGCTCATTTATCTTTTGGTTATGGAATATGAAAAGATTAATTAACCTACTAAAAGATATAAATAAATTGAAAAAAGAAAAATCAAAGTCTACCGTATAAAAAAAAAAAACAAAATAAGTGTGCCAAATTAAATTTAATTAACATATTAAAGAAGGTGCAAATGAATCCAAACAAGAAAACCAAAAGTTTTACTAAATTAATCAACCTATTAAAAAAGTATAAACAAATTTGAAACATAAAAAAATAAAACCTTTCAAATTCTCATTCAAATTCTTTAAGCATTATTTACCAATTTTAAACCATTTAAATAATACAAACAAAATAGTCCAAAAATGATTCTCCAAGTTAGCCACTCCTAAGATAGTAAGATAAGATAAGATTTTTTCCACCAAAAGAAAAAGTTATTCAACAAATGTCTTTAATAGACTGCACATTAACAAAAACAATAGGATTAATTAAAAAGAAGGATTTTCTATTATGATAATTATGAAGGAAATTTCTTGAAAAATGCTTCTAGCTATATAAATCAAAGGTGAAAATGAAAATGGATAAATATTTCCTTTGATGGAAACAAATCTTTATTATTTAAATTTTGAAAAAATAATATCTAATATAGTTTTAATTGTATAGCACAACAAAAAAAATGTAGAAAAAAAAAACGACCAGCAAAAACATAGATTTCAAAACTCCATGTTAAATAACTCTACTCCATAAACACATACTTCATAAATCAAGCACCCCAAACACGTACTTGCTAAACAACTTGGCGCCCCAAACCACATATTATTTAACTCAACAAACTATTTAGCTTCACATACTATTCTAACCCATTTAACGTTCCAAATAGTCCCTAACATTTTAAATCATTGTTTAAAAAATTATAAATTATCCAAAAAAATTTATGTAAATTTTGAAAGTATGTCCAATTTAGTAATTATAGCTAAATCACAACAATTTATTATTCATTTACTAAACATTGTAGTAACCTATTTGTTTAGGTTTAAAGCTAAAATTTAACAAACACTAAATTTATTTTTCAGGTTTTATTACAAGTTTAGTCCCTGAACTTTCAGGGTTGTATCAATTAGGTCCTTGAACTTTAAAAAGTTTCTAATAGGTCCCTGAACTTTTAATTTTGTGTCTAATAGGTCACTAATATATTTTATATTTTTAAAAATTAGTCAATCTATTATATATAAAATTGAATTTTATGCCTATTAAGACTCTAAAACTTCCAATTATGTATCTAGTAGGCTTGTGAATTTAAAAACAGGTCGAATAGGTCAATGACTTTTTAGACACAAAATGAAAAATCGAGGGACCTATTGGACACAAAAATGAAAGTTTAAGGACTTATGCATATTTTTTTAAAGTTTAGGGACCTATTGGGAACAAAATTGAAAGTTCGAGGACTTATATGAAACTTTTTAAAGTTCAAGGACTAAATTGACACAAGTCAGAAAGTTTAGGGACTAAACATGTAATATATTCATTTTTTTTTTAATTTCAACCAATTGTGCTAAAGACACATTTGCTGACAATTATTTTAGATTTTAAAAGGTTAAATTATACAAAATGCCCTTGTACTTTGTTTCAAAAATATCCCTATTCTTTTAAAATTTGCTATAATACCCTTTAGCTTTTGAAAACATTTAAAAAATACCCTTCAAGAAAAATTCTGTTAAAAGTTTGACAGAAAATTGACGTGGGCACTAATGGATGCTCGCATGGATATGAATGACTTACAAGGCAGCTTAGGTGGAAGAGAAGTTAGGGAAGCAATAAAGAATAGTTGGAGAGAAGAAGATGGAGAAGTAGAGAAAACGAAGAATCACATATGGGTTTCTCCTACTTCCTTCAATCACTTTGTTTCTAGATTTGGATAAAAACCCATTTTTAATCTACGTTTTTAATCTAATTTCGACTGGCCAGGGATCGTTTTCTAGCCCCTTATCGAAGAATGGAGGTTGGTTAATAGAGGAAGAAAATTTTCAAAGTGGAGGTAGTACAATGAGAGAGGATTTCAAAATATAAAGTCAAATTGAAGACATAGAAATTTCAATAAAACCTCCGAAGATTAGTTTGGATTAAAAAAGTTATAAATTTTAAATTTTAAATTTATGTTTTGTTTTGTAGGACTTGAAATCTTAGTCCACCATTAAAAAGGTAATAAAAAAAAAAGCTTAATGGAGTGAATATGAGAATACGTAGAAGATTTACACACAAATGACTAAAAAGATAATTCCAAAGCTGTAAGTTCAAGAGGACAAAATAATTCTAAACCAAAAAATATATATATATATATATATATATATATATTAGTTTCATTTTGCTGATTTGAGTGACCCAAATTTCTTTAGTTGAAACGAAGGATATTGAGTGAGGAATTTAGACGAATAATGAAGGAGTAGAAGATGGAGGAGGAGCGTCCTCCCCTAATTTTCAAAACAAAGATAGTAAAATTACCATTTTACTCTCTACTCTAACTTTGCTCTCTCCCTATTCTCGCTTTCTCTCCAATCTCTTGTTCTCCCTCCAATCTCACTCTCGCTCTCTTTTTCTCCAATTTCTCCCTCCAATCTTTTACTCTCTCCCTAATTTCTCTCTCCAATATCTTGCTCCCTCTCCAATCTCGCTCTTAAATGTCCGCGTTTAGTAAAATGATAATTTTGCTAGAATGATGACGTAAGAAAAAGAACATATATCCTTATTTAAGACATTTTTCATTTTGACCTCTCAAAATGCACGCAATTGTTTCTTTTAACATCAAAAGCTGAAACTGTATTTTGATTACGTGGGAGGCCGCAACATTGAAAACGCTGACGTGGAGAAAACGTGGAGATGACGTGGACTAGGAGGGCGTTTTATCCCCGAATTGTATGGGTCATCTACTGAAGGAGATTTTACAGAAGAGAAACGAAGAGGAAGGCATGGACGTTGTTCAGCGCCCATTGTGGCTCTGCAGCTCGCCCGTTTTTCCAGTTCCCAAATTTCAAACTACTGCAACTTCGATCTCCCTACAATTTCCACTGCGGCCATCTTCCCCGTCTCCCCACTTCCGCACTTCTCTCTCAATTCACTCTCGTTTTTCTCACGGTGAGTCGATTCAATTTCATACCCAAATGCTTTCAAATTGTTGGCCTTCCTTGTTATCGCAATGAATTCCAGTTTTGTTTCAAGTTTTTTTTCCTTCGTTGAATTGATTCTGAGTTATTCTGAATCGCCTAGTATGCTTTTGGTCAATGAATTCCACTTTCTGTAACTTGTTGGTTTCTTCCTGCAGTTCCGTTTGCAACACCCGAGAGCCAAGTGGGTGAGGAGGTCGATGCTGATGCGCGAGAATGGGCGATGCAAGGTATGTTTACTTCTCGTACAAAACAATTAGTTCATAGACTCAAACTACTGTGTTCATGGTGTTCTGTTCTAACTATTGAACAGCCTTAGTTGTCTTTATGGTTCCTCGAATGACTGGTAAACCATGTTGATAGAGGGTGACATAAGAATAAGTGACTTACTAGTTGTATCTCATTCATCAAATGTGGTCAATGTTTATGTTACACAGTGTTTAATTTCAAATGCTGCTATATGAATCTTCACTTGAATGATAAATTGCTTAAGCCTTTTTATTATTTTTGTTCTGGTAAGCCGGAAACTAATAAATAACATCCTTAAAATATCTATTGCGACTGTTTTTAAGAGCCAACAGGTTGTTTATTGTCCCAGGTTTTGATTTTACACATCAATTGTATCAATGGACGCATCTAATTCCCATTTTTCCCTTTTGGATCCAGTGGTGTTTGCAACACATTGGAAATGATATAACCTGTGCTTGTTGTTGCTGACAGATTTTTATTCATTAAGGAAAGAAGTGGAAACAACCTCAGAGCGTGTAGAAGAGATAAGAAACTCTGCCGGTTTGTTACAGTTGGATCAAGAACTTGCAGATTTGGAGTCGAAGGCGGCTGATGACTCTTTCTGGGATGACAGATCTAAGGCTCAACAAGTTCTCGTGGCCCTAACTGATGTGAAAGATAAAATAAAGATGCTTACTGATTTCAAAACACAGGTAATGTATATAGCTTGCAATCTAATATTTAGAGAATACCCTTCTTTTTTTCTTTTTTCTTTCAACAAATAACAAGAAACAAAATTTTCATTGAAGTAATAACAAGAGACTAATGCTAAAAGATACAAGGCCCAAAAGGGAAAAAAATTAAAAAGAAAAACAACATAAACTAAGTAAGAAATAAAAACTTCCCAATTTATACAAATATCTTGTAGAGAAAAATCCAGAAATAGTTTAGAAACAGAACACCATTGAGAAGCTTTCAGTCTTCCTTGCTCAAATCAATCAAATCAAGGTTTTTGAACATTCTCGAAAACTCGCTGATTTTGCTCTAGCCAAATTTCAAAAACAATAGCTGCACTGCATTAGACCATAACAATTGAGCTTTTGGAGGCAAGAAAGCCCAAGAGTGTTGAGCTTAGAGTTATGGGAGAAAATCTATTTCAAATTAAAATTTGAAATAATCAAAACCAACAACTCATGCCTAATGGATATGGAACAACCATGGGCTGGCATAGTGGTTAATAAGAGCTATGTAAATAAAAAAGGACTTAGAGGGATATGTTCAAGCCATGATGACCACCTACCTAAGATTTAATATCCTATCGAGTTACATTAATAACCAAATATAGTAGGATTAGACGGTTGTCCCGTGAGAATGGTCAAGGTGCTTGCAAATTGGCCTTGATAATCATAGATAAAAAATTAAAAAAAAAAAAAACTCATGCCTAATGGACAATCGAAGAATAGGTGGTTGAGTGTCTCAGCATCCCCATTTACTAAAGTCACATATATGGACATATATATATATATATATGAGTGTCTCAGCATCCCCATTTTCTAAAGTCACATATAGACATTTATGCAAGCCCTATAATGAAGAGTATAAAATTATAGTAAAGGATAAATGACGAATAAAATCTTGAATGGAGATATGTAGATCAATATACATAATATGTAATAGTCTACTCAGGGTAGAGCGTCCATGTTAGTCATGCTGTGAGACCTCCTATTGTGCACATGTACTTGAGAAAGGCTAAAATGGGGAAACCATGAAAAACGGTTAGAGTTGGGACGAGAAAGGGATCTTGGGATCATGCTCTGTGTACGGGTCTGAGGAGGAAGGGTTTTTGTAGGGGTTTGAGGGGTCATTGTCTGGGTATGGAATTTGGGCCAATAACCTGACCAAGCTTTTGAAAAGTGATTGAAATCATCTCCTTAGGTGTGGGTTGTGTTATGATGATTCAGGTCGAAGAAGCAGAAACAATAGTTAACCTGACTGAAGAAATGGACTCTGTAGATACTGGGCTTCTTGAAGAGGCTGCTAGTATCATTAAAGACCTGAACAAGGCACTGGATCAATTTGAATTAACTCAACTTCTTTCTGGTCCGTATGACAAAGAAGGCGCTGTCATCTCTATCTCCGCTGGAGCTGGGGGTACTGATGCACAGGTAAATAGTTAAGGGCTTATCTTGGAACCTGTTTTCAAAGTATTGTTTACAAAACTGCTTCTAAGAATTATGGTCAGGTGTGTAATTTTGAACTTTAGCTTTTTCATGAAATTTATTGCTTCTCCGATGTTAAATTTTTGATAATCTGCAGTGCAGGATTGGGCTGACATGCTTCTGAGGATATATGTAAGATGGGGAGAGAAACAAAGATACAAAACAAGAGTGGTTGAAAAATCTGCTGGAGAGGAAGCTGGAATAAAATCAGCTACAATTGAAATTGAAGGCCGTTATGCTTACGGATATATATCCGGGGAGAAAGGAACACACAGGATAGTGCGACAGTCTCCTTTTAACTCTAAAGGACTTCGACAGGTAATTTTAACACTACCCCCTACATCGCTAGACGCTAGTGCTTGGAGATATTAAGAAAAGATAGACAATTGAAGGCACCTAAAGCCATCATGTCTTACATTTCTAATGAACTGAAAATTAGAATCCAAAATCATTATTCATTGACTTCTAATGAATGATGTGAATCTAAGTGACCGCCTAGTCATGTTTCCTCAAGATTGATTGTTTGATGCATGAGCCTATCCATTTTAATGTAAGTTCTATCCAGACAAGCTTTTCTGGTGTGGAAGTGATGCCTCTCCTTCCCGAAGAGTCCATGGATGTTGAACTGCCAGAACAGGACCTGGAAATAAGTTTTTCAAGGGCAGGTGGAAAAGGAGGTCAAAATGTTAACAAGGTTGAAACGGCTGTACGCATCACTCATATCCCCACAGGCGTCACGGTTCGCTGCACAGGTTTTCCATCCTAATTTAACTTTTAGTAAGAGTTAATAGGCCACTGTCCCCAACTTTTACCAAAATTGTTCAAAGAGATCATCACTTGTAGCCAAATCATTTCATTTTAAGTTCTCACCAAATCAATTGATTGACTTGTAACATTATCATGTTTGAGTATTGATTTGCTTTGAGAATACATTTAATCCAAATAGTTTTTTTGAAATGTTTAGCATTTGCATGTTGTCGTTCAAATCTCCGTGTTTGAAGTCTTCCATTTAGGATTGATGTTGGCAAGTGGACCAGATGTGTTTGCATTTGACAAACAAACCTTTCAGACTTTCCCATGTTGCATGGTTTTAATAATTCAACCTGGCTGGTGACAAGTTTTGATTGAATCAGATATTTCTTCCCAAATTCCATTCTATATTTCTTTACTACAAATTATGAATAATCTCTGAACTAATGCCATTTTGTTTTCTTCTTGACTGTAATGCAGAGGAGAGATCACAGCTAGCAAACAAAATCAAGGCGCTAAGCAGGCTGAAAGCCAAGCTGTTAGTCATAGCCGTGGAGCAACGTGCATCTGAAATCAAGCAAATACGAGGAGATGCCGTAAAGGCCGAGTGGGGGCAGCAAATAAGGAACTATGTGTTTCATCCATACAAGCTTGTGAAAGATGTTAGGACAGGATGTGAGACATCAGACATTATCTCGGTAATGGATGGTGAATTGGAGCCCTTCATCAAAGCTTATCTGAAATACAAATACAATATGGCATTATCTACTGGTGAGGTTAACTGAAAACTAGCATAAACTAATATTAGTTAGCTTTGATTGATGTATTATGTATGGCAGAGTTTTGTTCATTACAAGCTCTGTGAATTTGATTTGTTGAATATAAATCCTTTTAATTGTTTATCAAATCTCACCCTTTTGTTAGTTTTTCCTGTAATGAGATGGTAAATCTCTATTCTAAATGGAGTTTGGAGCTTTTTTAGTCTGATTTCGGTCTTGTTCGTTGGACCGACATTGGATTAATTCCTTCAATACGTGCACGAAGTGGAGTTTTCTCACTGTTGAGACTCTACTCCTAAAGAGGTTATTGCACTTTTATGTTTACATCTTTAAGTCAAGCTCAGTTTTTGGCAAGGACTGTTTGGTTTAGAGTGTTCCCATCTTTCTGGATGATGAGCTCCCCTTTTTAAGGATCAGTGGATTGGGATGTTTGTTATGGTTTGTTGAAAAATTATATGGAATAGAAAACTTGTATTCATCATAAAATTATTAAATTCTATCAGTAAAGGATGTGCATTTTGGATCATGCACAGGTGGTATCATGATATTCTTAGCAATTTCCATGTGTAGCAGTTGGCAGCCACAATCAAATTATTGGAACTGAAAATACATATGGAAACTAAAAATTTAGGTCCGGATGACCATACCCCATTCGATAATCATTTGGTTTTTGAAAATTATGCTTGTTTTCTTCCAATTTTATTACAATGGTTTTCATCATTGTTCAAGAAACATTTGAATTCTTAATCAAATTAAAAAAAAAAAAAAAAACAAAAATAAAATTTTGAAAACTTCTTTTTTTTTTTTAGTTTTTCAAAACTTGACTTGGTTTGGTAGATAACAGACCAAAGAAATTTGTAGGTGAAAGTAGTGTTTATAAACTTAATTTTAGATACTATTTTTCTTTTTAGTTTTAAAAACTTGGCTTGGATTTAGAAAATATTTATAAAAAAGGGTAATAAAAAAGGAACATAATGGTAGAAGTAATGTTTATAAGCTTAATTTTAAAAAACTAAAAACAAAAAATCAAATGGTTAACCAAAGAAATTAAAACTATAAAATTACCATGAATGATTGTTTTGTGTATCTTAGGAGTGTCCTTTGACATGATGAAGAACAATACTTGGTTGCAAACTGGTGGATATGTATCCAACCACCATTTATTTTTTTTACAACGAGGATAGAGAAAGGTCGAAAATAAAAATTGAAACTTTTTTTACTTTCTCTCTCCTACTTGTAAAAAATTTAAAATTAAATTACAAGTAGTCCCTGAACTTTCAAGTTTATGTCTATTTGGTCCCTAAATTTTAAAAAATGTCTAATAGGCCCCTGAACTTTCAATTTTATGTCTCATAGGTCCTTGAACTTCAAAATATGTCTAATAGGTCATTGAACTTTCAATTTGATGTCTAATAGGTCTTTGACTTATCCAACATTTTTTTAAAAAAATTCACGGACCTAATAGCCAGAAAATCAAAAGTTTTAAGATCCTATTAGATATAAATTTTAATTTTGTATCTAAAGATTTGTTAATTTTTAAAAATTTCAAATATTTTAGGGACCTACTAGACACAAGATTGAAAGTTCAGTGACCTATTTGACACTTTTTAAAGTTCATAGACCAAATATACACAAACTTGAATGTTCAAGGACTAAACTTGTAATTTAACCAAAATTCAATGGTGGTAGGAAGGAATAGGAGTGCAAGCAAAAACCGGAAAACCGACAAACCGAACCGAACCAAACCGATCCAATGGTTTGGTTCGGTTATTTTGAAAAAATATGGACATCTCGGTTTCGTTTTTGGGAAAACCGAAAATTGTCGGTTCGGTTCGGTTTTTCATTAAAAAAACCAATAAAAAACCGAACCGAACCGACTATATATATACCACTTAAAAAAACTCCTAACCTTTTGCATCTTGCCTCTCTCCACATCTCACTTTTTTCCTAACTTGGCTAGAAATCTCTTTTTTCTATGTAATTTAAAGTATAAATTATGATGTTATTTGTATGTTTATCTTTATTATGTATATTTATTTAAAATCAAATATTTTAAAATTGTTATTTACGGATTAGTTTGAGAAAATTAAGTAATTGTATTGAATAAATTAATTAATTGAAGTTTGTATTGAAAAAATGGGTACAATGGGTCATTGGGCCAAAAATTAAAAAAAAAAAAAAAAAAAAAAAAAACAAATGGGTTGAAATTAGAAGAGAAAATGGGTCATTTAAAAAAATAAAATAAAAAGCCCACATTGGGCCCAAAACCGAAAACCGATCCATTGGACAAACCGAACCGAAAGAAAACCGAACCATTGGACGTGTCCTATATTGGACATTGGTTCGGTTCAGAGTTTTGTAAAACCGATTGGATCGGTTCGGTTCGCGGTTTGGTCAAAAACCGACAAAACCGAACCGAGTATCACCCCTAGATGTAGTGGTGGTTAGTCTTTTAATAATGTTTCTTTAAAAAATAAATAAAAATAAATAAAAATAAAAAAATGTACTTGGTGACCATTTAGAACTCATTTTCAAACTTCAAGGACTACTTAGAAATCAAACTTAAATTTTCAAGACTCAATATGTCACTTTTGAAACCTGAACGACCAAATAGAAACTAAATTCAATTCTCAATGACCAAAGTGTTAGTTTTGAAAATTCAAGAATCAAATAAAAAAAAAGTTCAAATTTTTTAGACGACAAATATATTTTATAACAATAAAAAAAAGATTAAATTACAAGTTTAGTCTCTGAATTTTTATATTTGTGTCTATTCCGTCCCTTAAATTTAAAAAGTTTCTAATATAGGCTCATGAACGTTCAATTTTGTGTCTAATAGGTCCCTAAACTTTCAATTTTATGTTTAATAGGTCTTCGAGACATATTCAAAAAAATTTTAAATTAACGGATCAATTAGATATAAAATTGAATTTTATGTCTAATAAGACCCTAAACCTTCAACTTTCTGCGTAATCCATAAATTTTAAAAAATAGCAAATATGTGAAGGACCTATTAGACACAAAAATAAAAATTCGGGGACCAAATAAACACAAACCAAAAGGTTTTTTGGCTAAACATGTAATTTAACCCAAAAAAATATATATTAATCAAATAGTATGTTATTATATTCGTAATAATGGTTTATTTTCAGAGTAAATAATTGACCTATTCTTAGGGTGTGTTTGGTTTAACTTTTCAAGTGTTTAATTTTGAAAATAAATCATTTTGAAATAAATTCTAGTGTTTGGCAACCACTAAAAATGACTTATTAAAAAATGAGATAGAGAAATAAACAATTTTAAGATAAACACTTGAAACCAACTTTTTTAAAAAGAGTTGTTAAGTATACAATAACTTGTGTATAAAAACACTTATAGGAAATGTAACCAAACATATGAGTGTTTAAATTCTAAACAATTTTTATACAAAATGTTTTTGAAAAAATGCATTCTTAAAAAACATTTAAATTAGAATGTATTCCAAATAGACCCTTAATCTCTGTTAAGATTTATAGACATTGTCGTACATAATCAATTTACCATAAACATTTACAAATTTATAGATAACAAAACCATCACCATAATTTTCAAGATGTGACAAAAGAATTTACCGAATACTAAAGGTTTTGATTGAGACTAAACTTCAAAGAAAAACATTTGCTTATTATTTATCTAATCAAAGGTAAACCAAAAAGTGAAAAAAGGATGCACTATTATAATAATAATAATAATTGTTGATGGTCAAATTTGGTCGGGAGGAACTCACCTGACCTTCACGTGCCACCAACGGTAAATTTGTTTATAAGGGGAGAAGACGTGGCCTGCAAGACAGAAAACCTGCACACCGGTGTGGTGCTTGCCACACCGCCTCCGATGCTTAAGTCAGAAAGCGGGAAGAGGAGAGCAAGAGAACAAGAGAAGAGAGTCGAGAATAAAGTTCGGGATCCCATCTTCAGTGATGAAGAGAGGTTTAAATACCTGCTCATGCTCCTAGGGTTTGTAGGAATTCGGAGACGTTTCGGGACGAACCAGGCGAAACTGGGGAGGCCAGAGGCAGCAGGGATCGAGCGGAGGCGAACGAGTTCGGCCCACTCAAGCGGGCCAAATGGTCGGCCTCGGCCTTGGGCCGAGGCCGACCATACTTGGCCCGACCCTTTGGTCTGGTCTTCCTCTGGATCGGTTTCTTGGTCCTATCTCTACCCGGTTGTCCTCGTAAGCTCCTTGTGCATCAGAGTCGTCCAAAATTACCTATAACAATAATAATAATAATAATAAAACTTATAGGAGGAAATATATTGAGTGTATACTTTATCTTATTTTTCTCATAATTTATTTTAATAAATGGCAATATCTCGTAACAGTCTTTTTTTTTTCCCTTCAAAGTCTTTCAAGCAAACAATAATATTTATTTCTATTTATCAAATAAAAGTAGTGCTTAAAATATGGAAAAAAAAGAAAGAAAGAAAATTGCTTTTAGAAATAACCAACCCTAACTAATATGGATGATCAAAGAAAAATTAGGTCCATTATATAATTTTCTTTAGAAAAAAACATTTAAATGTGACCCTAGAAACTATGTGCCAAATGAAGTGAGCACAATCTAGCAAGGTCATCAAGATTTTGATTGCATGCCAACCTTATAATATATAAGATCCAAAAGACAAATTGCAAATTATACAAATACTTTTTATTCCATAATGTCACAAAGATCAAGGGAATTTTATTTTATTTGATTTCCAAAATTATTAGGTTACTTCAAGACAAACTCCATTACATCTCTTTAATCATGTCCTCTCATTGCTTTTTATTCCTCCTCTATGTTGTCATTTCACACTCTCATCATTTAATTTCTCTTTAAAATTATGTGATATAATTACTAACCAAATTGATTCAAAGTTTTTTTTTTTTTTTTTTTTTTTTTTTTTTGAGAAAAAACGTTTTAACTTGAAGCTTTGGTGACTCTTTCTAAAAATTGTACTCGCTTGATTTCTTGATTATGATCTAACTCAATAATTGAACCTAGAAATACTTTGGTTAGTTATACTTGAACCCTTTCGAAGACACATTTCATCCACTATACTTTCGATAGGACAAATATATCGAGAATGTTGTCATGAGAAATCAAAAAAGTAGTTGAAATTAGATGGTTGTTATGAAGCATGCAATTCCAGATGATATCAATCCACTCACGACATTTAGCGGAATTTTTATGGAAGGAGAGTCCAAAATTGGCTTCCACAATTAGTTACTATATCCAAGCTTCCAAACATCCTATGACCTTAATCGACTTTTTGGCAAGTCTCTCTATAAAATAAGCCTTCAACCATTCTACAAAAGCAACTAATTAAAAGTATGTAAACCTCTATATTTTTGTTCTAATGTCCTTTAAACTTTTGTTCTAATCACACGAAGTAAGAAAACTTTAACTTAACCATTGAAAACTTTTTTAACTAACATCTGCATTATTGTCTACACCCCTAATGATTATTGGATTTAACGACAAAGCATCTCAACGTAAATTCTTCTCTCACTCATTATATTTCTAAAACGTTCAACCAATATGACTTGATTATTATATAAATATTTAAAGAAAGATGAACATAATGATAGATTACATCAATTGTTAAGAAATTTGAAAACAAAATGATAATCTATTTGCATATTTGGCAAAAAGTGAAAGTATTCTTAATAGAAAAGAAGTAGATTTCTAGAGGTCATTCCAATATCTTTGTCGGATGGAGGAAAATGTGGGGCAAAAAAAAAGTGAAAAGAAAAGTAAAAAGAAAAGAAGAAGAAAAAACAACCCATAGATAATCAAAAGAAGAAAAGAAATCATTATATTACTTTTCCAAGCTAAGAGTTATTAAAATGAAAGGAAGTTTCCCTTTAAAAAGAAAATAGGGAAAAATTATTACAAAAAAAAAAAAAAAAAAAAAAAAAAAAAAAAAAAGAGGAAGTTAAATTGATCATATCTAATGATAAAATTGAATCAATCTAGAATATTCAAATTTTATTTTCTCTTATATTTTTAATTGATTAGTGATTAAGGTATCTTAATTTAGACATATATCATACACAAACAGATTAGAGATTTGAATTACCTCAGTCCACATATGATTAAATTAAAAAAAAAAAAAAAAAAGAACTTTGGTATATTTTGTGATAAGTTCAATTATAACTTTAGTCTATGAACTTTCAAGGTTATATCAATTTAGTTCTTAAACTTTAAAACGTGTCAAATAAGTCTTTGAACTTTCAAATGGGTTCCTGAATTTTAAAAAGTATCTCGTAAGTCCTTAAACTTTAAATCTTTGACCTATTTGATATTTTTTTTTAATTTTTAAATTCATAAGCCTACTAGATACAAAATTGGATGTTTAATGGTTTCAATAAACATAAAATTCAATTTTATATCTATTTTTTAAAAATTTCGAATATGTTAGAGATCTATTAGTCACAAAATTGAAAGTTGAGAGATTTATTAAATATTTTTAAAGTTTAGGGATCTATTAGACACAAAATTTAAAGTTCAAAACGTGGTAAGCACTTTTTGAAGTACAAGAACCAAATTGATACCATTTTTTATGGATTTAACACCTGTTTTAAATTAGAAATTATGCTTGCCAATTCCATGAGGTCGTAAAATTTCCTTGCTGACCCCCAAAATATAAAAAATAAATAAAAATAATTTGTAAGAGTAACGACCATAAATCGAGTGGCTGGTTTTAATCGCGAATAAAAACGAAAACAAAAAAAGAAAAGAAATAAAAAAAATAAAAAAAAATCCAGCGGCTGTGACTGTGACACAAGGTTGTGAAACGGCGGTTTCGTATTTTATCACCGCGTGGCGGCATTTGATTGGTGGTGATGCATGGAGCACGTGCATTGAACGGTGTCATTTCTCGTAGGCTTTGAGAAGTCCAGGGAACATCACGTGGTGGGCCCCACTATTAATTGTCAGATTGCACGTGCTTCCACATGATCATAATTTGATGGTCCCTCGAGAACGGGCCACGTGTCCACACATCCCCGTGATCACCGGCACTCTAACATTTGCTTTGTGACTCGTGTAAATAACACCAATGAAAAATGTTTTTCTTTAGAATGAAAATAAATTTTATTTTTACAAATCAATTCTACTTAATTTTAGACAAATAGTAAAATCAAAGATTTGTAATTAGTTAAAACTTTATTAAATTATATAGCATTATTCTAAAGTTAGTTCTTTATATATAATTCATGGTTGATGTTTGTTGATGTCAAAATTTGGCCAAGCCACTTATCTGGTCTTCACGTGACACCAGCTGTGAATTTGTTAAATACAGGAAAGATGTGACCTGTAAGTCCAGCCAGAACCGCTGCACACTGGTGTGGTGTAGGCCACATGCACTCCGATGCCTAAGTCAGATCAAACAGTAAGACTATTTTTTGTAGAGAATTTTCAAAACCTTTTTTTCGGGTGTGGGAGACTCCCATTTATACCTGTGTTTTCAGTTAGAGTTTACTTGGCGTTCGGAGGCGATTTAGAGCTGAACCATGTGGCACCAGCGCAGCAAGGATCGAACGGGGGCGTAAGGACTCGGTAAGTGGGCCGAGGCCGACCATATGGGTTGGGCCAAGGTCCGATCCCTCTGGCCTTGGCCCGACCCTCTGGCCTGTTCCTCTTCTGGGGACCGTTTCCTAATTGTTTCCTTGGGCTGGGGTGGTCTGTCATCCTCAACAATGTTTTTTTTTTCGACTAAGTAATCTTACCATTATTTTGGCTAATATTGCATGTTTTTTTACCTCGTTCTTGTGGGTAGGTAAATTATAATAATAATAATAATAGTTGAGTTTAATCACTCTTAATACTTGATTTTGAATATTTTGTTGGTTGATTTACGTGAACTTATTTTGGTTTGTGGGTGATTTTTTAAAAAACATTATATAGTTTTATATGTGTTGGTGTATTTATTATGTTTTCGATCTTTTTACGTTATTGCAATTATTCAAATTAGAGGTTATGATTCTAACTTTTCACTTTAAAAATATGCTTGGGTCTTAATCGATTAAACTGTTTAATTTCAAGTTAGGTTTTTTTTTTTTTTTTAAGTACAAAATTTCAAGTTAGGTTTTTGTTGAATAAGTGTGTGTTTGACATATTTTTATTAAAAAATATTTTTAAGTGGGGCACATTTAAGAGAAAAATGTTTATCTAAAAGAGCTTTTTATATGTTTTCAAAATTTCTTTAATTTATTTATCATCCCACAGGGATTTCAAAACAAAAATTTTAACTCATTTTGTTTCTTTTGTCAAACAATAATTAAAAATTTTAATTCGTCAAAAAAAAAACAACTCTTTTTAATTTTCCAAAATGCCACTATTTTCTTTTTTAATACATCATATTAAATTTTTCAAACACATTTTTAGAATTATATAGCGAGATGTATAGTCACAAGTCTCTAAACAAAGAGCCAACCAACATAGTTTAATTAAGTTAACACTATACTTTTGATCAAGAAGTTAGAAATTGGATTCTTCCCATCCACACGTTTTAACTAAAAAAGAAAGGAAAAAAAATCAATTAATGCAGAATAACATTGTCATCATTTATTTAAGTTCAATGTATAATTTAAAGTGAATCAAAACTTTGTCCAACAAGTTAAAATCTCAATAATCTCCCAATCACGAGTTAGAAGTTCATTGTCAACATGAGCATAGCTCAACTGACATAAGTCTTATATACTAATTGTTGATGTCAAAATTCGGACAGAAAGAACTCACCTGACCTTAACGTGACACCAACGGTAAATTTGTTTGAATAGGAAAAGACGTGACCTGCAAAACAAGGTAAACCTACACACCGGTGTGGTGCCTGCCACACCGCCTCCAATGCTTAAGTTAGCAAGGAGAAAGATGAGAAGCAAATAAGAGCAAAAGTCGGAGAAAAGGGTTCAAAATATCAGTTTCGGGCGTCCCTTCTTCAGTTTATATACCTTTTCCTGTTTTAGGGTTTCTAGGCATCTCAAGACCAATATGGGTTGAACCAGGCTGAACCGGGACGACCAAGGACTCCACAAACCGAACGGAGGTGGCGTGGGCCAAGCATAGGCCTTGGTCGAGTGCAAGCTCTGGGGTTGGACCAACTTTCGTCTAACTCTCCTCTAGGGTCCGCTTCCTGATCGTATCTTCAGACTGGCATTGTGTTGTCGTGCTTAGTTCATTGAATTCCAAAATGGTCTAGAATTACCTATAACACTAACAACTAAGAGATATGTGGTTCAAATCTCCTACTCCCACGTCGGGTAAAAAAAAAGGTTAGAATCTCGTTCTATAATCTGAATTTCAATATTCTCAAAATAAAAATATCAGAATTAATGAATTTTAAATTTAAAAGGAATTCACTTTACACGTTAGAAAAAGAATGGTAAAAAAATAAAAATAAAAATTTCACGTTTATTCATGAGACGCATTAACTTCGTTCCCTTCGGTTCTTACAATCTAAGCAATGTGGTTAATTTGGCTCTTCCCTTCCGCCGACGGAAGGCGACAAGCAACCCATCAGCAGCCGCCACGTGTACCACACCTCCAGAAAAAGGTTAATATACAAACTTGCCCCTGCCCCCAAAATTTAATAAACCTGTTACTTTTTTCAATATTTAATTTAGCAATAAAAATACAATATCATTAAATAAAATGGTTTGTTCTTCTCGGGAGGATTTTATGACTTTAATAAATAGTGCTCTCTCAACTAACCTAGCATTAAATTTCGCTGCTTTTTTACTTTTTTTTTCCTTTTATTATTATTATTATTATTATTGAATTCTTCCTTTTTTGTTTTTTTGGATGAGTGGCCAATGGGCAATGACGTACAATTTTTTATTTTTATTTAATTTAAAGGCGGACTTGCAATAAATAAAAATTAAGTGGGTTGTACTCAATGTATTAAATTTCCATCGACATGTCGACATTTCCATCAGCATTTCCACATTTTCATAGGTTCGACATCAACCTATAGGGTGAATCGACATTTCCATTATATCGTAAAAAATTGACAAAATGTAAACAAAATAATAACAAAATGTAACTAATGTGAAGATAATATTTATCATAAGTATTTTAATTTATTTTAAAAGTGTAAAATATTTATTTGTTAATTTAAATATTTTTTTTTTGAATTTTTTGTTTTGAATATTTTTCCCGAAATATCCATCGACATCGACATTTCCATTAAATTGAGACCTCGATATTTCCGTCGATATCGGCATTTTAACCCTTGTTGTACTACAATTAACTGCCAAAAAATTAGCTTCCCTCAGAGTTTTTGTTTTAAATGCTCGATCGTGACGTGTATTATTTGGGTGTTATTTTCAATAAATTAATTTATGGGATCAAGTATAAGAAAATTATTCAATGTATTTAATATCCATGTCATTCTCAACATATTCATATATATATTTATTTTACAAATTATTTACATCCTATTTTTTATTAATTGAATGTCCATCCTCGACCTACTCGACCATATGATGAGTAATCTAAAAGGTTCATGTGTCGTTATTGTTTTCTTTCCTTGAGGAATTGATAGCGTTATTTCTTAAAATATGTAAGATTTTTTACTTAATAAAAGACCAACTCGAGTATCCTTATTTGAAAATATTAGCGAAATTTGAGATTGCTTGATTCAAACAAAGAGTTTATTTGCTTAACCATACACGGTAGTCTCTTAATGCTCTTTTTTAAGCTAAAAGCTATCTTTGTCTCAAAATTTTCTTTGAAAATTTGTTGTTTAAACAAAGTTTATAACCTTCCTATTAAAAATTTGAAACAATTGATCATTGATTCTTTTTTTTTTTTTAAACCAAACCATTGACTCATATTTATATATATATTAAACATATCATCTTATTTTATGGTTTTTTTTTTTTAAAGAGAGGTCTCTAAAATATAAACCGTTAAAATTAAAAATTTTAAATGCAAAAGGATTGGAGAGAGAAAAAGAATCAAATTGATTTTCAAAAAAAAAAAAAAGAATCAAATTGCAAAAAGAAACAAAATCCACCCTTCAAAGTTGGATATGGATATCAAGGTCAAGAAATTTGGGCCCTCCAAAATCAATGGCAGTTAAAGTGAAGACAATCTTGGAAGCTTAATTGGTGGCTTTTTTTTTTCTTTTTTTTTTTTTTTGGGAAGGAACTTTTTACAAAGATCTCACTTGATAAAAATATTCCATTATTTAATTCACTAAAATTTAAATTACTTCTCTTAATAAAGATCTTCAAATTTAGTACTTAACCATTTTAAGAGTTTCAATAATTCATTATTTGGTATAGATAATTATTTTAAATCTCACCAAACAAGATGGTAAAAAAACTTATTTAATGCCAACAAGAGCATAGCTCAACTGGTATAAAGTTGTACTAATAACCACAAGATCCGTGATTCAAATCTCCCACCTCCATATTGTCAAAAAAGAAAAAAAAAAACTTATTTAATTATTAATATTGTAATTTGAATCTCTTAGTTCAAAATTAAGGTGGTTATGAATAAGTCAAAATCATCTTTTCAACCATGTTAAAAAGATTATTTCAATCTTAATATTTAATGAGTTAGAGTGACAAGAATCATGCTAGTAAAATAACAATCATAATACTGTTTTAGTGGTTGTACTTTGATTATATTGTAACTTCTTTTTCCAAATAACAGTTCAGAGACCATGCATTTTAGAAAATATAAATTTTAATTTATTGATACTAAATCTAGTTTAAATCAAGACATATGAATGAATAGACAAATAATCTTAGAGAATAAAAGATTAAACAGTTCAATTCACAAATCTATATTTTATAAATAGAGGTTATTTTTTCTATCAAAGCTCTTATAAAATGTAAACTCGAAACTCAATGAGTATATTATATAAATTAAAATATGAAAAATCTATTTTAACGGTAAAATAGTTATAAAAATTAAATAAACTTGTTATCGCTACCTTAATTTTATGGGTTTTTTTTTTTTTTTTTTTTTTTTTTTGCAAAAAGAAACAAGTAAAATATATTTGTGGTTTGTGGGGCTCAAGGCATTGCTCTCTAATTTTGCTTTCACCAATTTTGAACCAATCACATTCAATTCCTTTTTTGCTTTTTGTTTTTGTTTTTTTTTTTGTTGTTATAAATTATAATAAAGAGCTACATCTTCCATATTTCCAATACACTAAATTCCAACCAAATCCACACTCTTCAATCTTTTTATTATTTCATCTACCTTTTAGGTCATAATTTTGGTGCCTATAAGCCCATTTGATTAGGATCGTATCTTATTTTTTTTTTAAAAAAATTGTGTTTAGTTATTACTCTGTTTTTTTAAAAAAAAAATATTGCAATCTACTTTTTTGAAAACGAACCTAAAATGTTAGATTTTTAGAACTAACAAAAATAGTTTATAATTTTGTTGTTGTCGTTTTTTTAAAAAAAAAATTTGGTCAATATTTAAAATATATCTTTTAAATGAAAAATGGAAACAAACATAGTTTTCTAGAATAGGAAACAAAAAGCGAAATTGTTATCGAATGGGACCATTATATTATGACATTTCGAACGGCGACATTTAATCACAATGTTGGTTTTAGCAAACAAGACAAAATAACTTTAGGTTGTTCTAATAAGGTTCAATATGCAAAATGGTCCATGATGTTTTAACCTTTAGGTAGTTTCACTTTGGTCTTTAATCTCTTAAAATTCTCAAATTAATGTATTAAAAATTATCAATTGAGTCATTTGAAAAATTCTATAAACAAAAATTTGATGTACCATTAAATTATTGGTTTATTAGCATTTTTGGACATGTACACATGCAGTACTACTTGACACATGAAACTCAACTCGTCCATTAGCAATAACAACTTTTTGTTTCTTCCAAGTGACATGCTCACGTGTTCAAACATGTTAGTAATTTAGTGAACACAATAACCTAATCAAACATCATCTTTAATTTATACTAACAAGTTTTAATGGTTTTTTTTAGGGAATGACTTAGTTGGTTTTTTCTATATACATTATAAGGGTAAAATTTACAATTTTAAAAGATTAGGGAACATATTGAAAATTTTCTAAAAGGTTATATGAACCATTTGATATATTTATTCTTCTACTAATGATTTTGTTTTAGAAAATCAAACTTGTTTACTTGTTACTCGTAAGCATACTTGAATTTGTATATAAACTCCGAATTTTTTTATTGGGTTTTATGATTTGTAGGAGCAGAGGGTACTGAGTGATCTAAAAACAAAAATTCGAAAATAAGAGATTCAATGAACACATAATTGTATTTTTGTAATTTTATGTATTTGGTAACAAATTTAAAAATTGGATCTTAATTTAAAGAGTGGTTCAGAGCGTGTTTAACAACATAATCGATAATATAGTAATAGTTGCCCACTAAATATTTAACCTAATCTAAAATTATTAATTAGATTTTTTTTAAAAAAAAAACTATTAATTAATTTGCTATCGTATTTTATAGTATAAAATTTGTGTATCATTATTTTTCAATATCATTTAATTTGTAATATATTATATTTTACTTATTTTAATTTTAAGAAAAATAAAATGATATATTTATTGTAGTTTTATCTTTTGTTAGTGTAATTCTGCATTTTTTTTTAATTTCAAATCTAACATATTCTTGAATTTATATTTGGATCAATGCGTACAAAAACTATTTTCAAAATCACATTTACCAAACATATATTCATTCATTGAATTAAAAATTAATAAACTCTTAGTTTGGAATAAATAAAGAAAATAATATAAATTCAACTTCATGAATTTAGGTTACACACATCTTTATTATTATTATTATTATTTTAAACTTGTTAAACACATCTTTAAATTCATGATTAAAAACAATTAAATCTTAATTATTTTTTTTTACAACAATATTAATTGTTCTCTTGTTATTAATTAAGGATACATAATTGGCCCATTAAGAGGGAGCATATATGATGAAATTCCGTATTAAACAAACAGAATATATTAATTAATGAAAATAGCAACTCTAGATAGTTGTTTTAAATTTTGCTACTATTACACATTCCTTGCTCAATTTAAATCCAAAACAGTCTATGTATCACTTATCATTGAAACTTATAAATAGAAAAAATTGATTCTTACCCACTTTTAACCTATTTCGTATTTCTCTCATACAATAATTTAATACCAAATTGATTTTTTTTTTTCTGTTAAAAATGACAGTAAATTTACAAGTCATATGTCAAATATATAAACTTAGTTTTATGCCAAAGTGAGCATAGTTCAGCGATAATTGACATGTACCGTTTAACTTATAATATATATATATATATATTAGGAGTAAAGTTGGTATAATTTTTTTTTTTTTTTTTTTTGAGTACATCAACATTTGGGGGTGGGGGATTCGAACCTCTGACCTCATGGTCGAGGACACATGCCAATTACCGCTGAGCTAAGCTCGCTTTGGCAAAGTTGGTATAATTTGTGTCTAAAAGAAATGAGCTAAAAAATGTGAACTTACATAACCTATATTTGTAATTTGCAAGAAAAAAAAGTGTATAAATTTGAACAAGCTTTCAAGATTTAAATTTATTCAATAATGCACATAGATTATATTTATACGTACTAATAAAATAATAAATTTATAGTTTGAGATAAACAAATTCAGATACTTTTGATGCACAAATTTGGCTTAGGAGATTTGTCTAATTTACACGATCCAAACGATGAAAGGGATGAATAATGCCTACAAAATAGAAAATTGCACACAAGTGTGGTACTCATGAAACGCACTTCGATACCTAAGCCAAACTAGGATCTGTGTCAAGAATAGGGTTATGTCACGTACCTTATGTACTAGATTTCTCCTTCTATTTATGTCAAATTCGACTTAGGATTCTTGACCTATCTTTTCTTCTTGGTGTGAATCGTCTTAGAATCCTCGAGACTTTGGGTTAAACCACCTATGAATCCAATCATTTGAATTGATCTAGAGGGAGTCTCGACTTCTTGGGGCTCAACCTAGGGCCTTGGATCAATGAGACTAGGCTCGACACTAGCCTTTTGTTCACCTAATACAAGCTTGGCTCCCTAAGGTTAATTAAGCTTGACCTGAGTCCAAATGACTCAACCTCAGTCTTGACCAACTTATGAGAGTTGAGTTGATTAGCTTCGGCTTGCTTTGAAGTTTGAAATGTTTCTTCTTAAGACTCCATCACAACTCATTTATAATTTGAATTTAATTTTACTCCTAATACATACTAAATATCAACTATGCACAACAATTTATAATTACAAAATTCTAACTCATGACCGTGTGTCAACTAACAAATCCATTTAAACATTACTCTTTTTGTCTTAAACATTTATATACAAAAATTTTATATTAAAATTTTGTTCTTAAGGGTTAGGGTAATGTTGAAGAGTGTTTAATGTGGAATGCACAATAAGAGCTACCATTGACCACTGTTACTTCCAAGGCATAGGCATGGGATGTAGGATATTAAAGGCATTAGCTAAGAGGCTTTCAATTATTACTTAAATAATTGTTTGTTGAAGCATGCATTTAATTATTTAAGCAAAAATATCACTTGCTTTTTCAATGAAATTGTGGTTGACTCAGTCAAAGCTCTCTTTAAAATTACTCTATTGGAGTGAAGGAAAGTGGAGAAAACTATTCTCTCACCTCCACAAATAAAAGTGAACCATTCTTCAACTATTTTATAGAGAAAATTATTGCACTTTTGCTTTTATTTATTTTTTATTTAAAAAAAAACAAACTATTTTTAAAACCTTTTCATCTCTCTTTTTCAATTTATTTTATATTTATATATATATGAAGAATTATGTATTTAAAAAATATTAGGGAAAAAAAATCAAGTTTGGTATTGTATGTATTGTATTTACTAGTTTGTAACCAATAATTCAAAAATCATGTTCTTTGTAAAATTTGTGTGTTTTCATTTCATAGGAAATTTATATCTATTTCTAAATTTGATATCAAACTCAATACATATAACTAAAAACATAAGTTCACACCAGACTTACCTTTAATATAAATACGTAATTTTAACCAAATGAAAAAAAAAACTTTTAAAAGAATGAAATAGAAAATAAAATTTAGGGAAAAAAAATATTTTTAACCCTAAACTTTGGGGGTTGTATCAACTTCATCAAATTGAACCCTAAACTTAACAAACTGTATCAATTTTAACCCTGAACTCTCCATCTCTCTCATTTGGTTAAAAAAAACATTTAAAAGGTAAATAATAATAATACTTCTACTAATAAATTTAAACTGTAAATTACAAATTTAGCGTTTGAACTTCCAGATTTCTATATAATAGATCCTACGTATGCGTTTAAGATGATTGTTTAAGACTTTTTGAATGTTTTATTAAGAAATTTATAAAATTTAGATAAATATCTACAACATTAGTGATTTTTCCTAAAATATTCGACAATATATTCATAAATTTGAGTTATCGATATATTTCATCCTTGCTATTAGATTCTCGGTCTTTCAATAGCAGGTAATAGATTTTTAAATTTATGTTAAATTACGAAAAATACCCTCGAACTCTAATGTTGGTTTCAATTATGTTTCTGGACTTTCACAAAAGTTTCATTTTAGCCCATGAATTTGAAATTTGTTTCAAAACTACCCTTGAAGACATTTTCGTTAAATTTATTGACAAAAAATGATGTGTTTGTTTTTTCTACCTATGTGTTCAAATCTATTCATATAAACAACAACACATATGCAAACACGTCATTTTACCTCCATAGAAAAAAAATTGAAACCAACATTAGAGTTCGTGGGTATTTTTGAAATAATGAGAATAATAATAATAGAGTTGATATATTTGGGACTTTTTTTATTAATATTATAATTTTTTAAACTTATTAGAGTAATAAGATTATATAGAAACTTATTATTTCAATATTGTTGTTTTTTTTCCAGCTGGATAGATCGTCTCTTGAAGAGACGACCTATCCACGTGTCAACTTTCGGTTCATTTGTTTAAAAAAAAATATTTTTTTTGGTAGGTCGTCTCTTGAAGAGACGACCTACAAACGGAATTTAAAAAAAAAAACGGCAAAGCAGGTCGTCTCTTCAAGAGACGACCTGCACACACAAATGTTATATTATTGAATTTAGCACAATGGCATGGGGGCGCAGCTGGCAATCAAGAGGGCGTGGGTTCAAATCCTGCTGAGCGTATAAGGTTTTTTATTTCTTTTTTTTTTCCTTTGCCTCTCTCTTTTTTATCTTCATTTATTTTTTTTCTTTTCAATTGAAATTTAATTCTTCTCTCTTTTTTTCCTAATTTTCTTAATTTTTTTTGATTAATTTTTTCCTAATTTCTTTAATTGAAGTCATGTGAAAAGTGCCTCTCTCTTTTTTATCTTCATTTATTTTTTTTTTCTTTTCAGTTGAAATTTAATTCTTCTCTCTTTTTTCCTAATTTCCTTAATTTTTTCCTAATTTCTTTAATTGAAGTCATGTGAAAAGTAGTAAAATAAAATCAAGAAATAAATGTATGAGTAACGGTAATGAAATTACAATGCTTAAAAAAGAAAATGAAAAAAAAAATCAAATCAAATAAATAACAGCAAGTAACATCAAATTGTGAAAAATTATAATAATTAGCACTTAATTAAAATTTAATTTCTTAAAAAAAATAATAAATTGCAATATAATATTTAACGTGCTTAAAACATTAAAAAAAATGTAACTAATTTATTTTAAAAAACAAATAAAAGAAGAAAAATGCGAGAATTACTCTATTTGATTTAAAAAAAAACAAAAGAGGAAAAAAAAGTAGGTTATTTCATTTTTTTTTTAAAAGAAAATGAAAGGAAAAGAAAAAAAATTAAATGAAGATAAAAAAAGAGGGAGGCTAAGGGAAAAAAAAGGAGAAAAAACAACTTATACGCTGGGCAGGACTTGAACCCACGCCCTCTTTGTTGCCAGTTGCACCCCCTTGCCACTGTGCTAAATCCAATTGTACTTCAAATTTGTGTGCAGGTCGTCTCTTGAAGAGACGACCTGCTTTGCCGTTTTTTTTTTTTTTAAATTCTGTTTGTAGGTCAAGAGACGACCTACCAAAAAAATTTTTTTTTTAAACAAATGAACCGAAAGTTGACACGTAGATAGGTCGTCTCTTCAAGAGACGACCTATCCAGCTGGAAAAAAAACAACAATATTGAAATAATAAGTTTCTATATAATCTTATTATTCTAATAAGTTTAAAAAATTATAATATTAATAAAAAAAGTCCGATATATTTGAGGTGTGAAAAGAAATGAAAAGAGAAAATAATATTAATTGGAATAAGAAGGGAGTTTGAGGGGTGGGGCCAAAAAGTAACATGGCACGTATCTTTTTCCAAATCCCCCTGGGTCCCACTCTCTTTTTGTTAAGGATTTTTCATCACGCGCCTCTGTGGACCCCCACGCGCCCCCCTCTCTTTTTCTCTCCAATTCTTTTGGGGTTAGGGTTTCAACTTTCAACTTTCAACTTCCAAACCCAAAAAAAAAAAAAAAGTTACTATTGTTTGTTGTACTCATGGAACATGGAAGACCATTTCCCCATTCCACTTTGCTTTCCCTTTACCCTTTCTCTTTCTCTCTCTAGACCCCTTTTTCTCTCTCCTCTATCGATTGAATGCTATTGTATTACAAGTTTAGTCCCTAAATTTTAAGTTTGTATTGAACGAAGCATGAATTTTTTAAAAAAGCCTAATGGGTTATTGATCTTTCAATTTGTGTCTGATAGATGTTTGAAATATTCAAAAAAAAAATAATAATAACTGATCTATTTGATTTAAGTTTGACTTTTGTATTTAATATGATCTTAAAGTTTCGATTTTGTATCTAATAAGTTCGTAGATTTTTTTAAAATGTCAAATGGGTCAAAGTTCTAGACACAAAATTGGAAGTTTCGGGTTTATTTGAGTCAATATTATTAGAAAATAGTTTCTTCACGTTCTTCTTTAAAAAAAAAGGAAATAGGAAATTGGAAACTTTTAAGGATGCAAGATGGACGCCCATGCTTGAAACATTCTTGGGAGTTATTAAGTATTCTACATTGCTTCACTCTTTTGTTAGACTCAATTTAATTTTATATTTTTTAAATATTATGAGCGTAGACGTGTCAATTTCACCTTTGAAAATAGTGTCTCATAGATTTTCAAACTTTCAACTTTGTGTCTAATAGGTTATTGAACTTTAAAAATATATAATAAGTTCCTAAACTTTCAGTTTTGTGTCTAATAGGTCTCTGACATATTTGGAATTTTTAAAAATTAACCAATTTACTAGATATAAAGTTAAATTTTATGTCTATTCGGATCTTAAATTTCCAATATTATATTTAGTAGGCTTGTAAATTTTAAAAGACGTTGAATAGGTCGATAACTTATTAGACACAAAATTGAAAGTTGAGGGACCTATTAGACATAAAAGTAAAAATTTAAAGATATGGACATTTTTTAAAGTTCATGACCTATTAAACACAATATTGAAGACTTGAGGACTTAGTTGAAACATTTCAAAATTAAGGGACTAAATTGACAGACCTTGAAGACTAAAAATTTAATTGAACAAAAAATATATATTTATCTCTAAGAATAACAAAAGTTGTTTTTACTTTTAAGTCTAATAGTAAGGGTCCGTTTGGAATACATTCTAATTTAAATGTTTTTCAAGAATGCATTTTTTAAAAAACATTTTGTATAAAAATTATTTAGAATTTAAACACTCATATGTTTGGTTGCATTTCCTCATAGATGTTATTATACCCAAGTTATTGTATACTTAAGGACTTTTTTAAAAAAAGTTATTTCAAGCGTTACTCTCAAAATGGTTTATTTAGACCTTGTTTGATAACCATTTCGTTTTTAGTTTTTGGTTTTTGAAAATTAAGCCTATAAACACAACTTTTATCTACAAGTTTCTTCATTATGTTATCTATGTCATTCCCCTGTTTTTAAAAACCAAGTCTAATTTTGAAAACTAAAAAAAGTAGTTTTCAAAAACTTGTTTTTGCTTTTAGAATTTGGCTAAGAATTCAAATGTGTCATTAATAAAAATGAAAACCATTGTAAGCAAATTGGGGGAAACAAGCATAATTTTCAAAAACTAAAAACCAAAAACCAAATGGTTATCAAACGGGGCTTTATCAATCGCATTTTCTAATAGGTCATTTTTAGTGGTTTGTCAAACACTAAAATTTTGTTCAAAATTAAATACTTGAAAAGTTAAACTAAACACACCTGAAAGCTAATCTTAACAGCAATTTTAAAAATAAAACCAGAAAAATACTAGACTTTTTTTTTTTTTTTAATGTAAATCAGAACCATTGATAAAAATATCTATATATCCAGATGATTCGTAAAGGTCAATATATTCACAAAATCGTAGTTTTGAAAGAATAACAAAAGCAAATCTGTTATTGGATATATATATATATATATATATATATATATATATATATATATATATATATATATATATTTGTTTTTTCATTCATGAAATAATGCTAAAAAAAATTGTAAAAACCAATAATTCAAACATATTTCCACTGCATTTTTTTTTATATGCTAAAAACTGTTTGAAAACAGTTCTCAAATAAAGCTTATACTTTTAACCGAATTTGATTCCTAGGCATCTAAATATTCCAAGTATCTCAACTTCTTTATCGGCATCTTTACTTCGTTGACATTTAATTTTGATTCTCACATATCTTTAACTTTTTATATATATATATATATATATATATTCATATTCCAAAACAAACGACCCTGTTAAATAAAGCAACACTAACTATATATCTAGAATGTTCTTGAAATATCTACATGGGCGTACATAATTGAGTCCTCTCTAGATTTATCTTGAACATTGTAAATAGATATGTATAAGAAGGTCTAGAATTATGAATTCCTTTGGATAAGGATAAGTAGAGAAATATCTAGGATATTTCTAGATCCAAGAAGAGCCTAGAAAAATCCATTTGCTTGGGCTCCAAGGATCTTAGTCCTATAAATAGGAGTGTGTCCACCATAAGAACACAACTTGGAGGAATAATCACAACTTGGAGAAAGCATCAACAAGTTGGAGAGAGCATCAAATGTGAGTGTGAGAAAGTGAGAGAGTCTTTTCCTAAGAGTGTCCATCTTTATACTTTCCTAGTAAAAGTTTCTTTCTTCCAATGTTTGTCTCTCCCCTTTTGTGCTAATTTTTTCCACAGACCCTATTAAAAAAAATAAAAAAATAAAAACCCTGAGCATTTACCACGTAGCATCTTTTTCTTTTTTCTTTTTCAATTTTTTTTATTAATTAAATTATTCATATATATTTTTTTTCTCTCTTGGTCTGGGGGATAGAGCTTAGGTCTCTCAAAGAAACACGAAACTTCCATTTCAAAGCAACCATCACTTTTCTCCCTCGAGAGCATAAGAATCTTTTTATTTTTAAAAAATCAATTTTGTAGCTTCAACTTAAATTATAATTAAATTACAAGTCTAGTTCCGGAACATCTATAAATGATTTAAAAAAAAATGACGGCCAAACATATTATTGTTCACTTAACATCAAGCTACGGAAAACATTAAGAAAAAAAATATTCGAACCTACCCGCACATAATACTTGAAGTTCAATCACAAATTCAAACATGTGTAAATAAATAAAAAAAAATAATACAAAACAAAACAAAAAATCCACGGAATAAATATGCCACACAAATAAAAACTGACCATCGATTTTCATAAAAAGAAAACTAGAGGGGAATTTATAGCTCGTTGGAATATAATAAAATTTTGAAAATTTGAAATGTTAAAAGTGAATGAATGAGTCAAATATAAAAGGTAAAAAATAAATTTGAATCTAAATTTTTGTTTTAAAAAAATATATAAAGAAAATTTATTGAAACGAGGTGAAAGCGAAAGCGCCAAAAGTAAATTAAATAGGAGTAAATTAAAGATTCTTAAGTTAAAACATTTATTAGAGTATTTATTAAATACTAAAGTAAAGACAAGCTCCGACAAGGGGTAAAAAGTAGCGGCAGAAATGGCAGCCGAGACCGTCACACAACCGACGCCAACCGGTCATCACGGGAGGTTGCCGGTTTGACCCCATTTGACGTGTCAGGTGATCCTGTTCTGTTGGTTTAATTAAAGTAAAATTAAATTAAATTAAAATAAGCTCTCACTAACTTCTGAATTATTATTATTATAATTAGAAAAATACTACTGATAATTTATTATTATTTCGTTAACCTCTTTTTTCGTGAAGACCGTTGATTGCGGTTGGGAATAAAGCATTCTGACAAGTGACAAGCACCGATCTTTTTGACCGTATCTTCTTTTGTCATTTTCCTCCTTTGCCCTTTTTTTTTTAATAAATTATTTTCAAAGTTGTTTGAATAAATTTTGGTTTAAATTATTTTATTGTTTTTTTAGAGTAGAAAAATGATAATAAACTCAAAAGTTGAGTTTTATGGATCAATTTTGATAGTTAAATCAAATAAAGATGTAATGATTAAATAAGTCATGTTAAATGATTTATTGTAATTGAAATATATGAATAATCGAATGGTTAACTTTTATCTAATTTAAGATTTTAAGAAGATAGTCGATTTTTTTTTAGAATAAAGAAACACATCAAGATTACAATAGATTTAAGTTTCGTTTGTCACCCTCTAT
The DNA here is from genome assembly GCA_017139565.1 of Luffa aegyptiaca. Taxonomy (NCBI): domain Eukaryota; kingdom Viridiplantae; phylum Streptophyta; class Magnoliopsida; order Cucurbitales; family Cucurbitaceae; genus Luffa; species Luffa aegyptiaca. The sequence goes on along the minus strand of CM029405.1, from coordinate 8,069,213 downwards.
CACTTTCAGTAAGTCAATTTGAAAAATCATAAAAAAAAAAAAAGTGTCATAAACTTCATTAATCATTGCTCGTCACGCCAACATATCAGTCACCAAATTTTGAACTCGTTGAATACGCTTAAACTAAAAGATTTTGTTAGGCTTATCGCATCTCAAAAAGCATAAAGAAAAAGTTGCCATTAGCCCAAAAAAAAAAAAAAAAAAAAAAAAAGTGCAGAGAATTATAAGAGTTTGGCTATAATGGTAAATTTGAAGAGAAGAGTTGTGAAACTAAAAATTTTCCAAAATGTCAAACATGACAATCAATCGGCATAAACTTTCCATTGTTCCTACTTTTTTTTTTTCTTCCTAATTTTACTTGTACTTTTATTTTTATGAAATATATTTTTTTAAAAGAATTTTTAGAAAATATAATTAGTGGCTCAAAGACTTAGAAATAAATGACTTGGAGGTTATTAAGTTCAATTAAAGAATGTTGTTTTATATATACTTTTCTAGTAAAAACTTGGTACAAATATATTTTGATAGTTGTTATTTGAAGTTTTTTTTTTTTTTTTTGAAAAATATTTGGGGTTGTTCTTTCCTTTTGTTTTATCATTTTTATAATTACAAATTTAGGTTTTGAATTCTTTTAAGAAGGTATCTAATATAGTTCCACGAATTTTAAAAAGTGTCTATTAAGTCTCTTTAACTTTCAATCTTGTGTCTATTAGATTCCTCATTGTCAACTATATGTTGAAGTTCATTAGTTTAATATTAACGTGACACATTGACTATATTATTTAAAGATTACATAACTATGAAGTGAAAATTTTATTTTGTAGAATAGGATAATTTGGGGTGGGTCTTAGTGCAAAGTTTCATAAACATGGCAAGGAAAAAAAAAAAAAAAAAAAAAAAAAAAAACTCCATCCAACTAGCAAGACATTCACCCTTAGTGATAGACCAAATTAGATTAATCCATGTTCAAATCTATTCTAGGTGACATGTTAAATTTGTCATGTCACAGTCACATTATCCTTAAACAATATGATTCACTACCGTGTAAACATTAAATTAAATAAGTTAATAAAGGAGACTTAATAGACAAAATTGAAACATTATGAACATATTAAATGCCATTTAAAGTTCAAAGTTATTAGTCACAACTTTGAAAATCAAGGGTTAATTAACCTTGTAATTTAACCTCGTCTAGATTCACAGACGATCTTATTTTTAAAATAATTTGTTGAGGATCCCACACCGAAAAGATCCGAAAAGATCGGTGGAGACCTCACAATATATAAGCTTCAAGGGTCACTCCACTCATTGCCAATTGGTTTTGAGATGGAAGCCCATATAATATAATATAATTGAAGTTATTTTTCCTTTTAAAAATACAACATTATTAAAAATAATTTTAAATCTTTTTTTTTTTTTACGACATGTACGGGGTTACAAATTTGAACCACACACCTCTTGGTTGTTAACACAAGTTTATGTTTGTTGAGCATATTAGTCAATAATTTTAAGTTTCGGTATTGTTATAATAATAATAATTTAAATCCAGCCATTAATCAAAATAGGACTAAAATATTAAGCAATTTTAGATGGGTTATTAATTTGAAGTAACTTTTGTAAAAATAAATTAATAAAATAGCTAGTTTGTGCTAGAAAGCTTTGTGAGTGTTTGTCTTCTATTCTTTTTTGTTCTGTTTTGAGTAAACAAGCTTTCTTTAAAGATGCCTTTTCTTTTTCAAAAATCAAAACATATCAAATTAAGTTTTATTTTATTTTATTTACCTAAATATACTCTTAATAACATTAAAAGGGCTAAAAATAACTAAAATTACTTTTTAAAATTGATTTCACACTACATGTATTTTTTAGAAAATGGATTTTTTTTGTGAGTCAACATGTTGATTATATTTTCAAAATACAGCTATTTTTTTTAAATGTCCATAACGTAAGATCGAAACGAAAAAGATGAATAAATGAAAAAAAAAAAATCAGTATGGTCAATATTAAATCATTTTTGTGCTGTCGGTGGACTTGTAAAATATTAATCGATAGAGAAAAAAAAATAAAATAAATATGAATACAAAAACAAAAATAAAAATAAACTGAGCGATTGAGAAGTGCTGTTTTGTCGGGTTGTCGGGCTATCGAATCCTGAATACAGGTCACACACTTCGTGTCCGGAAGGCAATTCCGAAATTACCGTAATAGCCTCGCGGTGAAACAAAATTACAATGTTGCCACAAGTAAAGCCGTAATTCTCTTTTTGACTGCAACGATTATTTTCTTTTCTTTCTCATTCTTTTGCAAAATACGTCTCGTGACAATTTTAGAAATTTTTTTTTTCGTTTATTTTTTTAAAATAATTTCACTCGTTAATAATATTTTAATTTTTTAAAAAATTTATAATAATTTTAAATAATATTTTCAAAATTATATTATACTAGTTAATAGGCTAAAATTAAAATAATAATAAGTCCATGAATTTAAATATTTTTGCCTACTTAATCTTTGTAATTTCAAAGAGTTTTAATAATTTTCTTTAACTCTCGATTTTATGTCTAATAAGTTTATGAGATTTATTATGTTTGTAGACATCAAACACTTGAACTTGCTTGAAATCTACTTATCATGTAGCTCCCAAATATTCCCGTCTTAAATTAATACCTTGCAAATGTTAAATCGATGGAATTAACCATAATAACAAGTCATACACAATTAAAAATTCATAGACCAATAATAAGTCTTTTAATGTACATGAGTTGAAATAGACAACTTTGAAAGATATAGAGAAACTTTTAAAGCACGTGAACTAAATGACGCGACTTCAAAAGTTTAAGGATAAAAGTTGTAATTGGATTAATTGGTTAATAAACAAACCTAACATCATCATTTAAATTTATTTTATAAAATATATCATTTTGCTACATATATACTTTGAGATGTGTTCCATTTTGGTTCATTTACTTTTGATCTTCATACTTTTAATAAATTTTAAATTAGTTTTCATTGTTAGTTTGAAGTTTTTTTTTTCTAAGAAATTGATAAAATAATAATAATAATCATTTTCATGGAGGGAAACTTAATATAATATAGACTAATTTTATCTTAGAAAAATTAACCATTAACCTGCGGTAGGGACTAAATTTAAGTTTTTAGACCAAAATCCAACATTTAAAAGTATAAAGACTAAAATGAAACAAGTCTAAAAGTACCTGATTAACTAATTTTTGTGTGCTCCTTAACAACTCTTTTAATTCAATACTAATTATATAATATTATAATATATAATATAACACTAAAAAGGTTTAAACGCTTAGATTTATATAAAATCAATTTAATTTAATACAAATCAATTGAACTGCAAAGTGCAAACCCAAGCGACAAATTTTAGGTTGAAATTAATTTGGTCCAAAATTGATTTGATTGATTGGTTGTTGTTTTTCATTTATAATCGAATCCTTTCGTATTGATAACAAATATTAGTTGGCCATGAAATATTTTTAATTAAAACAATGTATTAAATAATACAAATAGTGGTGATATTTAATAAAAATCATATAATGCTACTTTATTTTTTTTAAAAAAAAAAAAAATCTAGGCAAAATTTATAGCATCACGAGCGACACCAAATGAAACAAGCCAAACAGTCTTGAAATCTCTCTCTAAATCTTTTGGTTTAGAATATGTTAAGAAAAGGAGGGAAAAGTACACCCATTTTGTTTTTAGTTTTCATTTTGAGAACTATTGTTATTTATTGATAATTTGTTTTGTATAACGTTATGAATTCTTAAAAATTTTTAAAAAGAAAAAAACACATTTGAAATAAATTTAAATAGAAGTTTAGAGCTTAAACCCGTATTTTAAGGACAAAATAAGCATAGTTAAGCGAACATTGACATATGCTATCAATCACAATACTAAAAGTTTGAATCTCCTAATCTTGTTGATCTTAAAAAAAAAAAAAAAAAAACTCATTTTTTAAAAAGTAGATTACAAAATAGAAAGGAGTTATTTATAAATGCATTCCTTTTAATAAAAATAAGAAAAAAAAATACACTTTTGGTCCGTGAGATTTGAGTTAGGTTTCATTTTTGTTTCTGAATTAATAAAATAAACTTTTTTCATTTTTAATAAAAAAATGGTGCCACGTCAGCAAACTGTTAGGATTTAACCGAAAATGAAACGGATGGACCACAAGTGTAATGAAATCCAAACATAAGGGTAAAAACGTTGAGTTTGAAAACCCAGAGACCAAAATGAAACCTAACTCAAACTTTTTCCCTAAAAATAATTATAAACAGAAGATGAATATTACCGAAAAAGTTGGAACTGAAAACGTAGGAGTTATAAAATTGAGAAATCTTTTGTTTTTTTAGTTCTTTATGAAATCTATTTTGACAATAAATTTATGTTTTTGCTTTCAAAAGTACTTTTCTAAAAATAGTTTTAGAATTAATTGAGATTGTTGTAAGTGGATGACCAAAAAATTAATATCATCACACATTGAAATCGAAGGAATGGCATATTTACATAATTTTGGAAAATAAATCATTTGTAAGAACATGCTAAAAACAATTTTGTTAAATTCCTATTCAGAAAAACAGAAATTATTATAAAAATAATTTCCAGACAAGGGGTAGTAAAAAGAAAAGAAAAGGGAAAATCTTCTTTTTACTCATCAACTTGATGAATCAATTTTCACCTTGAAACTTTTCTTTCAATGAAATTGAACCTCTCTTTTTTTTTTTTTTTTTTGAGAAAATCAATGAAATTGAACTTTAAACCTACGAAATGTTGCAACTTTTACATTCTTTTAATTTTAAATTTTATTTAATTCAACAATGAACATATATAATTCATCCAACTTTTATATTTGTTTTACTTCCATATTTAATAAGGGAAAAAAAATCTCAAAACTCATCGATTAAATTGAAAATATACAAAATTGACTATTCAGTAAATCTTCAATCAATTTTAACAAAAACCAAGTCATAATCTCGTAATTCTTTTAAACTTCATAACTCTCATATTAGATTCTATAGGTTTTACTATAAGTCTAATCCCTGAACTTTTTAGGGTTGTATTAATTAGTTCTCTGAACTTAAAAAAAATTTAATAGGTCCTCGAACTTTAAATTTTGTTTTTAATAGGTCCATGAACTTTAAAAATGTCTAATCGGTTCTTGAACTTTCAATTTCGTGTCTAATAGGTCATTGATATATTTGATATTTTTAAAAATTAATCAATCTACTATATATAAAATTGAATTGTATATCTATTGAAACTCTAAATTTTCAATTTTGTATCTAGTAGGCTTGTGATTTTAAAAAAAATGTTAAACGGGTCAAGGACTTATTGGACATAAAATTAAAAGTCGAGGGACCTATTGAACACAAAAGTGAAAGTTTAAAAACCTATTTGATACTTTTTAAAGTTTAGGAGCCTATTGGAAACAAAATTGAAAGTTCGAAGACCTATTTAAAACCTTTTAAACTTCAAAGACTAAATTGACACAATATTAAAAGTTCAGGGACTAAACATGTAATTTAACCTATAATAAAGACATTTGTTTTTAAGACGAGTTTTAAACAAAAGTCTAATAAAGTGAAGGTAAAAATTGAACATTTAACCAAGAAAAAAACAAGAAGCCAAAATAGGCAATAAATGATGTGGATACCAAAAAAAGAGACGGTTTGTTTTAAAAAAAATTGACTCTTCCTCTGTTTGGAGTTTGCAACTCAGTTTTCATGTTTTTCTTGTTTTGGTAAATTCCAGACCTGAAAACAACAACTGCCTTGGAAACTCTCTTTCTTCTGTAATAAATTTCATTAATTTTATTTTTTTTATTTCCCCAAAAAAATAAATTACACATTAATTCCACACCGACCTACCCACATGCCCTCTCCCTTTTCTTTCAACTGTTTTCAACCATTCTTCCAAAAAAAAAAAACTGTTTTCAACCTTCTCAAAAATAGTTTGATAACCATTTCGTTTTTTGTTTTTTGTTTTTGAAAATTGTGTTTGTTTTCTTCCAATCTTCTTGCAATGATTTTCATTTTTTTTTAAGGAGACATTTGAGTTCCTAGCCAAATTCTCAAAACAAAAACAAGTTTTTGAAAACTAAGAGCCTGTTTGATAGGCAATCCAGATTTTATTTTATGTTTTCAGATTTACTGAATTCAATGAATATATGCGTTTGGCAGGTGTGTTTTTAAACTGTTTTCGAATTCTGTGATCCAAATAGTGGAGATTCTGAAAATAATTTTTTTATGTTTTCAGTGTATCCAGATTTTGAATTTGAGGTTTTTAAATGCATAATTAAATTAAAAAAGATAAAAACTTTAATAAATATAATATTTCATGTTATAAACTCAATTTAGCTTTGTGAAATTAAAACTTGTATAATATAATGTACTATAAATTATATGACATTGTAAAATAATAATTATAAAAAATTATAACACATAACATGTTTAAAAATTAATTAATAATAGTTTATATTCAACTTAGTATTTAGTTGATAACTACAAATAGTTTATGGTTTATAAATATATTATCAAACACATTTTTTTTACAATTGTTTAAATTGTGATCCAATTTCTGAATCTGCTACCAAACACATATCTGAAAACATGAAATACAACTCTGTTTTCATTGAATCCCTTGTTTTCAAATTTCTGTTTTCAGATCACCAACCAAACGGACCCTAACTTTTTTTTTTTGTTTTCAAAATTTGGTTTGGTTTTTTAAAACATGGAAAATGATGTAGATAAAAAACAAAGAAGCTTATGAGTAAAAGTTGTGTTTATAGACTTAATTTTCATAAACCAAAAACGAGATGGTTATCAAACGGGTCTATACAATATTCAGATTTGAGTTTATTTTAGTCTATATACTTTCTATTGATTTATGCGATTTAAAGCGTCTAATTTAGTACCTTTACATTAAATAAAATCATTCTCCTAAAAAATAGTTATTTTGTTTTTCAACGAGGGACTATTTTGGACCATGTTTCCAAAATTTTAAACAAATAATTTCTATACCTAACAAATCTCATAATATTACAAGAAATTGATCAAGCGTCGTGTTGTAAAATTTTGAGAGAAAAAAAAAAAAAAAAAACAATCACATGGTCACATTTAGAGGAAAGAACCAAATGAACGAAAGCTAAAAAAAAATGTAATGACAAAAGTTAAAATCTAAAAAGTACATAAACCAAGTTAAGCATAATTCAACGTTAATTAACATGTACCATGAACCAAGAGGTTAGATGTTCAAATCTTTCCACCTTAAATGTTGTTGAACTAAAAAAAACATACAAAAAAGTAGACAAAATTGGTTAATTCAGGAATAATTTTACGGTAATTAATATGTACTCCGTATCTTGAAGTCGGAGGTTCATATCCCTATACCTTACACACTTGTTATACTAAAAAACAAGACATAGAAATTAAAAAACGTTGAATTATAGGTTTAGTCCACGGATTTTGAGGTTTGTGTCTATTTGATCTCAAAGCTTTTTAAAGTATTTAAACTTTCAATTTTGTATCTAATAGACCCCTGAAAAAATAAAAAAAAAAATAAAAAATCAACAATCTATTAGAAATAAAATTGAATTTATGTCCAATGAACTTTAAATTTTCAATTTTGTATCTAGTAAATATCCTTGAACTTAAAAAAAAAAAAATTGAAAGTTTCGAGGACTAAATTTGTAATTTAACCGTTTTTTTTTTAAATCCATCCAAATTAATTTGATTAAAATTCTATTGTGTGCCATTTTTGCCCATTTGGGGGACCTGCCCTCCAAGCTTATATAGTGCCCCCATCTTCTCTTCCACTTCCCACCCCACACTCCCTCTCTCTCTCTCTCTCTTCCCCTTAGGGGTCCCTCTGTTTTCCGGTCGATTTATCTGAACTTTTTCCCCGATAAATCCCACCGGCATTGCCATTTCCTTCTCCAAAATGGAAAATCCCCTCCCCGCCATGGCTCTGCTCCTCGCAATCTTCGTCCCCTGTGCCCTAGCCGGCCACGACTACGGCCAAGCTCTTTCCAAGAGCATTCTCTTCTTCGAAGCTCAGAGATCCGGCTACCTCCCCCACAACCAGCGCATCACTTGGCGCGCCAACTCCGGCCTCCAAGACGGCAAGGCCAGCGGGGTAACTCCCTTCTCCTTCTCTCAATTTCCTCCATCGGGAAACTGATTTGGGGATTTTTTATATATCATTCTGTCGTGTGTCTGAACAGGTGGATCTGATCGGAGGTTACTACGACGCCGGCGACAATGTGAAGTTCGGCCTTCCGATGGCCTTCACCGTCACGATGATGAGTTGGAGCATTGTCGAATACGGGAAGCAAATGGCCGCCAATGGCGAACTCGGCCATGCCCTAGACGCCGTCAAATGGGGCACCGATTACCTCATCAAAGCCCACCCCGAACCCTACGTTCTCTATGGAGAGGTAACTACCAAATTTTACCCTTCAATTTTACGGTTAAACGTCGAGATTCGAATCTATAATCTTTTAGGAGTAGGAATGTTTTAATTGCTCGACTATTCGTGCTTAAGTTGGTATGACTTAATACGATACTTAGTTGTCTAAAAAGATGAGACAAATTTTAATAATAGTAGTCATTAACGTGCTTTCTTTGTCTTAAGTGACCACTGATTTAACTTTTGTGTGTTAGTGATGAGTGACCACTAGACTAAAAAAGAAATTATAATTTATTGAGACGCTAATGTTTAACTATTTGAGTGAATTATAGTTTTATTTTGTAAGGGTGTGTGATTTGTAAATTGAACAAATTAGAGGGGCTTAATTTGGTAATTAACTTGTGAAAAAGTAGAAAAAAGGAAACTAGAAAGTACAATTATTAATCAAATGGGAATTAATTTATATCTTATCTTAATCAATTTTGTTTTGAATTTTCTGTTTATTAGAATCAAATAAAATTTTGTTAATAAACAAGCATTATCTTTTGAATTAAAAAAAGTACATTAAATTAAATTTTATTTGTGAAAATTAAAGGCAATTTGATGTACGGAAATGTTAGGTGGGAGATGGAAACACGGACCACTACTGCTGGCAGCGGCCGGAGGATATGACGACGGACCGGCGGGCTTACAAGATCGACCCGAGCAATCCCGGGTCGGATCTCGCCGGAGAAACCGCCGCTGCCATGGCCGCCGCCTCCCTCGTCTTCCGCCACTACAACCCCGCCTACGCCAATGAGCTCATCGCCCATGCCCGTCAGGTTAGCCATTTTCTTTTTCTTTTTTACTTTCCACCGATTATATATTCGGTTGATTTTTCTAAAATCAGTTTTATTTATTAAAAAAAAAAAAAAGAAAAATCGAAAATTTCACATTTTAAAGCGTTGGCTAGCGATGCCCCACACTGCACATGATAGTAAAACTACCGCAATTAATAGCTTTATTTATTGCGATATTTAATGCTGTTTTTTTTAGGAAAAAAATAATCTGATGTTTTTTTTTTCAAGATAAAAATGTAAATGGTTGACTCATGTCGTTATTTTTCTTTTTACATATAAAGTCTTTTTTATGAAAATGTTTTTTGTTAACTCATAAATATGAAAAGTCTTAAATTAATTTACATTATCATTTTAAATTGAAATTAAATATAATTTATGACGGTAGGATAAAATGGTTATTTAATGGAAAAGAAATTATTGGAAGAAATTCCATAAAAATAGTCATGTGATAAAACTGTCGGTGGGAACTGTTTGCTCATGTGCATGTGGGTGAGAAATTACGTTAATGCCATTGAAGATATTACGAATTTTAATTATATTAAAAATGAAATTTGGTTTTTTTCAGCTGTTCGAGTTTGCAGACAAATACAGAGGAAAGTACGACAGCAGCATTACTGTCGCTCAGAAGTACTATCGATCCGTTAGTGGCTACAATGTGCGTATCATCTTCAATTCTTCGTCGTCCTTTTTTTTTTTTTTTTCTCTTTTGGTGATTTTGATGGGGACTTAATTGGGCCTACATGGACCACACTCTTTTTGGGCTTAACTCTATCAGCCTATTATTAATGGGCTTTGGAGTCAGCCCACTTTCTAGTAAATGGACCGGTTGCTGTAAGCCCGGTCCATGGCTCCACTTCTCCAGAGCCCACTACTCACTGGTTCTCCCTTCTCACTTACCTCTACCCCTTAGTTATGGGTTATTTTCAAAGGTTTGCATAAATAGCAAAATCTAAAACTATTTGTAAATATAGTAAAATTGAAGTCTAGAAGTCTGTGCCAACAAGAGCTTAGTTCAACTGGCATAAAACTGTATTGATAATCATGGTTCGAATCTCCCTCCCTGCATCTTATCAAAAAAAAAAAAAAAAAAAGTCTAGAAGTCAGTTGGCGATGGATTTAGACTATTCTATCAATTTCAAAATTACCAAGTTTCCTTAAAATTGTTTAGAATTAAAGCACTCGTGTTTGGTTGCATTTTCTCATAAGTGTTTTTATACACAAGTTATTGAAACACACCCTTAGAGTATGAATTTATGGGGTCAATGAATGGTTATATTTGCAGGATGAGTTATTGTGGGCAGCTGCATGGCTATATGAGGCAACAAACAACCAATATTACTTGAATTACCTTGGAGAAAATGGTGACTCCATGGGAGGAACTGGCTGGAGCATGACTGAATTTGGCTGGGATGTCAAATATGCTGGTGTCCAAACCCTTGTTGCCAAGGTTTGTTTTTTACTTCCAGAAAAATCTTTATGTTTCAAATGTTCTGGTTTCAACTTTACTTCATTATTTATCTTGATTTGTTTGTGATTGCAGTTCTTATTGCAAGGAAGAGCGGCTCACCACGCGCCGGTCTTCGAGAGGTACAAGGAGAAGGCTGAAAATTTCTTGTGTTCTTGCATGAAGAAAGGCACTCGCAATGTTCAGACCACGCCGGCCGGTCTCATCTTCCGTCACAGATGGAACAATATGCAGTTTGTTACCAGCGCTTCCTTCCTCGCCACCGTCTACTCTGACTATCTCTCTTCCTCCGGCGGTTACTTGAGGTGCGCTGCCGGCAATGTCCCGCCTTCCGAGCTTCTCGGCTTTGCAAAATCTCAGGTTCGTACATTTGTCTTTAAGTGGGAAAATTGTTTGCTTTTTACGGGGTATGCCTGTTAACTGTTCGACGAATTGCCTAAGTGGGGATATTATATCAAAATGGACCTGAGTGGATCGCATTCTTGGGATTGTGACACTTTTCTTCAGTTCAAAGGGGAAAAGGGTCATAATCTCATCGTTAAAAGAAGTTATTGCTTTTAAAGTGGTGTATGCCTGTAAACTGTTCTGCCTAAACGGGTAGTGAAATTTTAACCAGGTGGATTACATTCTTGGGGACAATCCGAGAGCTACGAGTTACATGGTGGGATATGGAAACAATTACCCACGACAAGTCCACCACAGGGGATCCTCCATTGTTTCGATCAAGGTCAATTCTGCCTTTGTCAGCTGCAGGGGTGGCTATGCCACATGGTACACCAGGAAGGCAAGCGACCCCAACCTCCTCACCGGTGCCCTTGTGGGTGGACCTGATGCCTATGACAACTTTGCTGATGAAAGGGACAATTATGAGCAGACTGAGCCTGCTACCTACAACAATGCTCCAATTCTTGGCATTTTAGCCAGACTCAGTGGCGGTCATAGTGGCTACAATCAGCTCCTTCCAGGTATTTAGTGGATAGTAATCAGGTTTCTGACAGCATTTTCAAGTAATATCATGGTCACTGATCATCATTTTGTTTTATCCCCAGTGCTTCTTCCTCCTGTTAATCATCCAGACCCATCTGCACAGCCCAAGACACTTCCATCTCCAGGTATGATGGCTTTGCAAAAATTTATTGTGGGTCAGTCTAGAAGGTTTTGTATTTGACTGAAGAGCTTGTTTTGCAGTGTCGTCTTCTCCCCCGATTACCATAGAGCAGAAGATGACGACTTCCTGGACTGCCAAAGGAAAGACTTACTATAGATACTCTACAAAAGTGACCAACAAGTCACCAAAAACTCTCAAAGATCTGAAACTTTCGATATCCCAACTTTACGGTCCTCTCTGGGGTCTGGAGAAATCTGACGAATCATATGTCTTCCCATCTTGGCTCAACTCATTAGCTGCCGGAGAAAGCCTTGAATTTGTCTACATTCACACTGCTTCTCCAGCCAACGTCTCGGTCTCCAGCTACACTCTCTCCTAAATGGAGGAAAGAATCTCAGAAACCAAACAAAGAATACAAGCTTTTGCAGTTCATGGAGTGGTGTAAGAATTGTGCAGTTATAGATAGCGAAGTCCCGAACGGTCTCTTTCTCACCGTTTTTTTTTCAAAAGAAAGTCGATATTTACGCGTGATATGGATTTGCTTAGGTTTTTAGATGCAACTAGGCGAAATAATGGTGCTGAAGTTGGGGGAAGAAAGGAGAGAAGAGAGTTTGAATGGTGCTCATCCTCTTTCTCCACCTCTTCAACGCTCTATAGACAGAATGAACAGGTGAGTGTCAGAGAAGCAACCAAAGATGGCTGGCTTCTCAAAGGATTTGCAAGAGAGTTTTCATTTCCTTCTTTCTACTGTGAATTAGCTTTGTGTATCTTTTAGATGTGTGTTTTGTAACAGTTTCTTGATTCACACTCAAATATAGTTTGTGAAACATGGTGTGCTTTTTGCTTATCTTGTTTTTGAGATACAGTAAATCATCACTATACTCAAAACTTTGTGCTTTTTCATGCTGAGAAGTGAGTTCAATTGTTTGATATATTCTTAAACTGTTGGGGGACTTGAATTTCAGAATTGGATATTTGAACCTCTAACCTCCTGATCGAGGAAACATGTTAATTATCGTTGAACTATGCTCACTTTGGTTTGTCGGGATAACAATGGATGTCAATGCAGTTACTTATGAAGCCCTTTCATTCAAAGTTGATATATTTAAAAATTCAAAGAAGATCATATCAATTGGAGAAGATTGAATAGGGTCACAATTTTGCTTAAAGGCTTTAAGATCCTAAGTTCTCCCAAGTAGTAAAGAGGTGGAGACTTACACCAAATCTAATTTATACAAGTTTAATCGATGTGGGCCATGTCTATTGTCTCATCTCCTGGAAATCTTTTTTATTTAAATAATAAATAATAATTCTTTGAATAATGCAAAAGATCCTTGGGGAGAAAGGAAAGTTTTTAGTTAAATTACATTTTAGTCCATTGATTGGAAATGTTTCTATTTAAATTATATTTTAGCTCTACACATAAATGGTTTGTTTTAGTTGGTCATTAATTTGTTTTAAAATATTAAATAAATCAAACCTATGACTTCTTAGAAGATGAATGTCGTCGTAGTAGTTCAATTATGCTTATAATGATATTTGTCTTTTTAAATAAGGCTTACTATATATTTTTACTATTAGTAATTAATAGTAAAAATCTAGCATGATAAATCATATGTGGTCACATCACATTTCAATAAAGTAAAAGAATTTCAAGGAACATAATTGAATATCACTCTAAAATGTAGTTTTTTTTTTAAGATTTGTTTTTTGAGCATAACTTAACGGATTTAGGAATATATCCTTGATCAAGAGGTTAGATGTTCAAATTTTTTCACTCCAAAGGTTGTTAAATTAAAAAAAAAAATCTTAAAGAAAAATCAATCCAAATTCCACATCATTCCAATTATCACAACCTATTAAAACATGATAAACCTAGGGAAAAAAGGCATTATGAACTCATCTAATGCTTCTACCAATGACAATATTTTTTAATCCTAATTTTTTAAAGTTTAAGAACTAAAGAGACACCAATAAGAACATTACTCAATTGACATAAAACTTGTAATAAGAATCCAGAGTTATGTAATAAGAATCCAGAGTTATGTGGTTTGAACCCCAACTCCTACATGTTATAAAAAAAATAATAACTAATCAGACATAATCAATGAGCATAACTTATCAACAATTAACATCTACTACTTTATTTTAGGATGAAGATTCAAATCTCTACGTCTATATTTGTTGTACTGAAAAAAAAACTAAATAGATATGAATACCAAAATTTAGGAATAAATTTGTAATTTAGTATATAATTATACGGACAATGATAAAAATTGTAGACATACACAGACAGACAGAAAAAAATGGAAATTAAGCATGTGACGTGATGACCAGAAAGGTAATTTACTCGCAAGTTCTTTTTTTTTTTTTTTTTGGTTAGAAAAATCGAGCAGAAATTGTTGACCCGTCTTGCGCCAAATTCAGAGCGATTGATGAACAAGAACAACAACAGCCTTCTCTGATTCAAACGGAAAGAAAGAGAGAGATTCAGGAAAGAGATCAATCCAAGAAATGGAGAATCAACTGGTCGAACTCTGCATCAATTCAGCCTGTGAGAGCAACGACAGCGTCCAGAAATGGCGGAGGCAGAAGCGGAGCCTCGAGCGCTTGCCCTCTCATCTCGCCGATGCTCTCCTTCGCCGTCTTCATGCTCGTCGTCTTCTCTATCCTTCTCTTCTCGAGTATGTTTCCACTCCATTTTTGTTTGTGAATATCGAGAAAAATGTCTGTTTCACGACCGAAAGCGGATGGAGAACTTTTAGGTTCTCATTTCGTACATTGGAGACTGGAGGTCTCTCATCAAGACGTAAAAACTTCTGTATTGGATAGAGATGCTTAAAATTTGTGTGAATTTGGATTTCATTTTGAGTACTTGGAGTGACTAATCTGCCTCTCTTTGCATCTGAACTTACCTTGACGCTTTTATCTTTGATTCTGTGATGTGTATGTTGAAATGACCAGTTGCTTTATGCTCTGTCATAGAATCGTTGCTTAGTTGAGATGAAATTCCGTCTAACTCTTGATTGAAATGCCGGTAATCGTCCTCAATTTGGTATTGACTGGAAACTCCTAAAAAGTAGCTGAAGAGGCAGCTATAGCTTATAATTTTGGGATTTGTTTTCCCCTCAAATGTCATTCTTCAATTTCAGTTTTTTTGGACTCGAACTTATGACCTCTTGAAAAAAAGTAGGGATGCTTTGAGCTATGCTCACATTGGCGTAATTCTTCAATTTTATTGGGTAATATACTTTAGGGAATTCCGGAAAAGTTTATGTCCTTTGTTTTTCTCCTATAGTTGGGTAGGTTTAGCAAGTTATCCTTGTTGTTCACTAACATTCCTGCTGAACTCAGATGTTTTAATGCAGAGTTTTCAAATATACCATAGAGGTGGTTGATCTAAGTGGTGAAAATGCTGTTGATTCGGAATGGATGGCCTATTTAGGGGCATATCGATACTTACGATCATTAAACGTCTCCAATTGCCACAGGCTATCTAGTTCTGGTATATGGGCTATTGCAGGTATGCTTAGACGGCTGACTTGTAAATCACAGAAAGTTCCGTGTCGAATGATTCTAATCTGTTGTAATTTCTCCACTATACTAGTGGAAACCTGAAAATGTTGTGTTTATTTTCCATGAAAAGAAAGATATCTTAAAGTTTTCCCCCCTCCTTTTATCTACTCTGGACATTAACAGGTCCATCTTAATTGAAGTGCTGCAAGTTAGTTAAGTTTGATTTATGTCATATGCTTATTTATAGGGATGACTACATTAAGGGAGTTGGATGTTTCTAGATGTTTGAAAGTTACTGATGCTGGAATTAGGCATCTTTTATCCATACCAACTTTGGAAAAGCTATGCATTGCCGAGACTGGCATCACTGCACATGGAGTTACACTCCTTTCTTCTTTAAAGACATTGGTGTTCTTGGACTTGGGTGGTCTACCTGTCACTGATCAGGCCCTGAGTTCTCTTCAGGTATTTCCTTTTTAACTTTTTTGTCGAGACAATTTGTCTACATGTTTAACTGTGAATCCCATGTTCTTTTGTCTGTGGGACTGTGGCTGCATGGTACACACCTATTGTTTCTTACAGTGCCAACACGTAGACATTCTCTTCCCTACACTTGCACGTGTCTACAACATCAAATAATGTACTGAATAGCGTTGGATCTGTGAATGGCGCAGGACAGTCAAGATATTTGTTTTCTTTTAACGACGTTTTGTCCCACTTGATGGTTAGATTGCATTATAGCTTAAACTATTATATAGATAATTAGATAATTAGATTGTTATTTCTCCACTGAAACTCAATCTGGCTATTTACTTGCCAAGTAATTCTGTCTATTTATTGTTTAGTCTATTAAATTCTATTGCTCTTTCCTTGCAACCCATTTTTGAATTAATATTTTCTTTTACATATTCCTCCATTTCTGTCTTACTCTCTTTTAGGTGCTTACGAAATTACAATACCTTGACCTTTGGGGCAGTAGAATATCTAACAGTGGATCTGATGTTCTACAAATGTTTCCAAAGTTGAACTTCCTGAATATAGCTTGGACCAATGTCACCAAGTTCCCAAACTTGCCTCATGTAGAATGCCTGAACATGAGTAACTGCATAATTGACTCTACACTTAAAGGGCCTGGTGATAAAGTTCCTCTGAAAAAACTTATTGCCTCTGGAGCTACATTTTCTAATGAGACTGAAGACCTGGGATTTGTTGGAACCAGTTTCCTATATCATCTGGACTTTTCGAATGCTTCTCTTCACAGATTCTGCTTCTTACCTCATATGAAAGCAGTAGAATATCTGGACCTTAGCTCTACTACCATAGGAGACAATTCAGTTGGATTAATTGCGTCCGTTGGAGAAAATTTGAAAAATCTAAATCTCAGCTGCACAACAGTCACCTCTTCTGGAGTTGGGATTTTGGCTGGAAAAGTACCTAAACTTGAAACTTTATCACTATCTCACACCATGATTGATGACGTTGCGATATCATATATAAGTATGATGCCTTCCTTGAAGAGTATTGACCTCAGTGAAACAGACATCAAAGGTATTGCTTTTGTACTAAAAAATGCTTTGAGTATACCTAGTCAGATCAGATATGATGCACTTTCCCCTTGCTTCCTCCTTTTCTGGTGCGCCAAACACACACCAATCCCATTGGCGTTCTTACAGAGCACTTTCATTTTCCTGCAATGGAAGTTAATGTTTCATCTTAGTGGCAGGCCTAACACGTGCAGGTTCTATGTAGGTGGTTTCATAATCCGACGCATTTAGTTCTATTGGCAGTACATTAACTGAATATTATTTGAAAATGTGTAGCCTTTGTTTTGTGCTAGATAGGAACAAATTTGTTTGGAAACTAGTCTGCAGGATATGGGAAATGGGAAATGAGAAAATCAACTGGGAAATTTGGGCACCTATTGTTGCTGATATTTTCACCATGGCTCTTTAAATCATCTGATTAGTTCGCTGTCTTCTGATTTTTTTTTGTTCCATAAACTTCAGGTTATATTCACCTATCAGATGTGGAGGGAAATGAATTTCTCTCATTGACAGAATTGCAAAACCTTGATTGTTTAGAAATGTTGAATCTGGAGCTTACTCATGTGGATGATGAATCTCTACGCCCATTATCAAAATTCCAAAGGCTGAGTCACTTGCTGCTTAGAAGTCCCTCATTTACAGACGTGTCACTGAGCTACTTGTCAATTTTGCCCAGGCTGAAAACCCTCAGTATTCGTGATGCGGTTTTGACAAATCAGGCATTTGATTTGCTTAAGCCTGCGGCAACTCTACAAAAGATTGACTTGAGAGGTTGTTGGCTCCTAACTGAGAATGGTCTTTCGGAATTTCACAGAAGATTTCCACAAATTGAAGTTAGACACGAACTTTTTCACTTCTTATCTGATCCAACTTCCTCTGATCGACCTTCAACACATTTCACTCCAAAGAAGCTCCGACTGAACCAGAGTAACAAATCTACTTTCACGTCACCATATTTTGTAGGTATGTGACTAAGAAAAATTATACATGGTAAGATTTTATGTCAAACTAGAACATAAATGGAAACTTGGGATTAGTTCTTATCTTAGACATCATATATTCATATATGCTGATAATGTTTTCTCTAAGTTATTGATAAATTAACAGATATAAAAATATTTTCTTTATGATGAAAATTTTGATTCTGATTAATGTTGAGAACATTCAAAATTAAGTATAAAATTATGAGAATAATGCAAGAGATGTCAGTATCTAAACCTTGATGCTTATTAGGTTATCATTTACGAGGTTATATGAATTCTTTCTTTCTTTCTTCCCCTTTATGCAATAGATCAAAGGTTGAAATACAGCAGAGAAGAGCTACTTGCCCTGCAGTTTTCTTCACTGTCCCACAGTTCCACATCTACTCCTGAAACCAGTCAGAAATCTGATAGCTGAAGAATCAGTAACAAGAAGTTGCTTGAAGTATGCTGAGAATTGAATTATTTGGTAATCCTATTTACTATTGATGGCTTAGGTTCATTACATTTAGATCTTTGTGTTGATTTACTAATATTATGTGTTCTATATTGGAAATGTAGTGAAATTCTCCTTGATACATGCTTCAGTCTGAATCTTAATTATATGGATGGGGACAAATAACTTGTTTCTGGTTGAGATCAGAGTCATCAGACTTGAAAGATACGACAATCCTTGGTGTAGAAACATTTGAGGTAGGATTGCAGAAGAAAGGATGGACATTTAGAAAGGGAGAAACCTTTCAGTAGAGGAAATGGATGAGAGGTTTAAACTTGAACAGAGGTCCTTTTAGAGTTATTGCAAGGAGAAATATGGACTTTTGCAGTGGAGTAAACTTGTCTGGTTAAAAGAAGGGGGTTGAATAGTCTGTGTTCTTCCATAGATTGCTAGATTCTGGAAGGTTGGAGTCAGTATTGTAGAAGACAAAGGCATCGAAGACGAAATCTTGAAGTTCTTCTGTAATCTACATACCCAAGACGACCGTGGCAGTTCTATTCTGGAAGGTACAAATTGGCAGGCCCCTTTCCGTTGAGGAAAGCAATAGGCTTGAAAGGCGTCGAAGGTATTTCGAGAATTAATTTCTTTGAAAATCCTATTTTGCTATTGATGGCTGAGGTTCATTATATTTAGATGTTTTAAGTTAACTTACCTATTATGTGTGTTATGTATTGGAAATATAGTGATATTTTCATCGAGAATTAGAAGTTTAGTTACATAGATGAGAACAAATCATTGAGATTCCACAAAGGAAAATGAAAAAAAAAATAAATAAAAATAGAGAGCTGAATCTTGTTGCTGAAGTTGTCCTTCATATCACATTTTCTTCTCCCCCATTTTAATTATATTGAACTTTTCCTCTCCTAATGATTGTTTCCACCAGGTTATGATGCCTTGTGTTTTCATTTTTAGGAACAATATTGCAATAATTGAATGAATTGGTATCTTGACTATGGTGTTAAAGAAATTATCTTGTTTTCTTTTCTGATTAGTTTCTGTTGTCTACCATTAAGTTTTTGACGGATAAGAGAGATGAAGACAGATAAAAGAGAGAAAAGAGACCAACATTGGGCAATTAGTCCAAGATCGTTTCATGAGCTGTGTAGTAGGAAAAATATATAGAGAGTTCCAAGGAGTGAAAAATCAGAAAACGGAGAGGGCTATGCATGTGAAAGACTATTTTAGGCCTATTAGCTTAATTGATGGCTTTTTCAAGCCACTCTCCAAAGTCCTGGCTAGAATATTTTAGAGTCATCACAACCACTGTCACAGCACCAAAATACTTCCATTGGAAGCAGATAGACAGTAGACTATAGAGAAGAATTTGAGGTAAAAATGTCAGGGTTCCCCCCCCCCCCCCCCCCCCCCCCCCCCAAAAAAAAAGGATTTTGAGATGGCATATGACATGGAGACGAGAATTTTGAGGAATCAATGAATTGTTGGGTTCTAAACATTGATTTTGAGATGGTCTATGACATGGTGGACTAAGAATACCCATTAGCAATTTTGCAAAGGATAAAAGAGTTTCAATTGGGGGATTGGTGGGTTGATTATATAAAGGATGCATCTCAATTTGGAAAGCCTAATTGATTGAGACATAAATAACTTTTTGAAAGATTATAGGTTTGAATCTCTAGTTTTCGTCCCTTATTTGAAATATTAAAAAGAACAACGATGAAAGATAGATTAACAAAGATTTCATTTAAAGGCTAAATATATGTTTAGTTCCTAATATTTGATCTCTAATCTTTTAAAGCTTGTATCAAAGCTAGTTTCAAAAGAAAAGAAAAGAAAGAAAAAAAAAAAAAGAAAAAAAAAGTTTATACTAATGACCAAGAGGTTTGTGGTTCCGATTTTGAGCTTTTTTTTTTTTTTTTTTGTACAAATAACTCTTTTCGTTGGTGCTAAGATAACCCATATATTAGAAACCAAAGATATCTGACTTTTTGATGATATCATCACGCGACGAAATTACCACAATGGTCCTTTCTCCCTAGCCCAGTGTGTCAGTTGTCAGCCCAACTCGCTCTTTCACCTCCAACCGAGGCTGGATGTAATGCAACTGTCAAAATGGGAGCATCCCAACCTAGTGGGCTTATTTATTGGTGACATGATTTTAGGGTTTAGGTTTACATCAAATTTCCCCACCCATTTTTTTTTAATCGTGGTTTAGGGTTTAGGGTTGAACAGTGTGCCGCTTCACATTCAATTGATTTCCAATGACCGAAAAATTACTAGAGAGAATGAGGACATATAAAATCCAACTTGGCGGGTAAATGCCCTTGATTCAAAGCCACGATAGAAAAAAAAATGGGGATTTAATGTAAATCTTGTCACCGAGGTAAATAAGCATGTTGGGTTCGGATCCCAACCGGAGGTTGGAAGATAGGGACCATGATAAGCTAGAGGCGAGGGAGCGAGTCGGGCTAACAGCTAACACACTGGGTTGAGGAGATAGGGACCATTGCGGTAATTATGCCGTGTGATGATATCATCAAAAGGTCTGATATTCTTGGTTTCTAATATATGAATTATATGACATTAGCGCCCCACGAAGGGTCCTCTACAAGAAAAAACCTTTAAATCTCCCATCCTCACATGTGTAAAAAATGATAGCTATACATTAAAAGAATGACATATATGAAGATAAAAATAGTAAGTTTAATGACTTTTTTTTTAAGAAGAAAATAAGTTTAATGACTTTTTCCATCATTAGTATACCAATATTTTAATAGGTCAATTTTTTACGACAATAAACAATTTTAAATGAAGTAAAGTTATTTTGATTTAACAAGTAAGTTTGAGCGAGTATTATGTCTTTTATCATACTAAACATACCAAGCATTTTTAACTCAATCAATAAAATATATTATGACATTTTGCCATATTTTTGTTAATTAAATTTAACGTTTTTGTATAATAAGAACTTGATTGAAAAAGAAAATCAATACATTCAAGATCAAATTACATTTTTAGACTATTAAAGACCACATGAAAAAAACACACACCGACATAAGAATTCTAATCTAATATTAAAAAAAGGAACAACTTGCATCAACGTTTCAATTTCAAAAGACCCGTGAGAAAGAGGGAAGAAATCTACAAATTTTGGTCAACTTCAAAGGGTTGAGAGTTATGAAATGCCCCAAATTGTGGGTCACAATACCATACCAAGAGGTGGTTGGGAGTCTCAATTCCTCATTTATTCATTTATTATATGCTTTTGGTAAGACATTTAATATGTTGATATGAACAAAAGGAAGTGCAAGTGTAACTGATTGATTTGTAAGTTCCATACGTCGTTTTCTACATTTAAAAGTACCAACATCACATCAATTTATATTCCTAACCCCACTTATTAATGACAAAGACCCTTAAAATTAATAACAATGTTAAACTACAAAAAGTGTTCCACAATAGGAAACCTAAAATCTAACCTTCTATGTATTTGTGTTATTTATTTATTTTTTTTTAATTTATATAAAAAAAAATGTCAAAGGAGAAAATGCTTTCAAAGTTATTCTAGGCATCCCAATTTAAATAGCCATCTGTATAATAATAATACAACTAATTTCTTTAATATAGCAGAGATTTTTGGGTTAATTTTCATGTCCCCCTAAAAGCACAGCTCTGTCATTCACATAAATTGATTGATTAGGTGGATTAAACCCATATGTACAGTAAAAAAAAAGATAATTTAAAGAGAAACAGTGTCTGGCAATGGACTCCATAAATGTCATCTTCAGTCATTAGGGCTTCTTTGCATTATTGTACATGCTGTCAATTACACTCTGCCAAAAAAAAAATCTGCTTATTAGTATTGTTTCCCGACATCGATGTTTCTAAATGAATGAGTTTGAGATAACTTTTGAGAATAGCAACATGTGTTTTAAAATTTTCAAAAACACTGGCATGTCATTTAGTAAAATATCATGAACAATTTCAAAAGTGCTTTCATTAAAAGCAGTCAAAGAGCCATAGTGAGCATAGCTAAGAGGTAATTGATATATACCATCGACCAAGAGGTCAGAGGTTCAAATCTTCACCTCAAATGTTGTTGAACTAAAAAAAACAGTCAAAGATATTGGAAAACTATTCCAACACAGGTCATTTGCGAAATAGAGAAAATTTATGTGCATAAAGCGAGATAACAGAAACTACAGGCAAAAAACTGAATGCCAAATGAGCAAAAGAGACATGTATGAGAATCATTTCCAAGAGGAGAAAAGTAAGCAATTTAGGGCCATGGCACAAACAATCATGTGTTTTATCATGAGAAAGGTGAAAGGGGCTGCATGTAAGATAAGTGTGTTATTCTAACTTGAATAAGTTTGGCAAGTTTGGGGAATTTGTCCAAATTGACAGTTGAGATGGGTCGTTTTTCGAATACGAACCTGATAATATTTTAGCAATTGAGGCCTCTTCTTCTTGTATGTTGGAGTTATAAGGTCACGATCCATATCGAATGGTACAGGATCAAGGTGAATGGCTTTAATAAACTCGAAGCCTTTCAACTGCCAAGAACAAGAGTGTGAGCTTCATGTTAGTTTTTTGAAAATCAGAGTAATATTTGTTTTACTCAAATCAACAGAAATGTGCAGCAACTTGGCAGAAATAGAACCTTTTTCTCTTTTGCAATTTTGTTGAGCTCCCCGAGCAGGTAGTCCTTTGCCCTCTTATCATCACAAAGAGAATCAAAGTCCCCTTCGATACCATTTTCGTTTGCCCAACGTTCAAGTGCTAGCTTGTTGGGGTTAGCAACTGCAACTAGAAAGGACTCGAAACTGTTCCCATAGACCCAGATCTAAATTGAACAACAGAATACCGAGCATACATAAATAAATGAAGATTTCTTTCTAATGTGCATACAAAATTTATATGTTACATTGCATGTCAAAAGAATAAAGGTTTCAATGATAAAAAGCTAACAGAGGTTCAGAAAAATACCATATCTATAGAAGATACAAGACCATAGATATTCTCCAAATTTTCCACAGCAACATATTCTCCTTGAGAAAGTTTGAAAATATTCTTCTTGCGGTCAATAATTTTCAAGCTCCCGTCCGATTGCCACTCACCAATATCACCTGATAAATGAGAAAAAGAAGAGGCAAATCTATGATAACAAATCACAGAAAACAGAGGAAACAAGTTCTATTACACGGATTAAGGTTACCTGTATGGAACCATCCGTCAATCAGAACCTCGTTGGTTAGGTCATCGCGCTTGTAGTATCCAGAAAACAATGGGTCTCCCCTAACACATATTTCACCTCGTGGTGTGGTTGAAAGGGCATCGTATCCCATTTCGGGTACAGATTCTAGGCAGACATCCACATTTGGTACTGGAGGGCCAACTGTTCCCAACATTGAGAGTTCATTTGGCAATGAGACAAAAGTCCCAGCACAAGTCTCTGTCAAACCTACATTAGCATCCATGAACGTAATCATCATTGAAATATAGGTGAAACAGAAATGGAAGGAATGCCAAAAAAGTTATAAGAAATCTATACAAGTCCATGAAGAGCAGAAACCTTTTTTTTTTTTTTTTTGATAGGAATGAAGAGCAGAAACTACATACCATATCCTTGTAGAACATGTGCACATGCCACAACTCTTAAGAAAGCTTCTACGTGAGTAGCTAGCGGTGCGGCTCCAGATAGAATAAGTCTAACATTACCTCCCAACCCTTCCTTTACCTGATAAGAATCCCAGAGAACAAAATAAGGATTTAAATTTTAGAAAATACGAGGCTCATCATGTCAATTAGGAGGTGTGACAAGGAAGAAGAAAATGCTTTTCACCTTATTAAAGACAATTTTGTCACAAATGGGAGATGCCTCACCATGTTTATGCCCCTTTTGCATGTTACCAAATTTGCTGCAACAAAGAATAAGACCGATTGGATTAACAATAAGAGAAATAATCAATAAGAACTGGAGAAGTTTTAAATTCATAATTATACCCCAAAAACACCAGCCATTGATCAAAAAGCTGATCAAATTATCATCAGTTCTAAGGCAGTCAGTGAACCATGCCATGCACAGACGTTTGTATATAAACATGCCACATGTCATATAGTACGTTTTGTAAGCACGTTCATTTTTAAGTAGTTTTGACTCAGAAAGTTCTTCCAAAAAGGAATAGGATGAGATTTTAAAAAACTATCTTTATTTATCGAAATTCCTCAGCGGTATTACCATGCACTTTTTAAGAAAATTAAACAAAGTGGAACATGACTTACTGTGAGTATGCAAGATTGAATAATGTCTTCTTAAAGATGCCCCCTGCATCTAACTTCTGAGACAAGCCTGAGAAAATAAATAATAACTATTTTAATCATTGGAGATATAAACTTGCATTCACGTCAAAATATTAGCATCCACAGACCAAGGGGAAAAAACCAGTGCAATACCCTGGATAAACCCTACTTCAAATTCATATAATCGGTTTTGGCTCTCTAGATGCATTTTCCTAATTTTCTTTATCAAGCAAAAAGGATGATGATGACACCAAAATCATATAATTCACACATGGACAGCTTACCAGCATAAATTCTATCTAAAACACGAGGAACGGCGCAGAAAATACTGGGTTTGAGCTCCCCGATGTCTTCAACCAATAATTTAACATCCTGCAGAGTGAAAATGATGAGCAACTTTTACAAACCTTATATTTGGTGCACCAAGAAAATCAAATGATTGCTCACCCCACGCCAAAACCCAATGGAAGCACCATGTAAGATAAACAACTCTTCGATCACCCGGTCAAAGATATGTGCTAGTGGAAGGTATGACAAATATACATCTTTTGCATTCAACTGTATGAGAGATAGAGACAAATGTAAGTATGGAATTGGACGATAAATTTAATATACATCCATCTAGATTGACTGTTCCATAGTATATGTTGGTTAAATGTTCATTTCCAGGTTTTCATAAATAAAACCTTGTAAGTACAAGTAAACTATGGCAAACTACCTCTTCATTTACACTCTCTAATAGACGCTGGACACCAGCTATAAGTGAAATTATGCTTTTGTTTGATATCATCACTCCCTTGGGATCTCCAGTAGTTCCACTTGTATACATAATTGTGGAAATGTCACTTTTCTTTTTCACAGGAAGATCAAAATGTTGATTTTCACCCTGTTTTAAGCAGATACAAAAAAAAAAAAAAAATCAGATTCAAGAATAACAACTTATAAGTTGATGAGAGTAGTTCTTTTTTTTCCTTGTGATGAAAGATGAAAAAACAAATAAGCTATTACCAAATCTATAACATATCTTTACACATATACCTATATTATCTTAAGAACAAAGTTCCCAATTCATCATCCATTCTCAGAAATGGAAACAACATTCCCAAACAAAATGTTATCAGTCAAGACAAATAAACTTTTCAGGTTAAAGACTAACTTAATGAACAAGTATTGAGGATCCTATGTAGGTGAGCCAAGAGATCAATTATATAATAACTTACCATGAGCAAAAATTCATCCCAAGAAAATATTTCAAGCCCATTCTTCTCGAACTCCTCTCTCAGATTAGGTGTAACCTTGCCAAAACTCACAATTGCTACAAACAAACAAATGAAAAGTTTTACTAAAAATAAAAAATAAAAATAAAAATAAAAAGAGAATATGAAAAAATAGCTTTTATAATCATTAGCAAAATAATCTAAACAGTAATAAAAACTCACTTTTCAAGTATTTTGTTGTGCTCGGACATGTTTTCAAGACCTGGAAAGAAAAAGATAAAATTCATATGATCAAAACTACCCGGGATAAGTACCATGCATATTGTGCCACCGTATCACCATTCTCAGAGGTCCTAGAGCATTTCTTGAGTAAAGATGCATAGTAAATTACCATATTTGTAATATTAAAAATAATAAGATACTAAATTTCTGATTTCCATCATATAGGACTGTACCTCAGGAAGCTTCTTCTCTTCTACAAAAACAATAGAAATCTCTGAATGACATATAATAAATTCCACAGCACCAGCACCTAAACAATAAATCAGTACGAAAGAAAGTTCATCAGCTTCCTTTAATTTTGCTAATAAACGAGATAAAGAGAGAGCTTCAAATTAGACTCAAACCACACAACATAATTATAAATTTAGAGGCATTTCCAATCTCATTGTGATAAATAAGAACTTGAAGGAAAGGCATACAACATACCTAATGTGTCATACAAAGGAACACAATATAGTCCATGAGCATTACAAGCCTGCAAGTGTTCTTCAATGTCATGTAATATTCGTCTAAAATAAATCAATAATAACTTAGAGAGTGTGTCCTGTGAAAAGTCATAGCGATTCTGAAACTCCAAAGAAAAAAAAGCTGATTTTTCCTTGGATATCGTGAATACAGAGACAATTTTCAAGTCCTCCACAAATGCATTAACAGTTACTGGAAAAACTCTTGAAGAATTTAAAAGAAGAATGATATCAAGAAAGAAGTGAGGAGCAAAAGTAAAACTCTACCTCCATGCTTATTATCCACTCTGAGCAATTGGCACCGTAGATACCACATTTTGCTCCCTAAAAACGGAGACAAGTTAAAGCAAACCACAAGTGTGACAGAAATGAATCGAATATCCTAGTGAGGAGGGGAACTTACTTCCTCAAAACCACGATTGCGCATAGAATTTCCAATTTTTATTACTATATCGTACACTTCCTTATATGTTAGCCACACATATTTACCAGCCTGCGAAAAACGGATCGAAGGTACAACTTATTGCAATGTCTTAGTGGATGATAAAGAAAAAAAACAACCCTTTGGGGAATCTGGATTATCTAGATGCATATACCTTCCCATTCACAATCTCACGGCGTCCAAGCATTCGATTACCAGGGTTTCTTTCCACTGACAACCTGCAATACGACAGTAATCAATCGAAAATTTGACGCACTACATAATATTCCCCAAACATTTCCGAAAGGATTGCACAAAAATACGAAAGCAATTCCTCTGTAACTTTCCCAAACCATCACCATGGTCATATAACATCAACTGTGGAAAGAAAAACAAACCCATAAACCCGCAAGCAAATCTCTACTAAAAGACCATGCACGGCTGAGACAGCCGGAGAGTAGTAATGACCAGAGCTAAGAAACAAGAAAAAATGGAACTGCTGAAAAGGATGGAGCTCAAATATGGCAATAAGAACAGAGAAAGCAGAACACAGACACCTAGCATGATACTACAATTTATATCTAAAGAAAAAACATAGTGATCCCAAGCAATTTGAACTACGAGTGTTCCAATTAAAGGCAGCAGAACAAACCGCTAGCAAAAACAACAACCACGAACTAAGAAATCCTCGATCAAAAGTTATATTTCAAAGAAACAAAAAGAAAAAATAGATATACACACACAGAACTCAGTGTTCAAAACTCCCGGCAAATCTCGCAGAACAACCAAAGCTGAAGTGAACTAAACTAATCAGATTAATAAAACAGGAAAACATTTCCACTTAGCTTTCCTTCCACAACTGAATCCGAAAACAAAAACAGGCACAGAAATGAAAAGCACAAAATGCAGAATCTAGTGGCGGTTTTTGACAGCAAGCAAGCAGAGAGCGAAGAAATCGCACCGAAATATATCCCAACAGCTATCCAATCCTTGAATGGGCGGCGGAAAGCCATCCTTGGCGAAAATGCTTCTGTAAACAGGTCCGATCGAAGGTCTTCCATTAATGGCGTCCTTGGGCTTCTCCACCTCAATCAAATACTTCATCTGCGACATCCTTCAGAGTAAGAATCCCAACAAAATGAGTCTGTGAATCGTCAAACTTGGATGAATTTGAGAAGGCGAAGCTGGTTTTATACACAAATCAAAGTACAAAAGTCATGGAGATTGGTGGCTGCGGGTGACCTGACCAAGTGGCGTATATCGTAAATACTCTCACTTTTTCTTTTTCCTTTTTTCTTTTTTTTTTTCTTCTTTTTTTTTTCTTTTTTTTCTTTTTTTTTCTTTTTCCTTCAACTTCCCCCTCCCCACCCACACAAAAATAATTATAATAATAATAATAACATTATTATAAATTTAGACCCCCATTTTTTAAGTATTATGTGTTCAGTCCTTTTTTCTTTTTTCAAAGTTTTTAAATGTTAGATTGTACTTCTATTCAATAGGTGGTTTTAGGTGTGATGTGATATATGGTCCAACAATAAATGTCATACTAATTTTCAAAAAAAAAAAAAAAAAAACAATAAATGCATACTATATTGTTCCAAGGATGTTAATAGCATATATTAAATAAAATGGCAAAAATAAAAAAATTTATACCGCTAACATTGATATTGTATTAATTAAAATCTTAAACTAATAATTGTATCATTTAAAATCGTGAACTTTCATATAAGTATATCAATTTACACCTTCTATTAGATTTCTTTTGAAAAACATCAACTCATGCATGGAGACTTATTATTGTATCAACTATCAATTAAACTTTTAACCTTTCATAATTAAATCAATTTAGACCTGTCAAAGCGAGCTTAGCTCAGTGATAATTGGCATGTACCCTCGACCAAGAGGTCAGATGTTCGAATCCTCCCACTCCTAAATATTGATGTACTAAAAAAAATCAGTTTAGACCTTTCGTTTCAAATGTATTAACGATTTTCGAATGAGAAACCTAAGTTTTTTTAAAAGTCTACCCACCGAGAGAATTGATGCTGTGAAAATTTAGGTGTGGAGGATGCAAATTGATATACTTATGAAAGTTCGCAATTAGTTTAGAGTTTTAATTGATACAACATCCAAAGTTTAGGGTATAAGTTGCTCAATCTTAAAATAGCTCAACTAATCAAAATATTATAAAATCGATAAAAGAGTAGAAGTTTAAATTTATACTCCAACATTTTTTTTATGATAGAGATTGCAATGTATTTTCACAATAAATACTAATATATTATATGTTAATATTTAATGACTAAATTGTATAAAGATTTTTTCTCTTTTTGACCACAAGATTAAATGGTTATTTCAATAAAAGTGGAGGGATCAAAAGTTTAGGCCCCATTTGATAACCATTTGGTTTGTTGTTTTTGGTTTTTAGTTTTTAAGCTTATAAACACCACTTCCAACTCTAAGTTTCTTTGTTTTTCACCTATCTTCTTCCCATGTTTTTCAAAAACCAAGCCAATTTTTGAAAACTAAAAAAAGTAGTTTTCAAAAACTTGTTTTTGTTTTTAGAATTTGGTTAGGAATTCAAGTGTGTCTTTAACAAAAATGAAAACTATGGTGAGGAAATTTAAAGAAAACAAGTCTAATTTTCAAAAACCAAATGGTTATCAAACGGGACCTTAATAATCTAGGTCTCAGAAAAAAAAGTTTAATAATCTAATTGAATTTTTTAAAAGTTGTGATTAAATGAACAAATACTCAAAATTTAAAAATTAAAACTTCAAAAAAAAAAAAATCAAATGATCCAAGGGCGGTTTTTTTTTTTTTTTTAGTTTGTTGCTCTTGTGTTTTGGAAACTATTGAATAGTGTTTTCTTTTTAAAGATAAAATTATCAAGAATAAAGCTATTAACCAATAATCATTTTATCCAATGTCAAAAACAATTTCACATCCAATCTTTTCAAACTTTGACAGATCTAGATTGAAAACTTTTCATCATTCTTTTATCATGTACAGTGATCATAAAAGACGATATGAACATAGTTTAACTTATCAATGTATCATTAACTTCTTTAAAGGTCGGATATTCGAATCCTTATATCTCTCGATTGAACTCTAACTTTGATATTTATAAATCATTAATAATAGTTCTCTAATTTTTTTTTAATATTTATTTAGCTGAATTTATTGTCAAATAATATATTCAAATTGAATCTTCCACATTTTTCGCAATCCAGAAAAGTCTAGCATATTTAAAATATTTTAACTTTCTTGAGTTTTTATTTTTCCTATTTTTGGGATTTTTTTTTTTTTGAAAATACCTATTTTTCGGATATATTCTTACATGAAAAACAAATTTCCAAATTTGACCGCAAAACATAAATAATGATTAAAAAAAGGAATGAAATAATAATTTAAAAAAAAATATCGTCGTCTGTCGCATATAAAAATAATTGAATTACGTGTAGTTAACTTTCTTTCACCATGCATATAAATCCAATTTCTTAGAATTTTTTTAAAAGAAAATTTTAATATAAAAAAATCAATTTAATTTTATTGGAAAAAAATAAATAAATGTGAAATTTTGTTTTTTTTTTCCTTGGGCAATATTTTGTGGGTCCCACTGGGATGGTTTTTTAAAGAAGTCCAATGAGGTTGAGAATTGGTAAACCACGTTTGCCATTGGATTTTCAAACTTCAATAAAACGGTCCACATCTACCTTTGGCTTTATTTTAATTTTTTCCTTTTTTTTAAAAAGGAAATTAATAACGTCAACTGATTTTTTTTTTTTGGCTAAATTATAAAAAATACCTTTGTTTCAAAAATGCTCCTGAACTTTAAAAAGTTTAAAAAATACCCCCGAACTTCAAAATATGTTTCAAAAATACCTTTGTCGTTAATTTTTGGATGGAAATTGTTAAAGTTTCACTTTCATTAATGCCCCTTAACTTTCAAAAAGTTTTAAAAAATAACCTTATTGGAAAATGTTTCTTTCCTTTTTCCATCTCTCACCGTAAATTCTTCCTCCATGAAAATTATCAAGAAACTTTACCTATTTGTCATGTATTCATACACTAGGAGTTTTTCTTCTCTTTCAACACATCATCTCAAGAGTTTGACCAGATTTTTGCCAAGGATATTTTTGAAACATTTTTAACGGTTTTAATAGTTTCCATCAAAAAATTAACAACAAGGGTATTTCTGAAACATTTTTTAAAGTTCATGAGTATTTTTGAAACTTTTTGAAGTTCAGTGACATTTTTGAAACAAACCCCATAGGTCAGGGATATTTTTTTATAATTTAGCCTTTTTTTTATTTCTTTTTCTTTTTTTAGTACAAGTGTACAACGCCAAACTGAAATCAAAACGAAGGGTTATGTATTAAATTGTTTCAGTAATAAAAAAAAATAATAATAATTGGTGTGATAATTTAAAAACAATACTTTATTTTTCAGCACAATTATTTTAATAATACTTTTATAATGAGGTGGGCAGAGCTCTCGTGGTATTGGCATTTTTTAATAAATTCATTTCCTCCCGAATAATTCTTATTTCAAATTGAGTCAATATGAAGTGGAATGAAAATTTTATTTTATAAATGATATATCCAACTTATCTATCTATACTATATATAAAAGGGGTTAAGAGGGGAGAATTTTTACATACCTATTTTACCCTTACAATTTTATTTAATTCTTATTTTGCCCTTCACTATTTGTTGATGGGACACAACCCTTTGAATTTAGGTGTCCGTTGAGAGAAATTTGTATAACAGGTGGTTTTTCAATCTTTGGGATGTGACTCTCCGAGTATAGGTGTCCGTTGATAGATGTTAGGACAATGAAGGTGGTTCTTCAAATTTTGACTTTACAAAATATATTTAAAAATTAAACTTTTAAATATATGCCGATAGAACACAACTATTTGAACAGATGTGACACATTGAATTAGTGTATATTCATTTATATATAAGTGCAATCCATGTATAAAAATAAATAAACATAGTTGTCAATATATATTGTCTATTTTTATTTTTTCATATCAAATTGTCAAGTGATAGGAATGAGAATTTTGAAGTGTTTGTTTTTTGTAAAGAAAACATTGAATTGTATCACAATGAATTTTTGAGACGAATTAAGAAGCTTTTTGTTTTAGGAATTGAAACAAGGGGGATTTCAACTATACTCAAGACTAAGCTTTTGATTTTCACTCATGAGCACTAAGGTAAAACTCAAACTTGCTCTTTCTTGCCCACATTTTTAGCATAAAAATTCTACAACAATTAAATTTAAATTGGAAAGCACAATTATTGGTTGAAAACAAATAAGTTTCACTTATACTTTCATTTGCACATTTATAAATGAAATATCTATATAACAATTTTAAATTATAACACAATATTTTTTTTATATAAAAAATGAGATGAGTTGTGTAGAAAAATATATAATAATAACCATAATTTTTTTTTTCAAAAAAGTAAAATTTCACATAATTTTAAAATATAGATTCTATGAAATCTTTGGAACAAAATCTTTGAATCCTAATTTGTGAGTAATTGTCATAAGTTGAATGGAAATTTTTTATCATACATATTTGGATTATGAACAAACTTGATTATATAATATCAATATAACTTTTTAGTTATTTTAGTACACATAATTTTTGAGTTCTAAAGATTTTTAACCATATGCATTGCATGTGTCTTTTAAGAGGGGATTCTGGCAATCACCGTTTTAATTTTAAGAGGGGAGAATTTTTGCATACAGGACGCGACTCTTCAAGTTGAGGTGTCCGTTGAGAGAAATGTTGAATAGTTGCAATGTATACTGATGAGACATAATTGTTCAAATTAAGGTAATTATATATCGAATTGGTGCATCTATTATATATTTGGCAAATCCAACTGTAGATGTGAAACATCACGATCTAATCGTAGAAATGTGTCCAAAAATATTGTTTATAAAGAGACTCTTTGGACCAATTTATTAAATATTTGTTTCTTTCTTTCTTTTCTCCTATAATCAATCTCCTTTGGAGAATACTAAAAAATTAATTATGAGGTAATAAACTATCTTTATGTCACTTTTTTTTTTTTATCAATTTCAATTTATAATTTTTTTTATTTTAATTCCATTGTATGTATTTTACTTTTAAGTTTTTTAACATCCATGTGTTCTTTATAATATCGATCTCTTTCATTACTTTTTAACATCCATGTGGAGAATCTTTGCTTCTCTTTTTTGTCCGTACAAATTTAACAAATTCTTATTTTTGTCATTCAATCTTTGCTGGTAGCATGCGACTCTTCGAGATGATGTATCCATTGAGAGAAGGGTTGAATGGTTGCAATTTATGCTCGAGGGACACGACTATTTAGTGGAGGTAGTTACACATTGAAACCGCACCTCCATTAGCCAATGGGTGTGATTCAAACCGTAAAATTGTTCCTAAAATGTTGATAATCAAGGTTCAATTTGTTAAATATTTCTTTTTTTTTTCCTAGAAACCAATCTATTTGAAGAACATCAAACAAATATTCGTGAGATAAATAAACTATCTTATTATATCAATTTTTTATTATCAATTTCAATTTATATTTTGTCGTTCAATCTTTGTTGACAGTACGCTACTCTTCGAATTGAGGCGTCCATTGAGAAAATGATTTCAATTAAAACAATAAGTTTTCACGTGCATTGCACGTGTTTTTTAACTAGTTAAATTAAAAGGTATCTATCTAGTCTATAAATTTTTAAAAATTTCAATGAAGGAAATAAATGTTTCTCAAAAAAAGAAAAAAAAAAGGAAATAAATGGATGTGATGTGTCCAACAATTTATCATAAATTACCTTTTTCTTACTACAATTTATGATGAATTACCTTTTATCATAAATTACCATTTTTTTACAACAATTTATGATAAATTACCTATCACGTTACTAACTCTGCAAAAATTAATTTAATAATTAATACCATGATAGCATAATCAATATGTGGATGCGGATGTGGTGTGCCCTATACTTGAATGTTATAATATCATTGTGATAATGCATTTAATGCTTAGTGAGATTATGAACTAAATATTGAAAAATTATATAAACATTATAAACGAAATTATATATTTAAACCAGTTTATAAATAGCATTTATTTTTTCAATGTTTTATTATGTTATACAAAAAAGTACCCATATTCCTTTTTTTTTTTTTTTCAATGTCTTAAATGAAGTATTTATGATGTCAAAGCGAGCCTAGCTCAGCGGTAATTGGCATGTACCCTCGACTATGAGATCAGAGGTTCAAATCCCCCCACTCCCAAATGTTGATGTATTCAAAAACCATTGGGTCATTAGTATAAGCTCTATTCCAGTCGAATTATGCTCATGTTAGCAATTACATTACTTTGATCAATTGCTTGGAGAAAATTACGTTGAAATTTTTGTTGATCAGAATATTTTATACATTGTTCCTAATTTTTTACACTTCATACTCAACATTAATATTTCATTCACATATTATGCAACTAAAAAGCACTCGAATACAAACCAATTCTACTTTTCAAAAAAAAAAAAAAAAAAAAAAAAACCAATTCTAAAAGTGTTATCCTTCATATGTACAATTACTTACTTTCTATCAATATTCTAAACATAGTATAAATAATAATAATTTTCATTAAAAAGAGTAACATTGTGACTAATATGAACATAACTTAATTGACATAAAACTTGTTATAATCATCCGGAGATACGTGGTTTAAATCTCAGTAAGTAAGTAAGTAAGTAAATATATATATATATATATATATATATATATATATATATATTTTGAAATTGAAATTAACAACTAAAAAAATTGGAAAAGAAATATTTCAAAAAAAAAAAAATTGGAAAAGAAAAGTCACTCCACTTGTGAAAACTATTACGGGTCGTTTGTATCGTGGGAATCCGAGATTCCCATGAGTCAAGCATCTGGATTTCCACGTTTGTTTTGCAGTAATGTAAGATACCCGGGTATCCTAGGATGCTCATACAGGAAGTAATCTGAGTATTTTTGGATGCTTTTTTGAAACATGAGTTTTGAAGATTCCCATGTCGAGGGCATCTTCTCACATTACTTTTTTGCCCTTTGTTCGTTTTTTATATATTTTCTTTCATTAATTTTCTTTATCTTTATTTTTAATTTTACAATTTAAATAAGTTAATGTCTAATAAACAACTTTATATAATTAAGTATATTTATATATTACATTTACATATAAAATAGACTTCAATTAAATTATATAATATCTCCATTTATTTTTAATAGGGTAAAATACCTTTTTGGTCCCTCATGTTTCGGGTCAGTTTCCAATAGGTCCCTAGCTTTCAAAATTGAACAATCAAGTCCCCACTATTTAAAAAATGCTTCTATTGAGTCCCTGGACCGTTAATTTTTTTAACGGTGCTGACGTGGCACGTTAAAAATATTAAAATATTAATTTTTAAATTAAAATAGTAATAAAATAATACTTTTTAAATTAACATAATAATATAATAATTAAATAATTAAATAAATTTTTAAAAAACTCTCAGTTTTCACTCCCTTCTCTCCCCGAAATATTCTCTCTCCTCTCACTCCCTTCTCTCCCCAAACCCTTCATCTTTCTCCCTCTTTTATGCCCCCGCCGCTGCTGTTTGCCGTCGCCGCCGCTCGCAGCCTCTTGTCGTCGATCGCCGCCGGGTGGGTGGGTTTTGTTTTCTATTTTCTTTTGTTTGGAAGAAGAAGAAGTTTTGTGGTTGGTTGGGTTTGGAAGCTTAAGAGGAAGAAGAAAAAATGGGGGTGGGTTTGAGGAGGAGTAAGAAGAAAAGAAAAAAGGGTATTCGGTGAGAAGAAACTGGGTTGCTGCCTTTTTTTTTTCTTTTTTTTTTTTGGTTTCTTGATAAGATCTGGAAGTTTTTGTTCAGATTGGGTTTTTAAATTCTACGGAAGAAGAAACGGGGGGTGGGGAGTTTTTGTTCAGATTGAAGAAGAAGAAGAAAATGGGGGTAGTGGGGTTTGTTGAGGAAGAAAAAGCTAGGGAGGGGTGGGTATTTTTCAGATTGAAGAAGGAGAAGATGTTGGGCGGTGGGGAAGATGAAGATGGTGGATTTTGTTCAGATTGAAGAAGATGGGGGTGAGAGTTTGTTGAGAAAGAAGAATATGGTGAGGGTGGGTTTTTCTTTCGGGTTGAAGATGGTGGCGGTGGCTGTCACCGACAACGGCGAAGATGGCGGTGGCTTGCCGGAGGAGGGTTGAAGGAGAGGAAGAAAGGTTGAAGTCGATGCCGGCGGGATTTTTTCGTGAAGGGGAGGAAGTCGATGCCGCCGGAGGAGGGTTGAAGGAGAGGAAGAAAAATCAGAAGAGAGAGGGATTTTTTTATCTGAAAACCAGAAGAGAGAGAGGGAAGAAAACCATATTTCTTTATTATTTTATTTAATTATTTATTATTTAATTTTAATTTATTATTATTTTAATTTAAAAATTAATATTTTAATATTTTTAACGTGCCACGTCAGCACCGTTAAAAAAATTAACGGTCCAGGGACTCGAAGCATTTTTTAAATAGTGGGAACTTGATTGTTCAATTTTGAAAGCTAGGGACCTATTGGAAACTGACCCGAAACATGAGGGACCAAAAAGGTATTTTACCCTTTTTAATATTTGGAACGAATTATTATCAATAATATAATAAATTTCACCTCATATTAATAAGGACATTTTTTGAACATTATATAAATTTACAACATTTTCAAGAATAAATCCTTCAAAACTATCTAAATATTCTTGGATACCCTTATAAATTTTCCTACAAAACAAACGTGGCTATCTGAAGATGTCGGATATCTAAAATTCCGATCCCGTTGTCACTAACCACCTGTAAAAGCAAACAAATTACACATGCAACCAACCACATGTAAATATGCCTCTTATGAGTAAAAACAAGATCATGCTCATCATATTCTCTCTATCCATACAATTTTTCTTTTTTCCCTTTTTCATCCTTCTTTTGTTCCCATTATATCTATGTGCACTTTCCTACTTTTTTTTTTCCTCTATTTTTTTAGTTGTTTTCCTCTAAATTATATTATTTATTAGAAAATGTCCCAAAATTGCATATAATTGTTGAGAATCTCATGTTGAAAAAATAAGTGGAGACTTCACAATTTATAAGATACATGGGCTAATCCACTCGTTATCAATTAGTTTTTAGATGAAACCTCATGTTATCTAGTTTGGTATCAAAGTTCATGAAACTGAAACCGGTATTTCAATAAAAAAAAATTGGAATCAAGAGACACGATGTTGAGGGGGTATATTGAAGATCTCACATTGAAAAGATACAGACATCACAATTTATAAGATACATGGGTTATTCCGATTTTTGAAATTTGTGTTTGTTTCCTTGCTATTTCTATACCAAGGTTTTTGTCTTTTCTTAATGTAACATTTAAATTCTTAACCAACTATATGAAAAATAAGTATTTTAAAAACTATTTTTTTAGTTTTCAAAAGTAGAGGCTTGAAGTCTAAAAAAACATTTGAAAAAAGAAAAGTTGATATATAGATTTTCCTTTTTTTTTTTTTGTGCAAAGGTTTTCTTTTTCTTCTATTTTTCTTTTGCTTACTAGAGTCCAAAATAATATTTGGTTACAAATATAAATGTGTCCTCAAAAGTAATAAAATATAAATTTGAATAGATTTTTAAATCCCCCAAATCTTGAGAACTCCTTGGCACCTTTTATTTTTTAATCACCTTAAGTTTAAGGACACATGGGTCATTGACCATCCATTTTTTTTTTTGAGTATATCAACATTTGGGGGTGGGGGATTCGAACCTCTGACCTCATGGTCGGGAGTACATGCCAATTACCGCTGAGCTAAGCTCGATTTGGCTGACCATCTATTTAATTTAATTATACTCCCAGGAGGCATATAGCTGTAATATTTTGAGGGAGCAGTATTTATTTTTCATAAATAGTACACATGTGGGATGTAAATATCTCTAATAGATAGAGAATAGAGATGCATGAAAAATATGTAGGCAAAAAAGAGGCTCGGATGTGTCAGAGACGACATATTAGACACAAAATTGAAAATTCAAATACCTATTAGATATTTTTAAAGTTTAGAGACATATTAGACACAAAATTGAAAGTTCATGGACTAAACTTGTAATTTAACCAATTATTTATCATCTATTTCTTTTATTAGGATATTTTGTAGTAAAGTAGATGCATTAAAATACTTTTGAACTTCTAACTATAATACTATAAATGTACTTAGATATAGTTGATTATATTGTTTAATGTTTGGGCATTATATAACTTGGCTATATTGTTGTCCTATTCATACAAGTGAGGTTGTACCTCATGAATTTAAGAAACCAATAAATTTAACTAGTACAAGTAATTTGACATTATAAAAAAGAAAAAAGTTTCAAAACACATGAGCCAAAATAATATTTTAACCTATTTAAAATTTATTTCTGAAAAAAGTTGCCTATGTATAACTCCAAATCAATTTTAAAATTTTCTTTTAGTTAAACAATTCAAAATTTTGTTTAAACAAATCAAAGTTAACCATAAACTAAAAAAAATGTTATACATGAAATAAAATTAGTAATTAACAGATAATTGTTAATTAAACCAATTCTATAAAATAAAATTAGTAATTAAATAAAAAAAATATAGTTAATCTGTTTATAGTAATAATATTTTCTAAATATATATAAAAAAATGTGGGTCTCACATCTCACTAATTTTGATGTAATATAATTAGGTGTAAGTGGATGGGAATAAAATTGAAATTTTGATACCTTTTTTAAAAAAAAAAAAAAAAAAAAAAAGAATTGAAATTTTGATACTTAATTGAATAATTGAATTAAGGAGAGAGGTCTAAAAAAGTTGGCCAAAATGGTTGGGAAAGTGTGTGGTCCTCTGAGGAGCTCAACAATATGGTGGTTGGAAATTTTAGAATTCTTAACATATATTTATAAAAATAAAAAATAAATAAATGGAACATCAAATATTTAAAAAATGAATAAACTATATATATCATAAAATTCAAATGTCCATAATTGTGGCGAAATTTCTGGTAGTTTACTTGCAAATTGCATATTCAACTTGGCATTTATTGGTACGGAAAGAAAAGGAGAGGGGTAGTTTTCGAAAAAGAATTTTCGTGTTGGTACACATATACAAATTGGAAGACTCGATATCGATATTGAAAAAATATAGGTTAAATTGCATGTTTAGTCTAGGGTTGTGTCGATTTAACCCATGAACTTAAAAAGTTTCAAGTAGGTCCTCGAACTTTCACTTTTGTTTCCAATAGGTCCTTGAACTTTAAAAAGTATCAAACAGGTTCTTAAACTTTTACTTTTCTGTCCAATATGTCCCTCAACTTTTAATTATGTGTCTAATAAGTCTTTGACCTATCTAACATTTTTTAAAATTCATAAGCCTACTGGATACAATGTTGGAAGTTTAGAGTCTCGATAGGCATAAAATTCAATTTAATATATCGTAGATTGGTTAATTTTAAAAAATATCAAATATATTAGAGATCTATTAGACACAAAATTGAAAATTCAAGAACTTATCAGAAACAAAACTGAAAGTTCAGAAACGTATTAGAAACTTTTTAAAGTTCAGGGACTAAACTTGTAATAAAACCAAAAATATATAACAACAAAGAAAAAAACAAAAGGATTAAAATTTATAATTTAAGGTTAAAATATTTATTTAATAATTGAAATGATTTATATGAGATTCTTGATTTTTGTAAGTTTTTTTTTTTTTTTTTTTGGAAGGTTCATATTCATATTTCCATAAATTTGAGCCTTGATATTTTTGTCATTTTCGTCATTTTAAGCCCCGTTTGATAACCATTTCGTTTTTGGTTTTTGGTTTTTGAAAATTAGACTTGTTTTCTTTAAATTTCCTTGCATGGTTTTCATTTTTGTCAAAGACACACTTGAATTTCTAACCAAATTCTACAAACAAAAGCAAGTTTTTGAAAACTAGTTCTTTTAGTTTCCAAAATTTGGCTT
Source organism: Luffa aegyptiaca (assembly GCA_017139565.1). Taxonomy (NCBI): domain Eukaryota; kingdom Viridiplantae; phylum Streptophyta; class Magnoliopsida; order Cucurbitales; family Cucurbitaceae; genus Luffa; species Luffa aegyptiaca. The sequence continues at coordinate 8,029,126 of CM029405.1, read as the reverse complement.
GGTTTTTGAAAACATAGAAAGAAGGTAGATAAAAAAACAAAGAAACTTAGAGTTAGAAGTAGTGTTTATAAGTTTAAAAACCAAAAACTAAAAACTAAAAATCAAATGGTTATCAAACGGGACCTTAATTTTTTGTTTTCGTTGATTTTTTTTTCACAAAATTGATATCATAATCAGGCCACCCAACTCATATTGATTGAAACAACTAAAATTGACAAACCAAACACAAAATTAATAAAAACCTAACAAAACCAATTGCATTCAAATTTAAAACTTTAGGTTGTATTTGATAACCATATGGTTTTTGAAAATTAAACATATAAATATTACTACTACCCATAAGTTACTCGTTTTGTCATCTACGCTCTTTCCATGTTTTCAAGAACCAAGTTAAGTTTTAAAAACTTAAAGAAGGTAGTTTTCAAAAACTTGTTTTTGTTTTTGAAATATAGCTAAGATTTCAAGTGTGTGCTTAACAAAGATGAAAACCATGGTAAAAAAATTGTGAGAAAACAAATATAATTTTCAAAAACCAAAAACAAAAAAACTGAATAGTTATCCAATGGGGCTTAGAAAATCAAACCAATCAACAAGTATATTGAAAATCAACTTGAGAGTATAGTCGGTTTTTGGCTTGCACTTGAAATATTTTTTTCTAAAAACCAAAACTTAATAGAACCATGTTCATGGAGATTTAAACTTCTGACCTCTTGATTGAGGATACATGTCAATTATCGCTAAACTATGTTCGTTTTGGCGTTTGAAATTAAAATATTGTAGAGTAAAATTTGACCGGTTAAAATTTTTTGAAAAATCTTATCCTAATTTAGATTTTTTTTTTTTTTTTTTTTTTTTTTTTTTTTTGAAAATCCTAATTTAGATTATTGTTAGGATATGAAATGTGCATATGATTATCCCACAAGCAATTATTACAATTTTCATTCAATTTAGGTATTTGTTGTTGGTTGGTTGGTTGGTAAGCTTCTTGAAAGGATTGTGGTTAAGCTTTGTTGTGTTTCATTCAACTTGTGTGAGACTTTAAATTTGGAGTTTGAGATTTAAGCATAACCAACTTCTTGCTTTCAATTACTTTATAATTTCTTAGGAAGTTACTTAGAAAAGACATGTAGCTAATTTTAATAATTGTAAAGGGACACAACAAATTCAGCTGTTAAAAATACATCATACATGTTTGTCTTCAAGCTTAGACTTGCAAATTTACACAAAGACCTTTTTCTTTTTTTGTGATCTTCTGACTCTCCTCTCTTTTTTTCTTTTTTCTTTTTTTTTTCTTTCTATACTTCATTAAATATAAAATTAAAAAAAAAAGTTTATTTTGAAATTTTGACTTAGTGAATCGTCACTTTTTTTTTACAACATGTGAAAATGTAAGGGATTCAAACCAGAGACCTCTTGATCGTTAGTACAAACTGATGTTAGTTGAACTATGCTCGTGCTAGCGAATCATCACCACTAACGGTTCCTATTTCTCATTTTTAAGAGATGTTTCTAAAATTTGTGTATGAGTTTTGGAAACAACAAATTCAAGTTTTAAATTCTCCATTCCAATTTCTTTAAAAACAGAAATAGAAACATTATTTATTATTTTATATTCTTTAAAAACATGAATAGATACATTATTTTATTACTATATAAAACGTAAATATAACACAAAAAATTTGAATATTTGAATTTCAAAGCAATTTTTATGTAAAACTTTTACTTTAATTTAAAATTTGAGAAAACAAGCAAGAAAGTGCTATTAAACACATTTCTATTTCTTTTTTCATTAAAAAAAAAGGAAATAATTACTTAATGCAGTAATATTTTTCTTAATTAAAATGATTTAAACAAAAGATGGAAATATTTCCAAACAGCCCTAAGAAAGCAACTTTTTGTAGAAAGAAAGAAATTAAAAATCAAATGTGTAGTGTCTATCGTCGCTTACATATAAATACAAGCCATTCAAATCCCAATGCTTTTTTAAAAAAATAATAATAATAATAATTTTTTAAAAAAATCATGACAGGTAAATCAAATCAAATGTCTGACAACAAAAATATACTGACATTTCTCAAACTCTACTTTACAAAGTAATTTTTTGACAAAATTCAGATTCAACTTGTAGAAACTCTACAAGCAAAGAATTTATTTTCTTTTGGCTGGGCTCTCTCTCTCTCTCTCTCTCTCTCTCTCTCTTCCTGGGTATTAAAACCAGCATTTGAAGGAAAATTTATGACTAACTTAACTGGTTAATCAATACTACAGTCTACTAAGCAGAAAAGCTAAATAAATGTAATTGATGTCCCAATACCTGAAATTAAGTATAAGCTTCACTTTTTCTTGTTCTTCATCTTTTTCCTTCCCTTCACTTCTTTTTCCAAACTTCTAAGCCTCTGGCTTATGACTGATGATGATGAAATTTTTCGGTCTTGCGACGGTGATGGTGACGGTCCAGCGGTTAATGAGGAGGTAGATTCACTGGGTGCTGCTGTTGCTTGTTTCATAGCTGTAAGAAATGAGAAGGCAGGTTGTGGAGTGGTATTCGTATTTGCCACTGGCATTTCTGGCACGCCCAAGGCCTTCTTAACCCCAGGAACTTTGAGAACTGAGAATTAACAAACATGTAATTCAGACTTGTCAGAGGAAAAAGTGAACGGGGAACTTCTGGAATGCATTAAGTTTATCAAACTTTTGTGATTAAAATCAAACACTCGGAAACGACACCAAAGAAACACAGATGCATGCTTTAAAAAATAAAACTATAGAAGTATATATATATATATTTTTTATATCCGTGAGTGTCCGGGTCCGCTTACGCGCACCTCGACTAATCTATAGAAGTATATTAATCAGGGGAAAATGATAAATGGTAAATATTAGGAGCTCAAAGGACTCACCTGCTCCATAAGCGAGTGAGAACAGGTTAGATGTAACCCAGTAACAGAATATTGCCTGCATATAATACCAGAGTAAGTGACCTGAGCAAAGTTAAGGCATACTCAGGAAGCTAGGCCTTATTATGAATCTTTTAAGGAAAAGAAGGATTTTGTAAGATATATTCCCAGGCACAATCATATATATGATGCAACATTAAATGACTTTGTATGAATGTTATCAATCTCCCTTCATACTATGATGAAATTTATCATTTACAAATTAGTTACTGCTTTATTTTCACCTTTATGATATAGGACCCCTAGTCCAACCAAATACATGAAACACAAATTTTATCAAAATAAACAATAAAAGAGTACATGTTATTTACACCATCAAGCTCGCTTCAGATCTTATCACAGAGTTAATAGTTCAGAAATCCAAACTTGAAAAAGACTTTAAAATGTGAAGCAAAGAACAAAAATACAGAATAACTGCAACTAACCACTTTGCATTATCTTAATAAAACTACTAAAGAACGTGCAAACATTAAAAGCAGTAACAAACTTGAGAGCCAACATGAGGTAAGGACTGCTTGATTTCCGGTGCTTGCACTCAACCTAGAAGCAAACAAATAAAGGCAATTTTCCCATAAAATGCATGTCGACTGCAACAAAAAAAAGTAGAAAATACCTTTGGAAAACTCATGGTCAAGGGAACCGTAGCAATAGCAAGACCCCTCATTACATTTTTCATTGTGCCAGCTATAGGATTTCCTTCCATACCTTCTTGCATGTTGTACTGAGAAAAATAATACAGTCAGAACGTTTGAGATTAGTTGTGTAATATACTAAAATAATAATAATAACAAAAAAAAGGAAAATAAATTTTATAAAACCGGTCAAAGAAAAATAATTCTAAGTGGCTATAATTAAGTGATTAGGGAAGCACTGTCGTTTCAGCTTCAGAAAATTAGGCTTGGTTTCATGGTGATCAGTGATCAATGCACTTAGCACTACATATGCCTTATCAGACAAATGTTCGGCACATTCTACCTTCAGTTTACTTCATGGAGATTTTGCTGGATTTTTTACTGGTCCAAAGTTTATGCTACCGTGATTCAGTACCTAGCTTTATATATATATATAAACAAAAGAAACCTAGCTTTCATGGAGAAAAATGAAAGAAGGTACAACGACACAAAAAAAAAAAAAAAGAAAGAAAGAACGAACCACTTAACATAAAAAGAAAGCTAGAGGAAAGGATTCCAATCTACAAGGATAAGACCTAGCTGATAATTACAAAAAACCACATTCACCAAGACTCAAACCAAGGTTTCAACCTAACAACCTCACATAACTCCCCCTCAAATCTCTCAAAGCCTCTAAGAAGAATACCGTTCCTCTCTCCAGCCAAAGACCCCAAGGAATGGCAAGGAAACACGCCTGCCAAAGAAAAGTGACCTTGGAGGGGAGACAATAAAGAAAAGAATACCGTTCCTCTCTCCTCCATACAGTACCTAGCTTACTAACGACTAGTACAAGTAGCAGGTAAAAGAAAAGAAACAGAAAGATATTGAACATATTGAAGGGATCAATGTAATCCAATCCATAATATGCCATAACTACAGGTTTGGGAAAGGAGACAGATACAAATTTACGGATGTCTACCTCCACTGTGATCCAGAATGTCAGAGCTGTTAAAACTGGAAAGATATACGTTGTATCTGGAGTCGTGAGATCAACAAACCAGTATGCTCCACCATTTTTAAATGAAGGCATTTTCTCTGCCATGTTTGAGACCTGCCAAAGAAAATTGTAATTGAGAAAAATAAAAGTAATAGGCAGTATACGTCAAATATCTAAATGCCTTATCATTTGTCACAATACATTACCGCAAGGAAAAAACTGACGAAGACAGGACCCTGAATAAAAAGTCCTTTCAATGGGGTAAATGGGCTTACGCCAAACCTGCAAGGTCAAACTCATGAAACTAAACATAACCAAGAAAAACATACTTTGAAACATCCAGAGACATCCAGAGAGGTCAGAGTCAGAGAGAACCAAAAGCAGACTCATTTGTCAAAGAAAGGTTGCTAGATAAACACGATCTCCTAGAATCACATAGCCTGAGGAAAAGACCAATATGAAAAAGAGAACTTACTCGTTAAAAAGTTTTTTCATTTTTTGTTGACCTTCAGCAACAGCCCTGGGATCCATACCCTGAGGAACAGGAAAAAATGGAGGATAAACTATATAACTCTATTACAGTTCCTCAAAGAGTGAACAAAGTGATGCATGAAATACAATTGCCTTTACGTTAAAGAAATTTTGCGATATGATAAATGAACCAATAGAGGATACCGATAGCATATAAATACAAGAACCTGACACAATACCTTTTCTTGCATCTCTTGCTTAACTTCCTCCAAGTGAGGCCTTAACAACTACACAAGAAATGAAACTTGATTAAATCTTTAATCAAAGGCACCAATACCCAATTAAAAGTTGTGAATATTTCACAATAGCAAAATATCAACAGATAAGCCGCATCACATTAAATCTGATAACATGATAAAAGATGCAGAACAAATCGTAACTAGTGCACTGGACTCCTTATTGCTTACTCACATAGTGATAGTGCAACAAAAGCCAGAATGAAGAGGAGCTTGAAGGTTAAAAGAGAAAAATGTCAATGCCAAAAATTAATTCTATCACAGAAGGTGACAGTTCATGCCAAACAAGAGGGTGAACCCTAAAAGTTGTGGAAGATCTCCACTCTTTCAAATGGCATCACTCAAGTATTTGGCTGTGCAAGGATAAAGATATTGAATTTAATAACTATCTAGAAAATCTCTCTTTGCAGCTGGAAAACGAATGTGGGACTAGATTATAAGAACGTATTTACATGCATGTTTTTCCCTTCCACCAGATCATTGATAGCATAAATGCAAACGAGGCAGCAGAAGAAATAGAAAACATTAAGTTCATCATGCCAATTCAATGAGAGAAATAGAATATATAGTACAACGTCTTTGTTCCTATTTGCAGCCAATTTAACTCCTTTCTTGCTCTAACCAACTCTCCAGACACAAAATGGCATTGGCAGCATATAAGATCAGCAAAAAGGATGTATATTTTTATTCTTTTTCTTTTTTGGATGACTAGGAATTGGATATCAGAGGCTTCACTCCTGGCAAGTTTCGTTCTGAGGTTCCAGGGCTAAGCCACTGGGTAGAAAGCTAAGAAAAAAATCCCTAGATGATGCTACAGTAACCCAAAAGAACAACAAATTATGAACAAGTGCACATGGTAAAATTTGCATCTAGAAGCTGGAGTTGGAGTAAACGTGAAAAATAAAGTGCATCAAAAACTGACATACAGTAAGCTTTGCAGTAGATTTGAGTTGATTTATCAAAAGAGGGAATGTTGCACCACGAATCAGTAGGGTTGTTAATACAATGCAGGCCCACCTGATGGATTCAAAAAGTTCGATCATCAGTGAACTGCTAGTTATAAAAAAAATCATGACACGATATATGATAAAGAAATCTAAGTGTTAAAAAATGGGGGTCCTCACCAATTTAATCCAGTAAAAGAATGAATACCATCTATGAAGTACTGCACACCCTTGACTGGGAGAAAAGAATCAGCAGCAGCTATGACTACTTCATTAGCTGCAGCAGCCTGAGATACTGCCGATTGAACTGTTGTATCTGTTAGAACTTCTGCAACATCACTCATGAATTCAATTTTTTCAGACCCTTCACCAATAGTACTTGACATGTAGCGGCAGAAAAAGGAACCAGCACTTGACGAGAGGAAAGTGTTTGGATATCTTCTATCATGAGCAAAGAAATTAGACCTGAATGATTTATTAAAGCTGGTTACAAATGATCTCCTCTTCAGGACATTATTGATCTTTTCCTGGGAAATTGAATCTCCATCCACATGTTGATTTTTACGGTCATCACTATGACCAAAAATACCAATCGATGGATGACACTGCCGAGCTACAAGATTAGCTCTTGTGCAAAGGCTGCGCCTGTAAGCCATTGATACTGTCTAACGACAAGCAACAAGTAATCGTATCACAAAATTATTCCAGAATTAACCATGTAACAATTATATTGGAAAGCAAGAAACATATTTTACAGCCGGAACAATCAAACAAGATAAGAATAGACACCATATTTAATCCTGCATGCTTAATTAACTGCTTTTTACATTACATTCTTTTCAAAATGAATCCGAATTAAAAGGAATACACCACAATTTATCCCAAATTAATAGGGGCACAGACTGGAGTGTTCTATGAATTCATTTTCTTTTCAACCAAATCGTACATTGGCCAAACTCTTTTGTCCACTTAATAACATCCATCAACTTCAACCATTCACGCATAGAGCAACCATCCTACTTTTTTCCAGTACTACCAGATAAACTCTGCTTCCCAAAAGTACATGTTTATAGACCCCCCAACCTCGACCGCTTTTAATTATTGCGAGACCATTTCTCAAGCGAATTGAACCTTTTTCCACAAGACAATCTTTTCTATGAGGCAAATTGAAATTACCTGTCTAGAGTGCAGTCATGTAATTGATTTATTTTCTCAGATTGCTCGCTTGCTTTTCAGCTGCAAATGATAGATTGATTTGGTTTGGATGTTGCTTTAGCCAGAGAGGGGAACAAAAAACTACGAAAGGAAAACAACGTTCTTCGCGATTCGAATTAGGTAAATCTTCTTGAAACACACATCGAGAACGAACACTAGGCGGATTAGGGGGTGGTTAAGAAGATTGGGACTGAAAATTGAAAAACAACAAAAGTAAGTACCTGACTGTGAGCTCGCCGGCGATCGCGAGGACGGAAGCGGAGTAGGGAGAACGCCGGAATGACAGTGCCGGAATTGAAGCGTGGCGCTTACGACGAGATGCAAATGAGGGGTTTTGGGTTTAGAAAGGGGAAATTTTTCTCAGTGAAAAGTCCTTTTTGCCCTTTTGAAAAATAAACCCTACCCTAATTACCATCTCCATCCTATTTTATATGTTAAGGTAACAATTAGTATGTAAAACAAAAAAAAAAAAACAAAACAAAACAATTAATCACTGAATTTTAGTATTTAAATACTAACTTGGTTCGATCGGACATAGACTTCTATAAAATCTTTTCACTCATTCATCATATTCAAAGTCGAATTCACTACTGACATCACTTCACTGCTTGTATAAAGAATGCAACTCTACTTACGGATGGCTCGAAAAAATAACTAGAATTGACAAATATCCATTTAGCATACTTGTGTATTTTTTACTAAAAAACACTTTTGGTCTCTCACTTTTTTATTTTTTATCTATAATACTTCTCTTTATGTCGCTTTGTTTCTATTAAATGTTTGTGTCGTTGTTATTGAAATTATGAGTATGCCATGGCAACCATTCATATAATTGAATAGTAACTTTTTCACTCATGATTTTTCCTATATCTGGTCTTTGCCTACTGTGGATGCACTCATTTCGTTCCTTCCAAATGCACCAAATGGTTATGGCGGCTTTTGTAATATTTAGGGTACTGAGGTGTTGAATCATCACATCCCAAAAATCTTATGGTGTCCAATTCTCCCTGCAATAATTGAAAAACCAAAGTAAGTTGGGGAAGAAATGCCTTTAAACCCTCTAAGAAAACCGGCACAGCCAAAAGGCATGTCTTGTTGTTTTAGCTTTTGACTTTCCACACATAGAGGATGTGGAAGGATCTAGAGAAGCGAACATGAATCTTGCCCAGAGGGAGAGCTACTCGAGTCACGAGAGATTGAGACCTCTGGAGCAAAATGTCTGGAAACTCAATGCCGATGCATCCTGGTGTGCGAAATCGAACATTGACAGTGTGGGGTGGATCCTCCGTGACTCTAATGGATCTCTTATCGAAGCGGGGTGCAAAAGAATTAACCAAAAATGGACAATCAAAATCCTTGAGGCAAAAGTCATCATAGAAGGAATTGAAGCTTACCTGAAGAATTCAGAGGTCAGGGAGATATGCTTCAAGCCCCCACTGGTGGTTGAATCAGACTCAGCTACGGTGATTAAGGTGCTCAATAGAGAGGTGGAAGATCAATCGGAATTGGCCCTGTTCACAAAGACCATTTTCGGTCTTGTCTCCTTTGCAAATGTCGCTAGCTTCTCAAAATGTAAAAGAGCCGAAAATTCTGAGGCTCAAAATCTTGCTCGTTTGGAAGTTAAGATGGGGGATTTTTTTTTTTGTCTGAACGCAGCTTGTTCCTAGAGGTTTTCAATTCGAACTTTTGGAGGGAGGATGATCTCCCTCGCTGGTTGGTATCGTGTATTGCAGATGAGTTAGTTGGACTCACTTAATTCTTATTAATGATATTTCTTTTTTTTTAAAAAAAAAAGTAACTTTTTCTTTTTTCTTTCTTTTTTTTTTTTCCAATGATATGTTACACTTACATCAAATAATTTTTTTTTCAGTGAAGTTGATATTTCAAGATGAAGGATCCAACCAACATGAATATAACTCAATTCGCAAACTTCTCATCTCACATGTTTTGAAAAGAAAAGAAGGAAGGTTCATAAAATTGCATCTAGAAACACCTAATAAAAATCCTCAAACTTTTCATAACCAACATTTCTAAAGGATGTTTTTAATATACTAACCTTATTAATCATTCCATCACAGTTCCTACAAACAAGTTAGGGGAAGTGCTTCTCAAAAAAAAAAAAAAAAAACAAGTTAGGGGAAGTATTTTGTTTTAAGAAAAACACACACACAAGTTAGGGGAAGAAAAACACTTGTTTTGAAATTAGTCTACCAAACTTTTTTTTTTCTTTTTTTCTTTTCAATACTCAGACTCAACCTTGTCAAAATTATGCTAAAACTGAAAGCATAAACATAAACATCCATCCATCTACATATACACAAACTGCAACACAATGCAACAACCATACTTAGAAACTTCACTAGTCATGACGTGGCATTGACGCCACCGACCGTGGCGACACCGACGCCGATCGAGAAGGCGTGGAGGTGGCGGAGGAATCCTCCGGCGAGTTCCGACACACCGGACACGTGGCATTCAATTTAAGCCACTCGTCGATGCAATTGGCATGGAAAAAGTGACTACAGTCTGGTATGGTTCTGATGGTCTCCTTTGGCTGATACTCCGACAGGCAAATTGCGCACGTGGTGTCGTTGGGCTTTGGCAGTCGTCGGCTCTCGCCCAATAGCGTCTTGGGGAATGATTCGATTGTCGGCCCATCGAGGCCTGCTACCGCGGAAGTGGGCTGGTGGCCCATTGACAGGGACAGGTTTGATGATGGACGATTGGGCCGAGCGAAGGCCTTGAATTTGCCGCAGATGTAACAGCCCAGCCCAATTAGGAAGAGGAGGCCCGGGATTCCCACGCCGATGATCAAGCCGTATTTGGCACCCCTTGGAAGCCCTGAAAATTCAGAAATTATTATTTAATTATCAAAGAATTGGTCAAACGGATTTCTTTAATAAATAATAAATAAACAATCTTAAACGTCGATATAATTTTTTATTTGATTCAGTCAAGCTTCACGTCAGCAATCTATTTTATTAAGAGACACGAGGGAAAACAAGTCACACTATGATAATTTTTTAATTCATTGGAATTTAGTTCTAAGAAACTATAGAAAATTATTAAGGAAGTTTCTCACAAAAAATAATAATAATAATAATAAAAAGGAAGTTGTTTTTTTTAATAATATAACCATAAATTAAGGTTAGAAAGTTATTAAGTGAAAAATATAGACAAGTATGTAAACACACTGGCCAAAGTGAATATAGTTCAATCGTAATTGACATGCATTTTTTACCAAGAGGTGAGAGGTTTGAATCCTTCGCCCCAAATATTGTTCAACCAAAAAAACATTAATGTTTTTAAAAATGTATGGTGTAGTTATTATAGATACTACGAAATTACTATTTATAATTTCCTAATTTTAGAAAGAAATAATTTAACCAATTTTTTTTAGTTCAACAATTACAGAGGTGGATGAAATGAGACAGAATCATCAACCTTTGAAAATAGTAATTGGAGTCTTGTCTACTAAATTACTATCTTCATATTGGTATAAAACTAAATTACTACGTTCAAATTGGCATAAGATGAGATGTGTGGAAAAGAGGAAGAGAAAACTACTCTATTCCAACATATTTTCATTCTTAAATTTCTGTTTCTTCCATTTTTCATTTTATATTGCTGTTGCTGGCTACTATTTTTGTTTGTGTAATTAAAAAAAAATCAAAATTATTAAGCTATTTTTTTTAAATATTTTCATTAAGCATTTAAGACTAATAAATGACGAAAAAATTATTTTATTTATGTTTTTAAGAAAATAGGAAAAAAAAGGCAAAATATATGTTTTATTCTTTTATGTTGATATATATTTTTTTTCTTTCTTTCAAATTTTAGTCGTGTTGTTTAAAATTTTCAATTTAGTCTTTTGTGTTTTGATATTTTTCAATGTAGTCTTCTTTGTTGGTAAATGTTAAAATTGGTAGATGATAAACCAAAATGAACATCGAAGAGAAGAAAACTTTTTTTTTTAAAGAAAACTTGAAATTTATACCAACTAGTAAAATTTCTTAGAAGAAATTGGAAAAAAAAATTATGAAATATGACATTTTCCCTAATCTAATTTATGCCAATTTATTAAATATTATGTTGTAAGCATAATCCTTAGGGCGAAGATATATGTCTAGTCTAGTAACGAAAACCAAAAACAAAAAACTGCAAGAAAACAATGGAATTTTTTTTTTTTTTTTCAAAATTAAAAAACAAGAAATAAGAAAGAAAAAACTCGTTACCAAATAACCTCCTGTATTTCAAAATTATTTTTCCCTTTAAAATTCTATAAAAATAAATAAACAAACAAAGAGAAAACACCCATTTAATTCCTTTTTTTTTTTTTTTTCAAAAAAAGCAACTGTAATTATAGTTATTGTTTTCTTTGGGAAAAAAAAAATTAAATCCGTTAAATCTTGCGGAGGTGGCCACAAGTTTCTTCGTCTTATGAACCACCGGCCTTCCGCACTCTTTTTAGTTGACTTCTTCCCACGGTTGACTGCAATTCCCGATTCACTTCTCCGCCCTCGACGCCTCTTCCGGTCGCCGGAAAATCTCACATATCGAACAAAACCTCACTCCGCTCTCTCGACTTCACAAATATCCCCGAGAAAATTCGAAAGAGATACACAGAAAACAGAGAACAATCAAATTCTACATACCGCTCTTCGGAAGATTGTAACATTGAACTTCAGCACTCGAATTGCTTTTCAATCCGCAATCTCCACCGCGCGCCTCGCAATTTCTGCAGTCCGGCACGGTCCACTTCACCACCATTCCTTCTTCAAGTTCCATCCCTGTCAATGGAAGCTTCCTCGTCGCTATAACCTAACAATCACAATCACGAAATCAAACACCGATTTCAAATCAAATCCAAAAACGACGACGTTTCGATTCAATCGCACTATCTCTTCTTACATTACACGGCGACGGAAGGAAACCGTTAACCGCCGCGAGGTCTCTGTTCGGCACGGTGATTACAGAGTAGTTTCCGCCGCTCATACATTTGATCTTCCGGACGCGATCGAACGGCAGCGTTTCGACGTAATACGAGCAATTGAGGACGGTGTAGTGTTCGAATCGATAGTTGTAAATAAACGGCGAGTTCTGTAGATCGAAAGAGTCGATTATGAGTCGTCTCGGAAAGCATTGATCCGGATCGTTGATCCACAGCCTCTGAAATTTGTAATCGATAAGCAACACCGCGACGTCGCCGGCGTTCGGGAGATTCAGAATCGTCTGCCTCAGACCGTTGCAGAACAGGTCGAAATCCGGCTGGTATCCACATCGAGGTTCCTGAGAGTTCTTCAGTCGGAACGGGAATCGAACGGACAGCGAGGAATCTCCACGGCAGGAGGAGCTTTTGCAGAGAAACTGCGATTCGGCTCCCTTCAGGATGAAGAAAGCTAAGAGGAGGACGACGGCGAAGGAGAATTTTTCGGCGGCCATTTGAGAGCTCCGATCGGAGAGATGAAGACGAAGAGCCGATGGAGCATGAGACTCTGGTTTTCGTCGTTCTGTTTAACAGTTGGCTGTTTATCGAATTTCAAAGTTTATGTAAATAAATGAATTAATAAATTAATAATAATTAGGGGTATATTTGTAATTTCACACAACTTGGTCTAATTGTTGATTTGGCATTGCCACGAATCAAAGAGGATTATTGTTTAACATTTTTGAAGTGCCGGAAATTATAAGGTGCGTTCTAAAATAATATATGGTATTTTAATTTTATGATTGATGAAATAAATTAAAAAATCAGAGCAAGTAGTATAATTTGTTGTAAATATTTCAATTTTTATTTTTGTTGGAATTCGTTTTTTAAGATAATAATTTTTAGTCTTTGGTGGGTAGATAAACAACTACATGTCCGCTAAGAATTTCGATTCAATTCATTCGGTCTCGTTTGATAACCATTTCGTTTTTTGGCTTTTTGTTTTTGAAAATTAAGCCTATAAACACTATTTTTACCCACAAGCTTCTTTGTTTTTCATCTACATCCTTACCCATGTTTTCAAAAACCAAGCAAAATTTTGAAAAAAAAAAATAGTTTCCAAAAACTTGTTTTTGTTTTTGGAATCTAGCTAGAAACTCAAATGCCTCCTTAACAAAAATGAAAACCATTATAAGAATATTGAGAGAAAACAAACACAATTTTCAAAAACAAAAAACAGAAAACGAAATGGTTATCAAACGGGATCTTCATGAAATTCAATTTTGATTTTTAAAAGAAAATAAATATGAAATGATTTGGAAGAAAAAAAAAAGCCTTTTTTAAAAAGCAAAAAAGCTAATTTAGTTGAAAGTATTAATTAACAAAATGCAGGTTGGTTTGTGTCTTGACTTTGAAGTTTAGTGGTCAAATCAACATAATCAAGTCTCATTCATGTGAAAATGAAAAAGAAAAGAGAAAGCATTAATGATTCAATTCTACATCAGTTTGCTGCTTGATTTTCTGCCAAAATTATAAGAAGTCACATAAATACTACTATAAAATAGATTTATTTTTTTTTTTTTTTATAACTTTACTATCATCTTGCCTTCGCGATTTATAGATAACATTTTTTATTTTTATTTTTTGAGTTTAACAACATTAATGAGAGATTCTAATCTTAGACATTTTGATCGAGAATACATACTAATGAGTTATGCTCACCCAAACGTACATCATGATTTTTTTAAAAAGGAAAATGGTAGAATTGAAAATTTTTATGGGGTTGCTTGGAAATTCATTTAAAAACCATTTTTTGTTTTCTATAACAAAATTTCAATAAAACTAAATCTATAAATAGTGATCTTTTAAAAGTTAAATTATAAGTTCAGTCATTGAACTTTTAGGGTTGTGTCAATTTAGTTCCTAAACTTTAAAAAACGTCTAATAAGTCATTGAATTTTCAATTATGTATCTAATAAATCATTGACATATTCGAGATTTTTAAAAATTAACCAATCTATTAGATATAAAATTGAATTTTATGTCTATTTGGATCCTAAACTTCCCATTTTGGATCTAGTAGGCTTGTGAATTCTAAAAAATGTCAAATAGGTCCATGATTTATTAGACACAAAATTTAAAATTGAAGGACCTATTGGACACAAAAGTGAATGTTCAAGGAGCTATTAGATACTTTTTAAAGTTCAAAGCTTTATTTGACACTTTTTAAGTTTGGACCGAATTGATACAACCATAAAAGTTCAGGGACTAAACTTGTAATTTAACTTTCTTTTTTTTAGTTGAATGACATGGGATAGAAGATTCAAAACCTCAAACTTCGTGGTGAATGATATATGTTTTGAGCTAAATTATTTAATAACAAATTGATATCTAGTTTTCCTACCAGCTCGAATGAATTATAAATTAATAGAATTTATTATATACACAAAGAAAAATAAGAAGCAAAGAAAGTCAAATTTGCAGCAGGGTTCAAGTCAACGTCAAGGCCGTGTTGAAATATGTATTGCAGTTACAATCAAAACATCATTTTTTTTTAAAAAAAAAGAATTAATTATTGGTCTTTAACCAAAATTTTCAAACGGCAACATGAATTATATAGGGATTAGGAGGATGTGTCTTAATCAAAAAAGAGTAATTAACAAGCTGGTTAAGACGTGTCATTAAGTGCCAAAGCGAGTATAGCTCATAGGTAATTGACATATACGATCGACCAATAGGTTTCCATATGTTGTTGAACTAAAAAAAAATGTCATTAAGTAGAATTTCGCTGAATTAGTATCATTGTCAAAGTTGAGGCCCGAGGGAAAATATCAATATAATTTTTACCAATAAATCTGTCAAGTTGTATTAATCTTTACCCCGAACTTTCAATTTTCATCAGGATTTTAAAGAAAAACAATATTAGAGCGAAAATTTTATTAAAGTCCCCGTTGATAATCATCTGGTTTTTTAAAATTATGTTTCTTTTCTCTCATTGCCTTATAGTGACTTTCATCTTTAGTCATGAAACATTTGAATTCTTGGCCAAATACAAATGATAACAAATTTTTTTGAAAACTACTGTTTTTAGTTTCCAAAACTTGATTTGGTCTTTTAAAACACCCAAAGAAGGTAAATGATAAAATAAAAGAACTTATTGGTGGAAGTAGTGTTATTTATAATCTTAATTTTAAAAAACTAAAAACTAAAAACCAAATAATTATCAAAACCAGGTAAAAGTATTATATTTTTCATTCTCTTTTATTGAATTAAAGAAAATGTTCAATTTGGTCCATTTCTCGTTGTAATCTATTACCATACAGAGCTCGTTGCTTTTTTTTTTCTTCTTCTTCTTTTTCATCTTCTTCTTCTTTTTTTCTTTCTTTCCTTCTTTCTTTCTTAATTCTTTTTTTCTTTCTTTCTTTCTATTTATTAATAAGTTCATATTTTTGTTTTTTGTTTTTTGTTTTTTTAATTCAACAACGATTGGGAGTGGGAAATTCGAACCTCTAACTTTTTGGTCATGAATATATGTCAATTACCACTAAGTTATTCTCAATTTGACGAGTTCATATTTTTTTTTTGTTAAATTACGATTTTGGAGTATAAGATAGTATAAAAATATGAGAAAATGAATTGGATCTTATTGTCGAATAAAACATTATTTATAAGATGATTTGCAAGATTTAAATAAATCATAAAGATTATTTTGAAAAGAAACTCATATTATAATAACTAACCTAACACTTTTAAAATGGTATGAACTAGTGAACCATATGAATAGTTTAACAAATATATTTAATAATTCTACCGAAATAACTAGTTGATATGACACTCTAGAAATGTAAACATGGGAAAATGAGAGTAGAAAATATAAAATGAAAAAAAAAAAAAAAATCTACCGCTACACTTGACCTAGTTGTATCAATTTTTTCACCACAAACTTTCAACTTCATCAGATTAAGACTCAAATTTAAACCTTTTGTTACAATTTTTATCTTGATTTAATTTCTACTAAATTCATCCACTAGTTTATTTTAACAAAATAAAAAATAAAAATATCCCCAAACTTACTTAATATATATATACATTTATCTTTCCAATAATTTGTGTCCTCTCTCTTCTTCCACTACTCTTTGAAGTTTCAACTTTGATTTTTCTTTTCCAAAAAGTAAATTAAAATAAACAATCAACTATTTAGGTATTTTTCCAATTTTGTAGCTATTTTGTTATTCTAATAATTGACCAAGACAATGGAATAGCATGTTCTTCCATGTACCCTTCTAGACACTATATATATAACTTATGCTTAATTTCAAACATATATCTTTTAATTACATTATAATCCAATAACTATTTGTGAGTCATTTCAAAAAATGCTCCTAGTTTAAGTCGTGTAATGAAATGACAGTTTTATCCTTCTAATAATATATGCTCATCCTTCATCAATCATACTAATTATTTTAATACAATGTTTAAACAAATAGTTAAGTTAAAGGATAATATCTCAATTTAAAAAAGATTACAAAGTTGTCATCTGATGGACTGTACCAAGTCTAGCATGATGAGTAAGTTTGACTATATTTTTTTTAGCTGAAATTGATGTGAAACCAATATATCAATAAGACAATTGAAAATCAATGTCGAAATTGACTTTTTGAAAAGTTGAAAGGATCAAATCAATCACTAAATTAAACACAAATTTAAGTGGTGCCGACAAAATTTAAAAAAAAAAAAAAAAAAATCAAACTTAGTCGACCATTAATTGGTCTTAAATGTTATGATTAAATCAAACAATATATGTATTGTTCAAACTATTCATGAATTGATTGATTTTAAATAAAGTAAAATTAGTAAAACTTTTTTTTTTTGAAACGGAAATAATAACTTTACATCAATTAGTAAAGTTTAAAAATAATAACTTTATTTTGAAACGGAAATAAAGTAAAAGGCTAAATTATAAAAAATACTCCTGAACTATGGGGTTTGTTTAAAAAATGCCCCTGAACTTTGAAAAGTTTAAAAAATAACCCTAAATTTTGAAAAATGTTTCAAAAATACCCATACCGTTAATTTTTGGATGGAAACCGTTAGTTCAGAGGCATTTTTGAAACAAACCCCTTAGTTCAGGGGTATTTTTTATAATTTAGCCAAAGTAAAATTAGTAAAATTAGTAAGACTTTTTGAATATTCAATGTCG
The DNA here is from genome assembly GCA_017139565.1 of Luffa aegyptiaca. Classification (NCBI taxonomy): domain Eukaryota; kingdom Viridiplantae; phylum Streptophyta; class Magnoliopsida; order Cucurbitales; family Cucurbitaceae; genus Luffa; species Luffa aegyptiaca. The sequence goes on along the minus strand of CM029405.1, from coordinate 8,011,508 downwards.
ACCTCTAAAATTACTTAACTAATTAAATAAATGAATATATGTCAATCAATAATTACCGTGGTCCCATTAATAAATGACTAAGTTGACTAACAATGACATTCAAGATGGAAGAAACCGTTGGAATACTATTGTCAATTACATTTGTATTAAAATGTAATTTTTTTTTCTTTTAAAGGTATATTTATAAATTATTTATGACCTCTTTAAAGAAGCAGAGATGTTTTAAAAGCTACTCTTGGTCATAACCCTTCATACACAAGGATGAGCATTCTATGAGGCCTTAGTTGTTTAAAAAATGTTACAGGTGGAGAATAGACAATGGTTTGAACATTGAGGTTGCTTCTGAACAATGGACTCCAAATGAGGGATCATGCAAACCATTGACAACCCACCCGGACATTCAAAGCTTCATAGTAGCCCAACTCATTAACAGATAAGACATGTGGAATGAGGAGATGGTCTGCGATTACTTTATGCAAGATGATGCTAATTATAAGATTCTAAATACCCCTATTAGCAAGAGTCACAGGGGAGGATGATACACAAAAGGGTTGTGGCCTAAATACTTTTCACCAATTGAGTTAGCTTTTTTGGATGACATGAAGGGATGGAGCACGTCAGACTACTGTGAATGGTTATGGAGGAGCACAAGAGGAGGAAACATGGACGAGAGCAAATTAATAAAAAGTTTGATCATATGCTGGCATGTATGGAGCTATCAAAATGCAATTTATCACAACAAGCAGATACCAGACCCAGAGAAGTTACATAACCAAGTTGCCAAATATATGGAAGAGCTCTCTTTGAAGGAAAACACTGACTTGATAAATACCTCTTCCATCGACTGACATACGCAAACAAGCTCTAGATGGATACCGTTCCCATATGGAATGTGGAAATTGAGTTGCCACGTTGTGTGGAATGAACAGAAAAACCAAGGAGGAAACGATTGTATACTTAGATAGTGTAACGGATTTTCACTAATCGTAGGGTGCTAGTGAATCAAAGGACCATGGTGAATCGAATGGCTCGAGACTCTGGCGATTAGTGAAGGTATGCGTTTGTTCCCATCAAAATCCCCCAAAATGCGCGTGGAGACAGACGCCTTGCAAGTGGTTCGATTCCTAAATCAACAAGACCAAGATGAGACAGAGGTGATGTTATTCGTTGATGAAGCTCAAGCCCTAAGTAATAAAAGGAATATTGAGTCCTTCACCAGTGTGGCTAGAGATCATAATGGAGTGGCTCACCATTTGGCTCGAAAGGCTTGTTTAATGGATGTGTCTAAGAGTTGGGTTAATGATTTTCCTAATTGGTTATCATCCCTAAATGAGTATGATACTGGACTTATTAACTTTACCAGTGGGGGATCCTGTCTCACAGGCAGCAACCAAATGGATATTTTCTTGGTTATTTTGTAATTGTTTATATGAAAATATATATCTACAAATAATTTAAAAGGAGACCTCTGAAAAAAATGGAAAATTCTCATAAAACTATTTCCTAACAAATATTAAATCAAACAAATTTATATTTCAAGTTATTGATTTATTATCATCATAAAGGGCAAAATTATTATTATTATTATTATATATTTACGATATGTGGTAGGAGGATTCGAACTAAGACTTGTTGGTCATTAGTACAACTTTATACTAGTTGAGTCATACTCTTTTTGGTCGAAAGCGCAAAATTCTTGTATCTTGTTGGCATAAAGTGCAAAATTCTCATACCTGGTTGACAAAATAAAATAATAGAAACTATATTGAAAGGGTAAATTTTAAAATAAATTACATCGTGGGTAATAATGGGCCCGTTTGGTAACGTTCTCGTTTCTTGTTTCCGTTTCTTCATTTTTAATAAAGAAAAATAGAATTTTATGACCCTAACACCTATACATTCAATAATAATAAACCTATATTCTTATTTATGTTTGGAAAAAATTGGAAACAAGAACAAAAAAGGATAAACCAGTTTTAATTGTTCCCAAAAGTTCTATACAAATTTTGGAAGTGTTTCTAAAAACTGAGAAACAAGAAACATACATAGTTATTAAATGCTTAGATTTCTTAATAAAATTAAAAACAAGAAACAAGAAACGAGAACGTTATCAAACGGGCCCAATGTAAATCATATATATAATAAAATAAAATTGGAGGAAAAAAAAGCCATTATGCTGCAGATTTCAATTCAGATGGGTTCTTCGTAATTGGCGAATAGGAGACATGATTAGGTACAGTGTAAGCCCAGTAAGAAGCGCAGTGGAGGCCCATAAAGTAGACGATTGGGCCTTAAATAGACTAAGGCCCAATTTAATTCTGATCAGGCCCAATAGTGTGAAAGTCGTTTAACATCTCGGCCTTGTTAAGCCCAGATGAGGAACCCACTCTATCCGTTGCGCCCATTAGATGAGTCGTCTTTTTTTGGTTAAATTTTAGAGAAATTTTGGTAGATAGGCTGTTTTATATACATATTTTCATAAATGTCCATAGTTTTGTAGATTTCCAAGATTAGATTTCCAGCATTTTTTCCTTACTATTTTACCCTTGTCATATTTTATAAGATTTTATAAGATATTATCTTAACTAAATCCTTAATATTTTGAAAATATGATTCTTGAGATTTGATTTCTTGTCATAATGATTCCAACTTATTTTCCTTTTATTTCATCAATTTTCGTTCTCTTGTTTGGTAATTTTCGGTTGATCCATTTTTTTCTCTCTTTTTTTTTTCCTTCTTTATCGATTTATTCCTTCACGTTTTTTTCTTCGTGGCAGCAGTTTTCTATTTTCTTCATTAACCGAACAAAAGCTAATCGATTTTTTTCTTCCCGTTTTTTCTTCCCGACAGCAGTATATATAACATATTCGCTGGAATATCTAAAAAATGTGTATATATTTCGATTAATATTCATTTTACTGACATAACTATTTCGGTTATATATATATATATATATATATATATATATATATTTCCAGTAATATACCGTTTATAATCTATGCATATATTGCATTGATTATTATATATTCTAGTTAATATTCAATATATAATAGTTTAGTATATATGTCCCATAGTCTACGTACTTTTTTTTTTTTAGATTTTTGCATTTTACAGAAAAACATTTATATTCATATATAACTTCATATATACCAGCTTATATATACTATGTACATAAGTTTTCCTTTTTTTACTCATTATTGTAGCCACGTATACCGAGTTTTTTTCTTGTCTCATTACTATAGTATTAAATATATACACTTGTATATTTAGTTATTCGCCAATATATATTATATATATACATGTATGTATGTATATTAAATATACCAATGCATTTAGGAGAAATATAGATATTGGGAAAAAAAAGTATGTATATAACTATAAAAAAACCTTATTTTTAAAATAATATATACATATGTATATATTAAATATATCACGGCGGTGATGAAATTCAACGATACCCACGATAAAACAACGACAATTTGAGGGCAACAACTGAGCTGGTGGTATCCATTGATGCATGGGTGTTGCTTATTCGAGTTTGCAATGACGATGGTTGGACGGCGGCGGCGCTTCCGGTGGTGGTTGGTCGTCGGCGGCAAGAAAAGGATCGGAGATGAAGAGGGAAAGAGTGGTCGAGAGACCATGAGGGAGAAAGATCATGAGGGAGGAATGAAGAGAGGGAGAAAGCGTGTGTGAATTGGGAAAAATAGTGAGTGGTTTTAGGGATTTTTTTTTTTGAAAAATTGGGAGTGATTTTAGGGATCTTTCAAATTTGGGAAGTAATTAAAAAAATCTCTTTCCTTTTCCGTTCACTATCTCTCACCCACGGTTTGTGTTTCCTTTTTTTGGTTTTATTTTATTTATTTTATTTTTTTAAATAGTTAGTAGTGGATATGAGGGCTTAATCGTAAAAGGACCATGATTTTTATGAAAAAAAGTTGAGCCATTAGGCATTTTCTGTAAAAAGTGGGAAACTTGGACATTTATGAAATATAGGGTCCAAATTTGGGCTATCTATGTACTTTTCTCTAAATTTTAATTGAATTTAATTTTTTTAGTTAAACAATCGTGAGGTGGGAGATTGAACCGATTTAATGAGATGGTTATTAATAATTTAGTGTCTAAAAAAAAAAACTATGTTTGGATCGACAAGTAAATGATGGTTATTATGTACTTAAAATTTAAGATTTTATTTGGATTTTTTATACATATTATGGGAGAATTTTCAATATTACACATGATTGTGATTTATATTATGTCATATCACCAAATGTAAAAAAATAAAACAATGATTTAAATTATAAATGTAATTGTCAATCTACGCATAATTCAACTAGTTAAAACATATATCATTGATCAAAATGTCAGAAATTTGAATCACCACCCTCACACGTTAAACTAAAAAAATGTTATTAATATAATTTCTTAGTTTTGTTTAGTTCATCACTATAATTTTTTAAAAAAAATGTTTAGTTATATTAATGAACTTTAAACTGTGATGACATTTGCTAATATGAGTGTAGCTCAATTGGTATAAAGTTGTACAAACAACCAAGAGGTTTGTGATTCGAAGCAACGTAACTAAACAATACATTTTTGACTTTTCGATCATTAGTACAACTTTATGCCAGATGATAAACAGTAATTCATATACATAGTGAGAAAAAATAGAGTGACACATGGAATATTCTTTTCTTTCAAAACAACTAAAATGCCAAATCTATTGGACAAAATAATATATTCAGCCAATGCTACGATGCCACATGTCTTTTTCTTCCTTGGACCTTGCATTTGTCCAAATAAATATAAACTATTCTCTTCCTCACACAACCTATCCAATGAGATTATTCGAGAGATTTGGTCTTAGGCTCCTGGCCCATGTCGTTTTCTTGAGAATTAGAAGAAGAAGAAACGTAAGAAATGAAATATAGGTTAGATATTGGGAGAGTTACTTTTTTTTTTTAAGTAGAAAATGAGAGCAAATCTTTTGGATTTGACTCTAAAGTGTGAACTGCAATATTTTTTTCAAACATTCTGTTAAGTAGAGCTGGCTATGAAAGTGTGTTAGGTAATACCTCCGAGAGAAAATTTGGTCATTTCCATGTGTTAACAGCAACAATTTTGACAGTTGAATTTTCATACTTCTTCTCTTCTCTTCTCTTTCGTGTCCTAATTTTAATACAAATTTGTCGTTTTCCTACCTAAATTTAGTTGACTGTCGAATATTGATATTCAGAATCCAATCCAGCCAAATAGTTCTTTTATGTTTGTTCCATTTCACTTTTATATAATGAATATTAAAAAAAAAAACGACACAGAAGACGATCTCTACTAACCCTTAACATAGTTCAATTAATATATATCATTGATCAAAAGATTAGAAGTCTTAGGGACAACATAAGAATAGTCAGAATTGACCAGATTACATATCCAACTTGGGATAGATTGAACCCAAGTTTCAGAAGGGAATTTGAGCCCAGATGGCTTCAGCAATCAGTTCCAGCTCACCCCACGATTCCGAGTGTCTTGTGACTAAGTTAATAGCTTGGGATACAATCAGACTTGACAATGATTTTTCCACACCCATGCTATTAGATAACATGAAGGTTCCATCTCAAAACCAATTGGCAATGAGTGGGGTGACCCTTGTAGCTTATAAATTGTGAGGTCTCCACTAATCTTTCCAATGTGGGATCCTCAATACATGCGAACTCCTTCAAGAATAACTAACATCTCCGCCATGGGTGCCCTAAAGTCCAATATCAAAAGACAAAGCAGAGGCCCTCATAACATCTCCTTCTGAGTTTCTACATACTATTCCGATGCCCGTTGAAGGTGGGGATTTAACCCAGGCCACGTCCACATTAATTTTCCAGAAACCCCTAGCAGGTTGTAATATTAAACTAAAAAAAAAAAGAAACAAAACAAAAGGCAATCCCTTTAGGCCCCGTTTGATAACCATTTGATTTTTGGTTTTTGGGTTCTTGAAAATTAGGCTTGTTTTCTTTAAATTTCCTTACTATGGTTTTCATTTTTGTTAAAGACATACTTGAATTCCTAACCAAATTCTAAAAACAAAAACAAGATTTTGAAAACTACGGCCCCATTTGATAACCATTTGGTTTTTGGTTTTTGGTTTTTGAAAATTAAGCTTATAAACCCTACTTTCACCTCTAATTTTCTTTGTTTTTCTAATACCCTTCTTTCCATGTTTTTAAAAACCAAGCCAATTTTTGAAAACCAAAAAAAGTAGTTTTCAAAAACTTGTTTTTGTTTTTGGAATTTGGCTAGGAATTCAAATGTATTCTTGACAATGATGAAAACCATGGTAGGGAAATGAGGAGAAAATAAGCCTAATTTTCAAAAACCAAAAACCAAAAACCAAATGGTTATCAAACGGGGCCTACTTTTTTTAGTTTTAAAAATTTTGCTTGGTTTTTGAAAACATGGGAAGAAGGTAGATAAAAAAACAAAGAAACTTAGAGTTAGAAGCAGTGTTTATAAGCTTAAAAACCAAAAACCAAATGGTTATCAAACGAGACCTTAGACCTTAGTTATGATGTTAGAGTAAGATTTGTAATATTAGGCAAAATATACACTATATTCTTAAGCTTTTAAAATTCTTAACATTCTAAAAATTCTCAATTGGATCATTTATTTATTTATTTTGAAAAAAGATCATTTATTAAAAGTATTTAAAAGTTGTTATGGAAAAATTGATTATCATTCCATTATTGTTTTGTCAACATATTTAAATGTACATGCATGTCACTCGGATGTTATTTGACACATGAGATCCAATTGTCATTTATACTCAAAATCTTGATTTGTCCATCGAAAAATTCAAAATTTTCCAAGTGACATGTTCATGTATTCAAATATGTTAATAAAATAATAGTTTAACGAGACAAAAGTTTTTTTAATATGTTATAGCAAAAATTTGTTTAGAAGGACTTGATTGAAAATTTTCAATATATTAAGAGCAAAATTGAGACTTCTCAGGGATTAAAGACTCAAATTGAGAATTGTCTAAAAGATTAGGAACCATTTGGCATATTTAGCTTATTGTTTATTCATCAACTCACAATTCTAAATTAGACTTGATGTAATGTAGTAGATGCAAGTAAGGTGTCAATTCATAAGCATATCTCAACCGACATAAAACCTCTGTTCTCTTAGTCAATGATACATATGTCAACGAATTTATTTTCACTTTGACAATTTGATTTTATATTTTATGGACTAATTAATTTAGTTTTTTTTTTAATATGTCAATGACCTATTACATACAAAATTGGAATTTAAGTTTTTTTTAGTTGTTTTGATTCTACAAGAATCTACTTTTAGAAGCAAGTGGGAATCAGATTTTAAAAAGTGTGTGAATGAACACATATTTTAAAAAGTGATTTTAACATATTCATTATCAATCAATTTTACTAAACACAAAAAAACGGTTAAGATTATTTTATAATCTCTAAGAATCAGTCCCAAACACATTCCAAATAGATGCTTATTAAAAGTTTAATGACTAAACTTGTAATTTAACTCGCAAATTTCCTCAACTTTGTAACTTGAGAATCTAGGAAAAATCAAGTTTAACCCCTACTTGGATTTGTAAAATGTAAGCCAAACATGGGTTCTGTAAGTCCTTTCTCGAAATTGGGTGTCAAATAGCACCCTAAAATTTTAATTTGAACCATTATTATTAAAAAGTTACGATATCATTATAATAAAGTCTTATCACTTTATAATAATTTGAATTGTCAAAGTGAGTAGTAATTGACATGTACCATCGACAAAGAGGTCAAAGATTTATCCCGTATTAAACTAAAAAAATAATTAATAATAATAATTTGAGCCAAAACTAATAAAGTTGTTACGAAAGCCAAATTGTGAGAGATACGAACCAGTGTAAAAACAAAATTAGTCTAATAAACATCAAATAATATTTCATGTCAAAAGAAAAAAACATCGAATATTCTTGAACTTAACATTTATTAATCTTCATAAATTGCAAATAAATAATTGCGACATTCAATGACATATCAAATTATTTATGTCGTCATTCCCTTAAATTAAGATTTAGTGTCAAACTTTCTTAGCAAAATTAACAAACTAATTATCACTTAAAATAAATAAATAAATAAAGCAAATTAAACTAACTATAATAATGACGTCAACACTATGTCATAGTTACCTCATCATTAGACCCTAAAAAAAATTTAAATCGAGTCCAGATCACCTGGGCCACAGTTCGAGTTTGTTTAATTATTTGCAGAAGAAAAAAAAGAAAACAGATATAAATTTTTAATATATATTATTCAATATTTAGATAAATGTCCCTTTCAGTGGACCAAAAGGGTAGGTACTTCTTCTTTCTTTTATGCCATTAATGTGCTGGCTCATGGGGACATTATTGGCAGCATAAATTGGTTAAATATCAATTTATCCACAGATACTTAATTACATTAATTGTACTATTAATTTTCTTCTTTTTTTTTGAAAAATACTATTAATTTTCTTAGGAGGAATTGTACCAACTCAAACCTACATAATTAATACACCGACAAAACTATTTACATTTTCTTATGATATTGGCATTTTGTGTTAAAATAATAATAATAATAAAACGAAAAGGCTTAAAATATGGACTTGATCTAAAAATTATTTTTTACACTTAAATAGTTTGTATCAAATTTTATTCCAAACTTTCAATTTCATCAAATTACTCTCTAAATTTAGATAAGTGTTATAATTTTTTCATTTAGATAAGTTCTCGTTTGAAAGTTTGTTAAAAAAAATATTTTCATATTTGCTTTAAGTGAATTATAATATATATGATTCAATTTGATAAAATCGAAAGTTTATGGTAAAAATATATACAACATGATAAGTTTAGGGGTAAAAATTAAAAATTATCTAATTTTTAACATAAAAGTAATAGTAACATTTTAAAACTAGTCCATAGTAACAATGACCGCACAAACATATTTAGAAAAATATTTCACACATCTTTTTGTGCTAAAATATTTATTGGACGATCGTTTTGCATTTGCTTTAAAATGTTACTCGAAAATTATATATATATATATATATATATATTTTAAGTTTAATAATTATGAGGTTATAGATCAAATCATCAACTTTTGAAATAGTAATGGATATCTTATCCACCGAACTATGTTCAAATTGATTAGAGAAAGATATTTTTAATCAGTTAACAAACCCTTTAATGCGTTATTAGAAATTATTAGGCATCGTACTATAGGATTTGAGCACTTTAGACTATGATTTATATAACTATATTATATAAGATATGATTTATGATAGAGAGAGAGGAAATTTCCACTTCATTTTCGCTTTTTATATAATATAGTTCTACTTATAAATCATATTATATAAGATGTGATTTATAACTATATTATATAAAAAATGAGTGTAAGTAATTAGCACCACACATTGAATGTTAAATAATAGCCTTAATTTTTCTACCAGAACTTTTGTCACTTGCATTAAAATTTTCCACACTAAAAAATAGTCTATTTACTTCTATTCAACAATTTACCATTCTTTTTTATCAACTTGTGATTTAGGGATATGATATTATTATTTATAGTTTTCATCATCTCATTTAAAGTCTATTTTATACTATTCTATTTTCTAATATTTGACACCACCATTTTTTTTTTTTTTTTGCTCGTTTTAAAAAATATTTATGATATCTTTGTAAGATTTTTTGGACATAAATTCTTAGTAAGAATGAAAATGACACAGAAACATAACTTTAATTACATATGCCTTTTTTTTCCCTCTATTTAATAATAGTTATATAATTAATTTTACTTGTTTTTGAAATAAATAGAGGCTGTTTGCCTAATAATTTTATTGATTTATTTCCATTTTGTATATCTAAATTAACATAAAACAGTTGACCAGATTTCAAGAATGAAAAAAATATCGATCCTAAATAATTTTTTTTTTTGAAACTGTTCTTTTTGTTTTTTTTTTTTTTTTTAATCAGCTAGGATTAAAAAAAAAAAAAAAAAAAACTAATTTTTTGAGACCAAGGTTTGATCTTACCATATCTTTTCAAGTAAAAAAAAAAAAAGAAAAAGAGTTTGTAGAACATTAATCAATGACTTTGAGTAGATAGCTACCTTGATTGATGAAATTTAACTATTTGTCCCTTTGATTTAGGGTTGAAAGTCAATAGAGGCCAATTGAAGTAAAGATGAAATCTAACACTTATATCAATGCTATTGATTTGGACTAATGCCAATTGATGAATTTTTTTTTTTTTCTTCTTCTTATTCTTCTTCTTCTTTTTTTCTTTCTTATCGGACTAATCAACCGATTACACTATTAGTTGCTCAAAGAACTTGTAGGTCAATCAAATCGACTTGGATCAAACAAACACTAATTTATTGGTTTTCCAATCAATTTGATCCAAATTTTTCAAATATTAAATATCATTTCGGTCTTGTACTATGGGTTTTTCTTAAAAGAATGAGTCTTTATTATCTTTCTTTTATAAATTTTAGAAATAGGTTCCTTATATAAAATTTATTATTATTATTTAATAAGTTTCGATAAAAATCAACTTCAAACTTAAATAAGGGTCAATTTTAAGTTTTATTGAAAATACATGAACTAAAATTGAACACTTGAAAATATAAGGACTAAAATGGAACGAAACTCAAAATACATTATGAAAATGATATTTTAACCTCTCTCAAATCAATCATTTCACCTTAATTTGATCACTATTAAACCAAGTGACCAAAAAAAAAAAAAAAAAGAAGAAAATAAATAACAAAATCAAACGTATTCTTTCATTTTAATTATTTTCCTCGATTTCCAATTCGATATAAAATGAAAATGATGGCATTATTTGTTTATTTATTGATTGATTGTTTTTTTTTTTTTTTGAGAAGAACAATTGATTGAATTTATTATTAAATAATGTCCAACAATACATCATTTTCATATGAAGTTGTTTTATAGTATGCTATTCCATTAAACGCGCCGTGGTTTAAGCACATCAAGGTTTCGCAATCACATGACTACATGATTAAATTAATTCGATTTTGTTTTTTTTTTTTTAAAAAAAAAATAATAATTTGTTTTTATTATAAAAGGGAGGCTAATGCATATAATAAGCCAACACGTGTAGGCCCATGAATTAAATAATAATTAATTTCCCTTTTTGATCAAGGGAGCAAGTGGTAGAGTGATGGGAAGGAAAATTTGGAAAAATTACAAGAAAAGCACATGGGCTGTAGCATTACGTGTCCATTAGTTAATTACACAAGAAATTCAGGGTCTCTTTGAAAATTACGTTTTAATTTAAAAACAATAGAAAAAAAAAAAAAATACTATAATAGGGTTTGAACTGTGAAAGGTTAAAATCTATGAAACGATTTTTTTTTTTAAAAAAAAAATACACTCAAAAGAATGGAGGATTTGAAAATTGGTTTGAAAAATTCCATAATGAAAACTATATGGTGAAATTGATGTTTTCATTAAAAAAAAGAAAGAAAAAAAAAATACTCAACACTTCATAAACATGAAAAAAAAAATATACTCATTTTATATAGTCAACTTGAGTATAGTTCAATTGATTAAGATATCATACACATGTTTTCAAGATTAGATGTTGGAATCTCAATCTCCACATTGTTAAACTAAAAAAAAAACTAAATTATCCAACTCAAAATAGATTAATTAAGGTCACGTTTGATAACGGTTTGATTTTTTTTAAATTAATTAATTAACACTATTTTTCCTTGTAAGTTTTTTTTTTTCTTCTTCTTCTTCCTATCTATCTATCTATCTTATTTTCATGTTTTCAAAAACCAAGTTAAGTTTTGAAAACTAAAAAAAAATAGTTTTCAAAAACTTGTTTTTGTTTTTGAAATTTGACTAAGAATCCAAATATTTCATCAACAAAATATATATGAAATCATTATAATAAAGAAATTGAAAAAAAAAACAAGCATAATTTTCGAATACCAAATAGTTATCAAACAATGTAGAACTAATTATAATCTTGTAAACAAAGTATCCATCTTAATCTACCAAGAATTTGATTCAAAACAATCAACATTATTTCAATTCTGTAACTTACAACCTACAGGGTTATATAACAATGACTTACTAACACAAAATTAAAAATTAAACAACTTATTATACACATTTAAACTAATTTATTAGACACAAAATTAAAAATTACTAGATCTATTAGACGTTTTTTTTAAAAATAATTTAGAGACTTACTAGTTTTCGATAATTAAATTTTTAACCAATTTGAAAGCACAACTCAATTGATTGAGATATATATCGTTGATTAAGAGATTAAAAGTTTGAGTTCCTCAGATCGTTTATTGAACTAAAAACGCTATTGTAATTAAATTTAAATTTCCTAAAATAAAATATAAATGGGTTAAAAAGAAATATAGCAACGGATAATAAAGGGGGACCATCGACCATCATGTGAAGAGAAGAGGACCTACGTATCTCGTCACGTAGCATGGGGAATCAGTCGTCGTGAACCAAAATATTAATAATAATTTATTATTTATATATATTTTTTAATTTAGACAAAAATAATATTTAAATAATTAAAAACCCCCTTATAAATCCCCACATTTCATTTCTCTCCCACTCTTCTCTCTCACCCTCAATTTCCCTTTCCAATTCCAAAACCCGCCGGAAAAACTCTCCGACGACGACGACGGTGGTGGCGATTTCGTAAAATTGCATAGAAATCGATGGGCAATTGCGTAGAAGTGTTGTCGAGACGGCGAGAGAAAGAAGAAGGGACGACGACGACGACGGAGGAGAAGAAAGAAGAGAAAGGGAGAATGAGAATAAAAGTAGTGTTGACCAAGGAGGAGTTGCAGTGGTTGATGGAGCAAATTAAGGAGGGAGGAGGGAAGGGATTAGAAGAATTGTTGGAAGAAATAGAGAAAGGAAGAGGAAGAGGAGGAAAAAGAGTAGTGAATTGTATTGATGATGATGTAAATAGTGATGCTTCTTGGAGACCTTCTTTGGAGAGTATTATGGAATGCCCCGAAGTTCCCGATTCGATGCAGAGATAGAGTTTGGTTCATCTTTCTCGATCCTAATTCTAATTTCCTGTTGACTAGGCTGTAGGAATTCTCTTCTCGAATCCTAATTCTAATATGTATATGTGGAGGTGGGAGATTTGAACCACGGACCTCGTGGTTATGATTATAACTTTATGTCAGTTGAACTATGCTCTTGTTGGCATACATTTTGTTTAATTAGATGCTTTCTGGCTTGTGCATAAATTATATATGCTTGTGAAACCACTTTTATATATGTTCTCTTTTTCTCTCTCACTAGCCATCTGTGAATTTTTCTGTTTTTTGTATTTGTATTTTGATATATATATATTTTGTTTTTCTTTTTTAATTCATTAAGGTTGTTGTTAAAAAAAATTAATATCACTTGAAACTTACATTAGTGATTTAAACTATATATGTAGATCTTAAAATAAAGTCACCTTAAAATTATATAAAATGTAAACTATTCAACTTAAATAAAAATAACCAACCATAGGTTTTTATCCAAATTCAAATTGACCATGTTACAAAGTAAGTGATTTTTTTTAAGACCAAAATCAAATCTTACAATATATATATACAAGATGAATGAATGAGAGATTGGATCTATAATCTCATTAGTTCCATTAAATGCTTATACGTTTTTTATTTATTAGGCTGGCGGCTATAGACTTTTCCCTATAATTATTGTTCAACAAAAACAATAAATATATGGTCCATATGCAATAAGTGATAAGGGAGCTCCTCTACCACCGCCTTGACCTACATATATTTATAGTAGGCCAACAATATTAAGGATGTATCATAAATAATAATAACAATATTTTTATTTGTATATAACACTTTTTTTAGAAATTATACCAAACGACTTGATTTTAAATAAAGTAGAATATATCATATATTAATATGAAGATAAGAGGATACGTTTATGATAGTGAAAGAGAAACTAGTAGAACTTAATCTCAAATGGATAATATCATACTGATTTGAAGATAAAGAGGGCATGTTCCGATAATAGATGAGATTTAAAGAGAGGGAAGATCAACCTTCACATTCCCCATAATTAAAACATATCGTCATTTATAGATTGAAGATAATATTGATGATGATATATGCACTTTTGTGTGGTATAAGCACTTTCTAATGGATGTAGCACTAGACAAAGCTATAAAGAACACAACAATGGTTGAATAGCAAATTATACCTCCTCTTTTTGTCCACCTTCATGTATAAAGTAAAATAATCTGTATATTCAATTAATGAATTTAATACGCTTTTTTAATTTGAATTTTAGTATATAGAATTGAATCACTAAATTAAGATATGTGCTACAACGAGACCGATAATGCTGCAAAGCTAGATGGCGTGCTATTATGTCAGGAGAATGGTCGACTTCTGCTTCATCGAAATGCTTTTTGTGGCCGGTCTTTCTATTACCGATATGGACCTCACTAACGAGTCTCGTTCTGTATATCTAGGTCTCAATTTATATTACGAAGGTCAATATATGACTCTGTTGCGTCTTTTATCTCAAGTGTTGGATCACCTACTAACTACTGCGCTGCGACAAGAACTGAACCTGGAACCAAACGAGGGGGGTGCATAGGTCTCGATCACGTGGTTGGGCTCGTGAAAAATAAACTTAATTAACCAGTGAAGTAAATACTTCCCATGGTTTTTAACCTTTTTTTTTTTTTTTTCTTTTTTGATCTATCCTCCAAATTTTCGTCTGATTTAAGTAGTAGACTTTAGAAGAAAAGAACAGAATTTGGAAACGACAACAAGATTCACGAGATTGCTTAAAGACAAAGGGAAATTTTCATTAATATTTGCTAATTATTTTAAAATATCAAGATCAAACCAAATCCTTTTGAAATTAAAAAATAATAATAAAATCTTTGGGCAGTTTGCCTTTCATGGATATGCGGATCTTTTCAATTGTTGTTGCTTTTTCAAAGGAGAATCCAATTGTTCACATTACTTTTTTTTTTTTTTTTAGAACCAAATGAATTGAGAATCCAAACTTTTTTTTTTCTTTTTTCAACTTGCTTTTTGATGCACTGTCAAATAAAAAAAAAAAAATTGATCAAACTACTTTAATCCAATACAAGTAGATTGATTCAATTTTATAGAATTATAATTTAGTTTATTTAATCTGACTTCGATATATTTTATTTGGTAATTTTTTAAAAAAGAAAAATAGAATATTTTGATGCTAGTTTTAATTTTCTTCCTTAAATTAAGTCGATCAACTTACTTACATCATCATGTGATTCAAAATAATTGTTAAGAGGTGGTAAAAGTTGCAATTTTCTCGTCAATTTTTATTTTTTAAAAAATTATATGACGACCGACAAAAACCGACCTAAACCGAGGAAACATATATATATGTTAAAATTCCACAAAATTGTTGGAAGTTTGCAGTTAGTAGCTTCACATAAATGAATGGAATTAATTGTTTGGAATTTTGAAAGAACTAAGCTGCTGCCAAACCCATGTGTGTTTGACTGCAAAGAAAGCCATAAAGCTGTTTTCTTTTCTTCTCTCTTTCTCTTGTTTTATTTATTAAATATATAAATATATAATTTTTCTTTCTTTGAAAAGTATTACATGTTTCTTTTGTTGGGAAAATGAGTCAATATGAAAATATGAAACACAAAGTTGATTCTCTTTAAATATTGCTTCTACTTTATTGGACAAATTCAAAAGTATTTGTAAATTTCTAGAAAGCTTCCCATTAATGTTGTCTTATAAATTCAAGCATAATCTCTGTTTTCTGTATAATCTACAATATAATAGAAATGAGAAGGTTGGAAAAGCCTTTTGAGAGGCTTGTGTGTTTTGCATGTTAAGTACATGGTCTGGGATTGATGTCTCCAATCATGTCGCTTTGGCCGAGTGGTTAAGGCGTGTGCCTGCTAAGTACATGGGGTTTCCCCGCGAGAGTTCGAATCTCTCAGGCGACGAAATTTATTGTTTTATTTTGTTTATATAAATTTTTAATATTTAATATAGAATTTCGACACTATAAATTTTAAAAAAAATTTGTAACTTTTTCAATCTCTAACTCTGGTAAAAAAAAGTTATACTCCATCATTTTTCCATCAAAACTTTTAACTCTATTTTTTCACTTATCTCTTGTTCTCTTACCTTCAAAGCCTCTCTAATCTTGAAAGCTCAAGAAATACATGATACGAGTCATGCAAGATGTCAAATCTATGTCCTAGTTCATATGTTTTGAAAATTACAACATTACAAGAATTTGACCCTTTCCCAACGCACATAAACGTCGGCAGAAACTAGAAAAAGCGTCAGCAAAGGCTCTCACGACGGGTAGGACGAACGTCAAAATAGAACAGTCGGCAAATGTTCTGTCGATGTAGCTTTCAACGACGTCGGTAGAAACAATCTTTCCCAAAGCACCAACCTTCGTGTCGGCAGAAAGTCGGGTTTAGGCCAACCATGTTTCTGCGTCGACAGAAATGGTTTATGCCAACGCACATATGCCGCGTCGGCCAGAAACTTTTTGCTGATGCCACGTGTACCGCGTCGGCAGAAAGGCTTTCTGTCGACGCCATCGTGCCCTCTTTTACATTAAAATCTCAATTAGGGAACCAAAATAATATTGAATTCTTATCGTGCCCTCTTTTAGTAGCTGAAATTTGAAATATTAGCAAAACTTTGAAACAATATTGTTCACACGAAATTTCGGGGGAGAAATTTGATTCGTGAAACGACTTCAAGTATGTATTGATTTCTGTGTACGTATAGTGGAATACAATCTCTAGTTACAATCCTTTGATGTTTTCTCTCACAAACTCAAGGTAGCTTTGATCTACAGAGTCTTCAAGAAGCTTTAATCTTCAGAGTCTTGAAGGTTCGTTCGTCTTTGAAAGATTCTCCTGGGTGATTGAAGTAAACTTCAGGCTTCAAATCTTCAGTCTTCTAATCTTTAGATGACTTCACTTCAATCTTCAAGTTTTCAAGAAAATCGAGGTTTCGATCTTCAAAGTCTTGTAGGAGGATTGGAGCTTCAATCTTCAGGATCTTGCAGAGAGCTTCAATCTTCTAAATCTTGCAGAAACTTCAATCTTCAGAGTCTTGTAGGGAGCTTCAATCTTCTGAATTTTGCAGAAGTTTCGATCTTCAGATTCTTGTAGGAAGCTTCAATCTTTTGAATCTTGCAGAAGCTTCGATCTTCAGAGTCTTGCAACAGGATCTGGACTTCAATCTTCAGAGTTCTTACAGGAGAATTGAAGCTTCAATCTTTAGAGCCTTTTAAGAGCTTCAGTCTTTCTATCTTCTAAAAAAAAAAAAGAGCTTCAGTCTTTCTCTTCTCCCCTTCTTTCTGCTGTTTCCCCTCTCAAATGAGCCAAGACCTCCTATTTATAGAGTTTTCCAAAGGCCTTCGTGGGTTTGGGCTTAAATTGGGCTTATGTCCATCCATGGGCTTGGATGAATTTTGGACTTCAGGCCCAATTACCTTAATAATCTTGGGTTTAAATTGAACCCAATTTAACTTAATTTTATGAACTTAACATACTTTAATTTAATTTCATGAACTTTAGGCTAAATGATCATTCGATCTTGAGTTTAATCATCGTTGGATTCGATCAGGACCATTAGCGCAATTAGACGACCACAAAGAGGACACGTGGCCTTTCTTATTTTTCCATAATTAATTTCGAGATATGTGTTAATTAACGACACACCCCAAAATTAAATAAAAATACTTTGTCATTAAAAATAATGATTTGGCAATTTCTAATTGGTTTGAAAGATTTCTATGCCAACAAATATAATAAGTGTTTAATTGTCAACTTAAACATAACTCAACTACATTAAAATCTCGATCAAAAGATCAAAATTTCAAACTTCAACCTTACATATTGATAAACTAAAGAAATAAGCAACTTAACTCACACTGAAGAAAATTTTTCTATTTGACCATCACATTGTGAATGTCATCCTCTAATCCATTGAGGGATAAAATTATAGCTTATAGGTCTTGTTTGATAACCATTTTCTTCTTCTTCTTATTATTATTATTATTTTTTTTGAAGATTAAGGGTGTGTTTGGTTTAATTTTTCAAGTGTTTAATTTTTAAAATAAATCATTTTGAAAAAGTTTCTAATGTTTGGCAACCACTAAAAATGACTTATTAGAAAATGAGATTGATAAATAAACCATTTTGAGAGAAACACTTGAAACCAACTTTTTAAAAAAGACTTCCTAAGTAAACAATAACTTGTGTTTAAAAACATTTGTGAGGAAATGTAACCAAACAAATGAGTGTTTAAATTATAAACAATTTTTATACAAAATGTTTTTTTAAAAATGCATTATTGAAAAACATTTAAATTAAAATGTATTCCAAACGGACCCTAAGTTTATAAACACTACTTTCCACCAACTTTTTCTACATGTTTTCAAAAATCAAGTCAATTTTTAAAAAATTAAAAAAAAAAAAAGTAGTAGCTTTCAAAAATTTGTTTATGTTTTTTAAATTTGATTAAGAATTCAAATGTGTTCTTAACAAGGATGAAAACTATCATAATTAAGAAAACAAACCTTTTTTTTTTAAAAAATCATTGTGTTTAAAAATGAAATTGAAAAATAAATCATTTTAAGAGAAAATTTTCATATTTTTTAAAAAGAGTTTTAAAGTATAATATATAATAACTCGTGTGTACACTTTAGAAAAAAATTAACCAAACATATGAGTGTTTAAAGTTTAAATAATTTTTATACAAAATATTTTAAAAAACATTTAAACTAAAAGGTATTTCAAACAAGTTTTTAATCAATTGTTTTATTGTGAAAAACTAATGGAATCCAGCAATTTCTCAAAACTCAATAGATTATTCCTACAAAAATTTGACACTGTATGATTATATATAATTTACAACCCTAAATCCTAATTACACCAATTAAACATATAATCTAACCAATATAACAAAACCAAAAAATTTAAAAATTAAAAAGAAAAAAAAACTTAAAAGATTAAAAATATATAATTTCAGAAAGCCCTAGAACTTCTGGGACGAAGAAGAAAGGGGGAAAAATTCAATTGGCCACCATGGAAGAGCTAACTCGCGCAGCAGGAATCCGCATGAGCTCACAAGCCACATCTCCGAGTTCCAGAACGCCGCCATCGGAGCACCTCGAAAGCATCCGATTCGCTTCTTGCTTCGTCAATTTCACCGTAATTCTCACCACTTTCTTCTCTGTTTCCTCCTCTGCACTCCGCTCCTCTCCGTCAATGGCGATTATCACCGGTTCCGTCTCTGCAAATCTCACTCTCTTCTTCACTTTCTTGATCTCCGGCTGCCGCTGCGACGGCGACGGCGACTGTGACTGCTTCTTCTTGCTCAGATCGTCTCTGTAAACGTACGTCGTCTTCTTCTTCGTTCGTCTACAGCGATTGCTGATTTCAACCGCCTGCAATTTTTTGTTCAAGCTTGAAATCAAGTTGCTGATCATGATTTTTCAGATCTGATATATGTATAGAGAGAGAGTTAGAGAGAGAATTAGAGAGAGATGAGATGAGATTTTGGATGGAGTTTGTGGAGAAGAAAGGGAGGGAAAATAAAGTATATATAGAGGAGGAAAATGCTTGAGAATTCAAAGGCATGTATTTTCTTAATTGAAACTTTTAGACTTTTTTTTAATTATTAAAAAAAATTACATTTTCTATGAATTTTTCTTTTTCTTTTTTCTTCTTCTTCTTATTCTTTTTTTTTTTTTCTTTTTTTTTTCTTTTTTCATATATTTATTGTCATTGAAGTTCAATTTAGATTCTTTTTATATATCTTTTTTTATCATTTCGGCCATCAATGATTTTTCGTTGCTTACCATCAACAGAAAATTTTGACTACATAAGTCTCTAAGTTGAAAATAAATTTTATTTTATGGGGAAAAAAAAGAAGATTGATGAAAATTTCATTTATTTCACAATTTAAGAACAAAATTCTTTGAAAAAAATTATAATAAAACACAATGAATCTAATTAAAATGTTAAGTTGCATATACACGCAGTTTACTGTTTATTTAACTACTCAAATTTTTGCCAAAGCGAGTATAGCTCAATGGTAATTGGCATATATCAGGTCAGATGTTCGAATCCCTCCACCCCAAAATGTTGGTGTACTTAAAAAAAAACTATTGACGTTTGAGATAGTAATAAATGTCTTTTCCACTCAATTATATTCAGATTAAAAAAATTGTTATGGTCTTTACTTTCAAAATTTTAGGCATTTTCCAAACGCACAACAATTTTGATATCAAAAGTCAAAATAGAAATTTAACCGTAAAAGGAAAATATGTTTTTATAGAAACAGAAACCAGTGTGAAAAGTTAATAGATGCTGGAATAAGTTTTAAGACGTTAATTAAAATATACATAAACAAAATTGAATACAATTTGAAAAAAAAAAAAAAAAAAAAAGCATCATTTTCAAAACTAGCTTGGAAAATCAACATGGTGAGAGGAAGAGACAAAAATAGAAGTATCAATTGGGTCAAGTAATTTGTGTGTTTTTCATTTTACTTTTTAGTGTACATTCAAAAGTCTTTAGATATGACCCATGACCAAAACTTCCTCAAGAAAGGGAAAGCCTTTTGGTTGGACTCTCCCTTTTAACAATTAGCCCTCTTGGGAGGTGGGACCCCACTTGGAATGCCAATAATACCCATGTTTGAATTGGTCCACACTTTTCGATCACAGGGGTGAAGTGGGAATTTCACCACTAATTTAATTTATAGTATCAATATTGTTGTCTTTTTAAATAGGAAAATCAAAAGGTTTTTATTGACTAGTGTTTCTAAATTAACTAAACAGATTTTACATGGAAGGGTTTTCATAAAAAGGGAAAAGGAAAAGCTTTATGAGCTGTTTTAATTATAGAGAGATGTGTTGATGAGGAAAATATGGTGTGTTTATTAAACATTTTATTAAAGAAAAAAAAAAACTTTGTACATAGTAGTGAGATAGATAAATAATGTGGATGTCGTATATATTGAAAATATACGATATATCTTAAGAATCAATGAGAATATGAGGATAATGTTTGTGAGTCTCAAGAGAGATCGATTTTAGAAATTAGCTAACGAGAGAGAATATCTTATATCTGTACACATAGGCTAGAGTGAGAAACTTGAGAATAATTCAACTATATCAACTAAAAGGTTATAGATTTGAATTTCTACCCCACATGTCGTTGAATTTAAAAAAGAATGTTAGTGTGAGAAACACTCCGAAGTCTGGCCAGAAGAATGTCCCCCTTAGACTCACAACATCTTAACACACGAGATGACTCAAACAGATGTATTTTCTTCTTTTCATGTTTAGTTTTTCTATTTTTGTACTCCTCAAAAAAAAAAAAAAAATTATGGGATGAGAAATGCTATAAAACCTTTCTTCTAAATGAAAATGATTTTTTTTTTTTTAGTTTCCCAATATTTAGGGTGGGGAATGCCAAAGCGAGCTTAGCTCAGCGGTAATTGGCATGTACCTTCGACCATGAGGTCAGAGGTTCGAATCCCCCCACCCCCAAATGTTGATGTATTCAAAAAAAAATATTTAGGGTGGGGAAACTCAAACCTCTGACCTCTTGGTAGAAGATACATATCCATTACTATTGAATTTTGCTCACTTTGACAATGAAAATGAAGGATTGAAATGACACATTATATAAAATGTTATTCATGATCATGCTTTGAAACAAGCATAAGATTTGAAAGTCTAGAATTTTTACAGAATCAACATTCATGGTTGAAAAAAATATATGTAATGGTTATGTAAAACTAAAAATATCGTAGAGTTGAAAATTGAAGGGAAAAGAAAAAGACAACCACACGGTACAAAAACTTGCCACTAGGGTAAAATTTAGTAATTTGACCATATAAACCTCACAATATTTCCAAGTATAGTACATATTTGTTAAGGAAAAATAGACAACTCATTGGGGAAAAATGACCAAAAGTTGAAATAGAAAAGGAAAGAAAACGACCAAAAGACCATTTCAAAGTGAAAAAAAAAAAAAAAAAAAAAACCGGGTATATATATAGCATTTTGATAGTTATTTACTATTTTTCTTTTTAAAAATTTATCTAAATTTTTTTAAGGAGGCCACTAAACAGTCCTCTAGTTTTTTTTTTTTTTAAAAAAAAAAAAAAAAAAACTTTTGGCCCCTATACTTTTAAGTATGGTCCGAACGACTTTCTAAATGCTTAAAATACTTTTTTTAATGATTTAGAAAGTCATTTCAAACAAATTCTTAATATATAATGTGTTAGTACTATAAATTTTAAATTTGACACAGTTTTAGTCCATATCATTTAAACTATGTAAGATTTAGTTTCCACTGAAAAATATCATCAAAATAAAACAATTTTTATATTGTAACTGTTTAGTTCTTTTGGTTTATAGACAAACTTCTGTCTCTAAACAAATTTTCAATCTACTTATGCAAAAAAAAACATATTACACTTTAAATTTATGTTACATAATAGAGATTAAATTGTTACAAAAATTAAAAGTACAAGAATTAAAAATCTATATATTAAAATTTAAGTGTTTTTTTACAACATGTAGGGTGGAGGAATTCGAATCACAAGCCTCTTAATCATTAATACTTTCTTTATACCAGTTAGCTATGCTCATGTTGGCTATTAAAATTTAAGTGTGAAACTATAACTTTAATTAAAATGTGTCAATAAGAACATAATTCAATTGACATAAAATTTGTACTTTCGATAAAGATGTTAGAAATTTAAATGCATGTTTGAGAGTGATTTTGAAATGATTAAAATCATTTTTGTCATGTTCAAAATCTCATTGAAACGTACTTTTAATTATTCAAAATCAATTTTATGTTTGATTTTATATTTTTAAATGTAATTTTCATATCATCAAAATTGATTTTGAATTATTAAAGACAAGTTTTGAAGTGGTTTTGAATATGATAAAAGTGATTTTAACTAGTTCAAAATCACTCCTAAACATGCATTAAATCTCTCACCCTAAAAAACAAAAACTTTAGTTAAAATGCATGGATGAAAAGTCAAAAAGTGTTCTTTTAATCCAATCAATCATGAACGTTGGTCTAAAATTTTTAATAAACAAATTTTAAAGTAAAAATGGAGATGTATTTTTTTTTTTTTTTTTTTTTGAAATAACTCCAAAGTAAAATCAATAATGATATAGTAGATGACACGACATGAGACCAGAGAAAAAGAGTTATAAGACCAAGTCTTGAAAAGATGACATTTTTTAAGTTGATTTTTTAAAATATTTTATTTTTGGAAAACTGGTTTGAGATTAAGATAATTCCACAATTACACGGTTTTATTTTGGAAATCAGTGTTAAGTCTAAACCAAACCAGTCAAAAGAGAGACCAAGTCTCAATTTTTGGAGTTTTAATTTGGACTGAATTTTATTTTAAGAACGTCAATTCGACATGTCGTTTCAAGATGTTTAATGAATGTCGATGTCCTTTTTAATTTCATTCTTTCAACATCGTTAATTAATCCAATCGATGATAAATTTCCATTGTCAGCTTTCGTGGAAGAGGTTGACTAATGAGGGTTACTTAGAAGCAAGTTTCAAGTTTTGAACATGTCGTGAAAATGTCGAGGTCCGATTTTGTGAAAATATTATTGATGGACGAAATTGCTACTATCCACTTGACAAAAACTTTTGAAAAAATAATGAAGATCGATGGAAATTATCTACATTAGTGAATGAGATTTTAATTGTGACTTAATTAGATTATGGTTGATATTTTTAATTATTATATCTCTAAAAATATAAGTAATGTTTTTGCTCAAAATTTCAAAATTTTGGAAATTATTTAAATTAATTAATGAAATTTTAATTATAACTTAATTATGATATAATCCATAATTTCCAAGTTGTTATAAGTAATTCTGGACCATTCCGAAATTTGAGGATTGGATGAGGTCAACAGAACATGAACCCAAGGATATGACCAAGGAGAGGCCCCGAAGGAGATAAGAATCGAAGGGATTGAGTTTGGCCCAATGCCCTTGGCCGAGGCCAACCCTCATCCCACTCTCATGGGTCGAGGTCTCTCCCTTTCGCTTGGTTCCTGGTGTCCTTGACTAGCCTGATTCTACTTGGTTCAACTCGAATCAATCTTTTCAGATGCCTAGAAACTCTAAAATAGTAGAAGATATATAAACATTTCTTCAACCTTGAAGAAGGGATCAGAAACTCTCTTCTCTCCATCTAGCTCTCTAACTAGCTTTCCATCTATCTCCTTGCCGACTTAAGCATCGGAGGCGGTGTGGCAAGCATCACACTGGTGTGCATGTATACCTTGTTTTGCAGGCCACATCTTCTCCATCTAAAAAAAAATTTACTGTTGGTGTCACATCAAAGTCGGGCAAGTTCTCTTTGTCCGAATTTTGGCATCAACACAACTAACATTTATACAACTCATATTTAAGAGCAATATCAAATCTCAATAAGTGAAAAATGATTGTAAAAATATGTAATAATTTCATGAAATTAAAATTTTATATAAAAATAAATATCACAAACTTAATATGACACTACACTTTGTTGCCTAACTTCATGACATTAAATTAAACTTTTAAAAGCAACTATATAACTAAGAAAAATGTTAAAAATTTTAAAACTATCAAATTATGAGTAATTGACATAAATTCTCGATCAACAGGTCAAATGTTTGAGTCCTTATCTTAAATGTTATTGAACTAAATAAATAATAATAATTAAATTAAAAATTGACATGTGAAAATATAACCTTTAAAAGTTTACTGTCTGAAGCAAAATAAATTATTTAAACAGTTTTCTAACAAAATTAAAAGTAAATTAAACATGTCTTGTACTTCTACGAAAGTTGTTTTCTCTTATTTATTTTGGTCGTAGACGACTTTTCTTAGATTCACAAAAGTTTGTTTTCAACGATAATAATATATTTTTTTTCCTTCCAAAATCACGAGCTCTTTGAACGAGTTTCGAATTCATAACTTAAAAAGGAGGAAAAACTTGTCTATGCAAACAAATTCAACGATAATTGACATATATATAAACTTAGTTTATGAGTGAATCAACTTAGACATCTCATTTTAAAACTGTTAATGCATAATTTTCACATGTGTGTATTTAAAAAAAAATCACATGTGCATAAAACTTTTTTATGAGTAGGGATTAGCATAATTTGAAATCAAATTGATAGAAGTCATTTTCCATGGATGGTTTTTCATCTTTTGTTTCTCTATTTCTCTATTTATTAAGAAGAAGTGTCTTATAATTTTTCTTCCTACTTCAAGATTTTGAGGGAAGGATAGTTTTATTTAAGCTAAATTATAGAAAATATCTCATGAGTCTTGTAAATAATACTCTAAACATTAAAAGATTTCAAAAATACCCATGACCTTTAAAAAGACCTTCAAAAGTGTCCTTACAATTAAGTTTTGGTTGGAAACAATAAGGCCCTGTTTGATAACCATTTCGTTTTTGATTTTTGGCTTTTAAAAATTAAGCTTATAAACACTATTTTTACCAACAAGTTCCTTAACTTGTGTTTTGTTTTTGGAATTTGGCTAGGATAACTTAAATGTCTTTTTAACAAAAATGAAAACCATGGTAAGAAGATTGAGAGAAAAAAATCATAATTTTCAAAAATTAAATGGTTATCAAATGGGATCTAAATTTTCATTAATACCCTTGACATTTTAAAAAAAATTCAAAAATACCCTGACTGGAAAACATTTCTTCTTTTCTTCCTTTCTCTACAAATTCTTTTTCCATGAAAATTAGTGTGAAACTTTGCTTATAATGGCTATGTGCAATAGAACACGAGATGAAAATAGAGTTTGGAACCAAGTTTTCTCTTTTTAAACGTGTAAAAAAGATAAGTGGAAAAAAAACTGTTTTTTTCTTTTTTCTCTCTCTATTTGTGTGTGTTAGTGATTAACAGTAGATTAACGTGGTTTTCAATTATGATGAATGAGTGACGAAGGAAGATAGGAGTAAGATTTTTTTTTAATGTCCTTTGAGAGTTACAAGGGACTGAGGGAGTGTTATTATAGTTATGGATTTTGGGTTTTTAGAACTTATTTGGTCAAAATAAAATCTTTCAAATAATAAACTTGAAGAATGCAAGTTTGGTCCTTTTTCTTTTTAAACACGTAGGTTTGGTCCAGTTTACAAGGTTAATTAATCAAAGTTTGATAAATGATTTTTTTTTATATTTCAAAAGTTTAATTAGAACTACGATATGACAACAATTTTTTTTTTTTGGTGTCTAAAATGAATTTAGGAAAAACTTTATGCGTAGCGAAAATGTCATCAACCAAAATCAAGTTAAGGAGATGAATAAATCAAGAATGAAGCAAAAGTCAACTTGAAGCTAAACATAAGAATATGGTTAGACTTTGAATTTATCCGAGAAAAAAAAAACAATTTTCAGTAAGGTAGTTTCGAAAATTTTTGAAAGTTAAGGTTAATTATTGTTGAAACAAGAATATCATAGTTTAGGCATATTTTTTATAATTTAGCTTTTATTTAGGTGGTTTTGAGTTAATTATAAACTAAATCAAGTAAAAATAATTATAAATTATTAACAAATATTCTAAATTGATTCAACCAGGAAATTTGAGATTTAAATAGATATATTTATTATTTTAAGGTTTTAATTGATACAACCTCAAAATTTTAGACAAACAACTATAACCCAGATTTGAACCTATGATTTTTCGGTTGTAATTACATATTGCTTTAATCAGTCAAATTATATTCAAATTAACCCAATCAAGTTTGAATTATCATGATAATCTCATGGCAATCTCAAAAAAAAAAAAAAAAAAAAAAAAAAAAAAAAAAAAAAAAAAAAAAAAATCTCCATGGCAATTGAATGAATTAGTTTCAAATTTTGTCCGGTGAGAGATTTCAGTCTTCCAAACACATCATCTTGTCAGTATTCAGAAAATTGATGAAAATCGAATTTTCATGTTCGTTACTTGCTGAAATTTTACATAAAATTATTATTATTATTATTTTGGAAATAGCTTATTGGTTTTCTGAAAATTTACATAAAGTTTTCCCAATTGCTTTTTTTTTTTCTTTTTTTTTTCTCTGTTTGTTTGATTCTAAAGGAAAGCGGATTTTCCTGGAAAGTTTCCAACAATATATGTTTATGACAATTTGTTCTTAATCTGTTTGTTTGTTCCCTGGGAAAAACTGATTTTTTTTTTTTTTTTTTTGAAAATGGAAAAACTGATTTTTTGTCCCCAATTATAAGGAAAATCCATGGGATATACAAAAGAGCATATATGTATGTTGGGAAAGAAAAATTTAGTAACATTTTCTAAGAAAGTTAATGAGAGAAGAAAAATAAACCAGCTAACTAGTTGATTAAGTAAACATTGACCTAAAGTTTGATGAGACATGCACTCTCGATCAATTGGTCAGAAAATTCGAATCCTAAATGTTGTTAAACTCATAAAATGAAGGAAATATTATATTTAAAAAAGGAAGAAAAAAAAAACCTCTCCACAAATGAATGTTATATTTAAAAGGTTAAAATACACCTTTGGTCCTGAACTTTCATAATTGTGTCAAATAGGTCCCTAAACTTTCAATTTTGTGTCAAATTGGTCCCTAACGTTAACTTTGTCAGTTAAATGCTTAGGTGGCATTGTTGACACTGCAATATATCATTTATGTGGCAAATAAAAATTACCACATTGAATAAATTCTGAGATTTTGTTGCAATACAGTCACAGATATAGAAAGAAAAAAAAAAAATCTAAAACTCTAAAACCCGCCCAATTTTAGATTCGTCTCGAATTTATCCAACGTGGCAATTTTTATTTGCCATACATTTGAAGTGTCAGCAATGCCACATAAACATTTAACTAACAAATTGGACAAAGTTGACCAAGTTAACACAAAATTGAAAGTTCAAAGACTTATTTGATACAACGTGAAAGTTCATGACCTAAATGTGTATTTTAACCTATTTAAAAAAAAAAGTTCTATGTCTTTATTTCAAAAAAAAAAAAAAAAAGTTCTCTGTCTTAAAAGAAATTAAAAGAAAAAAAATCTGTCTAATAATCACTCGTTAAAGCGAAGTTAGAAAATCAAAATCAACCCTGTTTTTCCATTGGGAATATTCACACATTTTTTCCAAGTCGGAGTTGCAGGAAAACAAACAGAAAACTACAGAGAAAATATTCACCGTCGTCGATCGAAATCATTAGGAATCATTTTGTAGAAGCGATTCAAGAACAGCCGATTTAGGGTTCTTCATCGGAGGTCCTTTTTCTCTTCGTTCAAGCTCCTCCAACCTAAACGTAATCAACCGATCCCAATTTCCTCCTTCGAAAAGAACCCCAGCCTTTCCATCTGTGATTCTCTGCACAATTCCACAGTACATATAATACGGATTGTTCGGATTCTTCACAATCGCGATCATTCCCGGCAGCAACAGCGGCAGATCCGGCGGCTTCGGTTTCTGCGAACTCAGAATCGCACCGATTTCCACCGATTTTGAAGCGGAAGGCTTCGGAGGAGGAGGAGGAGGATTTTCCGCTATGAATTTCCGCAATCCCTTCTCTCCGCCGGGAAATCCGCCGGTTAGTCCCATCAATTCCTTGTCGAATCCATCTTCCGGAACGCTATCGACGGCTGAGGATTCTGGAATTTCACCTCCTTCGGCGCCGATTTCCGCAGGATTCTCCTCCACGTTTCGCTTCAGCTCCTCTTTGAGACCTCGCTCGCCATTGCAGAGGCCTCTTCCGCCGAGAAGCTGAGCCAAATCGAAGGCGGCGGAGGGCCGGAAAGTGTGATGGCTTGAGGATGCGCGACGAGGAAGGCGGTGGAGAAGGAAGCGGCGGCGGTTCTGGGCGAGGAAGGTGGATTTGAGAAGCGGAGTTTGTGGAGTTGGGAGGGAAATGGAGGACGCCATGGCTAATTGGCTATGGCTCTGCTGCTTGCAGAGATGGACGCGGTGAGCCTGTGACTGACAGAAATGGGTTTTGTTTGGTATTTTCTATTATCTTCTTCTTCTTCACCAATCAATATTGTTGAGTGCTTAGTTTGTTGTTCATTTTCCTTTTAAATAAGGAGGCAAAAAAAGTATATATATATATATATATATCTGGTTTTTAATGAGGTTTT
Source organism: Luffa aegyptiaca (assembly GCA_017139565.1). Lineage (NCBI taxonomy): Eukaryota > Viridiplantae > Streptophyta > Magnoliopsida > Cucurbitales > Cucurbitaceae > Luffa > Luffa aegyptiaca. Next base: position 7,982,245 of record CM029405.1, on the reverse strand, counting down.
TAAGAAAATGAAACTTTTTTTTTTTCTTTTCTTTTCTTATAAATAATTTCAATTTTTTGATAGCCACTAAAATATGGATAAAAGTTTAATATATGTTTAATGAGAATGAGAATGGAGACAAGCTTGTTTTATTAAAATTATTTTATTAAAACTCATGGAGACAAGCTTGTTTAAGGTAAAGTAGGAGATGCCTTCCTTGTGAAATTTTGTCTAAATATAGCTAATGATCTCTAATTTTAATTTTCTTTTTTAATTTTGGTAGTTGATCTTGTCAATTACATCTTTACGTAAAGCTAATGTGTTCTTAAATCTTTGTTTTATTAAAATTATTAATTTGTGGATTGAATTTTACTCATTATGAGTTGTTTTTTTTTCATGTACAAGTACTAATAGTATTCAAGTGATATGTTCACGTGTCTAAAATGGTTAATCAAACAATAATGTATTCATTTACGAATATTTTAGTTAACAATTTTTCAATATATATATATATATTTTAGTTAACAAAGTTTTTTTTTTTTTTTTTTTTTAATGAACCTGATTGAGATTTTTAAATCGTTAAAGGTAAAATTGAAAATCAAATATCAAATCCAGAATGGACTAAAAGGATAGGGACCTTATTTAGCCTAAAATGTTATTTTTCATAGCTACTCAACTAAACCTAGTTTGGAGTAGTGAGGACAAGTATAGAAAGGTCATTCACAATCCTTGTAAAATTTCAAATTCTAAATTCCATTTCTCGAATTTGAAGAATTAGGGTAAGTTTAGGGCAACTTGTAAGGTACTATTTGCAACTTTTTCTTTAGTTCAACAATATGGGAGATGGAAGGATTTCATTGTGATGATCTCTTTGTTAAAGGTACATAATACCTTAACTAGTTGAACTCAGTTGGTTTGATTTCATTCTTTTTCTTTTTTAAATCAAAGAAACGATCTCTCCTACTCGATTTAACCCACATTTTTTTTCCATTTCTACTTCTTTGTTTATTGAATATATTCGACCTATGTTTTTTCTCATGTAATAATTGAGTTTTAAAAGTTTATTAAAGTTTTAGAGATTAAAATTAAAATTTTAATTTTATAGGCGAAGTTAAAAACGAAGATAATGATAGAACTTTACAGTACAGGAACCATAAATAAGATAAGATAGTTAATATGTGGCTTACATTTCATTGGAGGGTGATATGAAATCTATCAACAAAAGGAAGTCAATGGATGTGTTTTGTGGAAGAGGGTGAATGTGGGGCTAAAAGACATTGCTACCCCCAAATTCTCTTGGCCCAAAACATGCCCAAGAATTTTATTTTCTCAAGAAATACAATGGCAAGTAAACATGTGTATAATATCATCCAAACAATTTAGGTAACACCTGTCGATCTATTAGTGATGTCTCGAATTGACTCCAAGATTGAGATGACGATCTGAAAATGTCGAAGTCTTGAGATGAAGACATTGATAAAATATCGATATCAACATGCGTATTTTTTAAAATTCATGAAAACTCAACTTACATATAGTTCAATTGATTAAAGCACTAGAATCTCGATCAAATGTTAAAAGTACAAAGCATCATCCCTGTCCATTGTTGAACTTAAAAGAAAAGAGAAAAACAACATCATTTTTTACTATCAAACTTGATGAGGTCGATCAATCTTCACCATAAATGTGTTGCAATCTCAACTAATGTACAAGATTGACGATTGAATAAATCTTTCAAAACTTCCATATTTCAACAAAATTTAGCTCTTGCGCGGTTTTTCTTTGAAGTTTCATTAGTTTTGTAAAAGTCGTCTGTTTTATATTCATTAAATGCACATGAAAAACAAAGTTATTAACAATTTCTCTCGAATGAAAGTCTATTGGGGTGCACTTATTTAAGTTTAGGGTAAAGATAAGCAATATTTATCAAAGTTTAAGGTGCAAAGATGAGCTAACCTGAACATAACTTAACTATGTTAAGGCACTGTATCCTCGACCTAAAGCGTGGAGGTTTGAAATTTCTACCCCACATGTTGTTGAACTTCGAAAAAAAAGTCAATGATGAATTTGAAAGTTCAGAATTAACATGGATGCACTCTGCCAAGTTCAATGTAAAAATAAATATTTTTTCAAATTAAAGATACTTATAAAAATTATTTCAATTAATCAATAAGGTTCTTATATTTCCTAAATAAGGTATAAAATTTATTATTAGTGAAACTCAAAAAAAAAATTATTATTAGTGTTTAGGTTCATATTAGTATGTAGTTTTTGTAATTAACATTATATTTGATAGTTTCTTGATATTCTTTTTACATATTAGAAATATTAATTTAAGATGTTCAAACCATAGCATAAATATAATATTTTTTTTTTTTTTTGAAAAAATGTCTCAGTTTTTCATTTCTTGGATATATAGCATAAACTCAAGTTTTTTTTTTTTTTTTTTTTTTTTTTTTTTTTTTTTTTTTTTTTTTTTTTTTTAAATTGTGTTTTACTTTTACCTCACATTTGAGTTTCACCCTGGTTTGGATAATGTTATTTTTGTTCAATTATATTTAGAGCCGCATATTTATTTTATGTTATTTATGAAATTGTCTTTAAAACTCAGACAACCAATCACTTTGTTCACAAGTTCAGCAAAAGTAAGTTTGATTTGGAGTAAAGTAACTCAAACTTATTATTTATTATAAATTGTAGGCTAAATTATATAAAAAAAAATACCTCTTAACTATGGGGTTTGTTTCAAAAATGCCCCTAAACTTTGAAACGTTTCAAAAATACCCCTGAACTTTGAAAAATGTTTCAAAAATACCCTTGCCGTTAAATTTTTGGCTAAATTATAAAAAATACCCATGAACTATGGGGTTTGTTTAAAAAATGCCCCTCAACTTTAAAAGGTTTCAAAAATGCCCATGAACTTTGAAAAATGTTTCAAAAATACCCTTGCCGTTAATTTTGGATAGAAACCGTTAAAATTTGAGTTTCAAAAATACCCTTGAACTTTAAAAAAAATTCAAAAATACCCTTATTGAAAAATGCTTCTTTTTTCTTTTTTTCCTTCTCCCACCGTAAATTAACTATTCTTCCAAAAATTAATGAGAAACTTTACTTATTTGTCATATATTCATAATCTTGGAGCTTTCTTTCTCTTTCAACACATCCAAAGCACTTGGCTAGATTTTCGTATCAAATCTTCAAGATGACTTTTGTTTTGTTCTTGAAACTTTACATGTGATTGACTTCATTTGTTGGTAGTCTTTTCAATATTATTTCCTCACCAACTATTACCTCATTAGCTTTCTCTATATTCCTTTTACGAAAAATAAATGAAACTATTATTGTATACGGATTCTAACAATTCTTAAATATCAATAAGAACAAAATCATATATAAAACTTTTGATTGATTAATCTTATAAATTGGACCAAACCCACAGTCTTATAAACATTTCTTCTTCTTATCATCAAGATACACAAACAGAGAGAGCAAAAACTGAAATAATATATATACATATATATGTTGTTTTCTCACACTTATCTTCTTTACGCTTTTTAAAAGAGAAAACTCGATTTCAAAGTCTGTTTTTATCTGGTATTGAGTTGCACACAACCTTTATAAGCAAAGTTTTGCATAAATTTTCATGGAGAAAGAATTTATGGTGAGAGAGGAGGAAAAAAGAAGAATCATTTTTCAAAAATGGTATTTTTGAAATTTTTTTGAAAGTTCAAGGGTATTTTTGAAACTCAAACTTTAACGGTTTCTATCCAAAATTAACAGCAAGGGTATTTTTGAAACATTCTTCAAAGTTCAGGGGTATCTTTGAAACTTTTTAAAGTTCATAGGCATTTTTGAAACAAACTCCATAGTTCAGGGACATTTTTTATAATTTAGCCTAAATTTTTTATGTAAACCGTTAGAATTTATGGTGAGATGAGGAAAAAAGAAGAACATTTTTCAATAAGGGTATTTTTATTTTTTTTATTTAAGTTCAAGGGTATTTTTTAAACTGAAACTTTAACGGTTTCCATCAAAAAATTAACGGCAAAGGTATTTTTGAAACATTTTTCAAAGTTCAGTGGTATTTTTGAAACTTTTCAAAGTTCAGGGACATTTTTGAAACAAACCCCATAGTTCAAGGGTATTTTTTTATAATTTAGCCTAAATTGTAATTCAATTTCATTCCATGATTCTTTTTACCGTATGTACTTTCGAGCAATTTTCAATTATAAAATTCTCCAAGTTATTGAAGAATAATTTTCCATAATATTAAATTGATAATAAATTATTAATCTTAATTTTCATGTTTGAAAATAAGTATTCATATGCTGAAAAGATAGCATTTTACTATTTTCTAAACAAATAAATAAATAAATAAAAGTAAAGTTACAAGTTCCCTAAATTTTCAGGGTTGTGTGAATTTAATCCTTAAACTTCAAAAAGTGTTTAATAGATAATGAACTTTCACTACAAGAATTTTGAACTGTCCTGACACTATTTTCGCCGACGCATAATTTTCCATCGGTAGAAACCCATTTCTACCGACGCGACTATGCGTTGGAATAAATCCTCCATATTTTCTACGAAAGGATGGAAAATTTTCACCGACACAGTAGGGAGGTTATACCGACGCAAAATGCGTGGGGAGAAATAGTAGTGAAACATTGTGTTTTAGCTAGGCTATTCCGACGCAAAGATGCATCGGGAGAAATCCCGATTAAAAAGCCCTAGCCCCTTCTTTTCTTCTCCATCTTCAACTTTGTCTAATAGGTCCATGGACTTTACAAATGTCTAAGAAATCATTGAACTTTCAATTTTATGTCTAATAGATCTTTGATATATTCGAAAATTTTAAAAATTAATCCACCTATTAGATTTTTAAAAGTTAACCAAAAATAAAATACAAGTGTTTCAATCTTCATTGTATGATAGTACTCAAAAGAGCACTAAAAGAAAGAAACATTAAAGAATCTTAGGGAGAAAGTGAAATGGTAGCAAAGAAAGAAAGTGGGTGAGGAAAAGTTTAATAGAAAAAGAGATTCTTACTTTTGGTCTCTTTAGTTCATGAGCATCCACCTTGGAAATCTTCATATTCACACATTGAATAAAAAGCTCCTTACTTTATGATACCATAACATCTAGAAAAGAAAAGGAACAAAAAAGTAGAAATAATGTAGAATAAAGGAGCTGAAAAGCACATGTAAAGAAGAATACTATTTTGTGTAAAAATGTGGCCGGAACTTTTCATCTTAAAAGTTTGTGATAAAAGTTTATTTGTATTTTTGTTAGTTATTAGTTATATAATGTAAACTCGAATTCATTTTGTAACCAAATAACTAACGTTATTTACGTATGATTTTAAGTTTGTATATAAGTAATTAACAAACAAAATACATGTGTACATTAGGTTTTCATTAAAAAGAAAAATGATAGTAAAAAAATTAATTTTTTTATGTTAATAGAAGGCAAAATTTAAAAGGAAAAAACTTCCCTACATACCAGTATGTAGGGATCTCCCTGCATACCACCATTAAAATGTTGACAACTAGGAGAGATAAAAAAAAAAATTCATTTTCTCCCTTCATCTTTCTTAGTTGTCAAGATTTTAATGGGGTATGTAGGGAGATCTCTACATACCAGTATGCAGGGAAGTTTTGTTCAATTTAAAATTGTTGCAGTTAAAAATCTTCTAGCCTTGAGTTTTGCAAAAAGAAAAAAAAAAGGAAAGTTTGAGTAGATCTTACGCATAGTAGATAAGCGTGTCTATGATGAGAGAGTTGATTACTTTGCACACATTGCAACCACAATTCACTCATGTTTTGTATTTGTATAAATAAATTAATTAATCGATTAAGAAAAAAAAAACTCATATTTTTTTTTCGACAACATGTAGGGGTGAGGGATTTGAACCGAAGACCTCTTAGGGTGTGTTTGGTTTAACTTTTCAAGTGTTTAATTTTGAAAATAAAAATAAAAATGAGATTGAGAAATAAACAATTCTGAGAGAAACATTTGAAAGCAAATTTTTTAAAAAGAGTTTGTTAGTATATAGTAACTTGCGTATAAAAACACTTATGAGTAAATGTCACCAAACATATGAGTGTTTAAATTCTAAACAACTTTCATACAAAATGTTTAAAAGAAAATACATTCTTGAAAAACACTTAAACCAGAAGGTATTCTAAACGACCCTTAATCTTGGTCATTAATGCAAAATTTATGTCTGTTGAGCTATGTTTATGTGTGGCGAAAAAAAAAATCAATTTTACATCTAATAGATTGGTTAATTTTTAAAGATTTCGAATATGTAGATCTATTAAATACAAAATTGAGAGTTAAAAGGATGTATTAAATATTTTTAAAGTTTATTATGTGTTTGGTAAACCTAATTTTTTTATTAATTTATGAAAATCTCTTTTGAATTCTTTAGATTTCCAAAATCTATTCAATCGTAGCTTTTGAAAATAACTTCCCTATTTTAACAATTTTACAAAATACCAATTATATTCTTCCCTAATTTATCCCTCTTGTCATATCCAGTGAGGCCACATAATCCTCTCTATCTCAAAAACTCTACAACATTTACGGGGAGCTTTGTGGTTCTTCTTCCTTTGTGTTTCAAGTTAGTTTTAATTTTTTTAAAACTTTTTTTGTAATCGTTCTTATACATTTGAGATGATAAAACACAGTGATTGAATTTTCAATAATTTGTGTTATTGGTTTATCAATCTTTTTTTTTTTTTTTTTAGAAAAGTGTTATGTATTTTTTTTAGAAAAAACTTGGCAACTCGAAATGCAAACGAACTCTTTTAAATTAAAAAAAAGAATGATATTAACACAAAAACTAGTTCTCTTGTATGTCATTTGTCCTCGTAATAGAATTTGGCCCTTGAAAAAATTGGTTAATTTTTTTTAGTAAAATCTCTTTTTCATCACCACTACTGTACAACAACCATGGAGGATCTATGTAGGCTGATATCGGGAACACATATCAAATAACGTTAACCGATATTAACAGATATTAACACGAGTAAGTGCAAAAAAAAGAATTTAAATTAAATTATCTTTTAATTTATACATCTCATAGTAGTTAATTTCCCTTTTTAATATTTATCATATTAGTTAAAATAACCAAAGTATAAATTTTTAGAATAACAAAATAGAAATTTAAATTTAAACTATAATAAAATTTAAATAATTATCTTATAACAATTTAAATATTGAGTATCAATATAAAAATAATCAAAATGGTTATGTCCACTTTCGTCATTATAACTAAATTGCAACAATCTCGTTTGAATTTACCAAACACTATAACCAGTTTTTTCATGTTTGACACTTAAATTTACCAAACACTAGTTTACTTCTAGTTACAGCTGATTTTTTTAAAAACACAGTTTAGCAATTATTTTAAAAGCTACAGCAACCCTAAATTAAGTCTTAGTCCCCTATTAATTACACCTCAAAATTAAGAAATAAATTTGTAATTTAACCCATAAGAATGAAGGAATGCCAAAATCAAATGAGCGGATTTGCTTAAGTTTATGGTCCAAATTGAACCCAAAACGGCAGAGTCAGAGTCAGAGACGCATCGCATTGGGATTCGCATTTTGCCTCAACGGTTTCTGATTACCTTTTTAACATAACCACTAAATTTCAACAACCAATCTCTCTGTTCCATATAAACCCCTCTTCTTTCTCTCTCTCTCTCTCTCTTCACTTCACCTCTCTCTCACTCTTCATTCACCACCAACCCCACTCTCTCTCTCTCTCTCTCTGCAAAAATCTTCCTCTTCAGTTGTTCAACATGAGTTCCAAGATCTGCAGATCTGCCTCCAGAGCCGCCAGGTCCATCCTCGCTGCTTCCAGGACCTCTCGCTCTTATTCCACCGGTAATATCGTCTGTATTTTATTCATCTTTGCTTTTTTTTTTTAGGCTGATCCTGTGCGTCTCGGTTACGGTCATTGTCTTGTTCGCGAGGGTTCTTTGTTAGTTATTGGAAGTTTTTGGAAATTTGGAGATAGATTGCGCTGGTTCGGTGTTTGTTTGTTCGTTTGGCGAATATTCTACCTGAAATGGATGGATCTCAGTTTATGATTGTTTTAGGAAGTGTGTTTGCTTTGGATTTCATTGTTGAATAGACGGTGATTGTGAATGAGTGACTCTGGAGAATCGAAATGAGAGATTGTAGGTTTGTGTTTCGTTGTCGGTTTTGTTTGTGTTTAGAATGTTGGAGCTCGGCTACTCTGGTGCGGGATCTATTTGTTCGTTTAGGCAAGTATTTTCAACCTGAAATGGCTGAATCTCTGTTTATGATTGTTTTATCGGTTTTTCTGAGCCAATTTCGGTTTTTGAATAGCGCGATTCGTATTTCGATGTCGGTTTTTGTTTGTCTGTGCGTGATAGACAGGGATTGTGAACGAATGGCTCCGAATAATGTGCATGCGTTGTAGACTGAATGTGAATTACTCCAGTTTATCGAAGTGAGTACAGTATTTACTGGTTTATGTTGTTTCAATGACAGGAGGCAGAGTCGTGGCTTCCGCAGCGGCAGTGTCGCTAAGGGAAAGGTTGCCTTCTCTTGCTTCTATTTACGAGAATGCCGGTTCTGGATACGCATCTAGAGGATGGATTTCAGGACTGCTTGCCCTTCCTGCAGCAGGTTCAGTCGACAAAACTCTTATACTACACTTGTCATTGATTGTGGGAAAAATGCTATAAATTTCTTCCATTCGCTGGGGTAGGATTAGATTTTCTGGATCTGGTAGACCTATGCAGGGACGGAGCGAAGAAAGAATGAGAATGATGGGCCTCCCTCTCAATTCTATCTTAGGTTAAGAAAAGAAAATAAAAAAAGATCATATTTTCAAGCTTTCTCACCACTTTATCTCCCTAAATTTTTTTAATCGAGAGACTTTGTACAAAAAGGCAAATAGTTTTGCACCTCCCTGTGACATTTTCTAGCTCCGCCTTGTACTTTTGCATCTAGCTAGACTATAACAGTTGTGGCCTCTAGTATTTTCATTTTAATTTTTTACTTTAGAAGTTTGGAATTTAAACTTTAGTAGTTTTTGAACTCTGGCCCGACTTCATATTTCGGTCCACCATCCTAACTTACACTAATCTTTTTTCTTTTATTGTAGCTTGCATGCTCCAGGAGCAGGAAGCACATGCTGCAGAGGTAATATAATAAACTTGGATTCTTCCTTAGCCTTAATGAATAGTTAGTGATTATTATTATTACGTTACCCTTACGTGCTTTCTCATACCTTCTCTCAGTTTGAGCGCACGTTTATAGCCATCAAGCCAGATGGTGTGCAGAGAGGCCTGGTAAGACTAAACGTACCTTTGCGACGTTTTTCTTAATGCCTGTTCTGATTTTATATTTGACAGCTCTGTTTTATTACACTTACATCTTGGTGTTGGTTTAGAAGATTTCTGTTATTCCTCAATGATCTATCCCAACCCCACACAAGGATAAAACTTAAAAAAAGGATGCTTGTATTACTCTGTACTGATCGTTACTTTTTGCCTAATTCGGAAGGATGTTCAAATATTTATCTGATCCAATACTCGTAATGTGCAACAGATAGCAGAAATCATATCCCGTTTTGAGAGGAAAGGGTTTAAACTCGTAGGCATTAAAGTTATTGTTCCTTCAAAGGAATTTGCTCAGAAGCATTATCATGATCTGAAGGAAAGACCCTTCTTTAATGGCCTCTGTGAATTTCTTAGCTCTGGCCCCGTGATTGCAATGGTTAGTCAGAACCAGAAATTTATGTGTTGTTGCAACCGCTTTTGAGCTTGGTTGAACCTCAAGTTTTTTTATTTCTACAGGTTTGGGAAGGTGAGGGAGTGATCAGATACGGACGAAAACTTATTGGTGCAACAGATCCACAGAAATCTGAGCCCGGTACCATTAGAGGAGATCTAGCTGTCGTAGTTGGCAGGTAATATTTATTTCTTCAACTATTCCATAGCTTTTTGATTATGATAGTTAGACCACATACTATCACCCTCTAAGCCAACTTCCCCAAGTACTTGTAGATAACTCAATTCTCCATTGTAAATATCTCATTCCAAATTCTAGATATTAGAAGACGTGATGTTGCTTTAGAAGTCAAGATTGTCACTCTCGTGCATTTCAGCATTCATGGGAGTCTTATTTCAAACATTAAAAAATATCAAAAGATATTCATCGCATTCTAATTTTGTTACTTAAAACAATTTTTGTCATCATAGCATTGAGACTGCTATTATCAAATCATTTCCACCTGTTTCATCCTAACTACTTTCTAATAGCGATTCTCCTCCCAGCTTCTTTTAGTTCAGTTTCAAATTTGACCCACACCATGAAATCTGAGAGAAAAGAACCGCCATCCTCCGAACCAAAGAACATACATTCCATGGAAGATGACTGGCCAGTGGCCATTGAATTCATCTGATAGACTCCTATTTGTCTTCTAAACATCAAATTTCACTTGTAAATGAATTTAGAAACGATAACAATATCAGCCAACTTGTCAAAAATCATGCATTTTCATTAAACTATTTGACCATCCTCTTCTGCTCTGATTAAATATACAGGAACATCATCCATGGAAGCGATGGACCAGAGACTGCCAAAGATGAGATCAAGTTGTGGTTCAAACCAGAGGAATTGGTCAGTTACACAAGCAACTCAGAGAAATGGATCTATGGAGACGACTGATGAGTTTTTCTTTCCCTCTTTTTTGTCAATCTTCTTTTTGGCTTTTACTCGAGCTAGGCAACAGTACCCGTGAAGAGCGGCGGGTATTTTCATAATTATGCGAATAAAAATATGCGTTGAGCCGAGGCTATGGCTCGTCGATACGCTACAAATTAAAACAAACAGTTTTTGAAAGTATCACTACAAACAAACAGTTGATAGAGCTTAGTTGCTGAGATAATAAGCAGATTTTAATTCTTCATCACTTGAACTTTCTTTTGTATTCACATATTAGGGGAAAGAAATCTATGACTACCATTTCTATTCAGGTTCTTTCTATATTTTTGTCTTCTACATTTCTTTTGTTATAGCCTTTTTCTTTATATCTGTGAGTGTTCGAACTAGCTTGCACGTAGCTCGATTAATCTCATGGGACAACCGTGTCGGGAAACACGTAGGATATTAAATCCTAGGTATGTGACCATCATAGATTGAACTCATTCTCTTTAAGCCCTTTATTTTTTCCATAGTCCTAATGGGTTGTCTTAGCCTCTTTATATGTCTTCTATGGTAATTTGACAATAGTAACAAAAGTTAACGTGGATAGATGGTATGGAAGTTAGTTGCGTTTTATTTGTTTATGTTTCAAAAGTGTAATGTCAAAAAAAAAAATTTATTGCTTCAATTGAATAATTAGCTTGTTAGACTAAATTGATATTATCTATAAAAGTAATTGGACTAAAATGAAATAGGTGTGAGAATATATTGATTTAAGCCTTCAAAATGAAAAATACTTGGTCATACAGATGTATAGTGCCTCTCTATACACCACCTTTAAAATGTCGACGATTGAGAACTATAAACTTACAATTTAACTTTGCTGCTTATAACTTCAGCTATTAAGATGTCCAATGTTTTAAGCCACATTGGCCATAAAGATGATTTGATTGGGCGAATTTGTCAACTTAAGATAAGATTTTAGTTGAAGTTGAACATTGAGAACCCATTTAATAATCATTTTGTTTTTTGGTTTTTTAAAATTAAGCCTACAAACACTACTTCAACTTGTAAGTTTTTTTTTTTTGTTTTTTTTTTTTAATCTTCTTCTCATGTTTTTAAAAACCAACTCAAGCTTGTAAATCTAAAAACAGTAACTTTCACAAACTTGTTTTTGTTTTTAGAGATGAACTAAGAATTCAAGTCTGTCTTTAACAAAGATGAAAATCATGGTAAGGAAATATGGAGAAAGCAAACATAGTTTTCAAAAATCTAAAAAAAGAAAAGAGAAATTTTGGTAGATGGACCGTTTGAGATTCATATTTTCATATATGTCTAAAAATTTGCTTATTTTCAAGATTAGATTTTCAGTTATATTTTCTTACCTTTTTACCCTTGTATATATCATCTCTCTTCAAATAATATTATATGTCATATTAGCTAACCGAATATGAAGGTTATTTCTCAACCGATTTTCACCAAATTTCTTAAATTTAGGGATGTTCCCAGAATCGTGGTTTAATTTCCTTCATTTTTCGACTGCTATTCATTATGGTTCTATTGTTGGCTTCTTCCCATTTGTTTTTATTCATTTTCCGGTAGCATTTTTTCATTTTTTTCTCTTCCAAGATTGTCAGTGTTTTCAAGTTTTTTTACCTGCTCTGTTTCGGCGATTTTCGATTGTTTACAAAAATTCATCAAAAGTTTGTTTGTTTCCGGTAGTTTTTCCAGTGGTTTCCCTGCTATATTTAGGTTGTTTCTGGAGGTTTCTAGCAAACTGTGTTAAGCTTTTCTGCTCTGGTTTCCAGTGTTTTGAAGATGGGTATGTTTTCAGTTTTTATATTTTATATATTCAGAGGGATATATCGTTTTAGTTAATGTCAGTTTCATATATACACATTATAAACATGTTTTTAGATGGGTGCGTTTTCAGTTTTAATATTTAATATATTTAGAGGGATATCTCATCCCAGTCAATGTCATCGTATATATTCATTTGTATATATCATATTTTATATATTTTATTTTTTATATATCATATTCCAGATTATACAAAAATATATATCATATGTCAATAGACTTATGTTTCATATATGTCATGTGGTATATATTTCTGTATACTCTGGAATATGGTATATAAAAAGTGAAATATATAAAATATGATATATACAGATGAATATATAAACCATGTGTGTCTGGTACATATTTTGTGGTTCATATATACCAGCAGTGAAGAAGTAAAGAGATTATGAAAAAACAGAGTGTTGACGCCTTAGGGACGGTGGGCGAGAAAAAACACTAAAAAACCATGGGAATACAATGCATGAACTAGGTATTTCGAAGCAATATACCAGATTATGTGAAATATACCTCGGAAGTTCGAAATATACCAGACGTTTTCTGCTACCAGTGGTCCGTCTTCTTCGCGCGCTTTATGTGTCTTCTTCGCAAAATCGCTGGAAAAAAAACGAAGCCTATTCCGGTACAAATTGTGGGTTTAAAAGCAAGCTTCAAATCGTGGGTTTTTTTCCTTTTCTGATATCTAGACCTTTCCTTTTTCGTTCAGATTATTTCTTGAATGTAAACAAGAGGAAAAAAACCCTAAAGAATATACCTCCAAAGTTCTCAATATACTTGAGGATTTCTATAAACAGTGGTCCGTCTTCTTCCCGAACTTTCTGAGTCTTCTTCTTCGCAAAGTTGCCAGAAAAACAAAGAAAAAATCGTGGGTTGAACGGAAGCAAAAATCGTGGGTTTTTTCCCTCCGATTGCACGCCTTTTCCTTTTTCGTTCACTCTCTCCCACCCACGATTTGAAAATTGATTTTTGAAGGGAAACGGTTGTGTTTCCTTTTTTGGTTTTATTTTACTATTATTATTATTTTAAAATAGTCAGTAGTATATATGAGGGCTGAATCGTAAAAGGGTCATGATTTTTATGAAAAAAATTTGGGTCATTAGGCTTTTTCTGTAAAAAAAAATGGGAAACTTGGACATTTATGAAATATAGGGCCCATATTTGGGCTATCTATGTGCTTTTCCCAAAAGAAAAAAAGTTATCAAATAGAGCCCGAATGAAATGCATTTAATTGGTTATATTTTCAAAATACTAATTTTATGGGGGCAATACACGTGGTTTTGATAACAATTCTAACATTGTGCAAGCTGTTATATTGGGACATTGATCGATCATAGCAGATACCAAACTAAAGATGAGAGTCGAGACTACGAACGTGTTTGTGGTTTATACATATATTATTAAACACATTTTGAACAACTTTTAAAATTGGATTTTCAATTCCTAAATCTCCTACCGAGAACACATATTAAAAATCGTTGAAAAACTTGAAATACAAATCTAATTTTGATTGAATTTCTCAGTTTCTCTTTTTCAATCATTAACGAAACGTGCCTAAACCTTTTTAATGAAAATTAGCTTATAAAAATTTTAATATCGTTTTCACAACCACCAAAGTGAACATAGCTCTAACATAGACCACTGACAAAAAAAATTAAAGATTCGAATCTCCCACCCTCAAATGTTTGAACTAAAAAATATATAATAACAACAATGAACTACTAGTGGCATTTGAGGGATTAGCTCAAATATGATTTTCCACGCTAAAGTCCTAACGAATTAATTTATTGACAAGTAAGGGTCTGTTTGGTAGGCAATCCGGATCCTGTTTTATGTTTTCAGATTCACTGAATTCAGTGAATATGCATTTGGCAGACATGTTTCTGAAAACTGTTTTCGGATTCTGTGATCCAAATAGTGGAAATTCTGAAAACAACTTTTTTATGTTTTCGTTGTATCCAGATTTTGAATTTCAAAATTTTAAATGCAGAATTAATTTAAAAAAGATAAAAACTTTAATAAATATAGTATTCCATGTTATAAACTCAATTTATTTTTGCGAAATTAAAATTTGTATAATATAATGTATTATAAATTATATGATATTGTAAAATAATAATAATAATAAATTTATAATACATATCATTTTTATAAATTAATTAATAATATTTTATATTCAACTTAGTATTTAGTTTATAACTACAAATAATTTATCGTTTATAAATATATTATCAAACACATTTTGAACCATTATTTAAATTCAGATCCAATTTCTGAATCTGCTACCAAACACATATCTGAAAACATGAAATACAACTCTGTTTTCATTGAATCCCTTGTTTTCAAATTCCTGTTTTCAGATCACCAACCAAACGGACCCTAAATGTTTTAGGATCTTCGGTTTGTTTTGTAAAATTAATTTACTTGCTATAAACTTGGCTCGAATGATCTCAATATATGAGAAAGAAAAATATTAATAATACATTTTCTTTTAAACAATTTGTATAAAAATTGTTTCGAATTTAAACAATCATATGTTTGGTTACATTTTCTCATAAGTGTTATTATACACAAGTTATTAAATACTTAAAAACTCTTTTTAAAAAGATTTGTTTTCAAGTATTTAAAAAAAAAAAAAATTTGTTTTCAAGTGTTTTTCTCAAAATGTTTTATTTCTCAATCTAATTTTTTTAATAAGTTATTTTTAGTGGTTGCCAAACACTATAATTATTTTCAAAATTTTCAAAATGATATAGAATACTAGTTGGCTCAACTTGTTGTGCGAAATTGGAAAGAAAAGTTTTGTATTTCTTTGAACAAGTGTTGTGGGGTGCTAATACATTCTCCATATACAAAAGACCCCCGAACCCAAAATCTTTTATTTGCAAACTATTTTAGCATTTTTAGGGTTCCCAGTCACACCCTCTAAATCAAAACTGGTGGCGGCTCCATTCTCCTCCTCTTGGGGAACAAAGTCGGTCGCTCGCGTCACAAACCCGTAGCGACAGCTTGGCAACTCCACTGAGGACTTCTTTTAGGTGGGTCATTTTATTTTCTTGTGTTGTTATTATATATATATATATATATATATATATATTGACTTTGTGTATTTATTATCCTTTTATTTTTGTAAGCACACACGTACACAAGTCTCCTACCCGGGCTTTACCATTAGGATTAGAATAGAGAATGAGTAGTGGCAACCTTCGTTGAGTTATAACTCTTGTGTAGGCACATGAAAACCCTCACCCAAGTCGACCTTATTCAAAATGCTGATAAAGGGTGCCTCTGATTTTTTTTTTTTCCCTCGAAAAAGGAAAGGAATCAAGGACAGTTTAGGGACCTTTCTTTGTTAGACATTAGAGCCTTACCACACATGTAATGATATAATTATGTGTGTATATTATTTACCCATTGATTTAGCTTAATTAGATATGTATATTATTTGTTTGTTTATTTTATTTTTGCCTATCCCAACATGTCTATTTATACCCTTGGATTTTAGCATATTTTTGTAGACATACTTCATAACATCTTCTTGTGCTTTCCTTAGATTTTTTATTTCATGACATTGCTCGTATATGGTTGCACGAAAGAAAAATAATTAAAAGACTTTTTTAAGGAAAGAATTTATATCATTCTTCATTATTTGAAATGTAGATTGATGCAAAGACTACGATGGAAGGAAACTCATTGGCTACTATTGAAAGCCAAAAGCTCGTGCATGAGTGGTCTGAGAAGATACAAGCCAAATCTGAAACAAAGCTGCTAAAAGAGATCTCAAATCAACCGCCAACAACAGATGTCTTCAATTATGCCACCCGAAGTATAGAAAAACTGAAAGAAGTATGGGAAGAATTTTCGCCAGAGCACAAATTTGCATTCACAAGCAAATACGAATATGTGGCTAGCCTCTTGTACATTCAAGTTGATCCAAATGCTTTAGCAGCCGCTCTACACTTTTGGAATCCTATCTGTAAGTGTTTCACGTTTAATTCTCCTGATGTAACACCAACTGTGGAAGAGTATCAATAATTACTTTGAATGTCAGCAATGTTCGAAGCTAAGCTATATTTTTATGACAAGAGATTGACTGGTAAAAGGGCTCTAGCTAAAATTATTGGCAACTTGACTGCCACTGAGATAGAACATCAGCTCAAAAATAAAGGTGAAAATGAAGGAATACCCCTAGACTATCTCATAAATCTAACTCGACAATGCAGGAATGAAGGGGTAAGTTTGGAACTCTTGGCACTATACATGTTTGGGACGGTCATATTCCCAAATCTTCAGGGATATGTAGATGTCAAAGTTGCTAAGTTGTTTCTACAGGTTCAACATGGTATTAATCCAATTATACCTATTCTCGCTGAAACAATAAGATCATTGGATTTTTACAAAACAAAAGGGAAACAAAAAATTATAGTGTTTGGCAACTACTAAAAATAACTTATTAAAAAATTAGATATAGAAATAAAACATTTTGAGAAAAACACTTGAAAGTAGATCTTTTTAAAAAAGAGTTTATAAGTATTTAATAACTTGTGTATAAAAACACAAGTATATAATAACCTGCCTTCCCCTTTTGTTTTGCAAAAAAACCAACGATCTTATGGTTTCGAATAGGTATAATTGGATTAATACCATGCTAGACCTGTAGAAACAACTTAGCAACTTTGACATCTACATATCCCCGAAGATTTGGGAATAAGGTATATCGTCCCAAACATGCATAGTGCCAAGAGTTCCAAACTTACCCCTTCATTCATGCATTGTCGAGTTAGATTTATGAGATAGTCTTAGGGGTATTCCTTCATTTTTCACCTTTATTTTTTAGCTAATGTTTTATCTCAGTGGCAGTCAAGTTGCCAACAATTTTAGCTAGAGCCTTCTTACCAGTCAATCTCTTGTCATAAAAATATAGCTTAGCTTCGAACATTACTGACATTCGAAGTAATTCTTGATACTCTTCCACAGTTGGTGTTACATCATGAGAATTAAACGTGAAACACTTACAGATATGATTCCAAAAGTGTAGAGTGGCTGCTAAAGCATTTGGATCAACTTGAATGTATAAGAGGCTAGCCACATATTCGTATTTGCTTGTGAACGCAAATTTGTGCTCTGGTGAAAATTCTTCTCATACTTCTTTCAGTTTTTCTATACTTCGGGTGGCACAATTGAAGACATTTGTTGTTGGAGGTTGATTTGAGATCTCATTTAGCAACTTTGTTTCAGATTTGGCTTGTACCTTCTCAGACCACTCACGCACGAGCTTGCATCTTTCAATAGTAACCAATGATTTTTCTTCCATCGCAGTCTTTGTACCAATCTATATTTCAAATAATGAAGATTGATATATTTTCTTTCCTTAAAAAATGTCTTTTAATTATTTTTTTTTCGCACAACCATATACAAGCAAATTTTATGAAATAAAAAATCTAAGAAAAACACAAGAATATGTTTATGAAGTATGTCTATAAAAATATGCTAAAATCAATGGTATAAATAGACATGTTGGGATAGACAATAATAAAATAAATAATAAACAAACAAACAAATAATATACACATATAATTAAACTAAATCAATGGGTAAATAATATACCTGCATAATTATATCACTACACATGTGTGGTAAGACTCTAATGTCTAACAGAGAAAGGTCCCCAAGTTGTCCTCGATTCCTTTCCTTTTTCAAGGGAAAAAAATCAGAGGCACCCTTATCAGCATCCTGAATAAGGTCGACTTGAGTAAGAGTTTTCATGTGCCTACACGGGAGTTATAACTCCACGAAGGTCGCCACTACTCATCCTCGATTCTATTCCTAATGGTAAAGCTTGGGTAGGAGGCTTGTGTGCATGTGGGCTTACAAAAATTAAAGGATAACAAATACATAAAGCCAATATAATAATAATAACAACTACACAAGAAATTAAAATGACCCGTTTAAAAGAAGTCTTTAGTGGAGTCACCAAGCTACCGCTACGGGTTTGTGACATGGAACGACCGACTTTGTTCCCAAGAGGAGGAAAATGAAGTCACCATCAATCTTAATTTAGAGGGTGTGACTGGACACCCTAAATATGCCAAAATAGTTTGCAAATAAAAAATTTAGGGTTCGGGGGTCTTTTGTGTGTGGGGGAGGTATTAGCACCCCACAACACACGTCCAAGGAACGAAATTTTATTTTTCTTGTATTATTTAAGGAAATTGACCATTGTAAATACTAAAGAAGATTTTCTTATTGATTTTTAAATGTTTCATATTTTACCGATAATTATGGGTGGCATAAAGCCATTCAAAATTTATTTGAATTTAATTTGGCACCCTAAAATAAATTCATCACACCTCAAGAATATTGGGAAAATCAACCTCTTGATTTCCTAATTTCCGTCCTAAGAAGTTTGTTTTTTTTATAAAAAAAAAAAAATTAAACAGTTTGTTTATTACTTTTGAAAAAAATGTGTGAGTACAGAATTATTTTTAAAGAAAACTCTTGGTTATTTTTTTTTTTAATTTTTAAAGAAGTAACCTTTTTATGGAAAATAATTTTTAAATTGATTTATTATTTTGAAAATAAAGTTGATGAAACAATTTTAGCAAAAACTTTTAATACATTCATTTTAAAAGAAAATGTCTTTTTTGAAATATGTTATTTGGAAAAAAATAAGTTTTAAAAGAAAAATATGAATAATTTTTATTTATGTTTTCTAAGGAAATAAATATACAAATCAAATCTGACATTCCAAGATTTTGATTTTTGACCCCAAGAAACTTAGGTCTTGTTTGATAACAATTTGGTTTTTGGTTTTTTAAATTTAAACTTATACACACCTATTTCCACTTATAAGTTTGTTTTAGTATCTACCTTCTTTCTTGTTTTGAAAAACCAAGTCAAACTTTGAAAGAAAAAAAAAATAGTTTTCAAAAACTTGTGTTTTGTTGTTGGAATTTGGCGGAATTCAAATAGATCCTTAACAAATATGAAAACTATTGTAGGAAATTTGGGAGAACACAAGCATAATTTTCAAAAATAAAAAACCAAAAACCAAATGGTTATCAAACGGAGCCTTAAATATTGACATCACGAAAATTAAGATTCCATCGTGGAATATTTTTGTTTTGAAACTATTTAATTAAGGGAAAAATTTATAAGAGAATTGTGGATTAATACAATATCATAACTTAGAGAAATTTAAAAACGAAAACTACACTATACAAGAAATAAAATTTTCATCTAAAAAAATTAAAAAAAAATAAAAATAAAAAGAGAGAGAAATAAAGAAATAAAATTTTACTAAAGTCTTTTACCTTAAAAGGAAGCATATTAAAATCAAATTTTGGCATTCCAAAACATTGATTTCTTACCTCAAGAAACTCAAATATTGACATCCCAAAAATTTGAGATTCCTTCATTGGAGACTTTTTTTGTTTGTTTTTTTTTAAAAAAAAAAAAAAATTGAACAAAAGAATCATTGATTTAGGCCAAAGTAACTATATATTAATTTTTAATGAAATTACATGGCTAAATTATAAATAATGATACAAGATTCAATTGTAAATAAAACTAACAAATTAAATATAAACGACATATAACAATCAACTCTACAGGTTTAACTAAACTGAAGTATAAATGAAAAAAAATCGATATAATACATGCATGCAATTGTCACATGTTTCCTAAAATATATTTTTAAAGCATTATTCACATAACTTCCTAAAAGCTAGAAGAACATTAAAATAAAGCAAATAAAATGATAACTAAACTTTATAAAAAGCATGGAAAAAAAACTAAGATTAAAAAAAACCACTTACAAACGTTTGTGTTGAGAATAATACTTGATGAAGTGGCAACGTGAGATTGAGAGAGTGATGGTGAGAGGGAGAGAAACCGTGATGAGTAGAGGAGGGAAAAAAAGGGAGAAAAGTGTATATAGGGCTTTAAAAAAAACAGAGATTTGGGGAGAAAAAAAAAACGTGTGGGAAGTCTTCAATGGGCAAAGAAATCGTGTAATGCAAGGGTGGGACGGACTCCCAATTTATAGCTAATCTCAACCATCACATATTAGGAATGAAATCAAATAAAATAATAAAATAATAAAATAATAAAATTGAATTTAATAAAAAGTGAAAGAGGAAACAAATAAGATACCTTCCAAATTTACAAAATTTTATTTGCTAATCAATCAAACGAAAATATTTTGTTTAATTGAATTTGCAAAAAAAAAAAACATAATATTTGATATGACAAATCAATTAATCACAACGATATATTTGGTCCAAATATCTCAAGATTAACTAAATTTGATTTGGCTAGTTAAATGTTTCTTAATATTCTTTTCTTTTATTTTTTTTAATGAAAAATTAAATAAGAGAATAAAATATGAAACAAATTTAGGGGTTGCACGCAAATTAGTAAATATTTAAAAACTCTTTTTAAATAAAATTTCTTTCAAGTGTTTCTCTCCAAATGTTTTATTTTTCAATCTATTTTTTTTAATAAGTTATTTTTAGTGGTTGTCGAACACTATAATGTCCAAACGTTTATACCAGTTGAGCTATGTTCTTGTTGGCACGTTGACATGGATGATCAATTTACATTTCTTTTTTTTTTTTTTTTTTTTGAAAAAGATCAATTTACATTTCTATTGTGCCATATAAAATTGATAAAATATTTTTAAAAAATAGCAACAAAATGTAACATAATGTGAATATAATATTATAATATGTATTTTAACTCATTAGAAAAATAATGAAGTGTTTATTTACTAATTTAAGTGTATTTTTTAATTTTTTGTTTTAAAAAATTTTCCATAAGCATCTATCGACATGAACATTTTATAGATATTTCATAAAACCGAGACCTCCACATTTCGGTCTACATTGATATTTTAAACAATGGTTTTAGGTATGTGCTTAATGTATCTTTAAATATTGAACAATGTCTCATACATTTTTGAATTTTAAGTTTTGTATATATCTAATAAGTCATTGAATTTTCAATTTCGTGTCTTTTTTTTTTCTCGAGTTCAACAACATTTGTGGGTAGGGGATTCGAACCTCTGACCTCTTAGTCGAGAATACATGTCATGGGCTATGCTCGTTTTGGCTTCAATTTAGTGTAAGTCATGATGTATTTTATTTTTAATTCATGGATCTTCAACCCATAGAATTTAATGTTAAAAGTATTTATTGAGGTCTAAACACTATTTTGATCCCTATACTTTAAGTTTTGGTTAATTTTAGTCCATTTACTTTAAAAAAATGACATACGCTTGAGCAACAAAGACTAAATTGGCTACTTTTTAAAAGTATGGAACCAAAAGAAACTTTTTTTTTTTTGAGATCGACAACATATTTGGGGGTGTGGAATTCAAACCTCTAACCTATTGGTTGAGAGTACATGTCAACTGCTGAGCTATGCTCGATTTGGCAACCAAAGGAAACATTTGGAAACAAAGTATATGGATCAAAATAGACATTTTAAAAATATAAAGACCAAAATGAACTAAAACTAAGGCCCCGTTTGATTCATGATTCATTTTCGTTTTTATGTTTTCGAAAATAAAAAATACAAGGGAAACAATGAAAACGTGTTTGGTTAACTTGTTTTCAAAAACAATTTTCGAAAACAACTCAAAAAATGGCCTGTTTTCAAAAACGATAAAATGTTGTTTTCATTGTTTTCCAATTTTGTTTTCAAAATAATGGAAACACGAGATACAACTTTTAAAACACAGGATACATCTTTCTTTCCATCAAACAATGTTGCATTATCTACAAACAACATTTTTTATTTTTGATATCCAAATTTTCTTCGACTCTAAAGGGAAAAAAATACAAAATTACTGTTGTGTAAATAGTGTGTTTGATTGATACTGATGTTTTGGTTGTTATTTTTACTTTTTACATAATTCTACCTATTTTGATATACTCCTCCACTTTACAATCAAAAGTTTCATATAATACAACTATATGATATATCTTTTTTTTTCCTTATAATTTCAATTCCAACAATTTTTTTTTTTGAAGAATCAATTCCAGCATCATTGATCTATAATCTCTCTACAAATGAATAAAAGTCAAGTAGAAAAATAATCATATTAAATTAACTTTTTCTAAAAAAAATTAATTTTACCAAGCACATATTAATATTTTCATGCATTTTCAAATTTATAACCAAACACAGTTTTCAAATTTTGAATTCAAATTTAAAGTTTTTAAATTGGAACCAAACATGTTTTTAGATAGGATGGAAATAAGAAATTTGTTTTCGTTTTCTGCTGAATTCTTTATTTTCGAAAACAATTTTTAAATCACGAACCAAAAGGGGCCTAAAATTAGAGGACCAAAATCATAGTTAAACCTATTTATTAAACATAAAATTAAAAATTAAAATATCCCACGTGGCAAAATCTAAGTGGTTGCACTCAAAATGCTGAGCTGTCATCTTACCCTGTACGCAAAAATCGGGCTTCATCCAGGGATAAGCAAGACCCTCGGTTCTTCCAGCTAAGGCGGACTCCAAATCCCAATCAAAACTCCTTAATATTATTTCTACGTGAAATTTCCATCGCAACGACGTCGTTGCTTCCCCCTATATATACCCACTCCTTTGCCCTATTTTTCCAAGCAAGTCTCCATTTCCTTCGGCGGTAAGGAATTGACTCTCCCGCGAAGCTCTCGAATTATTCTTCTCTATTGTAAAGGATCTTCGGAAGTTTTTTGCCCTAGTTTTCCAGTGATCTTTCTCCGATCGTTTTCTCGAGCGACGAATCATATTCTCGTCAAGAGGTGAGTTCTTTCTTTTCCGTTTGGATCTATGTTGCGACGATGTTGGCGTTTCGATGGAAACCCTAGATGTCTGTTTGCGATTTCGTGGTTTTTGTGTATGGATATTGGTTGATGTTTTGGGGGAGGTGGAGGAGATTATTGCCGCTTAAGTTTTGCCTTTATTTGTTAGAAGGTTGAGAGCGAGGAGATTTCTTGGTTCTGTTAGGGTTTTGTCGTTGAAGGGTGTGTATTTGGATGCGTTTGCTGTTTTTGTAATTCAGTCGGAACTAAATCAGCGGATTCTTTTCATCCCTTTCATTGGTTGTCACGATGTAGGTTTTTCTTTTTTTTTTTTTTTTTCCGGGTTTTCTTTGATTTTCTTGAGACCTTGAAAGTTTATTGTATTTATTGACAACTGCTAATTCTCAAACTGAGAAAAGAACTTGGATGGTTTCTAGGAGTTTTCACTTTTCTGAGGTTATCCGTCTAAATAGTAGACACCTATTTGATTTTTTGAAAGTAGTGGTGAGCCTGCCTTTTTTTTTTCCCAATTCGACAATCTTTGGTCTGAGGGTCATGCCAATTACCATGAGCCATGCTCACTTTGGCTAATTTTGTTGTCTATTGTTTCTGCTCTTGAAGATTTGGTCATATTTATCTACTTGCGATTTTTTTCTAATTGTTTCTTCCGTTAGTTCACTACTAACTTTCATTTTCTTTTCAATCGTATGTTAGATGGCGGCTAAACCACTTACTACTGAGGCAATTGCCATAACTGAGAAGAAGATGGACATGGCTTTAGGTTGGGCTTCTCAAATTCTTGCATCAGTACTTTCGAGTTTATGTGCCTCTTTAAAATTTATTTATTAATCGTTTTCTACCTCTTTTCGTTAAATCAGACGATATTATCAAAATGTCAAAAAATACTGGAAATAAAGCCAGGAAGCAAAGAAGGTTTCCGGTAAGAACCTGCTTTCTTTAGTATCCTTTTACCTGAGTAGTTCATTGATGAAATTGGAAGTTTCCTTTTTATTATATTGTAGTGATTTATCTTTTTATATGCAGAACAAAATGCAGAAATTTCCAAATAACGCTACTCAAGATAGACCTAGGAAGTTGCAGCGTTTCATGGACACAAGGTCTTCTCTAAGACAGGTCTGTACAATTATTTATCTTGAATATCATTTATACTTGCTTCTTTCGTATGATTGGTTCTGAATCTTCATTTTGTTTATAGGGGGCTTTGGCCAAAAGAAGGTCAAATTTTCAAGGGAATCAGTTTGCTTTGGCAAACGAGGTTGCAAGAAAGGCTGCAGTTGCTCCAATCCGCCCTAGAGCTTTTAATCGTAGGGCACCCAATTGGAATAAGACAAGGTATTAGCTGTACTCGCTCTCATTGTGAATTGTGATGATATGATTTACTTGAGCAATTCTGGCAACCCACTAAAAGTAAGATACAGAAAAGAAGGAATGTTTACAGAAGAACATTTGAAATCCGGTCGCTGGTTGGTTTAATGTGTAATTTGATGTTATGGCAGGTAAATAACGTTTATACAAAATTGATGACTTCTACAATGTCCATCAAGTTTTACTATATGAAGTTAGAGACGTAATATGTTGGTTGGAACAACTGTGTGATAAGTTTTTGCTTCAACCAGTTGAATTGGAGTGGAGTATTTCCAATTATTTCGTTTCTTCCATGCTGCCTGGGAATTGATTCTGCTTTTCTTAAGTTTGGTTTTGGAATGCGTCGAGTTATCTTTTGGTTTTCTGATGAGTAAGTGATTGGTGGGAGTCTGCAGAAGGTGGGACAGATAATTTGGATAATTTGAATGAAATTGACTGCTGCAACCATCTGGAAAAATGTCGTAAAAAGAGCTTTTTGTGCATGGGATGAGTGTGTTGTATAGTTTTGAGTTTTTGCTCCTTATTAAATGTGTTTATTGTCTTGGATTACTCAATTCTTCATAGACAATGCATAACATTAGAGCAGCCTCAGCCAGTTACCCTTTTGTTGCAAGGATGTGGAAGCTGCTTTCAAGATGTGATGTTTTTAATCACACCAGAGTATTAAGATTGTGGCACCATCCCTTTGATGATTATTCCACAATAATCTTGTTCACCATGCTCAAATACTGCTGTGGTTAATTCCATTCCTGGTGGATGAAAATTGACATATTTCCATTTGCTTTCATTATGGCATGCAAAGAACCAAGGGGGTTGTGGTGATGTCAGAATTTGCCATCTTTGTATCCATTTTCCATAGTTTCCTTGATTGTTCCCTTTTCATTCGCTGTTACATCATGGGAACATTAACCAGCCTTCCAACTGCCCTGTTTTGACAAATTGCCAAGTACTTTTGCTTCTTGACTAGCAATAGAACTGCAAATGAGGAAAATCCTTGACTATGGAAAACTTTCCACTTCTGAACAAAATGCTTCTTTAAATCCCTCTAGTCAGCTTGGCCAGTGGAGGATAATATTTCATCATCTTTAATAGATCCTTGAGGGTGGAATTGAAACTTTGCTTGTTGCAAGTAAAACAAGAACTCCATACTTCTGGTAATATTGTCGTTACATAATCCTGTGAAAACAAAAGTGCTGAAGAAATTATGAATGGTTAGTTAAAATATGTTGAACAGTGGCATTTTTATGGCCTTCTTCTGTGAGGTTGTATGTGTAGATTTTGGGTCTAGTCACAGTGGAATACACTAGTACTGCAGAAGTTCATGCTGCTGCTGCTTTTAAATCTCTATCCTGGTTTGAAGCCTTCATTTTCTGGTTCAAGTTCCGGACAGTAATCTTCCTGGTGTAGATTTTGTGTTCATTGATAATACTAGATTGGAGCTTTTCATTGTGCATTAAAGCAAGCAAAGTATGTGGTGATTGATTTGAGGTTTGGGTCTTGCTATATTACCGGAAAGTGCTTTTTTGGATCCAATCAAGCGTAACACATTTTTTGATGACTGCATTCTCCTGAACTGGTTTGTCTTTTATTTCTGTTATTGGGTACCGTTTGAATTTGCTCATTGAGGTAAGATACTCTGATCTTATATACATCTAGTCACTCCAGGACGTTGAAGATTATTGGTGTCTGAAATTCAAATGTGGACAGTACTTAATTTACCTAGCGGGTCTATATAATACATAAATGATATTTATTCTGTTCTTCAATCATTTCAACAATTCTTGGTACAGGGTCGATGCTCCACCAGTTCAGAGGAAGCCTTTTACGAATGGAACCTTCATTCCCAAGGTACTACGTTCTTACTGAGGTGGTCAAAATGCATTTTCTCGTATCTTTAGTAGTAATAAAGAACAGTTTCTTTCCACTGCTTGGAAGCCATCTAGGAGTGCGGTAATTGTTTAGGCATTTACTCGGTTCTCTTTCCTCTACATATTCAGCATGTGTAACTTTTTTATAAAGAGAAACTTTTCTACAATGTTTGTCTTTATCAGATTAGAGAAGTTGTTCATCAATTAAGACTATGAAAGTAATAATGGATCACAATAGTCTGATATCTTTTATTTGTCCCGTCTTCCTTCTGTAGGTATCTGCTCCAGCCCAGCCGCAAACAAATACTACACCGAGACAGAGGCCACAAACACTTGACTCATTGTTTGCCAACATGAAGGAACAGAGGCTGCGGGTGTTGTCACAGCGACAAAATGGTGCTGCACAACAGCGGAATGGTGGTCGCCAGCAAAGACCTCCATGGGGTAGAGGCCGTCTTGGTAACTGATGAAGAATAGAATACACTGAAAGATACCTCGTGCATGGATTGAATATGTGTGGGAAATGTAGTGTTCACGGCGCCAGATAGCTTTGATACAAGGGGATTAAAAGGAATCTAGTTGTTTTTCTTGTCATTTTTTTAACCGAACCCTTTGGCTTGTCGTTTTAGCATTTTTCCTACCTTCATTATGGACCGATTACTATAGGTTTTGTATCTGCAGTTCATGTAAAGTTGTTTTTCCTTTTTCCTTCTGGTTTTTTTTTTCCTGATGGCCTTATTTCTCAACTTGTTCTGTTAAATCCCATTTAACTCACGTTCGTTCACGGCACCTCTACTTGTTCTTTGACTTGTATATGGTAGTGAAGAAATTAAGTATTTTGAAGTGGTGTTTGATTGTGCTTACTACTCTATATCGTAGCTCTTCTGCTATTCAGTTTGGTGTCTGGTGTTTGATTGCTTACTCTATATGTGTTGATAAATACAATATCATGAAGTTTCTAAATCGAAGCAGTTGTAAATATACGTGATTTTAGAAGTTCACCAATTATAAATTAATCTGATCTTAGCAAAATCATGTTTATATTGTCAACATAATTAGGTGGAAACTGACTTGGATTTCTGTGGCAACAGGTGAAGGGTGTTATTTTGAATTTCTAAGGGTGCGTTTGGTTGGTGACTTGGATTTCTGTGGCAACAGGTGAAGGGTGTTATTTTGAATTTCTAAGGGTGCGTTTGGTTGGTGATCTGAAAACGAGGGATTGAATGGTAGCAGATTCAGAAATTGAATCCCAATTTAAACAATTGTTCAAAATGTAGTCATCAACCATGTTATGTGTTATAATTTTTTTATAATTATTATTTTACAATATCATATAATTTATAATACATTATATTATACAAATTTTAATTTTACAAAAATAAATTGAGTTTATAACATGAAATAGTATATTTATTAAAGTTTTTATCTTTTTAAATTTAATTTCGCATTTAAAAATCTCAAATTCAAAATTTGGGTATAACTGAAAACATAAAAAAGTTGTTTTCAGAATTTCCACTATTTGGATCACATAATCCGAAAACAGTTTTCAAAGCATATTCACTGAATTCAGTGAATCTGAAAACATAAAACAGAATCTGGATTACCTACCAAACAGACCTAAATTCTTGGTGTTATGTTATCGTTATGTTCTAGAAAAAACGAACTGGGTGTTGAGAAAGAATTCATCTTACCATAATACTTGAGAAATAAATGTCGTCCTTGGTGGTGGAAACAGATTGTTGTAGCACTCAATTTATGTTGGTTCAACTTATGAATGGACATCAGATTCGATTTCAACTTATGTTGTAGCTCACATGACATTTTATTTGATTAATTGAAATGTCTGTCTAATTAGTTGAAACAGTATTTTGATCTCTATATTTTGAGTTTCATTCTACATTAGTCATTGTATTTCACATGTCTAATTTTAGTATCTAAACTTATTATGAACTTAAAAAAAAATCTTAAAGTTAGTCCCTACATCGGTCTATTATTTAGCTTTTCAAAATATCTTTAGAGTATGATTTAATTTTTCAAGTGTTTAATTTTGGAAAAAAAAAAATCACGTTGACAAAAATTCTATTGTTTGACAACCACTAAAAATGACTTATTAAAAAATGAGATTGAGAAATGAACTATTTTGAGAGAAACACTTGAAAGCAAGTTTTTTAAAAAGAGTTTTTAAGTATATAATAACTTGTGTATAAGAACATTTACGAGAAAATGTAACCAAACATATGAGTATTTAAATTCTGAACAATTTTTATACAAAATGTTTTTTTTTTAAAAAAATGAATTATTGAAAAACGTTTAAACTAAAAGGTATTCCAAACGGATTCTTAGTCTTAGTTTTCCCTTTATAAATTTTGGAAACATGTCCACATGATGTCTTTTATTGTATGAAAGTTATTATTATTATTTAATCAATTTCAATAAAATTTGTCTCTAAATGACCAATTTTAAGATTTATTGAAAGTACATGGACTAAATTGAACATTTGGGATCAAAATGTTATTTTAACTTTCGTAATTTCATCTTTTCAAAAAAAAAAAAAAAAAAAAAAACTTTCGTAATTTCATAACAAAAGATTAACATATTTTTGTTTTCCAGTTCAACAACTCTTTCTCTTACTAGGTAAAAATTTAAATTTCCACCTTCACATTTAATATAATATTTTTAAAAAGAGAAAAAAAAAAAACAAAAAGATAATTTTCAAGGTATTTACTCATCGTCAAGTAGTCATGAAATTAACAGCCTTATTTGTAAGATAAAGTTTTCAATTTCACTCCAGTAAAAAACAGAAACTCAAAAAAATAATATATATATATATATACATATATAATATTGAAATAATAAAATTATTAAGCAAGCAACAATGGGGGTGTAGCTCACATGGTAGAGCGCTCGCTTCGCATGCGAGAGGCACGGGGTTCGATTCCCCGCACCTCCATTTATTTTTTCTTTTTTCGCCAATAAAAAATCGTACGGCTATGATCTGTCCCATTCTGCCTTCCAATGCACCCGCCCGCACGCAACCATTCCCCATGCTCGTCCTCCTCGAACAACCTCTCATTCCTCATCCTTTATCCGCCAAAATCCTCCACTCTAGACTCTAGAGAGAGAGAAAAAAACCAGAGAGGAGAGAGAAACAGAAAGAAAGCATTTGACGAATTCTATGCCATTTTTCGACCTCAAATTCTTCCTTGTTTCAACCAAATCTCCACTGAACAATGATTCTGAACTTCGCTTCGCCATGGCTCACTCTCACGCGCCTCTCTCCTCCAAAACTCATCGAACCACTCGCCTCTGCAAACAATGGCACCGGCGTTCTCATGCCTCTCCTTCTGTGTTCCCACGCTCTCTTTGCTTTCTCCTCCCTCTCCAAGTCGACTCGAGTTAGAGCTTCTTTCAATGGCAGCGACACCGATGGTCTCGCGGCTTTTGAGAAGCCCGTTTCGGAGTTACTCGACGACGATCTGATTGGCGTTGTTTCGGGTGCTAAGGATGCCGATGAAGCGTTGCGGGTGGTTGCTGACAAGTCCGGGAGAAGTGGAGGTACTGTGTCTGTTTCGGACTGTCGTTTGATCATTGCGGCTGCACTTGAGCGTAACAATGCTGAGCTTGCGTTGTCCGTGTTCTACGCAATGCGCTCTAGTTTCTATCCAGGTTTGTGTTTGTGACGTTTGTGTTTTTATGTTTGCCTAGTTTTAGTTCAATCTATGTGATAATTAAGGCGAATTGTTAGGTTGCTGTGAGTTGTTAAGCGAGACGGTGAACTTTGGCGATTGGCATTCATCTCTAGATTTGGTGTCTTTTATAATGGTTCAATAATTTCTTAAATTTGATGCTACTTTGTTTAATTGTCTTCGTCTGTACTTCATATCTAGCTGATATTGCGTCCTCGTTACTTTGAGGGCACTATGAAGGAAGAGTATGTAATTAGGATAATAGCTGAATAAGATTGAGAACGTGATTTGATTGGGAGTAGGAAGTAGCAGAACCCAAGTGCTTGTAGGCATGTGTGGTTACTAAATTTGGATTGTTATACACATGAAGGTTTCTTTACATGAATTTTCAAAGCCCAATTGTATGATCGATCTGTGCTAATTTTCTTTATCCATTGCCATTGTAAATAGGTTCTGCATGGGAAGGCGTTAATGAAAATGCTTCCCCTGTTGAGAGATGGAAATGGTCAAGGCCAGATGTTCATGTATATACACTGCTGATCCAAGGTCTTGCAGCATCCTTGAGGGTTTCTGATGCTCTTCGAATGATTGAGATTATTTGCCGAGTTGGTGTATCACCTGCTGAGGAGGTGAGAAACTAATCTTTGTTCAGATATGTATGGGCACATTCGTAGGCAGACATTTACACAGTTGTTTATTACTGCATTGTGATGAACATCAAACAATGTAAGACTGGCTTCCTGAATACTTGTACTGTGTTTGAAGGTCCCATTTGGAAAGGTAGTGCAGTGTCCCAGTTGTATGATAGCAATTGCAGTTGCACAACCCCAGCACGGTATTCAGGTACTGAAGGACACAGCGGTTTTGTGGGTTGCATTCTATCAGGGAGCGTTTCTTTTCTTTTTCTTTTTCTTTTTTTTTGGACAGAAGGAGCATTTCTAGAATGAATTATTGATGAAGAGCTTTGCAATTTCCCTGGGGAAACTAGGTTTAGATGTTTAGATTGAGCGTGGATATGCTGCATGTTTCAATCATATTATAGGTCTTTGATCATGAATTTTTCTGCATCATCTAGCCCGTGTTTGTGCAATGTCCGTCATGGTATAGGACCTTCATACCGTGACAAGATAGGGATGATATAAAATAAAACGCCTCCTATGTTTATTTTCACGATTTGGGCAATTATTTGCCTTCTCTATTACAAATTTATATTAATTTGTTATTACTTCAGAATTCTCCCATCCTTTCGTGCCACTATGAAGCACTGTAGATTTTGTCTTGAGGCCTTTGCGGTGGACGTATTACAAGCCACTATAGTTTCCATGACTTTTGATGTTGTGCACCTAATCAAGCATTTGTTCAGTGTTCCTGGTTTATTTTTGAACAAATGCTGTTGCTTTATCTATGAGATATGTGGTTTAGTGACTCGAATGTTTTATCTCTGAGTTTTTTTTTTTTTTGGGGGTGCAGATAGTATCCTGTGCAAAGTGCCGCTACCAGTATGAACTTATTTCAGGAAACATAGTTAATATTGAGTCAGAAGAAATTAGGTTGGTTTACTTGCATCTATTTAGTTGGCTAATACTTTAATCCTTGTCTTTTGTTCTGTGGTTAATAAGCTATGGGTTCTTATCCAAAAGGGAAAAAAAAAAAAAAACAAAGAAGAAAACTATGGGTTCAGGTTCTGAAATCTTTTAACTGCACGGTCATTTTGCAGTGATGAGCTTAATACATTCTCCTATTAATACCACACTTTCATTGCCCACTACCATGAACACTATGCACTTATGGTTCAGGCTAATATTCAATTATTGCAAATCTTATTACTTAATCATATATTAATTACAAAACATATTTGCATTAGATGTTGATCCTGGAATATTCACTTTCTAAGGATCTCCTCCTGCCGAACGCAGCATGGATACTCCAGCATGGGAAAAAGCACTCCGATTCTTGAATATAATGAAGCAAAAAATCCCTGCTGCCGTGCACTCCATTGTGGTATGTATAACCTCAGTTTGACTTTGTACTATCTGGTTTTTTCAAATGCTTTTATTATCATCTTCAAATATTTGCTTATTTGATCTGCCTACTCATCAGCCGGATGAGTAGCTGCATGAATCATTATCATTTCTAATGTTGTT
Source organism: Luffa aegyptiaca (assembly GCA_017139565.1). NCBI lineage: Eukaryota > Viridiplantae > Streptophyta > Magnoliopsida > Cucurbitales > Cucurbitaceae > Luffa > Luffa aegyptiaca. The sequence continues at coordinate 7,949,841 of CM029405.1, read as the reverse complement.
GCAAATTGCAATAATTTTTCATATCCACGTTTCTGCATTACCTTTTTGTTGATCTGTTAAGTAATTCATCCAACATGCGTTTCATTATTAGTTAATTTTGTGGCCTTAAAATTATTAAAACATGTGGAGTTATTTGAACTTATCATAGAAACGTCATTTTGTTCTCTTGTCCAATTATTGTATGATTCATATTCTAGCTGGCTGAATCTTTCTTCTCTCTCATATGAAAATTTGGCACAATCTTATATTCATTAGAGTTTAATGATAATTGCCTAAACGCTGGTTAGTAGGAATTCTTACCGACTTTCTTTCATGGTTTATTTGGAGTCTATTTTTATTACATATAATAGATAAGTGGGTCTCATTAATATCTTTGAACTGCCAAAAGGACACCATGTAAAGTAGGAGTTTTTACTAACCGGTGTGTGGGAAAATATGCTCTTCATTTCAGGAATAAGTGTTACTCTTGTTAATCACCTAATTAGTTTTCGAGCGTGCTGGTTTTCGAAAAAGTTTCAAAGTCATGTGGATACTATTATTTCCATGTCTTGATTATCCAAAGTTATTGAGGCAATCACGCACACAGTTCTTCTTTACATTTCCTAAAGTCTCTCTGTTCTCGTGCTCCTGTTACTTATTTGTTTATTCCTTTGTCACACTTTTTAGGTACAAACTCCTTCTGGAGTGGCACGAACCCAGAAGTTTGCTACTGAAACAGCTGATCTCCCAGCACGAGAGGGAGAAAGGGTGACAATTGCTGCTGCAGCTCCGTCAAATGTATACAGAGAAGTTGGTCCAATTAAATTTAGTCCAAAGGATCCCAATTTGTACTCTGGCGAGCCTATGTGCCTAACAAATCATACAGATGGCCGGGAATCACTATTATTAAGAGTGCCAACAAAGGGAACCTCATCCTTACTTAACCCATCGACCCTCTTTCCACTCATAGTTTTATCTGCCGCTGGAGATGCTGCCTCTGGAGTTATTGATCCCAGCTTGCCTCGGTTGCTTTTAGTTGCTGGATTTGCTTCTCTAGCTGCAGGAGCTACTTTGAATTCATTTATTTTGCCTCAATTCAATCGGGTACAGATTTCTTTAGTCACTATTTTCTGTACTGATAGACCTATGTTTAAAGCTTACTTTATATTTCAATATTTATGCTTGAGCGCACACACATTCTTTTTGCATGAGGTTGTTGTCACTCTTGCTGTCGTTATATGTAAATTTTGGCTTGTGGTATTAGTAGTCTCACTGAATTATTTAAAAGTTTTCAACTGTTCAAAATAACTTGAGATGAGTTCAAAAATACTTTGGAAAATGTAATGTTGTTGAACCAAATTTATTCCTGCAACCCACTTTTAGCAAAGCTATATGCTAAATACTTTTTGGAACACCTTTAAAGTCTCTCTGAACATTTTTCAAATTCTTTAAAAAATAAAACTACATAACAGTAAAACATGGAAATTTCGAGCATGTAACTACAATATGAACAATACTTGACTGCATAACAGTGTGTACTGTGTAGGGATCTCCCTGCACACTCCAATAAAATCTTGACAACTAAGAATGAGAAAGGTTTAATGAGAAAAAAAAATTTCTTCTAATTGTCAACATTTTAATGGTAGTATGTACGGATTACACGCCGGTATGTAGTCAAGTATTGTCCTCACAATATTGAAAAGCAGTTTCCATTGAAAAATTGGAAAGCGCTGTACAGTAGTCTTCATTTTATACCCAAATTTCTGGTTTTCAAAATTGTTCTTTTTCTTAACCGAAAAGGCTGTTTTTCCTACTCAATGTTCTTCGTTTAAATATTGCCTAAAATTTTGTACAAAAGCCGCTGCTTTTGACAAATTACATCCTTGTGAAAGAAAACTAGGTATCTATCCTTAATGGATATCTAGTCGTAAAATAGTATTCAGTTATTACATCCATATGGTGACCAGATTTTACTGTTTTCTTCTCTAATATTATTAACTTTTCTCCTTGAATGCTTGAATATAACTAACTCATATGTTTCTTTGATTGCGTCAGCTTCCTCAACGATCAGTTGATATCATTGCTATCAAGCAGCAGCTTTTATCTCAATATAATGTGCTTCAGTCTCGTATTAGGGATTTAAAACTAGCTGCTGAAAAGGAGGTAGGCTTTCACATAGTTTTGGTCTCCAATGTTTTAAAAGGCTATTGAGGCTTACCCCTTGAGGCTCGCCTCGAGGCAAAGCTCTGACTTTTAGCCTCGAGACTTACGCCTTCTTTGGAGCATAAGAGGCTTACGCCTCTCACAGGAGAGGCTTACGCCTTTATAAAAATGCATTGAGGCTTAAAGTCTCTACACCTCATATAATGGTAGAAGATTAGTGTTAATTTCCCCATTCTTTAGAAATATAAAGGTTTGAGTTGTAACAATTTGAAAGATTACTACTTTTACCACTTGGGCTTTAAAAACATTGAAAATAAAAACTTATAGAATAAGTCAATCTATAAGTGATAATAGTAGTGATGGTAAAGATATAATTGTAGAATTTTTGTTCAAGTGGCAATTCAAGGGGGTGACTTTGTTTATAATTTTATATAAGTTTTATGTTTAGCATTACTTGTTCATACAAATTTAGGTTTTGCATAATGTTTTTAATTAAAATTGAGGCTTACGCCTCGCCTCTTCAAGAGGAAAATCCTCGAGGCCGCCTTTAGTCTTTTAAAACATTGTTGGTCTCATATTCATATAGTTATAAGGTTTAACTGAGTAAAGTTGAATACATGAACTTCAACAGTTTGTCACACTCATACTAATCTTTTATTACTGAAGAGAAAGGAAGAAATTACCATTGTTGTTCTCTAATCTTCAACCTGAGCTTTCTTGACTTACGCACTCATTAGTCACCACCGTGATAGGTTGTCATCAAATAACTGAAGTCAGATTCTTTTCATTTTGTTACTGTAACGTGATGTATCTGGATGGTAAAGTTTACTTGAATCTCTGTCCTCTCTGTAGGTATGGATGTTGGCTCGGATGTGCCAATTAGAGAACAAAATTTTTGCCGTAGGAGAACCTTCTTACCGGTGAATCCTACTTAACATTATCAATGATCCTTTCTTAATTCAATGAACTATTGCCAATGTTCATTTTCAATTGACTTATTAAGGTTGTAAAAGTATTTGGAAGTTCGTTTTTCCTTTTTCCTCAATGTCCTCCAAACTCAGTCTTTATATTATTGTCTCCAGTGCACGTAGAAGTAGGATAAAAAAGGTGCGAGAAGGCTTGGAAAATTCCCTTAAGCAACGGATTGAACTAATAGAAAGCTATGCAAGAGTATGCCTAAGATATACCAACTTGTGTTAAGAACCCTACTCCCAGAAAGGTATGGTTACTTAGTCGTTTCTTATTTGACAGATTTCCTCGATGATTGAGATAGAAGTTGAAATGGAATCTGATGTTATTGCTGCTGAAGCCGCCAGCAGTGTGGTGCGTATTTCTGCCTTGTCATAAATTTTAGCATGAATAGAGTTACTTACCTCTGTGAACCATTTTACAGGAAAGGGTTTCTGAACAGATAGAGCAAATAATGGTGCTGGAAAATCTTGAAGAGGTATGTCTTTATCACTGTGAACTAATCTTTTATTTGCATAATTATCCCTTTTATACATATATATTGAGCGGTGTTTGAAGTCAATACACCCCAAGTTCAAGTGACTGTTGATGATCATATGTCTCTCATCAACATTTTGAGAAACTTGCTCTTGTTTACTATGGTTCATTCACTATTACTGCCAGGGTTGGCCCAGTGGCATACCCACTGGACTTTACCTTCAATCACCCCCAAGTCCCATGACTTCCATCCATACGGTATTCCACGCTTTTGGGGAAAAAAGTTGTATGTTTGGGTGGGGGGTTGGGAAATCCCACACGAGCTAACAGCGAACCAAAAGTTGTTGGTTGGACCTGCCTCTGTTTTAGCTCTCCTGGCTCTTCCTTTTCAATCTACCATTCCTCATGAACTACTGATTCATGAAGCAGTGTGAGAATACTCTGATCGACGGCAGAGTTAGTTCCTTCTTTTCACCTTGAGGACAGGTGAAACTTTAGGTAGGGTAATAATTGATTCTACTGCAAGTTACTTGTGCAAGGAGAAGGTCGGATTGACATTGGCTGGGGAAGTTTGAGGGAAGGGGGTATTTTGGTCTTTGCCTGCATGGAATATGAAAATGTGTAGAAGGGAGGGTGGCGCCAAGAATGTAGGTAAAATTAGTAAGATGAGGTGAGTTATATCATACTTAGGGAGTTAGGATAGAAGGGAAGTGTTACATTGAGAATCTTTTGTTCTTGGGAGGGTGTAAGTCCTCAAATTATCCTACTTAGCTACTATCTGTTGAGCATTCTCAGATTTCATTTTACATTACGCTACAGAAATTTGTTCTAATTCCTTCAAGTTAGCCAAAGTGCCATGGGTCTAGCCGTCTAGAGTTTGAACAGTAGAGATGGACCATAAAGTGGTGCCCTCTGCCACCACCACACCGAGAGCCAACCTTGCAACCACCATTTCGATGCCCCTTCTTTGTACTCAAGTCCTTGACTAGCAACAAGCTTCTCGAACTCAGTCAAGCTGGCATATCTGAACTCTGAAGAATCATTTACCATGAGAATGCACCAAGTGGTCTTCTTACATGGAACCCAGCCAATTGTCGACTTCCAATCGAATTTAGCACATGATAGTTACTCTCGTAGATTGAGCCTATGAACAGCTGATGCTGTGCGTGACACAAGGCCATTTATAAGTCACATTGATGATTTCCAATTGCGGGAAATATTCGACTTTTGTGTAATCAAAGTAGAATGTCTGCCAAGTTTTTAGTTACTTCACAGAAAACAATTAGTTTGGCTACTTTCTCAATATATGATTCGTATTGGTATTTTTTAAATCTTCGCTCATTATCTTTAAATTCTGAACTAAATGGCTTTGGTTTCTGATGTCTTCTTAGTTTCTCATATTTTCTCTTCTGGACAATAGTGGTTTCCTGTTCCTCATACCCGGCAATCAGCAGACACTACCTCCATTTTTGGCTAATTAATTATTTTTTCTTCTAACCCTTTGTGTCAATACCAACGCAGAAATGGAAATTACAAGCAGAAGCCAACGATGAAGCCGAAAGACTTCTCAACCAATCAATGCCAACAGAAAAGGTTTAGACAAGTTTGTGCTCCTGTTTTCAATCCAGGTAACATGTATACCTCTTTTTCCAATCGTTGTGTACCTGCTCAAACCAATCTAAGAGCATCAACTCCTTCACATGACCAAATACTTTCCAAAACCTTCTTGCTTTGCAATCAGCCTCAATGAAAAAGTCAATCACTGTCTACTTGGTGCATGTACATGTACATGAAGTTTTGAAGCTGCATCAGGTCAGTGCTTCATGGTCAGATATCTCATTACTGAAGATCTCAGTTGTTAAATTGTTTTATTGTTATGAAAAAATACATCGAAATCTAAGTTTCTTTGGAACTTTTCTCCCCTGAGAGCTGAAATGTGATTTATCATGTAAGCAATGCATCACATTGATTATTCTATTGAATGAATATACGTCTTTGTATTTCAATTATGTTCTTAGTTGGGTCTGATTGTAAATCTTAATCGAGTTAGCTACCATTTCTTCTTATTGCCCATCCACTAGATGTTAGGATAAAGAGTCTTTTATATCTCTTTACAGTGGTATGATATTGTCTACTTTGGATTTAAATCTACCCGATTTTAGCTTTGAACTCTATCCAAAACGACTTGTATCAATGAAGACGTTGATGATCATTCTCGGGGACTCTGAGAAAAGGGGATGAAAGAGAGAAAGATTCACGATTCTCTCATTAAAAAGAAAGATCCATGATTCTCTCCTTTTTATCACTAAATAGGGAATGGAATTTGGTACAATTCTTGCTTTATTCACATTCATCTTGTGAGGATGAAGGTTCAGCTTACTTTATAGGCTACTTTTCTATACCTTGAGATTGGGGTTGGAACTGGACCTTTTCCTTTCTTTCTTCTTTGTTTTCCTTAAAGAACAGCTTAAATTCTCATTCTTTTGAAGAGATCTTCTAAGCCATTCCCAAAAACATTTTTTCTTTCAAGCAAACAGTTCAACATGAAATAAGATACTGAATCAGAGAGAATATATCTTTTCTCCTAGTAGCAAGTACTTATTCAATAATCCATATGATCCGTTCCCCTCCCCTCCTCAAAGTTTCTTTATTCTTACTTTAGTTTTCACTTTGAACTTAGATTTTTCCAGCATCTCCTAATTAACCATTTGATTTTTTATTTCTTGTTTTTGAAATATTTGCTTGTTTTTTCACCATTTCTTTACAATAATTTCCATCTCTTTTAAATAAATATTTGAATTCTTAACCAAATTCCAAAACAAAAACACGTTTGTTAAAAACTAAGACTCCGTTTGATAACCATTTGGTTTTTGAAAATTATACTTGTTTTCTCTCAACTTTCTTACCATGGTTTTCATCTTTGTTAAGGAGATAATAAAGTTCTTAGCCAAATTCCAAAAACAAAAACAAGTGTTTGGAAACTACTTTTTTTTTTTTTTTTTCTTCAAAATTTGACATGATTTTTATAAACATGGGAAGGATCTTGGTAACAAACCAAAGAAATGTATAGATGAAAGAGTGTTTATATGCTTAATTTTCAAAAATCAAATACCACAAATAAAAATGTTATCAATAGGGTCTAAATTTTTTTGTCTTTAAATTTGATTTGAATTCTGAAAACATTTGTTAAAAGTCGATAACAAAACAAAGGACCGAATAGGTGAAAGCAGTGTTTATAAAATACTAACGACTTTTTATTTATGAGTTTAACATGTGGAGTGGGGAAATTTGAACCTCTAACCTTTTGGTCGAAGGTATATATCTAAAACAATTGATTTATATTTAAGCGGCTAATGGTGAACTTTCGAATTTGGTGTGTACCTCCGCATATTTAACATTTTATTTTGTCAAACTTTGGACCGCAGAGTTACGTGCTTAAAAATTCAATCTTTCATTTTCATGTTCTCATGTGGTCCTTGGTTATGCAAAAGGCTAACTAGGCCACTAGCTTTTGTGCATTCTATTTCTAATGCACCAATGTTTATTTTATTCTTTTATTTTATTAGATAAATGTCAATTACTACTGAACTATGTTCATGTAACCTAAAAAAAAGATCAATTTATCTTATAAACAAAATCAATTTATACACTTGAATTTTGAGAATTGTATTAGCTAAAACTCGAAACTAATAACTGTATCAATTTAAATTCTAAATTTTCATAATTGAATCTATTTAGATCATCACCAAGTGATTAACAGTTCATGTCATTTTCATTGAGTGAATTGTGTTAACTTTGATGAAAATTTATAAGAAACTAGTAAATACATATTAAATGAATGGATGATATGGACAGTATATCTAAAAAAAAAAGTTGATGAGACTAAGTGAATTTCTCGAAAAAAATTATTATTCTTAGCATTTTTTTTTCAACACGTGGAGGTGGAGATTCGAATCAAAGACTATAGAATTAGAAAACTAATCGTGGACGGCCCAGACATAAACTCTTGACAAAAAGATCAAAGATTCGAAGTCTTGTCTTCACTTTTGAACTAAAACAACAAACAAATAAGTAGAATTCATGTTATTTAATTTATTCTTTTTATTGAATTTCATCCACTTGCATCCCAATTGAAACTGAATCTTTCAAGCTGTTAAAAGAGAATCGAGTTCTGAGTTCTCAACACTTGAGAATAAAAAACGCATTTTCCTTCTTCCTTTTCTTTTTATTTAGACCCCGTTTGATAACCATTTCAGTTTTTGGTTTTTGGTTTTTGGTTTTTTGTTTTTGGTTTTTGGTTTTTTGTTTTTTAAAAACAAAAACCACATATGTTTGATAACTGTTTTTTGTTTTCTGTTTTTAAAAACTACTTTTTTTTTTTTTTTGAAATTTACTTATAATTTCAAAATCGTTTTTAAAAAACAGAAAACAAAAAACAGAAATGGTTATCAAACACCCCTGTTTTTTATAAATGAAAAACAAAAACAGAAAACAAAAAACGAAATGGTTATCAAACGACCCTTTAATTATCCAATTTTCTAAGTTTTAGAATTAAAATAGATATTTAGGAACTTCATGGATCAAACTAGAATAGTCTTAACAATGAAAATTGAACTTTCATTTATTCTTTTCTGGTCTTTTACTTTCTCTTTCTTTACTGGTCTTTTATTTTATTTGAAAAGAGAAATAAACTGTAAAAAAGAAAATTCTCTCACCAATATGAGCATAGCTTAACAATTTAAACATCTCTGTTTTTTGTAGGGATGGTAAGTATCACGTGAAATGCATTGTTAATTTCTTTGTTGCATATTAAGATATTCTATGAAGGTGAACTTTATAAAAGGACAAGACATTCCAAATGGAATCTTTAAGGTTTATTCCAATCTTTTAATCTTAAAATACAATTCCAAATTTTATATGGTTCAAAACTTCAAATTCTTCCCCATGGAAAAGAATGGATTTACCTTTTAACTTTTACCTTTTCTAATCCCTTTTTGTTAGTAGGAGGAAAGAGAAATTTTGACTTTCTTATGAGCTAGATGCGGAGATAACAATTTCATTTTTAGTTTTCTGTTTTAAAAATTTTATGTATGTATTCTTGTAATTCTTTTGATATATTTTTTTACCTTTCTTAAAACACATTTGGATTCTCAATCCATTTAAAAAATAAAAACAAAATTTTGAAAATTATTTTATCTATTAATTTATTATAACTTAGATGTCGAAAATGTTTTCAAAAAGTAAATAACAAACTAAGAAATACATAAATGAAAGTAGTGTTTATAATTAAGTTTAATTTAAAAAAAACAAAATAGTTATCAAACCAAATTTATATATTTTTAATTTACTTTTATATCTTATTTCAATATAAAGAGCTAAATATATAATTTTATTTTATATCTTATTTCAAAACGTGCTAAATTTAGCTCGTTTAATAATTTGCTACTAGCAATATGCAATTTTAACGCATTACACATATAAATTAAGGTACATAAAAAGGAGTCAACCAGAGCATAACTCAACTCACATAAAGCTTGTATTCTCGACCAAAATGTTCAGAGGTTTAAATCTTTCTTCTCACATTTGGTAGAAAAATAGATACAAAAAAGGGAATAAATGAACTTTTAAGAAATAAAATGCATGTAGCATTCCCTAAAAATCCTATTTTAAGTGTGAGAAGAAAAGATGAATTTTGTGTCATTTTTCTAAGTTTATCACAAAAGTCACAAAGTTTTTGACAAATGTTGGACTTACATATCATTTCTAATACATTTAATTTCATAAAAAGGGAAAGAATAGGGAGAAAGTTTGGTGAGATTAGGTTAATGTTCAATGTACCTTACTTTAGAATGTTTAATATTCCAAAAGTCCATCTTTTTCCACCAACCGCTATATAAGTTGTTTGTTTGGAATTTTATAAGTACCTAACAAAAAGAAATGATATGTTGTTTTAAGAAATTTAGACATTTGAATGTCTTTGTCATCTTTTATCAATGCCATAAAAGAGACCGAGAAAAAGTACCAAATGAATTAATCTTTTATGTGAAGTACAAATACAAAAGTGATTTGGAATGGAAGAGTTTGTTGATCAAAACTTTACGATAGTTATGTTAAAGAGAAGAAAGCACATGTGTAAAGAAATTAATGTTGACTAGTCCTGAAACTCTCCCCTTGGCCTCTTGGTCAGGAGGTCAGGCTTTATGCCAGTTGAGCCAAAAATCTTCTTATTCATGTGAATGTTGTATATATCCAAAATTACAATCACAAAAATAATTGCATTTGTGTTGGCACTATATTGAATGCATGAACTCAAGACATTTACTAATAGGAAAGCATAAAGATACTCATGATGCCATTGTATAAATTTAGGGATTACCAAAGAAAAAAAAAACATTTGAGCAAAACTTTATCCATTACACTATCAAAAGCCAAAAGACACATTTTCAAATAATCAAGTCATTTAATTAATTTATTTTTTTTTTATTTCTTAAGACTTTGAAAGTAAACAAATATAAACTGTGATAGATTCGGCCAACTTGAGTATGACATAGTTGATTAAAATATATATTCTTTATCAAGAGTTCATTTGAATCCTTTCACCTTTAATTGTTGTTGAAGTTAAAAAAAAAAACAAAAAAAAGATTAAAAATACCATTTTGGTCTCCATATTTTGGATCTTATTCCATTTTAATCTCCACACTTTTCAATAAATCTTATAATGAGCCATTATTGTTATTTTGAAGTTAATTTTTATTGAAATTGATAAAATAATAAGAATATATATATTTTTTTGAACAAGGAAACTTCATTAACTATAAAAGAACCGGTACAACTAACTCTTCCTCAATAACTAAGGCAATCCACGAAGGGAAACAACCTTCCCTCCACAAAAAATTCTCTTTCGGCATAGAAGGGCCACAAAAACTACCAAAACCCACCCTACCATCGACAGCCGCTCTGGAAAGCTCAGAGATCGCCTCCGGTGCAAAGCCAGCTGCCGCCCGCACGAGAGAATGTGCGGTTTTGTTTCCGCCCCTAGGGCACTTTGAGAATCGGAGAACTCCTGCCGACGATGCAAGAGCTTCCATCTCGTCCAGCAAGAATTTGGTTTCGGAGAGGTCTTTAATCTCGAAATTCAGCGCTTTAATCACCTCCAAGGCATCGACTTCAACGATCAGTGGTCGCTTCACTTCACGATCCGCCTCCCGGTACGCCTTTAAACCATCTCTAATTGCCATGACTTCAAGCATTTTAATCGGCCACTTCCTGCAAATTTCCTTGCAACCAAATTCCACTGGAGATTCTATGGAATCACGGACGATCCAGCTCACCCCTCCCCTAGCCTTAGCCGAATTCCAAGAAGCATCAAAGTTAAGCTTTAGGCAATTTGATGGGGGGGGGGGGCAACCATCTCTCCTGATTCAAGAGGCTCTTCCCGTTGCGATCAATCAGGTTCCCACTCTTTCTCTTCCGCTGCTCTGCCAAACTCTTTTTGATAAATCTAATAATTTTCATTCCAAAGAAGACACAATGTGAATATTGTTCCAAAATTTATTATAAATGAAAGACTGAGACTATTGTTTTCGAAAAGTTAATTGTAAATTATCAGTAGAGACTAATTTTAAAGTTTATTAAAAATATGATGGACTAAATTTAGACTAAAATAGAATAATACAAAAAAAGGACCATATAGGTATTTTAAGTTTTTAACCCTATATAATAGATTCTCTTTAGTGAGGTGACCAATCCCAATACCCAAAATGCCAATTTTACCCTCCAACCTCTTTCCATTTTTTCCCTACTAATAACAAAAAGGAACCTTTAAAAAGAAAGAAAAAAAAAAGAAAAAGAAAAAGAAAAAGAAAAAACAGAAAACTTTTTTCTGATATTCTCTTCAGTTTAGCTTGAACTTGAACTTGTATAAATTTGTTCTCCATTTCCAAACCTTCCTTCTTCAGCGATCTCAACACTCTGTTCTTTCCCTCTCCTTTTGATTTACTCTTCTTCTCAGATTTCTTGTATGGTCATGGCGAAATCTATTCTTGTCACCGGTGGCGCTGGCTACATTGGAAGCCACACTGTTCTTCAGCTCCTCCTCGGCGGTTACCGGACCGTCATCGTCGATAACTTGGATAATTCCTCTGAAATTGCTGTTCGTCGAGTCAAGGAGCTCGCCGGTGATCACGGCAAAAACCTTTCGTTTCATAAGGTTTCCGTTTCGCTGCTGATTTTGTTACTTTTTTGTCTTTATGTTTACTAACTGAAACGGATCTTCATTTTCTCGCTTTGTTTTTGATGCGTTGTTTGTTAATTTTTCGTGTTTAGTTTCCCTTTTGGAACTCTTGATTGATTCTGTTTTCCTTTCTGGTTCCGCTTCCCTTTTTCGTTTTATTGTGATGGGGTACGTTCGTTTCTAAATTCATTCAGCTTTTTGGAATTTCTGTTTTCCCCTGATCCTTCTGGTGTTTTGTTAAATCCTGATGATTTCAAAGATGTTATTTGCTCATTTTTGGTTGTCTCCCCCCTCAATTATGATTTTGTACTTGTGATGTTTGAAGCTGCTTTTTGAAATTGAGACGAATCATCTTCTCTGTTGCTGAAAATGTTTGTTTCCTATTTGGATAACTTTTGATCATTCTACAATTTTTGTTATATTTTGGACATATAATGCGGCAAAACCTTTGTTAGATGCATTTATGAAGTCATAAACATGTATTTTCTCCCTTCAACGCTAAATTTTGGTTCATATACTGGTTTAACTCTGCATTTGTTTGATGAGAATCGTAAATTTTTCAACTACAGCTGGATCTCCGGGACAAACGGGCTTTGGAGAAGGTGTTTGCTTCAACACCGTAAGGACCTGCTCTGCTCTTGAACAGTTTTGTTGGATAGGAAAATAGAGATTCATTTAGTCAATATCACTTTTGCATGAATTTTCCTTAGAACTCATGTTAAATGTGAGCTTTATTCTTGTTTTGATTAAGTAAATTGGTAAAAGAGGTGCCGAAGGGGCTCCACCGTACACATGAGGCACACAAGTAAGGTTCAATGCTTATTGCTTAGCGTTCTCACCGTGGAATTTGTACGATTAAGTGGGGGTCTTTATTTAATCTCCTGCCACTCTAAAATGTCTTCAAATACAGCACGTTGATCATTTAGGCAATCATATTAATTGGCAAGTTATGAATAGAACAATCTTTGAATTTCATCTACACGAAGTAAGTTTTCATATTTGTATTTGTATTTTAATATTGGTGTTTGATTTTTTACATGTATTGACATGGCTAATGAGCCTTCGTAATTCTTAGTTAATCAATCCTCATCGCAGATTTGATGCTGTTATTCACTTTGCTGGACTGAAAGCAGTTGGTGAAAGTGTACAGAAACCATTGCTTTACTATGACAACAACTTAGTTGGCACAATTACATTATTGGAAGTCATGGCGGCCCATGGGTGTAAAAAGGTGTTTTTTCCTATTTCATTGCTAGTAGAAATATTGTTCTACAGGTATTAATTGAAAACAAATGTTTTCTGAGGTTATTGTTGAATATGCAAGGTTGACCTTTTCTTTTCTCTTACATTTAAGTTGCTGCTCATCTATAAAATTAATTACAGTATAAATTTGGTACCTTTAGTTCAAGAATACATTCTAGCTTTATTTAGGGAAAAAGTTTGGACATTCCTCGATCTTACCCCAACATGCATCTTGTCCACAAAATTCTAAACGGTGTAGCAGCTCTGTACTACAAACAGTGAAAAGCATATGACTTTTCTGGATTAAGCATATGTCTTTATTCTGATTTCTTACTTTTTCTGTGTAATTATCTTCATAATTTTTTTTTGATATTTCAGCTTGTCTTCTCATCTTCAGCCACCGTTTATGGTTGGCCAAAGGAGGTACCATGTACAGAAGAATTCCCTCTCTCTGCAGCAAACCCATATGGACGAACCAAGGTATACATGTCCCATTATTTAATGCGTACTGTAGTTGGTCATTAATTATGTCTAAGATCTAACTGCTGACTATCATAAAAAAGAAATTATCGCATCAATTCACTTTTGCACCGTTGCTGTTTTCTTGTTTTCTTGGTATTGAGTGGTAACATGTGGTTTTGATTCTCTTTCAGCTTTTCATAGAAGAAATCTGTCGTGATATATACCGTTCAGACTCTGAATGGAAAATCATATTGCTAAGGTATTTCAATCCAGTGGGTGCACACCCCAGTGGTTATATTGGTGAGGATCCCCGTGGAATCCCAAACAACCTCATGCCCTTCGTACAGCAAGTTGCTGTTGGCAGGCGTCCTGCCTTGACAGTCTTCGGAACCGACTATTCAACAAAAGATGGAACTGGAGTGAGTTGATTTTAGTAACACTAGAATCATGCTGTTTGCATGATTGCTGGTTTCTCATGCTATACTAGATTTGCTTAGTCTGAAACTTCCAATAATTCTCTCTTCCCAATGTATATCCACAAATGAAATTTATGGAGAAAGATGATCATTAAAAAATCTAATGTCCTTTGCAGGTACGTGATTATATTCATGTTGTTGATTTAGCTGATGGACACATTGCTGCAGTGCGCAAGTTGGATGCGGCTGGCATAGGTAATATACTCTGTCTCAGGCTCTTTGCTTCTGGTAGTAAGTAGTAGATTTCCCAGCTTTATTAGTTGTTATTTATGTTTAAGATCCATTATGAAGGATGCTTGGATTATTTTCGCCAAATTTATATCTTGAGCTCTGATAATGTTCATAATGCCGTGAGAACACTGTGGACTCTATAATAAGGCAAATTCCTTCATTACATGATAGAATAATGAGTCAGTTTGTAAACGAAGTTTTAGGTTAAAGAAAACACATCTCAGGATCATTATTTGGTGGCCTAAAATTTTGGCAATTGCCTAGTTAAATTATACAACTTTGGGGCACTAAGTTGTTATTTGCTCACGAGGGAATTTGTTTGTGTTCAATTTTTCTTGTATCTCTCTGTTTTTCTTCTTTCAGGATTTTTCTTTTTATTGTAATCAAAACAGCTAATACTATGACAAGTGAAACTTAAAGCATTCAAGAGCTTGAACGGTATATGTCATGACAGGTTGTGAAGTTTACAATTTGGGCACTGGAAAGGGTACATCAGTTTTGGAGATGGTTTCAGCTTTTGAAAAGGCATCTGGAAAGGTAGTTTTGCCTCTATTTCATTTGCACTTATTGCTGAGAAACTCGATCTCTTTAGGTAGGTAGAATTAAGGGTGTTTTTAGTTATAAGTAATGTACTCCTTGTTTCAATGCTGTTCTCTGATTATTGTAAGATCACTAGGCTTAATAGAAATGACAATAATGGGATTTATATCTAGGATTTTAGTTTTCAGATTAGAGATTCTACTACGATTCCAAATACAAGCATGGATGTATCCAAGGAAAGTTTGATGATGGAACCTCAAATAACCTATCCTCATCTACAACAGAGTCATCACTGACATTTTCGCCACGAGCACAAATAACTAATTTCTTTCTTACTGCATTATAGAATTTAGTTGTTCTTGTCCACTGGAAATCCCTAAAACTTTTCAAGTGTTTGAATGTTTCTTTATTCCATCATGGCTCTCCTTCACCTCCCATCTGAATTCACTGGTTAATTTCTCTGTTCCAGAAAATCCCCCTTGTGATGTCTGCACGCCGACCTGGTGATGCTGAAGTCGTCTACGCATCGACAAACAAAGCAGAAAAGGAGTTGAACTGGAAGTACGTCTCACTGTTGTTTTATGGTTTCCTTTTAGATTATCTATATTTACGTTCACCAGCTATTTCCTATATGTCATGTCAAGTGGGTTTATCTTGCTTTCACAAAATTAACTTTTACTGGCCCATCAAAAACACCGGATGAAAGTACTGCTCTATCAATTTATTTTCCTCAGTCAAGCAGACATGGAATGCTGTACCGAACTTCCTTACAAGACGTTTCTCATAACCGAAGTTCCATGTCTTGAATACAATGTTAAAATTAGTAGCGAGGATGAATGCATCATTGAACACTCGAATCTGACCGGATAGTTCTGAGTCGTTATGCTTCTCGATAGTTCGGTGTTATCGAAAAGATCATCTTACAGTTTCATTTGTGAATGCAGAGCTAAATATGGAATCGACGAGATGTGCAAGGATCAGTGGAACTGGGCCAGCAAGAATCCTTATGGCTATGAATCTCCAAGCTCCAACTGATGGCTTACTCTTAGGGCTATCTCTTAACCCTACACGCTTTTGCATTACTCTTACTTCTCCTCTTAGATGTATTCAATGTTTATGCTACATAAACTTCTCGGCCAAAGTTAGTTGGTCATCGCTGAGATATCGATGTTTTGAAGCGTATTTAATAAAAAAGCTCCTTTGCTTCTTTATTATTAGTTCCGAACTTCGAATTAGGAGTCCAATTGAAAACAAAACTGAAACAAGTCGGTCACTTTTGTTTAGCCTTACAACATTCAAACCGAGTTAGTCCATTGATTTGGTTCAGTCTTTGGTCGGTTTCATCTTGAAACTATAGATGGTTTGTGTGATCTAAAGACAAACAAGCCATGACTATGAAACTAAATGATGGCATCCCAAAAGAGGCAATGAACTGCCGTTGAGAGTGGTGGAATGGTTCAAATTTGAATTTGAATGAGTATGGATTAGCTATGACTTTGATCGAAAAAAAATGGTATATTGGTGATTACAAAAGAATCCAAACAGAGCGTGTGTGTTAAAGAAACTCAAAACCAAGCGATAATCTCAAAGCTAATGAATGAAAAGAGGGCTTTTTGAAGAGAGTGGTGGAGCCCTCCAACGGTTCAAAATATTTGAATTGTGTTTTGTCGTTGCCTTCAAATGCCATGAGGTCCACTCAGATTGGGGTTTGGAAATTCAAACAGTTTTGAATCTTCTAATGGTGTGAATATGAGAACTTAGCTCGTCTTAGCTCTGGCGGCATAAATAATGGTTAGTTTATGAACTAAAATTGTAATTTTAAAAGAGATGAATATAAACTTCAAAGTTCAGGACTAAATTTGTAGTTTCATCTTTTAATTTTAAACATGAGAAAAGTAAGATTTTTTTTTTTTTTTTTTTTTTTGAGACAAAGAACAAGATAGAATCCAACCAACAAAATGTAAAGTCCAAAAACTAAGCAGACAGCCAAACAATTATATCCAATTCAGCTAGCTTCTCAATTCCCCAATCATCTTGACTTCAATCCAGCTACTAGATACTAAATAATTCAACTTACCATTACCAAATAGTTGAAATTTTAAAGGAACGTTCCACCTTTATAAAGTCTTAGAATTGACAAACATAGTTATGCACTTATGCTTTGATTTTCTTCTTATTATTATATTATTATTTGACAACATGAGGGATGGAGAATTTGAACCCCAAACCTTTTGGTCATTAACCAAAGTGAGCATAGTTCATCAGTAATTGATATGTACCCTCGACCAAGAGATCAGAGGTTCAAATCCCTCACCCCAATTGTTGTTGAACTAAAAAAAAAAAAAAACTCGTCATTAGTTTATGTCAGTTAAACTATGTTGTTGGTTAGTTATGTTTAGATTGACTATGAGTTTATGGTTCGTAAAAGTTAATATACAGATGAGTTCTCACTATCCTAATTTTATGTAACATGAGTTATGTTACCATTTTGTGTAAGATTAAGAAAACAATTGTTCTGACTGTTAAAAAAACGAAATTTGGAATTAAAAAATTTATTACTTTCAATTTCGAGCTACATTAGTCCAACACACCAGCTGACTCATAGTATTCAACTTGAATTGAAGAAATAACCAAATACACAATATTTACGATGTCATCAATTAATTTTAGAAATTTAGATCTAAATTTTGTCTTTTTAATAATGCATAATGTTTCCTTTATTTAAGCTATTCTCAAAAATTACAATTTATTTTTTCTAAAGAGAGTAACTTATCCTAAAGAGTTAATAAGTTTGAGTCCAACGAATCTGAGGTACGAAGATTTGTAATATTTAAGAATAAAGAATTTTTCAAAAAAAAAAAAAAAAAAGAATAAAGAAAAAAAAATGAAATTCCTCATTTAAAAAATAAAAAATAAAAAAAGAAATTTCTCAAGTTAAGGAATTAAAAAAAAAAAAAAAAAAAAAAAAAAAAAAAAAAAATAGTGTGCGTTACAAATTCTGTAGTATAAAAGTCGAGCCGTGTGCTTCCACCGCCACTCCATTTTTCCTCTTTCCATTTCCAATTTCTTCAAACCCGATTCTCTCTCTCTCTCTCTCTGCCGTTTGGCGTCTGCCTGAGATCTCGGATTTTGAATTTTTTTCATACATCGTCGTTGCCTCGATCGGTCGTCGGATCGAGGCGATCTGATCTGACTTCCTGTTGACGCCGTTGGATCTTTGATTTCTAAAAATGGAGAATCTGATCTCTCTCGTTAACAAAATTCAGAGGGCCTGTACGGCTCTTGGTGACCATGGCGAAGCTAGCGCATTGCCTACTCTCTGGGACTCCTTGCCGGCTATCGCCGTCGTCGGTGGCCAAGTCTGTTCCGATCTCTCCTCTCTCTTCTTTTTACCTTACTGTTTCATCTTAACTGTGCTTGCTCCCGTCTGATCAATACTACTTTAGCGATCTGAGCTGATGGTGGAGATTTTGGATTGAGATCTTCTTGCTCTTTCTTTATACTTCAATTTTTTGTCGTTTGGAATGGATGAAGAGTTTTACTGCGTGAATCGTTAGTGCGGAGGTTTTTGTTGCTCAATCTATATTAGACATGGAGGTTTTTGTAACTAAATCGATTCATTTTTGGTTTTACAATCGTGCTTATTCTGTGGATCCATGTAGTTAGTCAAAAGTTCAGCTCTAGTTTAGCACGGATGCGTTCTGTTGGGTATTGGTGTTAATAGTTTCGAAACTATAAAAATTATTTAGGCTGTCAAGGATAGTAGTACAAGCATGGTGTCGACGCGATAATTAGTTAAAAGCTTTTCATGATCTTTTTCTTATTAACTGGACGTCCCATGTGTTGCTATATGCCGACATAGCTTTAGAGAGCTATAGCTCCCAATCCATAGCCAAGCAGAAATAACCGTTCTCGTTTTTCTACCTTCACAGAGTTCGGGCAAGTCTTCAGTTTTAGAGAGCATTGTCGGCAAGGATTTCTTACCTCGTGGATCTGGTAATGAATTGATAACCAAGACTGTTGACGAGTAAAATATACTGCTGCAATTTTTGGCTAAATAGGATGATGTGCAAAATGTTTTACAGGTATTGTTACTAGGCGTCCTCTTGTCTTGCAACTTCATAAAATTGATGAAGGAAGCAGAGAGTATGCTGAATTTCTCCACCTTCCCAGGAAAAAATTTACTGATTTTGGTAAATTTCTTTATATTTACCTTTTTTTTTTTTTTTTTTTTTTTGTCGGGTTAGACACAAAGCTTTGCTACTAAGTAAAAAGAGGATGCAGTATGAATACTAGGGATGAGATTCCTCCTTCAGATAAATACTGAATGATTAGATTCCATTTCATTGTGTATTGAAAGGAGAGGTTCATGTCACAAGTGTTGGTAGAACCTAATGTCAAAGTCCTCAAGTTTGTTTTTAAAGTTCCCTCTATTGGGCTCCAACCAAATTACTTGTAAAAATATTTGGATTGCACCTTCTAGCAAGAAGTCGTTTTAAGTCTTTTAAAGCTCCCAACCAATAGAATCATCAATCAATGACAAAGAAGCTGTTTGGTACTCAGCTCAGTTTTAAAGTTCTCGGGAAAGTTTGAGCCACAATAGTCAGGCGTGAAGAAAGTGATGTGAGAATAATAGAGTGATGGATTTTCTTCTCTATGCAAAATGCAGCATTTAAGGGGGACTGACTGGTAATGATGGGATCAATTCATTTGCAGAAGATCATGAGTACAGAGTACTACATGATGTATTTCTCGATACTGATGATTTAATGCATTCTCCTTGAGGAATTTTCATACTTTTATGATTTGAACTAGGAAAAGTCTTGGATAATGAGTTGTGGGGACAAATTGGTTGGGAATGTTTCTGTGGATACACTTTTGAACAAGGATGAAAAAATATATAAATGATTTGTTTATCTAACTTTTGTCTTATTGCATGGTCAACTATGTTTTTGCAGTTGCTGTCAGGAAGGAGATTCAAGATGAGACTGATCGAGAGACTGGTCGTTCTAAACAAATTTCCAGTGTCCCAATTCATCTTAGTATATATTCTCCCAATGGTAGGACAAGTATTTGATTTGTATTTTTTAATACATCTTTTGCAACATCTTGTGTGGTATAGTATGAATTTTCTTTTTTGTATTAATGGTTAACTGACTTTCCTTCGTCAAAGACTTGTTTCAATCTAGCAGAAAAATTTTGCTAATATTTCTTCATGAAGTTGCGTGGTTGCAACCACAATGCCCTAAAAAATTGTATTCCAATCAGTACATTTTATGTAATAGATTTGTCCTTCTTGGTGTAGTGTTTTGAGATTTGGGGGTGGTTTGTTGTTTTGAAAACCATTTTTTATATTTATTTTCTAAATTGTTTTGAAAATGCATCCTGGGAATATTTAGCAGATATTAACGTTGCTATAATTTTTTACTGAGAATATTAAGAGTAGACACATTAGTATTCATACACCTTCCTCGTATCTTCTCAGTTCTCATATATTCTCTGTATTTTTCAAATCTTGGCAGTTGTAAACTTGACACTTATTGATCTTCCTGGGCTTACGAAAGTAGCTGTCGGTAAGTCATTTTTGTCTCTACAATCTTGCTTGAAAGTTGTACATGAGTAATTTTATCTGATTTGTCCATCCATGGAAATTAATGCCCATTTATCAAACGTCATTGAGAACCTTTCCTAGTTCATGTTTTCCTTGGAAACTTTAGATCAGTGAAGAAAGATCGACTTATTTGGCTTTCTTTTTCTCCTTTTTCTACTATGGTTTAATTTTGTTATCTTAGCAATTACTTGGCTGACAACTTATGTATTCTCTTGTGGAATTCAGAGGGGCAACCAGAAAGTATTGTTCAAGAAATTGAGATGATGGTTCGCTCCTATATTGAAAAGGTAAGATTCAACTAATAGTGGATGCTCATTTGATTTTAATCATCGATAGTCGTTATCCACATGAATTTTCATTTCTTGAAAAGTAGGGTACTTTTTTCTTTTTTCTTTTTTCTTTTTTTGAGGAAATTGAGTGAGATTTGCTTATTTTTTGTACAGTCCATTAGATGATGAGTCGACAATTTTGATTTCTACTTTTTTGGAGGGAAATTAGTCGCTTAACTTTTGTCTATTACCCTTCTGGCGGAAGAACTTATGTCTTAACCCCATCTGTGATGCTGCTACATATGCTTTGTAACTTTAAACAATGTTTGGTTATACTTCCATTGTTAGTATAAGGGTGAAATTTCATTCTGCTTATTATTTTATTTACCATGCTCTTATGCAGCCTAACTGTATTATACTTGCAATTTCACCTGCCAATCAAGATTTGGCCACATCTGATGCAATTAAAATCTCTCGTGAAGTTGATCCTACTGGTAACTCCAACATTTTAAAGTTGTTTGTCATAAGCCATTGCTTTTTTTGTTAAAAAAAAAAAATCATTTTGCATGCTTTATATTCACTTATTTCTCATTGTTGTTTTCTCAAATCTTCTTACAAGGAGTAAAACTGTTATAGGGTATTTTAACCCTTTGCTATATTTCTCTTAGGGGAGAGGACTCTTGGTGTGTTGACCAAGATTGATCTCATGGATAAGGGAACCGATGCCGTCGATGTAAGTTTCTTTAACTCCCTCAGGTTTAAACATAAAGTAATTATTAAAGCCCCTTTCTAAGAACAGTAAGTAAAAATTGAAGAGGTTCCTTTTTGCCTCTTCAGATGTTATTTGAATATCTTTCCCCTCGATTTGATGGATGTGTAATTCACCTTTTGTATCATGTATCCTAAATCGAATTCTTTGCATTACTCAGATATTGGAAGGCAAAGCTTACAGGCTAAAGTTTCCTTGGGTTGGTGTTGTGAATCGTTCACAAGCAGACATCAACAAAAATGTTGACATGATTGCAGCTAGGCGTAGGGAGCGTGAATATTTTTCTAACACTCCAGAATACAAGCACCTCGCTCATAGAATGGGCTCTGAGCATCTAGCAAAGGTCCTTTCAAAGGTAAGCTTACATTTTGGTTCATCTATTCTCCTTTTTCCCCCCCTTGGAATTGTGTAAAGTGGCATATTGTGGCTATTAATGTTTGACTTCTTGTAATTGCAATTTTAATCTCAGCATCTAGAAACGGTAATCAAGTCCAAAATCCCTGGCATTCAAAGCCTTATCAACAAGACCATTTCTGAACTTGAATCGGAACTAAGCCGTCTTGGAAGGCCTGTTGCAAATGACGCTGGAGTAAGTTTCCTTGAAGTTCAATGGCTACCTCTAGTCTATTGGCCCTAACCTATCTTTTAGGGTTCATTTTTATTGTTTTAGTTTTACCTGGTCAGTGCTGGATATGTGCTTTAGGTTCAGTAAAATGGTTGTGGGTTGTTAGTGTAAGTTCTTTCAATTACCTTCTCTTATGTTGACATTTTATTGTCTTTTGTTTGCTCATTGCAGGGAAAACTATACATGATTATGGAGATTTGTCGTGCTTTTGATCAGAATTTTAAAGAACACCTCGATGGCGTGTATGTCTATGTTTCTCTTGTTCTCTTTTGTTTTATGCAATGCAGTGCTTCCTCAATGACCTTTCTATGTTTCCTAAGCAATTCTATATCCTGATTTCTCTACAGGCGTCCTGGTGGTGATAAAATTTACAATGTCTTCGATGACCAACTTCCTGCTGCTCTGAAGAGGTTGCAGTTTGACAGGCAACTGTCAATGGAAAATGTGAAGAAGCTTATTACTGAAGCAGATGGATATCAACCTCATTTAATAGCTCCCGAACAAGGATATCGTCGTCTTATTGAATCTACTTTAGTTACTATAAGGGGCCCAGCTGAGGCATGTGTTGATGCGGTATGTACAGAACAACTTGGAATTACTTTGGAATGAATGAGTTTATGCTTTACTTACTGAAATATCGATGCATGAGGTAGGGGAGTTAAACACTTGTTGTATCAGATCACTGTTCACTGCCATGGTTAATCTGTTGGATACTCATTATACTTCATGTATTATTTTTTTTTTTTTCTCTAATTTCAGGTTCATTCCATATTGAAGGATCTGGTCCACAAAGCTATGGGCGAAACTCTAGTATGTTCTTCTACCTTGCATATGATACACTTAAACAGAACCATGTTCCAGACTTTTCTAGTCTGTGTCATGCTTCACTGTTGATCTGGTGGTCTCCAACTTACAGTTTTGCATAGAATTTGGTTGATTTACATATTTTGTCCTTTCTCACAAAAAATATTTGTTCATGAGAAGCGCTTTGTCTTAAAGAAGAGCTTTTTTTAACCTTACTATTCACTCGTGGAAGAAAAGGTCAAACGATATGTAGTGAACTTTTCATCATCTGCAATATTTTTTATTTTATTCTTGTTACTTCCTAGATTGGTTTTTTCAGGGAAGATTCTTTCCTCCCGTCCTTTGTTATAATATATTTATTGTTTGAGCTAGATTGAAGTTATAATTTTTTTTCACATTTGATTTGAGCTGCTTAATAAGAGTCGGAGCCCACCATCTTTAATTTTCATTCCTATCTTCGTTTATAAGATTATGTTTTTCATTTGAATCTTGTGTATAAGTGTTCTTTTGCTGATTTCAGGAATTAAAGCAGTATCCTGGTCTAAGAGTGGAAGTAGGAAATGCAGCTATTGAATCACTTGAAAGAATGAGGGAGCAAAGCAAGAAAGCATCACTTCAGCTTGTAGATATGGAGTGCAGTTACCTGACAGTTGATTTCTTCCGGAAGCTTCCTCAAGATATTGAAAAGGGAGGCAACCCTACACATTCAATTTTTGACCGATACAATGACTCGTATCTAAGGCGTGTTGGTAGGTCTTCAACTATATAATTGAACTTTTTTACCATCTAATTTTTTGTGTCTACACATTCTATATTCTTATCTAAGGCATGTTTGATTAGTACTCAGCCTTGTTTGTCCCACGTCGTTTTTTTACATTTTTCAACTTCCTGTCTTGTTGAATATGTTCAAGAGGGTATAATATAATATATTAACCAAATGTATTTTCTTTTTGCGTATATAGGAACTACGGTGCTATCTTATGTCCATATGGTTTGTGCGAGCTTACGGAACTCGATTCCGAAGTCCATTGTTTATTGTCAAGTACGAGAGGCCAAAAGAAGCCTCCTTGACCACTTCTTCACTGACTTGGGTAAACTAGAGGTACATAATCCCCTCTTCCCATATGAAACATCTAAAGTTTGCCTCTCTCAACCCAAATCACATATTTGCTATTTCCTATGCAGCAAAAGCGCCTATCGTCATTATTGAACGAGGACCCAGCAATCATGGAGCGGCGTACTGCCCTAGCGAAGAGGCTCGAGTTATACAGAAGTGCACAAGCAGAAATCGACACCGTTGCTTGGTCAAAGTAAGATTGTATCATGTATAATATCTTGTTCTGTATTTGGAATCTGGGAGGGAAGATGGCAGCACAATTCTTTCATTCATACATTGCGGGGAAGAAGGTTAGCTGGAAAGCCGATTTTGTTGTATTCAGTTTCCGACTCTATATAAAGAAGTGATTTTCGCCATCTTTCGACCCTTGGTGATATGGATATCGATATCTAGGTTACAAGTACACAATATTATATGAAGAAATACCTGTATTTTTTTTTTCCCCTTGTTTTGAATTACTTTGTGCTGTTTATCTGGGAAACTTTTATCTTAGATCTGAGATGCCTCTACCAAGAAAGTTGGGAGTCAAAAAACAGGAGAATCTTCTTTTTTTGGAGCACAGATTTGGAGATTTTGGAGATGGATCTGATGGCTGAAATACACTCAGAAAAGGTAAGCAAAGCAAAAATTTAGGCCTAAAATGCTTTCTCCAATTGGCTATGTGCCAAAGGTTTGGGCAAGAAAATGATTTTCTTCCTAATATGAATTTTTATCCAAGTAAATTGTACTTTTACTTTTGGATTTAACTTTTCTCTTTTTTTTTTTTTTTTTTTTTTTTGGAAGAATGGAGTGAACTTTTCATTAATTCTATGAATATGTTGTCGCGTCATGGGGGGAATATTTATATGAATGCTTTTCCTTTTTAAAAGAAAATAAATAAATATTTAGATGGATGTTGAAAAGTGAAAAGGTGTATGTTTTATACCATTCTTTAGTATGTTACCTCTAGTTTCTCCTTTTTCATTTTTAATAACTAGTAAAGGCAAGTGCATAGGCAGGGATAAGATCCATGGATCTCCGATCGTGAACCATATCCCATCATTGAGGATAACAATTTAGGTAGTCTTGATGGATGTAGTGTGATGGATCCAGATGGATCCTAAGTCTCCCTTCTATTGCATAAGCTAAAAGAGTTGCGGGTCTTTGTGGCTGTTTGAGTGGTAGCTTACGCTCAAAACTCCTCAGACATAAGTCCTAGTCGTTATGCACGGAAAATTTATTTCTAAAAAAAAAAACTTTGTATTTCGTTTTCTTTCTTTGTAATTTTACATGAAATTACATCTTTTTTATTAAAATTTTGAGTAATATTTTCAATGTAGGTTGTACGTTGAAGTGACGTAAGAATTCCCACCCCAAAAAAAAAGTGACTCAAGAATTTTTGTTAAATTCAAGACAAGAATTACAAACAAAACTTTCCTTTAACAAACATCAACCATTGTTTATTAACAAACTTTCTATATTAGTTATTAGTATTAAAGTGACCCTTCAATTAAAAGATAAGGTAAATTATGTGGATGAAAATAGGGAAAGTGGGGTAATGTAAAAACACAGGGGGTGCCCCACATCTTCAATCAAAATGTCAAAAAAGCAAAATTCCGAATCCCAATGCCCATTATATTTCCAGCCCCTCCATTGTCCATTAATTATTTTTCTACTGGGTCCCATCCTCAGAAATAAAATTTATTTTAAATAAAAAAAAAAAAAAAAACCATACCCACGTTTTCTCTCTCCTCTCTCGTCGCCGCCGGCCGCCGTCTCCGCCACCTCTTTGGTCGGAGAATTTTGGTGTCTCAGTTTCTCTTTTGCCGTCTCGAATTCCACCCTCAGTTAAAGCCAAATTTGAAGCTTTCTTTTTCTTTCTTTACATTTTACAGTCAACTTCCTAGCTGGAGACTCTGACCCAACAGTCCCCCACCCATTAATTTTCTCTTTCACTGACCTAAAACCCAATCAAGATGAGTTCAAACAAATCTCAATTTCAGTAACTTTTAGATTCGTTTCCAGTTTTCATTCCATGTTTAATTGCCTTAGTTCCATTTACTAATTTCTCAGTTAAATTACAAATGTGATCTATGAAGTTTGGAGAAAGTTTTGAATTTAATCTTATGTGATTTTAAAATTAGAATTTTTTTTCCTATTTTTTGACAAGATCTCGTTAAATACTCGCTACCATTAGAGGTCACGGACTCAACATGTGGACACTATAAGTTGGTTAAGTATGTGACAAGGTAAGGACAAAACTCTACCGAAATAAATGTGATAGAAACTATTTAATAAGGTTTTACCAAACCACGAAATTCTAATTTTAAAACTATAGGGACTAAATTTTAACTTTCTTAATCATGGGTACTAAATTTGTAATATAAGCTAATTTCTCTTAAAAGTCGCAAATTTAAAAATAAAATTTGAATCTACCACCTATTCAGGGTTGTAGGTAGAAATAAAACTACTTGAGTTGATCGTTTTTTTAGTTCAACAATTCATATTAAATTCAAGTCATTGACCTCTTGGTCGAGAATCTATATCTTAACTAGTTGATCTCTTGGTCAAATTTTGACTAATACTTAATTCATCATTATCCTACTAAGCATGACTCAATAGATAAAGTAGTGGTTAATTACTCACGATAAAGTTAGAGTTTCCATGTCGCGCCATTGATTGAACTAAAGAAAAGCCTCTACTCCTTGAAAAAAGAATTTCAAATTTGATTTTTTTTTTCTTGGGTTGATTCACATTAAAAAATATATATTTATTTCTTATCATTAACTTGCAAATAATCATTTACCTAGTCCCCAATTCTTGAAATTCTATCTGACATCAAATACTTAAATATTTGTATTTCCTCCTTTTTTTTTTATTTTTTTTTTTATATCGATTTGTTAAAAGAAAAACAAAGTGTCCACATCAAAGGTTCTTTTGAATGATTTATAAAAAACCAACAAAAAAATTTATTCAACAAATACTAATACGAAGACCAAAATAAGTCCAACTACCTAACATTAATATTCAATCCAGCCAAAAGCAACTTTATATTAATAAACTTTGCTTAGTGCCCAATCCGTTTTAACTTCAAAAAAGCTGGAAAAAATAAAAAGAATCCACAGAAAATGAGTACAATCCCACTTTGTTCTTTGTTTCAATTGCAATTATCCTTTGTTCACATCAACATTCCTTTATGATTCAAACCCATAGATTTGTTCATATGAATCAAAATTAGCTTCATTGCCCTACAAAAAATCACATTTCCACAAAAACACAAGAAAATTTTGATGAACTCAGTGCAGAAACAGAGCTTAAGCCAAAGCAAAATCTAAGATCAGATCACTCTAACCCCAACTTGTTTTTGTTTTTGAAATTTGGCTAAGAACTCAAATCTTTCCATAAATTACTCAAGGAAGAGAGAGAGCTCAAAATCTTTTTAGATTTTTTTTTTTTTTTACACTTGAGTATGAAAAATTGAACACTCAACTGACCAAATTTTCCAGAGCTAAACAGGAGGAAGAAGAAGAAGAAGAATTAGCAGTGGAAACCTAACACAGATCCATCACTTACAGCAATGGCAACTCTGCAACTCGATGTGGCCTCCACGTGGTGAGTGAAGAAGTGCAATACCCTAACCCTACCGGCCATATCCATCCGCGATTCAATCTCCAGCGTCGGACCGATTCTGTACCCGTTCATTCCCTCGGAGTACATCGGCCCCGGTCCGACGGTGGAGACGGGAGCGGCCAAGGGAAATGACTGGACGGAGAAGGTCGCCGCCATGTACTGCGTCTGGCCGGCGTCGATTTTACCGGCGGGAATGAACATGAATCCAATTTGAGAACCGGAGTAGAGGAGCTGGAGTGAGCTGTCGTAGTGAGATAAAGAGGCTTTGTTAGGGTTTCTGACGGAGACGTACTGAGAGAAAGTGAAATTGATGGTGCCGTTGGTGACGGAGAAGGACGGCAGCTGGACGGCGGAGACGGCGATCCTCGGATCCTGAGGCTTGAAGACAGTGAAGAAGACGATGAGTACGACGATGATGACGAAAATTAAGAAGATCGTGGCGACTATACAGGACGCCAAGTTCGTCCGGCCGGACTTCTGGTGGGGGTTGCTCATGGCGGTGCTTACGGCGGCGATGGAACGGATCTGGTTTTTGCTTCAGAGGAGAGAGAATAGCGGTGTGTTTGGATGAAAAAAAAATGGATATAAAATGGTGGGGGGAAAAGGGAAAGACAGAGTGTGGAAATTGAAAATAAAGTTTTTATTTATTTTTTATTTAATAATAATAATAAATTTATTATTTTGGATTATAAATTTGAAAAATGGGGTTTGTTCATTGTCTGTCTTCTTGGATTTTGGGTTTTAAATGTTTGGTTCTATTGGGAAAGGAGTGGGAAAAATGATTGAAAGAGTTCCAATTAATCAAACATAAAGTTTGAGCTAATCTTTTAAGGAATGTTTTGTAATTGGTTTCAATGATTTTGGATTTTATTGAAATGGAAAAGTTCAAAGACACTTAGATTGTATTTCAAATCAAAGAGTTTCTGATTTATGTAGCTTGTATTACACTGTGTAGAAAAAGAAGTTCAGCTAACGAGAGTTGTATTTATATAACACATGGTTTAGTTTGTGGATTTGTATTTAGTCGAGCATTTAACATGAGTAGTTAGAGGAATCAAGTAACTTTCGAGGATGCCAAAGCGAGCATAGCTCAGCGGTAATTGGCACCTTCCCTCATGACCTCCCTAAATGTTGAACTAAAAAAAAGTAACTTTTAGGGATAAGATCTACCGTTCCAAACTATATATAAAATTAACTTGAGTCCAATAATGTTATTGTCCTCTTTAAGATATCATGTTTAGATTAGGATGAATATTTTATGATTTTAACCTTTTTTGAGAATATTATTTTATGATTTAACTAGAGATTTTTTTTTTAGTTCAGCAACATCGAGAATGGATGATTTTGAACCTACAATGTATGCCAATTATCATTTAACTGTGCTCACTTTGACCTAAAGATCAATATTTTAATGGTCTAGAAATTTATGTATAAAACAACCAAGATAAATTACATATACACATCCAAGTTATTATTCACTTAAATAAATTTCAAAACTTTTGTTCCCATTACAAGCTATACTCTTTCTTGAAGATAAGAATATGCTTGAAACTTGAAAGTGGGAGGTTTTACTTGCAATAATATCTTGAGTGTTTCTAAAACCTTGGTGAATATTATCTTTTAGTTCAAAAGTATCTTATACGTAGGATTAATTAATGGAGTTTCCTTATTATATTATATTATATTTCAAAGGGGAAGAGAAAAATCTAAAACCCATAGTATCATTTTTTGTTTGTTTTTTATTTTTATTTTTTTAGTTCAACAACAATCGGAGTACCAAACCTTTGATCTCTTGATCGAGAGTATATGCTCAAATATTCTTACTTTGGCATTATCTTTCTTTTTTTTTTTTTTTTTTTTTTTTTGTTAGGTCACACTTTTGTCTTTGGGGCAATTGCATAGATGACAAATTGGACCAAATTAATAGCAAATATAGCACTGTTGCAAACTAATTGCAAATATGGCAAAATTAATTGTACAAGACCAAAAAACTGTTGTCGGATTCTATCCGTGTCTATCACTGATAGACTCTGATTATTCAAAGTATATCAGTGTCTATCGCTGATAGACTTCGATTAATCAAAATCTATCAGTGACTATCACTGATAGGCTTTGATTAATCAGAGCCTATCAGTGACTATCAATGATAGATTTTGATTAACCAAAGTTTATCAGCGATAGACACTGATATATTCTGAATAATCGGAGTCTATCAGTAGACTGATAAATTCTGGTTAATCAGAGTCTATCGCTGATAAACTCTGATAATCGAAGTCTATCAGATAGACTCGGATAGATTTTGCTATATTTGTAATTTTTTTTACATGGTGCTATATTTGCTATTAATTTGGTCTAATTTGCCACCCACCCCAATTTTCCTTTGTCTTTTAACTCTCAATATTGGACTTTAATATAACCAATCACCATTTTTAGTATTTGACTAAAGCTTATTAGACATTTTGTAGTCATGAGAAGTGTAAAAAAAAAAAAAAGAGGCTTATTTATAAGGATAATTGTAATGGGTGGCAAAATTAGGGTAAATAATGGCAAATTTAGCAATTTTTTAAAATATTTGCAAAAATGGCAAAATTTTTGAATTAATTTTTTATATCCCTATTTTCTCCTTGAATTGCGCGCACAGTAGATTTCTCTCCTCTCTTTCTGTTTTGGTAGGTTTCTATCAGATAGAAAGTTTTCCTATCACTGATAGATTCTATCAGTGATAGGAAAACTTTCTATCTGATAGAAAATTTTTCTATCACTGATAGATTCTATCAGTGATAGAAAAACTTTCTATCAGTTATCACTGATAGAATTAACTTTCTATCAGTGATAGAAGTTTCTATCACTGATAGAAAGTTAATTCTATCGATTTTCTATCACTGATAGAATTAATTTTCTATCACTAATAGAAGTCTTCTATCACTGATAGAAAGTTTTTCTATCACTGATAGAAGTCTTCTATCAGTAGATAGAAAACTGCACGCACAATGGATTTCTCTCGCCTCTCTTTTTGTTTTGGTAGGTTTCTATCTGATAGAAAATTTTTCAACTTTCTATCTGATAGAAAATTTTTCTATCACTGATAGATTTATCAGTGATAGTGATAGAAAACTTCTATCACTGATAGATTCTATCAGTGATAGAAGTTTTCTATCACTATCACTGATAGAATCTATCAGTGATAGAGAAAGTTTTCTATCAGTGATAGAAAACTTCTATCACTGATAGAAAGTTAATTCTATCGATTTTATCACTGATAGAATTAATTTTCTATCACTGATAGAAGTCTTCTATCACTGATAGAAATTTTTTCTATCACTGATAGAATAGAAAAACTTTTCTATCAGTGATAGAAGTTTTCTATCACTGATAGAAAACTTTCTCTGATAAAAGAAAAAACAAAAGCAAGTTAGCAAAGTAAATAATTAAAGGAGGTTCACGTTTCTCTGATAAAAGAGTTTAAAAAAAATTGAAAAAAGAAAAAAGAAAGGAAACTTTGAAAAGATGTTCTTCTTCCAGGCTCTCTATTTGTGATAGAAAGTTTTTCTATCTGTGATAGAAATAGAATATAACGACCAAACACTGATAGAAATAGGATAGAAGGATAGAATCTATCTCTATTAGTGATAGAAAGCTTCTATTTCTATCAGATAGAAAGTCTTTCTATCAGATAGAATCTCTTTCTATCATTGATAGATTCTATCAATGATAGAAAATATGAGAAACGAAACAACACCAACAAAACACCTACCAAACACTTTATAAAAAAGAACACACTTATAGAAAGTCTTTCTATCTGATAGAATCTATCTCTATTAGTGATAGAAAGACTTTCTATTACTGATAGAATCTATCAGTGATAGAAAAACTTTCTATCACTGATAGATTCTATCAGTGATAGAAAAATTTTCTATCAGATAGAAAGGGCATTTTAGTAAATACACATTCCAGAATTTAAAATTTTGCCATTTTTGCAAAATTTTATGCGGGCTGCTAAATCTGTAAATATTTTGGGCCGGTTTGCTATATTTGCAACCGGCCCTATTTATAAACAAGACACGTGAACTCTACTACTACATTTATTTGAAGGAAAAAAACAATTTTTATTATGAACTTAGCAAGTTATATCAATTTTAGCCTTAGTTTTTAATTTCATTTAGTTGAACCCCAACCTTGCATAAATGTTGTAATATAGACGTTTTTTCAAAAAAAAATAAAAAAATGTTGTAATATAGATGTTCACTCCACTTTCCATTTGAATCACTATTAAAGCATGTGATTGACTGTATTTTTTTTAATTCACATATTACATATGGATCGGTTTAAAATCAAAGTTATTTTGTTTTTACTTCCTACACTTGCCATGTTCTTCTAAGTTTCATTGAATGAGAAGAACAAGACCAATCCTATTTTAAGTAGCAACAATAAATGAATATCTTAAAGAAAGGAAATCGACTGGATCGAATCATCGATCTTTGACATGATAATTGGTACTTTATCTACCAAGCGATGTTGGATTGCAGATAAATGACTTAGAGACATATTGAAGCTTTTAAAAATAATATTGGTATCAAATTAAAATTAAGATTAAAGCATATACATATTGTGAAAATGTAATTTTGACCCATTTTATTTCACACTTGGTTGAAACCGTTATCTTCCCGCCTAATTCAAACACAAAATCTCTCTCCGAATGTAAAATTAATGGCGCTTAATCTGCTAATTGCTCTAATCTTCATCCTCATTTCCTCCATTTTTCTTCGATCAACAGCTCTTCTAAACCCTAAAGATCACAATCCTCAGGCGCCGAGCCCTCATGGCTTCACAAGCCCTCCAAATTCATCTTTTCCGATTTCACCCGCCGCTCCGCCGCCGTCAAATTCTCTAGTCCCCGCCCTTTTCGTCATCGGCGACTCTACCGTCGACTGCGGCACCAACAATTTCCTCGGAACCTTTGCCCGCGCCGATCACCTTCCCTATGGGCGTGATTTCGACACGCACAGTCCGACTGGAAGGTTTTCTAATGGAAGAATTCCCGTCGATTTTCTTGGTATTGTTAGTTTACTTTCTTGATTTCTTTTTTTTCCTGTTTATGTTTTGATGCTTTGGCGTTTCTTTTTGGTTTGATCTCTGTTTTGTGATTGCTGAATTTTCGATTTGATCTTTTATTGTTCTTCCGTTTTTGTTTCTGGATGGTATTTTCAGCCCTGCGTCTTGGACTTCCGTTTGTTCCTAGTTATCTTGGGCATACTGGAACAGTGGAAGATATGATTCAAGGAGTGAATTATGCATCAGCTAGTGCTGGAGTTATTTTCACTAGTGGATCAGAATTGGTACTCCTTTTTCTTCAATTTCGACTAGTTTTATCAATTGATCAAAATCATTGAGAAAAGATGTATGCAAAAGGATCAGTTCCAAATCAAATGTCCAAGGCTTCGATTACTGGATTGAATTGTTCAATGATTTCCATTTCTTTCAGCATTTTATTGTTCTGCTTTATTATTCCTGGGGAACAACGAGTTTCTATAACGTATCAAGTAATTTTGCGTTGATTTATATGGTAGATATCATCGTTGTTCTATCAATTTTCACATCGTCCACCAATGAGATGAAAGTATAACTTGATATTATGTTTGCTCTTGGTAATGCTTTTGTCCTTTTGAAATGTGATTTGTCACAGGGCCAACACATTTCCTTTACACAGCAAATTCAGCAATTTATGGACACTTTTCAGCAGTTTGTTCTAAATATGGGCGAGAATGCTGCTGCTGATCACATTTCCGACTCAGTGTTTTACATATCAATTGGAATCAACGATTACATTCATTACTATCTGTTTAATATATCTAGTGTGCAAAATCTGTACGCTCCATGGAATTTTAACCAATTTCTGGCAACTACAATCAGACAGGAAATCAAGGTGATTTGCTTGCATAATTCCTATTGTATCAGTTTGTTAATCTAAGCTGGAACAAGAAGCAAGTATATATAGCCATCAGCCATGATGCCATTTCTTTAACCTTCAAGATACTGTTTCTGGACACATTTTCGTTTTTCAAAATTTGAGTTCTTGAATCTTTTTAGATATTGGCAATTAACCCTACATAGCATCTTGGTTCCTGCTCCTGCCCTGCATATAAGTTAATTTTCTTTCCATAGTATCTCTTTTTACCTGTGTTGATTTATCAATTGTTCAAACACTTCCTAAAAGATTTTGTATTCGTGGTCCAGAACTTGTATAACATGAATGCAAGGAGAATTGTTGTAATGGGATTGGCACCTATTGGCTGTGCTCCTTTCTACCTATGGCAATACGGCAGTGAAAATGGAGAGTGTATTGAGGAGATAAATGACATGGTTATGGAGTTCAACTTTGCCATGAGATACATTGTTGAGGAGCTCGGCATGGAGCTGCCTGGTTCAAGTATTATCTTCTGTGATTTGCTTCAAGGTTCCATGGATATTTTGAAGAACCATGAACGTTACGGTAAACGACAATCCAACTTCTTTTTACTCTCTTCGCCATGAACCGAATTCGCATCTCACCGTGTCATTTTGTTTTCATCTAGGTTTCAATGTAACTACTGATGCTTGCTGCGGATTTGGTCGCTACAATGGTTGGATCATGTGCATCTCGCCACTTATGGCCTGCAAAAATGCTTCTAATCATATTTGGTGGGATCAATTCCATCCAACAGATGCAGTAAACTCCATTCTTGCAGACAACGTGTGGAATGGCCTCCATACAACAATGTGCTACCCTAAGAATTTGGAGGAGGTGATAACTCCCAAGGCCAAATGATACTCTGATCAGACTTTTTCATTAACAAAGCTGCACATACACATTCAACATAATACCTGGTACACATTGAACCTCCCTCCAACATTAATATTGCCTTTGTCTAATAGTGTTAGGAAACAGTGACAGATAAAATAGCCTAGTAGAGTTTCAAATGCTATGCTTGCTTTATAAAAGTATGGTGGTGCCCATTTGGTAATTGATAGAGATTGAAATAAAATGATTGCTTATGTTTTGCTCCAGTGGTCCAACATCTATTGTATCATTATCTACTGCATTGATTGACCTTGGCTGTGAGGAACTAGAGTAATACATTAATCGTGATGAATTAACCAAACAGGGCAAGGGGTTGATAGGACAGAAAAATATTGTAGGCTGTTGTTGTTCGTCCTATTATTTGTTTCTATTATCAACCAATGGAACATGTCTGTAGCACATGGAGGTTTATAAATTCAAAAGGTGAAAAAGATTTCTGCATAAGATTCTTCTCGTGTCTTGATCTTTAGGGTCACACAGTAGGGTTAGAGAACGTGGATATTTTTTAATGTATGTTCTTTTTTTTTTTTTTTAATATAAGGTAATTTGGTAATTTTTTTTTTTTTTGGGGGGGGGGGGGATTGTAGAGTGTTTTTATGTCCATAATCATGTAATTTTTAATTATGATTTTTACACCTATGCAATGTTGAGCTCAAAAAAGAAAAGAAGATTTATACAACTAGGCATGACATGACCCTGAAGACAGACATTCACTATTTTTTAAGTTAAATTAGAAGTTTAGTTTTAAATTGGTGTCAAATAGGTTTTTGAATGTTAAAAAGTGTCAAATAGATTTCTAAATTTTCAATTTTGTGTTTAATAAGTCCATGCACTTTAAAAAGTCTCTATTAAATCTTTAAATTTTCAAGTTTGTGTTAATAATTCTTGAGTTTTTAATTTTGTGTCTAATAGGTTTTTTACATCTTCGACACATATTAAAATTCGTAAACTACACACAAAATTAAAAGTTTAATGTCATATTCGATACACAATTCAATTTTATGTCTAATAGATTTGTTAACTTTTTAAAAAATGTTGAATATGTTAGGGACATGTTAGGTTCAAAGTTGGAACTGCAGGGCCTATTTGATATTTTTAAAATTTAAAGATATATTAGACACAAATTTGAAAGTTCAAGAATAAATTAAACACAAACATGAAAGTTTAGGGACTAACTCGTAATTTAACCTAATTTTTAAATGCATGATCAAGTTTTTTTTTTTTTTTTTTTTTGACAATAATGCGTGATCAAGTTACACAGGTATAAATCAACTTGATTATAGACATAGACTCGATAAATTATGCCAAAGTGAGCATAACTTAGTGGTAATTAACATGTACTCCTAATAAAGAGATCTAAAGTTCAAATCTCCACTCTAAATTGTTTTGAACTAAAAAAAAAAAACTCAATAAATTATATTTTAAAAGAGATGATTATGGGCGTCTTAAAAATTATCGTAGATTATTTTTTAACCTTATTTTAACGATTGTTTTTTAATGGATTTTAACGATATTGTTTAAGATAGCTCCATTTGAAAATAGAAGAAGAAATAAAGAACTAGAGAACATATTGAAACGTTACAATAGCTTAGTTGCAATTGCAAGTTGGACATTGTTTTTTGATAGCAATAATTATTTTTTTTTAAATTTATGGATAGCAATAATTATCAGTGGCTATTAAGTTTATATCATTTTGATATCAAGTTGGTTTTACTGTATCAACAATAACTACGGCAATTATGTTGATTAATATTGTGTTCATTCAATCATTTCATATTGATTGACTAAAGTTGATTTTATGATACATTTATTTAAAGAGAACAATAACTATCTATTTTTAGATGGTAATTAGTGTCTTATCTAATGAGTTATATTCAGGGTGACAATATCATTGTCATTGTTAAAAAGTGTTCTATACTAAAAAAAAATTTGTTAAAAAGTGTTATGAAATGGGAACTTAGGAACCTCCCCCTAAACTGGATAAAATGTTCGAAGACCTTTTCTAACTCTGTTAAAATCTCCTTGCTATGACCTTTATTAATATCCCTAGCTATGTTGGTATTTTGAAAGTTCAAACACCAAAGTGAATACAACCACTATGCTGAACTTAACCTATGTACATTGCCACGTCATTTAATGGAGTCAAAGAGACAAACTTCGTGACATGTAACAATGTTGTCTTTTGAATAGGACGACTGGTATTCTAAAAAATAAATTTTGAAATTATTATATTTTAAAAATAAAGTTAAAACAATGAATTAAATTTTCATCGACATGTCGACATTTCCATCGGCATTTCCACATGAATCGACATTTCCATTATATCGTACAAAAATTGACAAAATGTAAACAAAATAATAACAAAATGTAACTAATGTGGAGATAATATTTATCATAAGTATTTTATCTTATTTTAAAAGTGTAAAACATTTATTTGTTAATTTAAATATTTTTTTGAATTTTTTGTTTTGAATATTTTTTCCGGAATATCACATCGACATTTCTATTAAATTGAGACATCCACATTTTAACCATGGGTTAAAACACACACAATAATTTTTTTAAAAGAAATATTATAAAATACATTATTTGTTTTTCAATTATTCACATATTTTAAGAACATAAAAAAAAACATATTTTTAAGAAATTGCTTCGTCGAAGTCATATAAAACCGTACCACCATCTACAAAAACCCGCCTTCAACCTTCTGTCTCGGATTTCAGATGATTATCAGATAAAAATCACCTATCAAGCTGCTGCACAGAAATGGAACTGAATTCCACATCT
Organism: Luffa aegyptiaca; assembly: GCA_017139565.1. Taxonomy (NCBI): domain Eukaryota; kingdom Viridiplantae; phylum Streptophyta; class Magnoliopsida; order Cucurbitales; family Cucurbitaceae; genus Luffa; species Luffa aegyptiaca. The sequence goes on along the minus strand of CM029405.1, from coordinate 7,912,640 downwards.
CCATTGAATTCTCTCATGGTCCTCACTTTAACCATTCAAGCTCTCTAATATTTGGTAGCTCTTTGTTCTTCACAAATGGCCTCCGTCGACTCACTGCTATCTCCGAGGGCTTTCCTTCCAAAATCCTCCTTCATCCCGCGGCTGAACCATGTTCAGGCTAAACGTTTCAATTTCACTCGGAATCCCAGAACGCCATTGTTGTTTCTTCACCGAAACAGGTTCGCTCTCTGCTTAGCAATTTCGAATTCTTCGGATTCACCGTCACAGTCCTCCGGCGGTGATGGACCTGCCGGAGATGATTTCGTAACCAGGGTTTTGAAGGAGAATCCCAGCCAGTTGGAACCCAGGTATTTAATTGGCGATAAGTTGTATACTTCGAAGGAGAGAGAGTATTTGAGTAGAAAATCGGAGGTGGGTGTGTTTGATTTCGTGGTGAAGTGGTTGAATTCGAGGACGAAGTCGAAGGAGGAGGGAGTTGAGGGTCGTAATGAGGGCGGAACGAGGAGTGAGGCTGTGTATTTGAAAGACATTTTGAGGGAGTATAAAGGGAAGCTTTATGTGCCCGAGCAGGTTTTCAATTCAGAGTTATCTGAGGAAGAAGAATTTGATAGAAATCTTGAGGCGTTGCCGAAAATGAGCTTTGAGGATTTTCTGAAAGCCATGGAGAGCGATAAAGTGAAATTGTTAACTTCAAAGGAGAGTTTAGCTACGTCTTATGGCAATAGGTTCAGAGATTTCATAGTCGATTTAAGAGAAATCCCAGGTGAAAAGAGCTTGCAAAGAACTAAATGGTAAACTTGACTTGCATACATCCTTTCTTCAGCGTTTTTACTTCGGTTGTTCTAATAAGTCTGCTATTTCCAGGGCGTTAAGGCTTGATGAGAGTGAAGCTCAAACAATATTGGAGCAGTATACAGGTTCACAATACCAAATTGAGACGCATACCTCGGTAGGCAATCAATTTCTTAAACTAGTTTTGGTTTTGACACTTGAGTATGGTTTCTTTAGGTTGTAGAATCTCTTTACCCTTCATAATTATTATTTTTATTAGGAATTATCATTTCTCACGGGGACTTTGTAGACTTAGTTTGAAGGCTCCCCTCTTGGTTAAAGGTAGAGAGAGTTGGCAGGCAGGTTTAGGATACCTAGAGTGAACAGATCGGTTGAGTAAAGCTTTTTGGTACCTAAAATGGAGTTGTTCATGATAAAACTTGCTATAACTGAACATCTTCTTCTTCACTATCATAATCACAATCAAATGCTTATTTTTGGGGCACAAATAGATAGATGAAGAGGAAGATAAAAGAAGCCATGGGAAAAGAAGAAGAAAGCAGGTTTGAATTGTGAAAAAGTTTTCAAGTCCACGCAAAACACACATTGATTTTTGCCAAATATTTTCCACAAAACTGAATTGTAATGTAAATTTATTTCAAATATTATTGGTAATACCAAAAAGTCACTTATACAAAATACTATATACATAGCCAACTTGAGCACAGTTCAATTGGCTAAGGCATTATAGCCTCAACCAAAACATTAGAGATTTAAATCCCCAAGACTACATGTTGTTGAACTTAAAAAAAATAATATTCATTTATTATTTATTTTTTTGGTTAGAATGAACAGTCTTTTAATTTTTTTTTTTTTAATAAATTTGTATTGCAATTGGAATGTTGTATCCTGGCTTTTTTACAGGGTATTTCATCTCTATGGTATGCCCCTTCTTTACAATAAAAATTATTTTCTATTTCCTTTGGTTAAAAGGGAATAAGAAAAAAGGCTAGAAGATATGATGTTCATCTTCCCTGATATCTTGATTCTTATGATACAGTCTTGGGTGGGAAAATTGCCTGATTACCCTCATCCTGTGGCATCTCGCATATCTAGTAGAATGATGGTAGAGCTTGGAGTAGTGACTGCTACAATGGCTGCTGCAGCAGTTGTTGTTGGAGGGTTCCTAGCTTCAGCCGTATTTGCTGTTACCAGTTTTGTCTTTTTTACTGTTACTTTTGTTGTATGGCCAATAATCAGACCATTTCTTAAGCTTTCTCTTGGTCTGATCTTGGGTATTTTTGAGAGAGTTTGGGATAATGTTGTTGATTTTTTTGGAGATGGAGGAATTTTCTCCAAGTTTTATGAGGTTTACACTTTTGGTGGTGTGTCTGCCAGTCTTGAGATGTTAAAACCAATTATGATCGTTCTTTTGACCATGGTTCTTCTTGTTCGCTTTACACTTTCAAGGAGGCCTAAGAACTTCCGGAAGTGGGTATGTCCTTCTCTATTCTTTTTTCCATTTGTGTTCTGGTTTTCCATGCATTTATATCTATTGCAACCGTTACTGGTAAAAATAATATGGACATCTTTCTTACTTTGTAGTGAGCATCTCCAGAGATCAGAGACAAAGAATCTCTCATTTTGACAGAAGTTTATGAAATGTGATATTTTCCTTGTTCTCTTTATCATGTAGGATCTCTGGCAAGGGATTGATTTTTCACGCTCCAAAGCAGAAGCTCGTGTTGATGTTAGTACTTGTTTCAAGTTCTTATAGTACTCCTAGAGTAACCAATAAATCCTAAGCATCATCTGTTGCTCTTGCCTGAAAATTTTCAGGGTTCAACTGGAGTCAAGTTCAGTGATGTAGCAGGAATTGATGAAGCTGTGGAGGAACTCCAAGAGGTACTTTTCCACCAGTTGAGACCTTGCCTATCATTCCTTTCCTTTATAACTTGCATTTCAATCCCTCTTTGTGTTCAAAAGAAACAATGGATCTTTCATAATTTTGTCTTACATGAAAGAATACCTTTCCATGATTATTGTAATATTTATGACAAAATTCAAACCATCATGTGGAACTTTCTTACCATTTTAACTCTTCTGTTTGCTTTAAATGTGAGTGCTCAAGCTTTTTATTATTATTTTGATTTTATATAGATTAAGAGGCAGGGGAAGGGGGGAAAGATGGGAATGGTTGGAGGAGATGAGACTCATACACCAGATATCTTGATGCTGGCAGCAACTATATATTAAAAACAAAAGAAAATCCGAACTTTTATTAATATAAATGAAAGAAAACAAGCTTGCTACAAAAGAAGCCAGAACGAAGGAGCCATGCAAAATAATAAAAAGCACACAAATTACAGAAAAAGGCTTTCATTGTTGAAGAAATTAGATTCGTCCCTATAGTATTCAAGCATTTCAATCCAACTTTTACACCTTATCCATGTGAAGGCCCTGGGAATAAGATTTTACTTTTATGGCATATATCTTGTTGTGGGCCTTAATTTTGTGTCTGGTTGATAGGTTTTCTCATCTGAATATATATTATTTAAATGATGTACATAGATAAGTATTGTTGATTGCAAGCTGTAAGTTTTACTTTAGTGGTGAATTTACCTTCTTATCATTATGCTGTTTAGTTGGTGAGATACTTGAAGAATCCTGAATTATTTGACAAAATAGGAATAAAGCCTCCTCATGGAGTTCTTCTGGAAGGACCTCCTGGCTGTGGTAAGGTTAGTTTCACTCTCTGTGGATCTGGAAATATTTGAGTTGTGTAATATTCATTTACTCATGTTTTAACTCCAGCCACATATTTCAGACGCTGGTGGCCAAGGCCATAGCTGGTGAAGCTGGTGTTCCATTTTACCAAATGGCTGGATCCGAGTTTGTTGAAGTTCTAGTCGGTGTCGGTTCTGCTCGTATTAGAGATCTGTTTAAGAGAGCAAAGGTGATTACTTTTTTAGTGAATAGTGATTGTATCATGTATGAAGTATCCTCTTAGTTATACAATTTCCACGATTCCATTCATCTTCAATAAATTATATGGGTTTCATGCCATGAATGAAAGTAACTTTAACTCTTCCATTAATATGTTTTTTTTCTTGGCTCATTGATTATCATTTTGGAAGCTCATTAGCTGATAAGCTTGTGGGACCCTGTATAATGTTCTTGTTTTTAAGCTAAAACAGTTTGCTTCATTGGCTAATTTGTAATTTATCTGGCTTATGGAGGAAGTTGGGGTTTTCTGAGTAGCAGTATAGAGATGAAGGAATGCCTTGATTTTGAACGATGCTCTATTTAGCTTTCCTGTTATCAAATAACTACGTATGAAGTTTTGAGTGTAGATTTTCAATTGTCCATTGTTTCTAAAGTCACTTATCTATGTTATATATATGCAGGTAAACAAACCATCAGTTATCTTCATTGATGAAATTGATGCCTTGGCAACTAGGTATTGGTGATGCTGAACTTTTTTGGTTTTACTGTTTTAGTTAGATAATAGATCGCATTTAGTACTGTGTTATACACCCTTGTATATTAGTTGATGGTGGTAAGCGTTTGGGATGTTTGGAGATACCGTCCAAGATCATATGAGTTTAAGACCCCAAGTTGAAAACTTAATAACTTAGTGGAGTCTCTCTAGGAATTAGCGGGGTAGTTGATGAGCATAATGCTAGGAGTGGCCCCCCAATACTCCATATTATTGGATATTAGATATCGTTTATTCTGTTAATCTTTTTTCAACTGTTTCATGCTTTTAAAAAATATTATTTCTCAGGCGTCAGGGAATTTTCAAGGAATCTACGGATCATCTCTACAATGCAGCCACCCAAGAGAGAGAAACCACACTGAACCAACTTCTCATAGAGCTTGATGGATTTGATACTGGAAAAGGTGTTATATTTTTAGCTGCTACAAATAGAAGAGATCTGTTAGATCCTGCACTTCTCCGACCGGGTCGTTTCGATCGAAAGGTTCAATTTTTCGCTTCATGAAAGTAATTGCTAGTTTCTCCGTCTATGGAAATGAATACAGAAAGATATCAAGTGTTTTTTAATATTCTTGGAATGAACTGCTAGTTCCTCTTTAATCTCTAATTGGACTTTGTTCATGTAATGATTTCTTTTGGGAGTTTTGTCTCCCATAATTTCATTTTATCAATGAAATGTCTGTTTCTCTTCTTAAAAAAAAAAAAAGACTGTAATTTAAGGCATGGAATCATTAAAGAATTTGAATACCTGCATTTCTTGTTTATAGAGAAATTATATTACATTCAAATTAAAGTTTATTCTTGATGATGACCTTCAAATACTTTGAAATATATTTTTCCCTGGCTAGCAAACAATTTTTCCCTGCTAATGTTATCTTATGTGTTCTATATAAACATACATAAAAAGAATACAACATGCTTTAATGATTCTATATCATCTTTGTCTTAACTGCTGAATAACTTCCTGGGACATTCCTGCACAGATAAAAATTCGTCCCCCAGGTGCAAAAGGGAGACTCGATATCTTGAAAATTCATGCGAGCAAAGTGAAGATGTCAGACTCTGTTGATCTAAGCATCTACTCACAGAACCTACCTGGTTTGTTCTTTTTGTGCTATTTATGTTGTTCTGTAACTTCGTTTCTTGACATGACATATCAAATTATCAGGTTGGACGGGAGCAAAGTTGGCTCAACTAGTCCAAGAGGCTGCTCTTGTTGCTGTAAGGAAAGGACATGACTCTATTGTTCAGTCAGACATGGACGATGCGGTTGACAGGCTCACTGTTGGACCAAGACGTGTCGGCATAGAGCTAGGTCATCAGGGACAATGCCGGAGAGCTACCACAGAAATGGGTGTTGCTATCACTTCACATTTGCTTAGGAGATATGAGAATGCAAAAGTTGAATGCTGTGATCGCATTTCAATCATTCCCCGTGGTCAGGTTTGTTCAAATGCTTCCTTGTTTTATCTTTGTGATCAAATTACTTCAGTTTCCTTTATTTCCTATGATCCTATCCTTCGTAGTATGGCTGTAAGCGGGCTGGTTTTTCTGGTCAAAACCGGTGCCAAGTCAACATGTTAGGTTCAAGAAAAAAAAAACCCTGATGCCAAAAACAATTTTTTTCCCTCCTATAAAGAACTAATCTGATTGTCTGACACAAACCGGCCAAAATCGAACTAATCAAAACTGACAAAACTTATCCTACTCGTGTTTTACCTTTTTCACATGCCCCAATGTGCCACTGCGGCAACTCAGGATGGTTACTATGAATGGAAAAATTTATTCTCAATGGTCAACCATTATTGAGGATGTAATTCTGAAAATTCTCAATGGTCGACCATTATTGAGGCTGTAATTCTGAAAATTCACAAGGCTCAGCTACGTTTCTATGAGGATCCTTAGTTTGGGTGCGAGCTCTTGGAGCTTGGAAGAAGTAGAGTCTTTTTGTTGTTCTTTTGTAATCAAATGCCTATTGAAGTACTTTTTCCTTTTGTTGTATTGGCTTAGCAGCCTTGGTTTTCAAATGAAATTGGTTTCTCATCTGAGAGAAATATTATCTGCAGACATTGTCACAAGTTGTATTTCGTCGGCTTGATGATGAATCATACATGTTTGAGCGACGACCGCAATTACTTCACCGTCTTCAGGTTTGCTAATATTGAACTCATCATGCCCTTTTAAATTGTATCTTTGCCAATATAGAACTTGAGTCTTCTTTTGATCAAATTTACACAAATCTCATACATCTGTAGGTTTTACTCGGAGGCAGGGCTGCAGAAGAGATCATTTACGGGCGAGACACCTCAAAGGCATCGGTTAGCTATCTTGCCGATGCTTCATGGCTTGCTCGTAAAATTTTAACAATGTCAGTTGGACAGTCCTTGATTCCGAATTGCTTTCATATGCACTAACCCTTAATGTCATTAGCTAACATGGATAGTTGCTTCTCTTCTATAGTTGGAATTTGGAGAATCCCATGGTGATACACGGGGAACCACCACCATGGAAGAAGAAAGCGAATTTTGTTGGTCCAAGGTTGGATTTCGAAGGCTCTCTTTACGACGATTACGATCTAACGGAACCTCCATTGAATTTCAATTTAGATGACGAAGTTGCTCGTAGAACTGAAGAACTCATACGTGACATGTACGATAGAACGTTAGCTATGCTCCAGAGGCACCACGCAGCGTTGCTTAAAGCCGTGAAGGTAGTAATCCAATAGTTTCTGGAAGTATTTCTGCTTGGAAAGTACATGTCAAAACTCTCTGTACATTTGTAATGTAAATTAGTTTTGGTATTGTGGTGCCAAAATCCCAAAGCTATTTCGTACTCCGGTGTAAACGAACGAGTTTTCCGTTTTGTGCTTCATTTCTGACCTTGATGCTTTGCCTGGAAATGAATTGCAGGTTCTTATAAGTCAGGAGGAAATAAGCGGAGAAGAAATCGGCTTCATACTAAACAATTACCCTCCTCAAACACCTGTTAGTGTTCTTTTGCAAGAGGAAAACCCCGGAAGCCTTCCATTTGTACGACGAGAACGAGAATGGGAACGAGAACAAGAACAAGAACGAGAACGTGATTTCGAGTACACCGCCATTCCTCAGTCGATAAGCGAAGCCTGAGAAGGATGCAAAATCTGTATTTGAAATTGCTTCATGACCTTATTACCATGCCTCAATTGTTCTTGCAATGGCTGCTTGCTTTAGCCGTTTTTGCATCAGTTTTTGAAGCATGAAGACGGTAGCAGCTAAATTGAGATAGGAATGATTCCCAAATTATTCTCTCTAAAGAGCTTGAAATAGAATTCTCTCTAAAAATTCTCATTTTTTTGATAAGCAAAGGCTCATAGGTGAAATTTTCAATTATTGGGTTTAAATTATATATTTTGTAGGTAAAGTTTTTCACATTGATTTTGTTTTTCATCTTTATATTTTTAAATGTTCCATTTTTCTACCTACGCAGTGGTTTGTCATTAAAATCTTGTATTAATTTAAAGGTTAAAATATCTTTTTGATTCCAATACTTTTAGGTTTATTCTACTTTAGTTTATATTTAATCCTTGTACTTTAAATAAAACTTAAAAGTAATCTTTAATTTTTCTAGAAAAAGTTAGTCTTTTATTAACTTTTCTTCTATAAATTTTATTTTTAACCTGATTAAAATTCAACTGCCAGATTTCAAATTCAATACCAAATTTGTTGGTTTTTCTTAAGACAATGACTATGTCAATGTAATACAGTTAAAAGAATTTTCAATTTTCTTTTTTTTGAGTACATCAACATGAGGATATATGCCAATTACCGTTGAGCTAAGTTTGCATTGGCAGAATTTTCAATTTTCTTTAGGTAAAGTTTACGGATTAAAATAAGATATCTAGAATTCAATAGATTTATTAATTATTTTTTTAAAAAATACTTGTTTTAAAAATGGGCCCAATCAAAACATATATATATATTTTGAAAAGAATCAAAACATATCTTACTCTTGACTTTTGGTTTTTATAATCACATCCAAATAAATCAAAGAGAATTTGCAGTGGGTGGCAAATAAGAATTATATAATTGTAAATATAGCACAATGTAAAAATAATGGCAAATATAGCAAAATCTATCAAAGTATATTACTCATAAACATTGATAGACTCTGTTAATTTGAATCTATCTGATAGACTTCGATTATCAGAATTTATTAGCGATAGACTCTGATTAATCAAAATCTATTAGTCTACTGATAAACTCCGATTATTCAGAGTTTATCAATGTCTATCGCTGATAGACTTCGATTAATCAAAATCTATCAACGATAGACATTGATAGACTTTGAATAATCGGAGTCTATCAATAGACACAGATAGAATCTGAAGACAATTTTTTGGTCTTGTACAATTTTTTTTTTTTTTTTTTATACATGGTCTTGTACAATTAATTGCTATATATGCAATTAGTTTGCAACTGTGCTATGTTTGCTATTAATTTGGTCCAATTTGCTATCTATGCAAACTGTCCCTAAATCAAAATATTTTTTTCACAACAACTAAAATAAAACTATGTTAAAAGAAAAACTAAAATAAAACTAAAGAACTAAAAAAAAAACTAAAGACTTTTCAACTTACGAAATACAAATTTCTTTTTTTTTTTTTAAAAAAAAAGAGAAAAAGTTGTAAAACCAAGCATAATTTTCAAAAATAAAAAACAGCTATGAGCTGGAGTAGTAGCCAGGTGATGGTTTTTTTTTTCTCCCAAGAATTAAACAAATACCATACAATAGCTTAATTATGCGTCATTAATTAACGAAATTAATTAATCATACATTTTACAATAAAAACGAGTACGAAATTACGAAAATACCCCCCCACGATAAACAGACTGACAGAGAAGTTTCACACGTAGGAAAAATTTCCTTTTCCTCGTCTGTTACGATACCATTCACGGGTCACTAACCCAAAACCTCCACCCTCCTCCTCCTTCCGCCTCTCCGATTCCACAGAAATTCCGATTCCGTCACCGGAGATCATTTTCCCGACGTCATCTCCGGCGCCGGCCGACGCATTTCATGTTCGGAACTCCATAGTTGACCGTCTATTCCACGCTTTCGCTTCTTCTCATGGCGACGGCGCGTTTACTCACCTTCCGCTGAAACGCGACGCGTCAGATTTCCTAGGGTTTCATGTTCTGTGTGGTTCAACGTCATACAGAGGCTTTCATGTCGTTTGAATGGAGATTGCCTCTGCTGCCACCATTGCCTTGTCATCCCAACCGTTTCCTATAGCTGCGATTGTTACTTTTCTTTGTTTTCTTCTCGCTCTTTTCGCTGCCGTTCGATTGGTTTCTGTTCCTTTCATTAGGAGGACGAAAGCGCTACAATCGGAGGGCGGGAGTACGAGGAATTGTAATTGTACTTGTTCGCTTAACGGTGGTGTGGTTATTGGGGGTTTGGACCCCGGGGCTGAGATTACTGCTTCGGCCAGTACGAGTATGCCTTATTTGAACGGCCGTGTGGTGGAAGTGTTGGAGAAGGCGCCGGTGGTTGTGACGGAGCGGCAGACGGGCGCTTCGATGATGGAGCAGTTGGTGCCGGAGATTACTACGCACGCTCTTAGTTACTTGGATTATCCCAGTCTGTGCCGGTTGTCCATGACTAATTCGTTGATGCGCAAGGCCGCGAATGATGATAATGCCTGGAAGGCGCTTTATCACAAGGTACGGTTAGGCTTAATCTTCCTTTGTACGGTTATCGTCTGAACTGATGGAGTTACGGTAATATATTTTTCTTCTGGAAGATGAGTGCCGGGAAAGAAACATGACGGGGATTTGGAGTTGTACACTTGGCAATTTGTCAAGAACTTTTGCTACCATCGTCTCGTCTTCTACATTTACTGAATTACGTCCGTGTCTTTTTTTATTCTGGAGGGAAACGAATTGACTGTATTAACTTTAATCTTTCAAGCAATGAAATCGTTTCAGTTGATGGCTTGTCGCCACGGTTCTTGAATTGGCAAGAGCTATCTCTGTGCATTCGTGTATTGTTCTAGATGTTTAAATCTGTTTAGGATTATCTGGGGCTAAAATAACTTTTTCCATGACAACTTTTAGGACTTCACACTGGAACAGGATACTGTAACTCCAACTAACGGGTGGAAGGCTTACTATGCTGCAACAAGAACAATTATGAATATCAATGCCCAATTCTATAACATCATCAGAGAGAGGTCTCTTCAAGCGATGAGTCATTTTTGGTTAAATGCAGATTATGTGAAGTGTATTCATGCCTCGGGAGAATTCTTTTCCGGGTATTTACCTTTATTGTACTCTCTCTCTATGAATATTGCTGTATTATTGTCATGGTATCTGACTGCTGCTTGATATGACTAACTAAATTAGAAAACACATCTGACATTTGTTTAAGACTTGTGAGCTCGCATATATTGACCCCTCTTCATTGTCTCACTCGTCAGAGCTTTACATATTCTAAGCCTTTTTATTAAGAAGAAGCTGATATGTAAGGGATTATTAGAAATGACATGAGGCCTTATGATTAGTGTCAGAATGTATTCGTGCTGAGGGTTATTTGAATTTCTTGAATTTTAAGTTTTTCTCTATACAAGAACATTTGCAGACAATAAGTTATTTAATTTGTTGAGATCAGTGATAGACCTTGACCTTGTGTGTCTAGTGTCTAGTCTCACTTGATAGAGCAATTTTATGAGATTTCAGAAAAAGGGTTTGACTCATATTTTTGCGCAAGTTTCTCATTTATTTTGGAAAGGCCATCTTTATGCACTGAAGCGTGGGTCAACGTGTGCTCAGGTTGCCTCAACTACTTGTGGTGGACTGATCCTGCCCTATGGACTTTGTTCTTTGAATCTTGCTCTATCTAAGTGTTTCTTGAGGGGAACATTTTGGCATGAATGTTGCTTTAGGACTCAAAGACACAGTAGTAAAACCTATACTGAAGAATGTAGCTTGTAATTTTCTCGGGTCATGTCAAGTTGATTTACTAGGCTACCTATAACAAAAGCAAATATGTTTGCATTAATGTGAAACTACGAGGAATGAGGATGCATAATATATACATGGTAATTTGTAATAATCTTCTAACTTCAATTTAGACTAAATTGACTTGTCTAAATTTTTAAGTATATGGGCTTTATTGTTCTGCCTCTGAGGTTTGAGGGGGTGGGATGGAAATGTCATGTGCGAAGTACTGAAAATTTTCCTGATAATTTGGCAAATGGTTTGTGATCAACCAAGACACTATTAGTTGTAGGAGTGAACTATGTTGAAGTGATTAAATATTAAACATATGAAGTTGCTATGTCTAGATGGTTTGATATGGATACTTGATTGAGAAAAGACTATTTAAACTCTAGGAATTCCTGTTATATGCTGTTAGAGCTTTCAAGTAAATTCACATCATCAGTACTTACTATGTTCGTGTTTTCCTTCTACAGGTATAATGCAGTAATTCAAAGTTGGCAGGTTGCATTTAATTGGGAACAAGGGATTAATTTTCAGGTCCGTGACGTACGGGCTCGTGTCCTTACAGACATGGCTTGGGTTAGCATGAAAACCTATGTGGACATGGATACCGGGCCATTCAATGTGACTAACATCTATGAGTTCCATAACGGTCGATGGTACATGGTGCATCATCACAGCTCTGTTATGCTTATTGTTGGGGAGGTGGATCAACAAATGGTTCATGGGTAACAGAGCAAAAGATAGAAGAGAAGTAAACCATGGAAATATACAATACTAGGTGGTACAAAGATAGGTGGTGTCTGGTAGCAGAAGCAAGATTTAAAAAATTTCTTGTCCATTACTTTTTAAACAACACCATTTCAAGTGTTCCAACCTCAGTTTTGCTTGTTCTATGTTGATTGCTCCCTTTTCTTTCAATGTTTTGGCCCCTAATTCTTTTGTTGGTTCGGAGCCTTCAGGAATTCAATCCCCTTCAAATTCCAATCCTCGGAATTAGGTAAATGATGAGTTTTAGAAGTAATTTTGCTTAGTTTGGTCCATATGCTCAAATCAAATGGCTGCATGTGTTTTCGCCAATGAAGGAGTCCCATGTCTGTACTCTAATTTCTTGATCTTGCTATTGAGATCCTCAGTTGACTGCTTCATCTTGACAGGTAGATGACTTGTTCAATAACTCAATGTGTAAAGAAAGGATAAGGAACTTTGGATGAACTCTAATGCAAATGTGTGTAAGCTTTCCTGTTCATAAACGCCCATGGAATCATTTTTTCCATTTAGAATATCTTCTCTTATTGAAGATAAATCTTATATAGAATTTTCTCCACCTTAGAAATTCAGTAATTATGTTTTTTAATATATAGAAATTAGTCCTTGAACCAAGTTTGTGTCTAAAGGGTCTTTGAAGGCTATAAATTTTGAATTTTCAATTATCTAATGGATTCATAAATTTTGAAAATATCTAATAGGTTTCTAAATTTTTTATTTTTTGTATAATAGGTCTTTGACATGTTTGAAATAGTTAAAAAATTAATTGACCTATTTGATAAAAAAATTGAATTTTATGTCTAATAAAACTGTAAACTTTTAATTTTGTATTTGGTAGGTCTATAATTTTTTTAAAAAATCTCAAATAGATCAAAGATTTGTTAGAAAACATGAATCTATTAGACAAAAAATTAAAAATCTAATGATTTATCCAACACACTTTCTAAGGTTATTTATTGAATACAAAATTGAAAGTAATATGTTTTGAAGTTTAAGAACCAAATAGACACAAAATTAAAAATTCAAGGACCAAAACTTATAATTTAAACAAAATTAATCATTAAGATATATACAAAAAAAAAAAAAAATCAAACACTTAAGAAATTCCAATATAGTCAAACAATTTTTGGGAAGACTCGTGTATACTAGGGGTGAGCATAAAACACCGAAAAACCGATCCGACCGGCCGAAACCGACCGAACCGACGTCGATCGGTCGGTTTCATACAATTTTCGGTCGGTGTCGGTTCTGCATCTCACAGAACCGACAAGTCGGTCGGTCGGTCATCTGGGAATGTCGATACCCGACTGAACAGACCGACTAACACTTAAAAAAAAAAATTGTATATTTCATTTCATTCACACCCAGCCATCAACCCACAAGCCCAGGCCCATTGACTCTACCATCCACGTCCATCTTGTCCAGCCCAATCTTCCTCTATTTCTTTTTTTTTTTTTTAAAAAAACAACCAATTCAATTTTTATTTTCAATTTCATCTTCTTCGTCAGTCTGAAACACTCGCCTCCTCGACAACCCACTTCCACTATTTCTTTTTTTCTTTTTCTTCTTCGGCTGAAAGAAAAAACCCTTGGCGTCATGGTATGAACTCTGAAACTCGCCGACCCTCTTCTAGTCTTCCTCAAAATCGTGGCTGAAAGAAGAAACCCTCGACCGCTTCCTCGATTTCTTTTTCTTCTTCGTGGTCTGAAACCCGTCGGTCGTCGTGTGCTTCGTCTGAAACCAGGAAGTCGGTTTAAACCGACAAAACCGACCGAACCGACCATTCGGTCGGTCGGTTGGCGAAAACAAGTTTTTCGAAAAAATCGGTTTCCACTTTTTGGAAACCGATTCTGGTCGGTTCGGCGTCGGTTTGTGGCCAAAACCGACCCCGACCGACCAATGCTCACCCCTTGTATACCTCTCCTAAAATGAAAAGGTGATATACCTGACTCTCACATTTATTAAATTGCGCATTATTATCTCCAAATTTGAACATAGTTATCTTGATGTGAAATAAATGAAAATTTAGACTAAGTTATTTCATGAAACAATTATGTTACACATGCTTCTATAAAATGTGTATTTTTATTTTTATTTTTTTTATTTTTATGTGTATTAAACACTAAGAGGTCTGTGATTCAAATCTCCACCTCGGTAAAAAAAAAAAAAAAAAAAGAAAAAAAAAACAAACTTCTTTCTCAATGAAAACCAAGTAGAAATTACATACTTGGAAATGGAAATTTCAAACCTTTTTTTTTTTTAATCGAATGGACTTGGAATTCTCTCAGCCTCTCAATCCACTAGAGCAAAGCAATAGTGGGCAATGGGCATGAATGTTTAGCGTCAAATATCCTGTTGGCTGTTGCTCTGTAGCCCGTCGTCCCGTGTCCACCACGCACAGATGGGAACTGCGCTTCTCTCAGTTCCTGCGCCTCAGCGAACTCCATTCTTCCACTCTTCATCTGCCACCACTCCCAGATTGTCTCATCCAGCTAGAACTTCACTCGGGTTTTCTTCATCCAGGCGCATCAGCTTCCTCTCTTCCTCTTCCTCTTCTTCTTCAGCTTCTGTTGTAGAAGAAGAAACAAATTCTTCTCCCCCAGATGAACTCTCTCTTCAGTCTGAATCAGAATCAGACCCAGATGATTCTTCCTTCAGGTATTGATGATAATCATCCTTCTTCTCTCTATTTGCAATTGACTCTGATGATAGAAGGGTTGGATTATGGAAACTTTAATTCCATGGTGGTTGTGTGTTCGTTTCTTTAATTGAATGTCTGTTTTCTACTTGGGGGTAAGTGGATTGAGAGAAGTATAGCATTGGCCTCTTGAAATTTGGATTGGATTACTCAAAATTTCTCTAGATGCTGAAGGATGGAGGAGCTCTAGCATTTGGTAAATATAAGAGAGGGTGAAAATCCTAGTTGATGACTATTGCTCTAGTTCAGGAATATATTTGAACATCACCAAGACAAACTGTTTTACCCCACAAAATTCGATTATCATTCAGGAAACTTCATTTAAATTTTTTGTTTGCCCCTTGACCACCCATGTATGCTCATGCTCTAGTTGAGGAGTTATATATGTCCTTCCTTTGAAAAAGAGGGGAAACATGGGCCAATTTTCCTTGCTCCTTCTAGCAACTAGTTAAACAAACAAGATGTAGGAGGAACAAAATTCTATTGGGAATTGGTGTAATTAGCTGAAAACTAGTTGGCGCAGCACAAGACTTGGCTCAGCAGTGAAAATCATTAGCACCCCATACGGAGTTGAATGTTTCCCCATTTTTCTTGTTCTTCTGCTCGTACATATTTGAAGGTATTTCAGTGTGTAAGTGATATGAATTTAATCAGCCCATAATGCAGAGTGCAAACTAGTTGAAAGGTTCATTTCAAACCACATCTGGGGTCTCTTGAAACCATCAATTTTAGATGTATGTTGTCAATTCATTTTCACTTAGTATGTTATCATCTGAGTTCTGCCTGCCTTCATTTATAACGATGATGGTGCCAACGACCTGGCTTAGAACGATTTTATTTTCTTTTTCATTTCTTATAAACAGAGGGTGTAAGGCCTGTGGAAGGGAAGAAATTGAGAGGGGATGCAATGGTGAGGGAAGGATACAAGGTGGCATTGCAACAGTTCCAGGTTTTGGTTGGTGGCCAATAAAGGCGTACAGGCCTTGTCCTGGATTCGTAGCATCTGGTGGCAGATACAAGAGGCGTGGACAAAGCATGGACGAGGTTACATCTGGAGGAGCGAGGACCAAAGCCTCTGCCGGGGCTGGCAGAAAGGACTCGTCGAGGTACAAGCCACAAACCCTTTTTTCTTGTGAAGTACATTCTTATGTTTATAGCTTCGGAACTTGTAATATTACAACCTAACCAAACCAAATGCTTGAAACCAATTTAGTGAACTTGCTCACACTATAGGAATAAAAATAGCTGGCACAAGGTTTTTCATTTGTTAGTCTGTGTTAACCGTACAAACACGTGCTGATCTCATCATTATTATTAGGCTAAACCTGTTCAGTTTATGTCACTCTGGTGAACATAGCTTACCCCATCTTTCTTTGACTGGGAGAGATGAAAGGATTATCTCACTATCTGAACATTGTTTGGTTGTGACTTGTGAGAGCATTTAGCATAAAATTTCATTTGAATTACTGCTACCATCTGCATACACCTCGGTTTTCTGTACTCATGAATCGGCTGCCAAGTATGCGGTAGGCCTCTGATAGTGAAAACATATGCGAGGCAAAAAAACAGGTAAGAATGCATAATGAGTTAGAGGAGAGGGAATATAATTGCCTGTTATGTGCAGTGAGCCTTAGGCAACCATGTGTAGTACAGTAGGAGAGCAAGGCCATCTCAAACAGCCACGACGCTTTCATCATCGGTTTCTGGGTTGTCGATAAAAGTGTCTCTTGTTAGCTTCATTTTGATCTGCTTGTTCTTATCAGCCTGATAGTGAAAGAAGGTAGCTATTAGGATTAGCCATTAAAGGGTGAAATCACATGAAATGGTACACTTTACATAATGTAATGTGACCAAGCTTCATGTATTCATTCATTGTGGTTTAGGATTTTCCCTGTTGTTTTTCTTGAATTTCCGTCATATTTTACTTTGACTTTCTAACTTTTAATGACCCCGATTCATTCGTTTCGCGTTATGTCCTTTCGTCCAGCAAGAAAAAGTCGGCTAAAGGGTAACTTAGCCAGGCTTACCATCCACAAGTTGATAAACACACAAGAGAGGAAATGAAGGAGGATGCAGAATAGTTTATATGCAAATACCAAATGTGAAAGGGGTGAGGATTGAACAATTCACTTGGCTTCTCATTTTTCTAGCACGTCAAAAATTTCTCATAGGGATTTTGATTGAAATTTGGCTAGATTCTCATTTCTTTAGGCTTCTGTAATGATACCAACAAGCTCGTATTAGACGGGGCCAACGTTTAAACGCACAGAAAATTTTCAAGTCAATGCTTTGTCTGAGGCTTATCAAGATTCATTCTTTGCAGAACTTTGTTTCTTTTCCAGTTGCAAATGAGATGCCATGTTTGTTCTTCAATGGCTGCTTCTCCCAGGAACATTTAACAAAAGCAATTTGATTTTTTAATAAAAATTGTAAATTAAATCAATATGAGGCATACGCCTTAATTTAGATAAAAAGAATGACCCAACTCAATTTTTTATTTTCTTAAATAAAGATTTTTTATTATCATTCTGGAATCAAATTATTGTTTTAATAAATCATTGTCTTTTTTTTTAGTTCAAATAAATTATCGTCTTGGTGTTATTATTTTAGTATGAGGGGTAAAAGTAGTAATTGGGCAGCACGTTATCACAATGTCTAATATACGTTGCCCATTGACTAAAAGTGAAATAACAATAAATACTAAAATTATTAATTTTTCATCTTGGATGGATAAGACATTAATTACCATTTGAGAGTTACAATTATTTAACAAAAAAAAAAAGACCAACTTTTCTTTAAGATTTACATATTAAAGTAGATATCTTAAAGCTTCAAATTGTTTTCAAAAGTTTTTTTTTTTTTTTTTTTTTTTTCATATGTTTCATTACCTTCGTTTAAACATATATTTTATAATTTATTTTTCAAAAAAAAAAAAAAAAAAACCATATATTTTATAATTTATTAAACATACATAAAAATATTGTTTTTAACAATTTCCAAATGAGTTTATCAAAAGGTTTAATACAATGCTTATCAGAATTTAAATACGAATTTGATGAATCAAAAGTTTAAGGAAAATTTATACCCCATGCCAAATTTAGGATTAAAAATTCATTTTTTTTCCCTTAAAATCTATGTCACATAATGAATGCTAAAATAAGAGTAAAACCATACTTAGAGGTAAAAGAAGGGGGAACAAAATGGTAAGAGTACCCGTTAATTTTGTACATCGTTTCAATAATACCATTGGAATTTAAAAAGTTTAAAAAATACCTCTGATCTTTGAGAAACATTTAAAAATACTCTTACCATTAAGTTTTGGATAGAAAGTATTAAAATTTCATTTTTATTAATACCTTTGTTCTTTAAATTTTTTTTTTTTTTAAATACTCTTAGTAAAGAAAACGGTTTTTTTTTTTTTTCATCTCTCTACAAATTCTTTCTTCATACAAATTATATATGAAACTTTGCTTATAAAGATGTGTGTAACAGAACATCATATGAAAACAAAGTTGGAAAAAAATAGATTTTTTTGTTCTCTATTTTGTGTGTTAGTGATAAACAGGAGATTAATATGCATCTTAATTATGATAAATGAGTGATGAAGGAAGAGGGATGTAAGGATTTTTTTTCTTTGAAGAGTTACGAGGTATCAACAAAAATTGGATTGATTCAATTTTTTTTATAACAAAATTTTCCTAAACTTTTATCAAATAATTTAGACGGAACAAAGTCACATGTAATTATATAGTTTTTTAAATAAATTTCATATTAAACATCGATGCAAAAATAATTGAAATAATATATCTATCTAGTCAGTATAGTTAAATCACTACAATTTGATATTAATTTATCAAACATCATAATATAATTTTTTTCCAAGTTTAAAATTGAAATTTACCAAATACTATTTTTATTTCATGTCATAGTTGATTTTTCTAGAAGCAGAATTGCCAACAATTACTTTAAAAACTACATCAATCTCAATCTAAGCCTAAAAGGGTTACCAACAACGTTAAGTCAAGAACTCGAAGAATTCAAGATTGAAGCAAAAGTCATCTTGAAGCTTCAACCTAAGAATTTGATCAGACTAGCTTTTGGGATGTGTTGAAGGAGAAGAAGAATCGTTTTCTCTCGTAAAGATATTTTTAAATTTTTTTGAAAGATCAAGGAAATTAATAAAAATGAAACTTCACGATAATATTATTTTTGAAGAATTTCAAAGTTTAGAAGTATTATTGAAACGAGATACAAAATTTAGGGTATATTTTATAATTTAGCGGAAAAGAAAAAGACGGTTGAATGCGACGTGTCAGTTCTGTAGGTCAGACCAGTAATTAACATAACACTCTTTTTTATTTATTATTTTAAAAAAATATTTTTCCTGAAGCGGAATGTAAATTGGAAAGATAGAGCTGAGCTCAGCACATTCTTAGAACGAAAAACTTTCCCTAAAATTTCTTCAACTTCTCAACATTTCTGCTGAATTCACTCTCTCTACCAGAAATCCACGCAGTGTTAATCGGAGAATTCCGATATGGATTCCGAAATCCAACGCAGAATCGAGGAAGCCGTCCGCAGAATTCTCCATTCCTCCGACATGGACCAAATGACCGAGTCCAAGATTCGAGCCCTCGCCTCCAAGGACCTCGATCTCGACCTCTCCAAATCCCCTTACAAGGCTCTCGTTCGCCAGGTTGTGGAATCCTTCCTCCAAGAACGATCTGAACAACAGCCGCAAGACGATGCCGACGACGCCTCTGCTGCAAAGGAGAAGGAGTACGACGACGACGGCGATCTCGTTGTTTGTTGGGTTTGTTTTTTTTTTTTTTTGCCTCTTCTCCTTTCTAGTAGCTTCCGATTGCGGTTTCTTCTATTTGTAGTGAATACATGGCGATTTTATGCTCTGATTCTATGTTTGTGGTGTTCTTTGGCTCAGTTATCGAGCAAGCGGAAGGTGACGATTCAGGATTTTAAAGGGAAGACTCTGGTTTCGATTAGGGAGTTCTTTAGAAAGGATGGGAAAGACCTCCCTACGTCAAAAGGTGTTTGTCTAATGCTAATTGTTTGTGTTTATGAAATTCTGTATGTTAATGTGTTGTTAATTGCTTGTGTTTATGAAACTCTGTATGTTAACATATTACTAATCGCTTGAGTTTATGAAGTTGTGTATGTTAATATATTACTTACAGAGACTGCAAATTAGGCAAAACTCCTATTTTTTTATATGTGCTTCTTGTTCGATACTGTGAAGATAGTGAACATTATACTACTCCCTAACCACACCACACTCAGTAATACCCTGATGCATTGAGAACTTTTACTGGGTGAAGCAAATTGACCGGTTCTTAGAACATGTTGGTGAATTAGAAGTAAAAACAATTAAAGGGAATGGTACGATCCATGATGACCATCTATATAGGATTTAATATCATATCCTACATGTTCCTTGGTAACCAAATGTAGTAGAGTCAAACGGTTGTCCCGTGAGAATTGAGATTGGTTGAGGTGCGTGCAAGCGGGCACAAACATTCATGGATATTAAAAAAAAATATATAAATAAAAATAACACAATTATTATTGGACCATTGACGTGTGGGAAATGTGGGAAGATAATATTCATTGAAATATAGAGCAACTGCAGCCACACATTTGATTTGTATGTCTCTGATATGAGGTAATGCGTGAAGCGTGTACGAGTTTAATTTGCGATGAACAGGGATGATGTTTATAAAACCACTGTACGTTGATCTCCCTTCTCATGTACTTGTTCTTTGATCAAACTTATATAACTTTTCTGTGTTGGAAATTTGAATGGCTAGAGTAGTTATTTCAGACTAATAACATTGGTTTTGTTTGTTTCTCAGGAATAAGTTTGACCGAAGAACAATGGTCCGTCTTTAAAAAGAATGTACCTGCCATAGAAAAAGCTATTAAGAATATGCAATCACAAGCAATGTGAAGTGATCACCTGTTGTTGATGGTTTGAAGCCATGATGCTGAGTAAACCAGATTTATCACCATGAAAAGGGGAATGGATTTTAGTTTTGGGAATTGCTGCTTTGGAACTTCTGTTTTGAGCCTAGACCGCCCACACTCATAAAACTTCAAGTACCTGTAATTTCGTAGCATCAAGATGGACAACTGTGGTACAGATTCACCATCATCAGAGCTCATAATGATGAATAATCACTTATCTAATTGTTTTTTGCTAAAAAACGCATGACATGAATATAAATGTGTGCCATCTGACCCATGTCATTGAAGGTTAAATATCTTTGACATCTGATATTGAACTGATTCAATTTTAGGAGACTGAAGTTAGGCTGTGACTTTATATATATATATGGCAGGAATTGACGAGTCTTCAGAAGCCCTTTGTGAATTGTGCAGGTTTGTTTTTAGAAATTATTGTCATGCTCAAAATTCATACAGCTTGTTGCATTCTGCATTGATACCCTATTAGGGTTTGTAATTCATTTTATGGTGTTTGAACTTCAGGTCTTTGAACTTTTAATTTTAATATGCCAAACTTTAAATTTTGTGTCGAGTAGGTCATTGAATTTTAAAAGAATGTCGAATAGGTCAATGATCTATTAGACACTAAATTGAAAATTCAAAAACCTATTGGATACAAAATTGAAAGCTTAAAAACCAATAAAGTTTAAAAACTTATTAAACACTTTTTAAAATTTTGAAATCAAATCAACACAAATTGAATTTTAACTTTTTCTTTTTTCAAGGGAAGAAAGAAGCATAATATACACTAAGCTTCCTTGAGGTGTACTATCCTATCTATGTTTAGAATTATCCGTATTTATTTGATTTTGTTGCTTGAAATATACGCCCATATTTTTCATTATAACATTGTCATCCATACTATACCATTCCTATGATAATTAGGAGAGGTAAACTTGTCACGAGTGAATCAATTATCCAATTCCTTTTGAAGGTGTGTTACCTCTCTGCAAAAATTTCTTTTTCTGTCCTTTCTTCTAGTAGGATTTTGATAGCCATACTTTGATCGTCTTTAATTTTATAGAAGGTTAATTTGGAATTCTCAAGCAATGTCTAGGTGGAAAAAAGATTCGAGCTCGATTATTATTCTATCTTTAGTTGTGCACTTGGTAAGCAGTCTCTTGGAAACATGGCTAAGATTCTTACTCTAACATCAAGATGCTGTCTTTCCTGTGAATCAATGGTTCAATCTACTTATAAAAATGAGTTTATTTGATCACAGTTTAGTGTTAGCAAGTGGATTGCTCTGTCATAGATAAAGCAATTGTTCATACGTTGCCTTTCTAGTTACGATCTCACACGTTGAATCAACTAATTGTTTTATAGTTTTTTTTTCCCCCTTTATATCACACATTATTTTTTAACTGGTTTTTTTTTCTTCTTTATATCACACATTAAAACTTAGTGTTTACACCAAGTGCTAATGAATTAGGTTTTCCATCTTGCTTTAGGGAATGAACATTAGATGAATACTTGGTTCATTTCGACGTTCTACTCTACTCTATAGTGAGATTCTCGAGTTTGAAAGACCTTCCTTCAGGAGACATTGAATAAATAAAATAACCAAAGGTAACAATACAAATGAATTCTGATTGAGATAGTTCATGTGCAAACTTTAGGGCTCAAAGTAAAACAATAAATGTTGTTTTTTTTTTTTTTAGAAAAGAAAACATTAAACTCAACCAAAACCACTGTCCACAGCCAAACTTGATACAAACCAAGGGGATACTTTCATCCCAGCCATTCGTGCCTTCTTCCATTACAGAGGAAGAAGAAACGCCAAAAAATACAAAAAAATAATAAAATAAAAAAAATTCCCATGATCTGCTGTTGCACGAGCAACTTTGTGGGCCAAACTGTTGTTGGACCTGATGCACTTAATGAAGGAGATGAACTCTCCCTTAGCCCCGGCTCAATCATATCCACGATCTGCGCAACTTCAGTCAGATCTTCTTCCTCGCCATTGATTGCTATCATTGTAAAACAAGAATTGTTATCATTGCTGTGTTTATACAATAAATACTCAAAAATTTTCTCATCAAACCTAGATGAAAGTGGTTATTATTCACTTACTCAATAGGGAAGTTTTCCATTTGATGGAATAATATTTGTTATCTAAACAAGTTAGGAGAATGGTTAGGCTTGATATGCTAGTTGATTTTCAATTCATCACGTCCTTCCTTTTTATTGGAAAATTGGATTCATGCAATGAAAATTAACATTTCTCCTATAATTGAATGATACACAAATCTATCAATCAAAACATAGTTCAATTGGTTGAGGTATATATATATCTTTGATCAAGAGGTCAAAAGTTCGAATTCTTCTAACTTCACATGTTAAACTCGAAAACATAAAAAATAAAAATCAAATACACACAAATCGAGAAATACTTCAAAAGAAATTGTCCTCCCAACCAGATTATAGAATAGAAGAACATGAAAAATGAAAATTCATGTACCTAAGAAATACACATTGTTTTGAGTTGTCATTTCTACCCTATTAAAATTGATAAATTTGTCACACAATTATGGAGAAATTTGATCCCCAAATAAATGCATTGAACCTAGGAATAGGTTCGAAAAACACAAATGTTAATTTAATATAATGTGTTGGGAAAGGAATCAATCAAACGTGAGATTGAACATAAATTGTCTGATCAAAACTGCTTCTGAAATGTCTTATACTGTCACTATTTTATCTTTATCTTTTATTATTATTATTATTATTACTATTATTATTACCTCCTTTATTTCTGTTGTTTTCCCCTAAAAAATGTTGCCCTGTTTTTTTTTTTTTGTCTTACTTAAATTATCTTGTCTCTCCAACGGTCAAAATTCACATGTCTGTTTCTCTCTCTCTCTCTAGATTTTGAAAAACAGGCACACTCTAAAATGTCTGTTTCTGATCACTAGCTCTGCATTTTCTTTGCACTAGGTTTTGTCAAAGAGAAAAATTCATCTCACATAACTCCAAATTGTTCTCTCTTTTTTCTAAGGTAAAAAATCACGTCTCGAACTTTCTTATAAGTAACAATTTAGTCTCTGAACTTTGATTTGTAATGATATAGTCCTCTTTCGAATTTGTAACAATTTAATGTCTAAATTTTAGTAAGTAACAATTTAGTTCATGTACTTTTAAAATTTGTAACGATTTAGTCCCCATCATGAAAATTATTTTTAAGGTTTAATGAGATTTCTTATATGGGTAGATCAATGGAGACCCGATATGTTCATAAGCTAGAAAGTCTAAACCGTTAAATAATTAAAATTGATATTTAATTTTGATGATTTTTTTAATGATAGAGATTAAATTGCTGTAAAATTGAAATTATAGAGACTAAATAGTTATAAAATAAAGTTCAAGGACTAAATTGTTACTTTTATGAAAGTTTAAAGACAAAAATGTTTTTTTAACATTTTCCTTATCCTCTATAGTTTTTAAGATTTAATTAAAAACATTAGTCTTATCTTGTGAAATCGGATAGGAATTTGTAACAAGTGGTCTTTTCTATTTTTATGGTGATTTAAAATTATGATTGAATTAGTTTTTTTTGTGTATAGAATATACTAGTCAATTAGCGAGACTAACACTAGATGACATGTGTTTTTTTTTTTTTTTTACTACAACAATATTTGAAGGTAGGTGGATTTGAATCTCTAACCTATTGATTGATGGTACATGTCAATTACTGCTGAACTATGTTCGCTTTGGCAATGACATGTGAATTAGAATTATGGTGTTGGATAAATTTATCAATTAGTAATTGAAGTATCTATACCAAGCAAGTGATTTTCACATTAAATAAAGTTAATTAGTGATGAATTATATTTAAATTATTAATTGACTGGTATATTTGATTGCATTCACTAATTTATTAGAAAATGATAAAAGAGACAACCATTTCTATAAACTTGGCTATTTATGCAATTAAATGTATTGTTTTTTTTTTCCCTTAATTTTACATTTTAATGACACCATTCATGCCAATATGATGATTATCATCATTTTATCTTTGCTTTATTCATTTTTTTTACATCAAATTCAAATTTGATATGATATGGTAATAAAGTTGGGCTTTTAAAAAGATTTCATCCAAACCCCAAATACATTGGGAATCAAAATATTCTTACAAATGTTACATGATGTCAAAAGGATAAAACAATACCACTTTAGTTACTGACATTTTTCTTCTTTCTTTTCTTTTATTTTTCAAACTTTGCACTAAATTTTATTTTTGTATATAAACAAACATTTTGAATGATATTATTTTTAGATTTGTGTTTTAAACTACCATATAAATTGTTTTTTTTTGAGACTGAAGTATAATTATTTACTTTAAGATAGTAGGTTCATTCAAATCTTCACCAATTTAAATAATAATAAAAAATGGTAAAGTCTCATTAAATTTTAACCAATTTGAATATAACTAAATTAATCAAGAAATATAAATCTGACTTTCTAACATTTTTTCTCAAGAATATCCTTCGCTTTCTTACATATATTTTTCTTCCTCTTACACACCAATAAATGGAAAATGTTATTGATTTTCTCGACTTATGTATTTATAGTGACTCAAATATATTAATAAGATCTACTTATCTCGTAATATTTAATGATGCTAGACTAATAAATATATCACACCAGTTATTAAAAAATTTATCTGTATAGCAGTATTATCAATACTCAACTCTCATTTTATTTTTCTTTTTTGGTTCAACAATTACGTGTGGGGACCGATGAAAATTGTGATTTTTTCAGTTAAAAAATATGTAGGATAATCTTTTAGCCAGAATTATAATGTTGGTTAAAAAACACATTTGGTCCCAACTTTCATTAAAATAACCATTTAGTTATTGAACTTTAATTTGTAATAATTTAGTCTATTTACTTTCAATTTTATAACAATTTAGTCTTTTTTTTTTTTTTTCACTACAACAACATTTAGGAATGGGGGGATTTGAACCTCTGACCTTTTGGTCGAGGGTGCCAATTACCGTTGAGCTATGCTCATTTTGGCGTAACAATTTAGTCCTTGAGCTTTAAAAATTTTAACAATTTAGTTCTTATCGTAAAAATTATCATTAAGATTCCATGGAATTTCTTACATATAATGATTGATAACTTGATTAGAATCATGTGTATTTGTAAATTACAAAGATTAAGTCATCACGTAATAAAATTCGACACTTAATTTCGATGAAAATTTTCATTACAGAGATTAAGTAGTTACAAATTTTAAAATACAGGGATTAAATTATTACATATTAAAGCTTAGACACTAAATTATTACAAAATTGTACCGATTAAATTGTTACAAACAAAAGTTCTAAATAAACTAAATTGTTACTTTGTTGTGGAGGGACCAAAAGTGTATGCCAAAGCGAGCTTAACTCAGCGGTAATTGACATGTACCCTCGACCATGAGATCAGAGGTTCAAATCCCTCCACCCCCAAATGTTGATGTACTCACAAAAAAAAAAAAAAAAAAAAGAGGGACCAAAAGTGTATTCTAATGTTTTAACGATGGAGCTAAGTTTAGATTCACAAAATTCCACTGTGATTAAACGGTCTAGATGAATTGAATTCCCCCAATATTTCATCTTTTTTTTTTAAGGAAAAGTTCGAATTTTTACTATAAATAAGGCCACTGAAGAGCTCCGCCATTAACGACCTGCAAGAACAAGCTTCGCCAAATCGCAATGGGGAACTGTTCTCTCAAAGGATTGGCCGCCGACTGCGAAAAGCCCATCAGAATCTTAACCGATTCCGGCAACATAATCAACTTCCACGGCCCTAAACAAGTCGATCAAATCCTCAAGAACTATCCTCCCGGCGTCTATGGCGTTTTCCGGCGACCCAATCTCTCGTCGCCGTTACCCACTTCCGAGCCCCTCGACGCCGGAAAGTCCTACTTTCTCCTCCCCCTTTCTCGAGCCGCCGAAAAAGTTCAGAGCGACGGCGGAGAGCCGCCGTCTAAGAGGTCCGATGCGGCGGAGGATCTGGAAGTGCTTCCGGCGGGTGGCGACGGCGTTTGGAGGGTGAAATTGGTGATCGATACGAAACAACTGGGGGAAATTTTGGCGGAGGAAGGGAACACGGAGGCGTTGATTGAGAGGATGAGGGCGGCGGCGGCGACGGCGGCGCTGCAAAGTCCACGGCGGGGGAAGATCGGAGGGTGGAGGGCGACGTGGGGGAATTGGTTGAAGTTTTTTCCAATTGATGTTGGAAGCAATAATAAAGCACAAATTAAGGATTTTGATTCTGGAAATGGGTGTTTATATGCAACATAAACCAAAAAAAAAAAAGAAACAAAAAGGGTTTTTTTTTGGATATTTGTAATGGGTGGCAATATCACCCTAAATAATAGCAAATATAGCATTTTTCAAAAATATTTGCAAATATGGCAAAATTTTTGAATTAGTTTTTTATATTCCCGATTCTGCCCTTCAATTACGCGCGCAACTCTGAGCTTCTTCTTCTTTCTTCTTTCTTCGAGCTTCTTCTTCTTTCTTCTTTCTTCCGTTCTGGTTGATCACGGTTTTCACTTGGTATCGACGGATTGACGACGCCTCTTCCGTTCCGAAATCGATCGCCTCTTCCAATCGTCGACGCTTCTTCCGAAATCGATCGCCTCTTCCAATCGTCGACGCTTCTTCCGAAATCGGTTGCCTCTATCAGTGATCGTCGCCGGATTTCAGGATCTCTTCCGGTCGCCTCTTTCGTTTTTGTTTTTGAAAAATAACGCATCTCAGGTTTCCGAAATCGGTCGTCTCTTCCGGTCGCATCTCAGGTTTCGGTTGAAAGTAAATTTGCAAGTCATGATTTTCGAAAGCTTCTATCACTGTAGAAGCGATTTCTATCAGTGATAGAAGCTTTTCTATCACTGATAGAAATCGCTTCTATCAGTGATAGAAAAGCTTCTATCACTGATAGAAACTTTTCTATCACTGATAGAAGCGATTTCTATCAGTGATAGAAGCTTTTCTATCACTGATAGAAATCGCTTCTATCAGTGATAGAAAAGCTTCTATCACTGATAGAAGCTTTTCTATCACTGATAGAAAGCTTCTATCAGTGATAGAAAAGCTTCTATCAGTGATAGAAAAGCTTCTATCAGTGATAGAAGCTTTTCTATCAATGATAGAAATCGCTTCTATCAGTGATAGAAAAGCTTCTATCAGTGATAGAAAAGCTTCTATCAGTGATAGAAGCTTTTCTATCACTGATAGAAGCGATTTCTATCACTGATAGAAAAGCTTCTATCACTGATAGAAGCTTTTCTATCACTGATAGAAGCGATTTCTATCACTGATAGAAAGCTTTTCTCTTTGTGATAGAATCTATCTAGTATGTATTGTCAATGTTCTAATGTAGTGATAGATTCATTTATTTTCTTTTGTCTTTTTGTTTTGCAGTAATTCAAAATTATGGGAAAGCTTCCAATAGTTGTTTTTCATAGTGGACAATGGAATGATAAACGTTCTTATGAGAATTATAAGATTACAGGAGTTTTAGTTGATGAAGTGATGGTGTTTGAGACCTTTGTGAATTTAATTTTGAAAGAAATCAAATTGGATGCATCTATTTCTTCTGTAAGATTTTCAATATTACTTAATTTTGGTATGAATGAGAGTCAAAATGTAATTCAGATTCATGAAGATAAAGATGTAGCTTGGTTTTTGACTTTAGTGAAGGATCAAAGTACAAAACACCCTTTGGTTGCTCATGTTGATATGTTTTTGGGAGGGTCATCTAGTGCTATTGTTGGATATGAGATTTTGTCGTCTGTTGATTCTTCCTCCAGTAATGTTGATTTTCAAGTTATTACTGATGTGCATTTTGATGGGGATTTAAAGGAGAATGATGTTTTTGGGAGTAAGGAAGTTGTGTCAAAGTATTTTTACTTTATGGCTGTCAAGAAAAATTTTGAATTTAAGACTTTAAGATCAAATTCAAAATCACTTGAGTTTCAGTGTGTTCAAGATGGTTGCCAATGGTTTGTTAGGGCATCTCGATATAAAGAGAGTGAATTGTGGATGCTTAGGAAGTATGTATCTAATCACGATTGCTCTATGAATAGTATCCAAACTTGTCATAGGCAAGCCTCTTCATCTCTTATTAGTGATTGTTTGAAAGAAGAATTTAGATTTAGTTCTTTGGACCATTCGACTCCGAAAGATATTGTGCATAAGATGCGTTCAAAACTTGGAGTCAATGTTAGTTATTACAAAGCTTGGAGAGCAAAAGAACAGATTATAAAGTCGTTGAAAGGTGATGCAGCTGAATCGTACAACTTGATTCCAAACTTTTTTGCAAAGTTAAAAGAGACAAATCCAGGTTTGCTTTCTATCAATTTTTGGTGTTATTATTGATAGATTCTATCAATGATATAAACTATTCTATCACTGTCTTATATATGTCAATTTTTCAGGTACATACACATCATTTGAAACTGATGGAGATGGACATTTTAAGTACTGTTTTATGGCTGTTGGTTCATCTATTGAGGGTTGGAAGTATTGTAGGCCTAACATATCTGTGGATGGTACATTCTTGAAGGGTAAATTTGTTGGGACTCTTTTGACAGCCTCAACTCTTGATGGTAACAATCAAAATTTCCCTCTTGCTTTCGGTATTGTAGATTCTGAAAATGATGCATCATGGAAATGGTTTTTTGAGAATATAAAGAATAGTTTAGGAGATCGAGAAGGTTTAGTTATTGTCTCTGATAGACATTTGAGTATTCCCAAGGGTGCTTTGGCTGTTTTTCCAACTGTTGAGTATTGTGTTTGCATTCAACATTTATTGAGAAATATGAAGTCATCATATAAAGATCCTTTGTTAGATAAGATTTTTTTCCTCTGTGCAAAAGCTTATACAGTGGATGATTTTGAGTTAAATATGAGGTGGATGGAGTCGATACATCCTACTATTCGAGAATATCTCAATAATGTCGGGTTTGAAAAGTGGGCTCGTGCATATTCTAGGAAAAGGAGATATCGGATGATGACAACCAATGTTTCAGAATCTTTAAATTCAATTTTATTAGAGTCTAGAGATTTTCCTGTTGCAACACTACTTGATGCTATCAGAGGTTTATTGCAAAGATGGTTTTATGAGCGAGGTAATGTAGCATTTTGTATGAAGTCTACTTTGACCACTTGGGCAGAGAGTGAGTTACGAAAAGAACATGATAAGTCCAGAAGTTTTGTGGTAAGACTTCACTCTCTATCATAAAAGATGATGGAATCTATCACATTTCTATCACTGATAGAAAGAGTTTATATTACTGATAGATTCTATCAGTGATATGAAAACTTTCTATCACTGATAGATTTTTATCAGTGATAGAATCTATCAGCCAGCATAATGTTTGAAATTCTATATATGAAACCTTACTCTAATATTTTTCAAATAACTTTTTTTTAAATGTTTTTCAGGTTGATCCTATTAGTAATGAACAATCCAAAGTAATTGATGGAGATAACTATTTCATTGTGAACTTGGAATTGGGATCATGTAGTTGTCGTGTTTGGGATCTTGATGAAATTCCATGCGCTCATGCACTTGCTGTTCTTCGTGGGCGGAATTTGAGAACTTATTCTTTTGTATCAAATTATTACTTTTCAAGAACGTTGTCATCAACTTATAAAGGTTTTGTTCATCCCGCCGGTAATCATTCTGAATGGAGCTCTATAGGTGGAAACATGAATGCGTTGCCTCCAGTTGTTAAACGTCAGGCAGGAAGACCAAGAAAACAGAGGATGCTATCAATTGGTGAAGTAAGAAATCATACAAAATGTAGTCGTTGTCATCGTGTTGGTCACAATTGTAGGACATGTAAATTTCCACCATTCATACAATGATGTACTTGACTTTTACATTTGATTTGAGTTGCTCAATGTTAATTCTTTCTTTATCTATTTCCTTTACTGTTTTCTTTTTTTTTTCTTGTTTTTTGCTTGTGAATCCTTGTACCGATATATTTATATAAGTGATAGATATCTTGTATCACTATCAGTGGTAGAAAACCGATAGATTCTATCAGTGGTACAAAAAAATTCTATCAACTGATTGAAAACTTTCTATCATATTATTAAGTTCCAAACTCGGAGACTAAGAACCAAATTGATAGAAAATAAATAAAGAAAATTAAAAAGTAGGAGAGCCAAACTCGGAGACTAAGGCTATCAGTGAAGATAAAAATCTATGAGTGATATATTATATCACTGATTCTATCAGTGATACATTGATAGAATTTATCATGAATTTCATCACTGATAGAATCTATCAGTGGTAGAATTCTATCACTGATAGAATCTATCAGTGGTAGAATTCTATCACTGATAGAATCTATCACTGATAGAAGTGATTGATAGAGTTTATCATGAATTTCATCACTGATAGAATCTATCAGTGGTAGAATTCTATCACTGATAGAATCTATCACTTCCAAATTCATAGATAGAAAGTTTTTTCTATCACCAAAAAAGTTTTTTCTATCATATTATTAAGTTCCCCTATGAGTGATAGATTATATCACTGATTCTATCAGTGATACATTGATAGAATTTATCATGAATTTCATCACTGATAGAATCTATCAGTGGTAGAATTCTATCACTGATCTATCACTGATAGAAGTGATTGATAGAATTTATCATGAATTTCATCACTGATAGAATCTATCAGTGGTAGAATTCTATCACTGATAGAATCTATCACTGATAGAAGTGATAAAATTCTATCACTGATAGATTTTCATCAGTGGTAGAAAGTGGTAGAATTCTTTCTGATAGAATCTATCAGTAGTACAATTTTATCACTGATAGAATCTATCAGTGTAGGGAAAATTTTCTATTAGTGATAAAAAGTTTCTATCGCTGATAGAAAGTTTTTCTATGACTGATAGAATCTATCAGTGGTAGAAGAACATTCTATCAGCAATAGAACTTTCTATCACTTAGATTGTCTATCGTAGATTGTTTTTTTCTTAATTCGAGTGATAGAATCTATCAATGGTAGAATTCTATCACTGATAGAAGACTTTCTATCATATTATTAAGTCCACAAAGAAAGAACCAAATTCATAGATAGAAAGTTTTTTCTATCACCAAAAAAGTTTTTTCTATCATATTATTAAGTCCACAAGGAAAAGGAATTGATAAAATCTATCCTGATAATAGAATTCTATTAGTGGTAGATAGAGTTTATTACGAATTCTATCACTGATAGAATCTATCAGTGCTAGAATTTTATCACTGATAGAATCTATCAGTGTAGGTTATTTTCTATCAGATAGAAAGTTTCTATCGCTGATATAAATTTTTCTATCCTGAATCTATCAGTTGTAGAAAAATAGAACTTTCTATCACTGTACCAATTTCAGCAACAACAACAAACAGCTTTGTAAGAATTTCATTATATGTAACAGGAATGATGTCAATACACAACTCAATACACAAGAATAACTTGCCATTAAATGGTAGTACAGACATTAGACATTCAACTGTATCATAAAGCACTATAATTAACTTGTCAACAAAAAACCAACCAAATATCAGAAAACACTATAATTAAATCAAAATGGACTACTATTAAATTGTATCTTTGTACATTCATAATAGACTACAATTAAATTGTATTTACATTCACTGAGAAATTTTTAAATCAAAACTAGGTGCATCAATCTTTGAGCAGTTTCTCTTCGCTTTGCCTGGAGATCCCTTTTTCTTGCCTTTCCTTTTTTGTTCTTCTTCGGGAGTGAATTTTTTTGTGGGCTTTGACTTTCGTTTTGGTCGGCCTTCTTCTGGTTCTTGTGGTTGCTTTCCAAAATCAACTTTAGGCCTATATTTTTTTGGATCAACAACCTAGATGACAAATAAAATAAAATAACAAATAAAATAAAATATATTAATATCAGACTCCAAAAAAAAAAACCAAATATATTAATATCAGACTCCCAACCAAATTCACTGATAGAAAGTAGTGATAGAAAGGTTTTTTATCAGTGATAGAAAACCTTTCTATCACTGATAGAAAAGTCTTTCTATCACAATACAAAGGATTTCTATCAGAAAACCTTTCTATCACAATAGAAAGGTGATAGGATTTCTATCGGCTTTCTATCACAATAGAAAGGATTTCTATCAGTGATAGAAAACCTTTCTATCACTGATAGAAAGGATTTCTATTGTGATAGAAAGCCTTTTCTATCAGTGATAGACTTGATAGAAAAGGCTTTCTATCACTGATAGAAAAGGCTTTCTATCACAATAGAAAGGATTTCTATCAGTGATAGAAAACCTTTCTATCACTGATAGAAAGGATTTCTATCAGTGATAGGAAGGCTTTCTATCAGTGAAAGTAGAAAACCTTTCTATCACTGATAGAAAGGATTTCTATCAGTGATAGGAAGGATTTCTATCAGTGATAGGAAGGATTTCTATCAGTGATAGGAAGGATTTCTATCAGTGAAAGAAATGATCACTGATAGAAAGCCTTTCTATCACTGATAGAAAGCTTTCTATTAGAAAAAAGGAACCGATAGAAAGGAAAAAAAAAATGAAATTCACCTTCTTATCATGAATTTTCTTGGATCTTTGTTCTGCTCCGTCCTCGTCCTCGTTATTCTTTCCCTGCTCCAATATTGATGATAAACACAAAGAATAAACACAAAATAAAAAAAAAAAAAAAAGAAGTGAAGATAAGTATCTATGAGTGATAGAATCTATCACTAGTGATAGATTCTATCACTGATAGAAACTTTTTCTATCAGTCATAGAATTTACTTTTTTTCTTATTATTATTTTACCTGTTCCTCTTCTTCTTCTTTTTCTTCTTCATCCATATCTTCTTCATTTTCATTTTCCTTCTCTTCTTCCTTTTCTCTTTCTTCTTCTTCTTGTTCATCATCCTCCTCATCTTCTATCACATCTTCTATCTGAAATGAGAACAAAAATTAATGAGAATTTGATAGGAAAAAAACTGGTTTTTAAAACTTGGTAATTTACCTCAGGAGCAGCATATGAGGTTGCATAATGAACAATCCTGTCAATGTTGTCAATTGGGTCTTTATTGGCAACTTGTTCAGCAGCTTCAGCAACTTGTATAAATTGATCAGTAGCATGCATAAATTCTAGTTTTTCAAGACTAGAAGTTGGAGGACAATTTTTGTGAAGAGATTCTTGAGATTGTTTTTCAGAAAAATCTTTTGGTGTGACAATTTCCAGCAAATTCTTTAGCAATCTTAAAATCTCTTTTTGTCCATTTTTTAATTCTTTTTGTCCTTCCTTCAAATTTTTAATATCATGTTCCAACAATGATATCCTTTCTTTTTCTTTTTCATTCTTTCCTTGTTCTCTTTTTTCTTCTTCTTCCTTTTCTTCTCTTTTTCTTTTTTCTTTTTCTTCATTTTCTTCTCTTTTTCTTTTTTCTTCTTCTTCCTCGTGTCTTTTCTTTTCCATTTCATTCTTTTCTCTTTCCATCCTTTCCTCCTTCTCCTTCTCCATTTCTTTGATGAAGTGTTCCATATTTTTTGATGTCATTTCTTCATCAGTTGGCACTAATGGAACAACAGAGAACTGAAATGAAAAAAAAATATAAAAAAAATTAGAATGTTACTAAGCAGTGATAGAATCTATCACTCTTAAAATCTATCACTGATAGATTCTATCAAGTGATAGAATTCTATCACACTGATAGATTCTATCAGTCAGTGATACAATTCTATCACACTGATAGAATTCTATCAGACTGATAGATTCTATCAAGTGATAGAATTCTATCACACTGATAGATTCTATCAGTCAGTGATACAATTCTATCACACTGATAGATTCTATCAGTCAGTGATACAATTCTATCACACTGATAGATTCTATCAGTGGTAGAATTTTATTACTGATAGAATCTATCACTGATAGAATTCTATCTGTGATAGATTCTATCAGTGATAGAAAACTTTTCTATCAAAGATAAAAAGTTTTCTATCAGTGATAACAACTTTTCTATCACTGATAGAAAGCCTTCTATCAGTGATAGAGAACTTTTCTACCACTGATAGAAAGCTAGCCCTGATAAGATAGAAAGCTAAACAAAGAATAAGAGTTATAGAGTTATAGAGTTACACTTACATCTTCAGCGGAGAAGACCTTTTCATCGAATTGGCTCCAATCTGGCGTGTCCAATATCTCCCAATGAGTCATCCTTGGGGTAGAGGTGGGGCTTTGGATTTTCCTAGCAAATCCTAAGGTTTCCTCAGATAATTTCGGAATGATTTCCAATGCCCAATATATTAGGACTATTGGAAATCCTTGGAGATATATGGCTCCTGAGGTATTTGTGGAGGCTTTTTTTATATATTCTATGGTTAAATCATATGACAACCTCCCCCATGGATAATTTAGGATTGACTCTTCATTGTCAAAGATTTTTACATGCCTCCAGCTAACCCTATTGTGATGCTGTTTGGGTACTATAAGACATTCCAATAGATATAAGGATGAAAATTTAACAATTAAAGGATCATCATCCTCATCTAACAAAGGGCTTTGACAAATACTGAATGCAGTACCTAAATCCTTCCTATCAATTGTGTCTTTATGTTTGAAGAAGGATTGTTTAATTTCTGAGTCCAACTCATCCCCATCATCAATATTTTCAACTGGAAATGGGTTGCAATTTAATCCAGTAATGATTGAAAATTCTTTTAATCCAAATTGTATTACATTGCCCTCAAGATTGAAAGCAATGGTATCATCATTAGGGGAAACACACAACCTCCTAATGAGGTGTGTGATGAGTTGTAAAGGAATTTTTTTCATTTTTAAATCTAAAAATTGTCCAAAAGGGCCACTTTTGAACATCTGAACACATGACTCCCTTAAACATTTTATATGGTCAATAACAGGAAGTTGTATATAGAGACTAATCTTATGGATTGGGACCCAATCCTTTTTTGGTATAATTAAACTATTAACCTGTTAAATAAAAACAAAAAACAAAGGCAAAAAAAAGTTAAAAGCTAATAATTGTATATAATCTATGAATGATAGAATAGAATCTATAGTGATGAATGTATAAAATCTAATAGCTAACCTTCTGTCTCTTCTTGGAGCCCTCTCCTTTATTTTTTAATTTCCTTTTTGTTTTTTTCTCTTCTTCATAATCTACTTTTTCTGCTTTTTCGTTCTTCATCTAAAAAACAGGATAAAAAAAAATCAAACACTTATACAACCGAAAGTGATAAAATCAAAACAAAAATCAAACCAAAGTTTTCTATCAGTGATAGAAAGCTTTTCTATCAGTGATACAAAGCTTTCTATCACTGATAGAAAAGCCTTTCTATCAGTGATAGAAAGCCTTCTGATAGAAAGGCTTTGTATCAGTGATAGAAAGGCTTTCTATCACTGATAGAAAGCTGATAGAAAACTTTGTATCATTGATAGAAAAGCCTTTCTATCACTGATAGAAAGCCTTCTGATAGAAAGACTTTCTATCAGTGATAGAAAGACTTTCTATCACTGATAGAAAGCTTTTCTATCATTGATAGAAAACTTTGTATCATTGATAGAAAAGCCTTTCTATCACTGATAGAAAGCCTTCTGATAGAAAGACTTTCTATCACTGATAGAAAGCTTTTCTATCATTGATAGAAAACTTTGTATCATTGATAGAAAAGCCTTTCTATCATTGATAGAAAGCCTTCTGATAGAAAGACTTTCTATCAGTGATAGAAAGACTTTCTATCACTGATAGAAAGCTTTTCTATCATTGATAGCTTTTCTATCGCCTTCTGATAGAAAGGCTTTCTATCATTGATAGAAAAGTTTTCTATCACTGATAGATAGAAAGGCTTTCTATCATTGATAGAAAAGTTTTCTATCACTGATAGAATCTATCAGTGATAGAAAGCTTTTCTATCATTGATAGAAAGCTTTTCTATCAGAAAGGCTTTCTATACTGATAGAAAGGCTTTTCTACTGATAGGAAGCTAAATGCTGATAGAAACACCACTAGCACTATAGAAACAGACCAAAAAGACCAGACCAAAAAGACCCCAAAACTTATAGAGAATCGAAAGTGACATATACAAAACAAAAATCAAATAAACAACCATAGAAAATCCAGTAAATAAAAAACAAGAACATTTATAAAAACTTATAGGACTTGTATCACTGATATTTCAGCTTTCTATCAGTGATAGAAAGCTGAAATATCAGTGATAGAAAAGCCTTCTATCACTGATAGAAAAGCTTTCTATCAGTGATAGAAAGCTTTCTATCACTGATAGAAAGCTGAAATATCAGTGATAGAAAGCTTTAGAGAAACCGATAGAAAACCTAACAGATAGAAATCGAAGAAAAAAAAAAAAAAAACGGATAGAAACGATAGAAAACAAACCTGAAGACTGATAGAAATCGGAGAAGACGCTGATAGAATGTGGAGAAGACGCTGATAGAATGTGGAGAAGAGGATGGGAGAAGATGAATGTCGGAGAAGACGAAGGCGAGAAAACGAAGGCGAGTGATAGAAATCGGACCGAAGAGTGATAGAAATCGAAGAAGACGCTGATAGAAACGGTAGGCGAGTGATAGAAAAAACGGAAGAGAATTTCAGCGCGCAGAAGGGCATTTTGGTAAATTCACATTCCAAAAGTTAAAATTTTGCCATTTTCGCAAATAGTTTCAACCGTTGCTAGGTTTGCAATTATTTTGGGCCGGTTTGCTACTTTTGCAACCGGCCCTTTTTTTTTTGCTTTTTTTTTTAGGATAAAGTTTGTGTAAATTAAAATATAATTTTGACTTGTTATGGAAAAATGTTTCTATGGTTGGTTGTAGATAAGTTTTGTATGTAATGAGTGAAAGTTATTGCAATGAGAACTTCAATTTCAGAATTGAATGGAATTTGGCTTGATTGAGTTTGTATAGTTCTTAATTAGTTTTAGTTTCAAAAAGATATTTGTTTGGAGCTATGTTGAGATTGTTACATATTTTTCAAAAAAAAAAAAATGTGATTTATTCCGCTATTGCTATTTGTTTTATAGTTGAAATGAACTCATCATGTTTTCCTTTGGATTTTTTTTTTTTTTTTTTTGTACGGATGACCCTCTAAAATAGGCGAAAATGATAAATGTCCTACCTTTTTAAAATAAGGATATATGTCCTTTTGCTTGCGTCAGCATCCTAGTAAAATTATCATTTTACTCTCTGCTCTAACCTCGCTCTCTCTCGCTACTGTCGCTCTCTCTCCAATTTCTCTCTCTAATCTCTCACTCTCTCTCCAATCTTGTTCTTACTCTCTCCAATTTCTCCCTCCAATCTCTTACTCTCTCTCTCTAATTTCTCTCTCCAATCTCTTGCTCCATCTCCAATCTCGCTCTCGCTCCAACCTCTCGCTTTTAAATGCCTTAAATGCGCGTTTTCATATAAAGAGTAAAATGATAATTTTGCTAGAATGATGATGTAAGCAAAAGGGCATATATCCTTATTCTGAAAAGGTAGGGCATTTTTCATTTTGACCTCTCAAAATGGGTCATCTACGCAATTATCTCTTTTCCTTTTTGGTTTGCAGTGAATAGCTGATTTCATGATCTATATTTTAGTAGGTTGGCTTGACTAATTAAGAGCGCTTAGACTATATAAAGAGGCTTTACATTGAAGCATCCCAAAAGCTCACTTCAAAACATCATTTTTAGTGTATCTACTCTACTAACGTTAATATAGATCCATTTCAATACTTAATTAACTACTCTGTTGATTGTCAACATGAACATAGCTCAATTGGCATAAAGCTATATATATATATATATGTTGTAAAGCACGAGCTCGCTTAGATACTATCGATATCTAAATAAATCACATATATCTAAGTGTTATGAGTAGAATCAAAGACCTATGGACCAGTCAACATGAGCATAGTTAAACTGACATAAAGCTTGTACTAATTAATGAACCTAGAGGCGTGTGGTTCAAATCTTACATCCCTAAGTATGGTAAAAAAACACTGCCTATGGGCCCACCATCCACATAGGCCTTCTAGGGTCACATTGATCAAACATATAATTATGCCATCTATAAGGCTAACTAAGGTGGTCAAACAGAGGAGGCACGATTGTAGAAGCGGAAGACAAGTAGCTTACTGAATTTAGTACAAGCCAAGCCAAGACAAATGTCACATCTTTCTTAATTATTAGACCGTGTCAAATGCGATCCTGAAAATAGGACAATGGAAAATACTAGAGGGGACACATCCGATTAAAGAAGTACCTAATACCATCCTAACTCAACTCGACACTACTTCGATTTAAGCACTAACTTAAGCATCAGAGCATGTTGGACATAACATCACGTAAGTGCAAGTATCTTCCTTTGTTGGTCAACTCGACTCGAAAGCTAATATGGACCTGTGACTAGATTCTCGTCAAACTCTGAGTATTAGCAAAGGAGGGAAGTTCTAGAAATTTTTAAAGAAAAGTTGTTCCCAAGAAGAAGTTTGATAACCTCTTGCCCTTACCAAAATTGCCCAATTCTCTATATAATTGATAGATTGATGATTTTAATTTGTCATGCAACAAAAAGTAGTTCTTAGATTCCTCCCACTAAAGAAGAAAGTTTTTTTTTAGTTTTATAACAACATTTGGGAATGGAGAGATTCAAATCTCTGACCTTTTAATTAAGGATATATGCTCACGTTGATCTAAAAAATAAAGAATTTAAACCGTAAACGAAGTAAAAAAGAATTTATCAATGGTTTTCTTTCAAAATCAATATGTATACTTTTAATCATTTTTTTTCTCAAAATTAAAAAAAAAAAAAAAAGGGTAAATCATTTACTAAGAGTAATATCTAGAGTGAAAAATTAATCTCGTATTTGAGTGTGTCATTTTTTCTTCCATAGAGTAACATAAAGGAAAGAAAATTTTGCAATAATAGCATGCATAAAATAAGAATAAGTCCTCAGTCCCTTCTCTTCCAAAAAAGAAACAAAAAATCCTCAGTCCCCAACTTCAGAAAATAAAAATAAAAAATAAAAAATAAAAAAAAAATAAAGAAAACAATCTAGATTTTAAAATTTCACAAGTGCTTTAAAAAGATTGCTGCAGATTATTAAAGCCAGATGGGAAAATATATACAATAAAAAGAGAGAAAATAAAAAAAGCCGGATGGGAAAATATATACAATAAAAAGAGAGAAAAAATAATAATAATAATAAAAAAGGGAAAAAAAGAAGGGCCCTACCGGGTTCGAACCGGTGACCTCTTGATCTGCAGTCAAATACTCTACCACTGAGCTAAGGACCCATTTGTGTTATGCAATTCTCATGTTTCATATTTTTTTCAAAAGCAAAAGTAAAAACACTCATACGGATTCACGTGAAAGCACTTTCATCTTTTTGCTTTATTTTCCAATTCTCATATGACTGTGGCCTTTTTGTTTGTGATGGTCCAATCAACTTCCATTCAAGTTGCAGCAGCAGAGAATCATAAATAATTCCAACTTCACACATGATGTTCAATCAAAAGCTACTTCCATGGTTAATTTAATATTAGATAGCCAAATGACTTTTTGAGTTAGAGGAAAAGAAAAGGTAAAATATAAGAGATGAATAGTGTAGGTTACGCTACTAAACCTGACATCGAGTAACTCGAACATGAACATGTGACAAAGTTTGCAAATATGACGTTGAAGTTTTGGAAACCCTTTAGTTTTGGATATAGGATTCGAATATCTATCATATCTCAACTTGACAAACTTTTTGACTAAAGAAGTGGCCGTTATCCACTATTTCTCTATGTCAGACGCATTGGATCCAATTGTTAATTTTCATCATGACCTCTTGTTCAATAGTACACATACATTTACAGTTGAAGTATGTTCACTTTGGCATAACTTCTTGAAAATCCATTACTAACTAAATAGATACAATTATTTTCTTTTTAATTCAACAATATGGGGTTGAGGGTTTCAAGTCCATGACTAATCATAAGTATATACTTTATGTATGATGAGCTATGCTTTTGTTGGTAAATAAATACAATTCTGGAGTACATCAATCAAATTTATAATTTGACAAACTTTTCGACTAAAGATGTGGTCTCTCTGTTTCAATCTTTTCTGTAATGTTGCTCTTTGAGCAGTTTTCTTAGTTTTGAATGAAAGGTTGATGTTCTGTTGCTCAGAAAAAAAAAATCAAATTTATAATTTAACCAAATCTAAAATTAAAATTTTTATTTTTTAAGAAATTAAGAATAATTCTTTTCATATTTATTCGTACAAAATTGGTCTATCAAAAATTTCAATCTTATCCATTGAAATCTTCTTAAGTTGATATTCGTTGCTAGGAAAATAAAGACTTTCCTTCTTCTAAAAGAAATAGACGTCATAAGATACGTAATATTAGAATTTTAATCGACAAAGAATATTATAATATAACTATTTTTATTTTTAGAATTCTGTACCATCAAAATTATTTTAAAATGCCCATTAATATTTTATTTTATATCTCCATAGGGTGAAAAAAGGCAATTTGAAAGAGTCAAGAAATTGGTTGCAGATTTTGAAAGTTATGTAAATTTGACTAAGAAATGTTGAAAAAGATGTATCAACAAAACAAATGTGCAAA
Organism: Luffa aegyptiaca; assembly: GCA_017139565.1. NCBI lineage: Eukaryota > Viridiplantae > Streptophyta > Magnoliopsida > Cucurbitales > Cucurbitaceae > Luffa > Luffa aegyptiaca. The sequence goes on along the minus strand of CM029405.1, from coordinate 7,871,278 downwards.
TTTTCAATGTTTGATGCTTTGATCCAACTACCCAAATATTAATTGCTCTCCAACCCTTTGTTTTTTTCAATATTTTTCCCTCTTTTTAAATTGAAAGAAAGAAAAGGAAAAAAAAAAAAAAAATCTTGCTCACAAGTGAATGATCCATTCAAACCAACAGATGTCTACCACATATTTTGATTTGGAAAATCAAACTTTGGAAAAAAAAAATCTCAAACCATTTCAATCTTTATCAAGAAGGCAAGAAACAAGACTGTAGACTAAGATTTCTTTTTTTTAAAAAAAAATTAAATATATATATTATTTATCAAATCCCTATTTGATAATACCATTAAAAATCTTTTTAGCGAAAAAAAATAACACCAAGATCATAGTAGTTGCAGTGATAACCACAAGATAAGTTGAACAATAAATCCAAGAACACCTATGCCTACATACTCGAAGATCGATTTTATCGAAAGAGAAGGTAGTATAGAACAGTTGTATAATTCTATTTCAAAAGCGTTACGAAATAAGGATTTAATAGACCGTTTATAAAACATCAGACATAAGATTGAAACTTGAGGACGAACACAAGTTCATCTCTTACAAGACCATACATACAATATGCAGAACTTCAAATGTAGAAGACAAAGACAGCATTTTGTTTTCAACTTCAGAATTGAGATAATACAAATACATATTTATTTATTACATTACTGTTAAACTTTTTCCAACTTCAGTAACTTCTTCCTAAGTACTGTTTGTGTACTTTTTCATTCACAACTCAACTAGCCAACACCAGACAAAGAGCAAACACCAACAGCCTCTATACAAACATTTATAAGCTTAGAGGACATGATGATTCCTTCAAACTCGCAAAAACTCACCGCTACGTTCTTTCAATCGTTGTCGTTGGCGATACTATTGATTAGTTTGTGTAAACTCGTCGTATACGTCCGTGTCTAGTGTATGTTCATGTTCTGCTGTTTAAGAGGATTGTTCTTCAAATATGTCCAGCAGAGAAAGTGCCTGCAAATTTTACAGAACAGAGTATTATTAAGAGTTGTTCAGCATAGTGTTGCAATTTGGCTGTAATGAACAGACGACGATCGCAATCAAGTTGATCGCAATCAAGTTGTCATATTTTATCGACGTTTGATCTTGAAGGTGCAATTACCTCTGGAATGTTGAGTTCAAGGCGAAACTTGGGGCCATCGTAGTGGTGAAGAATTGGTCTGAAAGAATCCTCTTCCAGTGGCTCACATATCTTCCTAGTCATGATTCTTACCTGTTTCATTCAAACAGTTGACTTCCAGCTTAGATCAAAGGAATTAAACAATTGATAGAGGAGGTTCCAGCCAACAACACAAGAACAAGAACAAGAACAAGAACATTACCTGTGCTGGGAAACGAGATTCGCCGGGAGTTTTCTTGTCTTCCCAGGCAGTTGGATCAATGTTTGTCCCACCAAAGCTTGCAGCCTATAGAGATAGTTCATAGTTTCAAAATAAGTAAACAGAACAGACAAGTATTGATATTCAGATTAAAGCTCCTACTGAAGCAGCCATGGATCTTGCAGAATTGAATCTAATAGAAAGAAGAAGGAGACACACACACCTCAAAGATTCCATGGAGTTGGTGGGTAGAATAGTTGTAAAGGAAAATAGGCAACCCAGGAGTTATAGCCCTGACTGAATCTCTGTATCTTGGAGGCAAACCTAAAACATTGATTTAACAACAGAAAATCTTAGAACTTTCTAGACAAGAAAACACAGAGGACAAGACACAGATACATCAAACTATGCAAAAACCAAGCAGTTAGATCATTAAAATTGAAGAAAGAGAAGGGGAAAACTCACCAAAAAGTTGCCTCTTGAGATTCTCTTGCATCGTATCATTGTTGCAGACAAAGATATATCCACCAATTGTTTCATTTCTGGGCAAAGACTCAGATGGGGGAAGGGTTTTAAACCTCTTGTCCAAACCATTCTTGTTAGTTTCCTTATTATCATTGGTATTTTCACCACTGTTCTTCTTGTTACTGTTCTTCTTCCCACTCTTTCCTCCATTTTCTTCTTCAACCTTCCCACTGTTCTTGTAATTCTTCAGATTCACAAAACTGTTACTGTTATAATTCCCAACTTTGGAGTAAATCCCTTTGTTAAACCCTCCATTAATACCCTTTTGGGCTCCTCCAATAACAGGATCAACCCCCATATTAGCAGAATTCAGCTTCCAACCATCATTGAAGGCATTAAAATCAGACCCCTTTGGCTTAAAACTATTCCACCCATTATCAAACACATTGAGTGCATTTTTTTCGAACCCAGTTGAACTCAGATTGCTACCGCCACTGCTGTTGCTCCAATTATTAAGATCAGAAGCAACACTCGGCTTAAAACTATTCCATCCATCATTGAACCGATTGACATCAGAATCAGACACTTTAGGCTTAAAATTATCCAACGAATTTACCTCTCCACCACTTCGAACATCGAAATTCCTCCTCTCCTCGTGCCTCTTGGAGACATACGAATTACTCCAGATAGAATCGTTGAGCGAAAGGTTCGCAAGATTCCCAGTCTGCAGTCGAAGCTGGTCGCTGAACTGCCTGAACGATTGCGGGTTAATCTCCATTTCTGAAACAGATTCAACCTAAAACTCAGAAAAACGAACAACCCAGATAGCGAAAATCAGGAACAAACAGAGGACTGGTAATGAATCTGACAACAAACGAGAGAGAAATGAAGAAAAGGTGCAGAGAGAGGGCGTTAAATAAGATGGGTTTTAGGTAAAGGAAAGGAAATTTCGGAGAAAGGAAGAGGAGATTGCGTGTGGAAGATGAAAAAGGCATGGGAAATTAATAAAGAAAGAAGAAGATTAGAGTAGTTGAGCAAATAAGAATGTGACTAATGGAAAGACGCGTAATGAAGTGGAAAGTGAAAGAGATGGAGAGAGATGTGGGGAAGGTGTTTTTCAAACCCTGTGAAGGATTCTAGAAAGGGCTGAGAGTTTCGGGTTCGGTGGGACAAATTCGGCCATTGATTTGCTTTTTGCTTAGTTGCCAAGGATTTTTTTTTCTTCTTTTTAAATTTCTTTGACAAATGGAGAAGAAGATGAATGACCGTGTCCATGTGAGTCCCAATTTCTGTAGCTTTGACGTGGTCCGTGACTCCTTCGGCCAGTGAGTTTTTTTTTACCCTTTTTTTTATTAAATGATAAGATTATTCTGTTCTTAAATTTTAAAGTGTCTAATAATTTTATAAACTTTTAAATATGTGTTTGCTGTATGATGTATTTTTTAAAATTCATGACTTTTTTTCTTGAACAAAAAGTTAAAAGTTTAGTGACCTCGATAACCAAATATAGTATGGTCTTCATGAGATCAGGTGTGCACTAGCTGACTTAGACACTCATGGATTTAATGTCTTATTAGACACAAAATTCATTTTTATACCTAATAGATTCATTAATTTTTTTTTGCAAAAAATATGTATAATGTTAGAATATGTCAAGATTCTATTAGACACAAGTTTGAAAGTTCATAGGCCTATTTGCATTTTTTAAAGTTTATGATAAAAATTGAAAGTTTAGTGTTCTATTAGATACTTTTTAAAAATTATTTACTAGACTCAAATATGTAATTTAACTTCTGGTTTTTATTTGCTAAAATTTTCTTATTTAAAAATGGTTTGAATTATAAATTTAGTCCCAACATCTTTAGCTAAAATGATAATGTGTCTTGTCTTTTTTTAAAAAATAAAAATAAAAATAAAAAAAACTTCATTAATCACGAAAAATAGGTACAACAACCCATGGAACTTGTGGCACGGGAAAGCTCTGGAAACGAATCAACCCAAAAAATCGAATAAACCTCATCAAGAAGATAGGATGAAATCAAGAACAACCCTTGCTAATCTGTGGGCAATAGAGTTACTCTCCGCATTTAACAAAAGAAAAGACCTCCAAACTAGTGGCTACCTCATTAGCTTCAATGGCATTTTTTGTTTTAGTAAGGTCTTCGGAGACCTGGTGTCAATAATGATAATGTGTCTTGTCTATTAGACGACACTTGATTGATTTAATATGACATTGGTATGTTACACACTAGGGAGGCCCGATCTACTTCCAACTTACTTTACTTCTTCTATTTGGAGTTTGAGATTTGAAATCATTTTAGCTTATTAATGTATTAATTAACTTAAAAGAAAATGCAAAAATTCAGATTTTATATAAAATGCACCAAGGCTAGGCTAGGCTAGGCTGGTGTAGGATAGAAGTGGGGAAGGGACTAAGTTTGAGGGGCAGGCTAGCTAATTGAATGAGTTAAATTTTTTCTTTTTCTTCCATTTTCTAATTGGTTCGGTTCGTTTCCTTAATTTGGAAAAACTTTTTTTCACTCCCTCTATAGAGGGAACAAAATCACTAGTTGGAAAGAATAAAATCACGTTACAACATATCTTTTCTTTGAACCAACGAATCAAATTCTTTTATAGATAGTGTGTCGCTGTGTTTTATCTAGTTGTCCACTTTCTTGTATCATTTGTCTGTTATATCATATTAAATTTTGTCGAATAGTTTATAATGTCAATGAAAGTAATGACACATCTGTTAAAAGAAACCGAAAGAATTATATAAAATAAAATCACATTTAAAAACTCAAAATTATAACTTGAAATTTTAAAGCTAGATGGATGGAATAGACTTATCCATCTAAGTTCAAAAACCAAAATTAAATTATAAGCATTTTGTTGTCATAGGTTTGAAATAATTATTTAGATTTAACAAAGAAGTGTATATGGTTTTCAATTTTAATTTCATAACAATAATTTAATCATAGCCATTGACCAATTCTATGATTTTGTACTATAAAAAGGGGAAATTCGGAAAAGTGTGATGTGGAAAAAAGATCCTATCTAAAGTTTTAACACCAAACAACTCTATTATGAGGAAAAAGAAACATAGAAGGGAGAAAAGAAAATTGAAAAGTCATCATTATTAGTCAAAACAACCAAGCTTTATATATATATATTTTATTTTCTTATTATTCTTTTAAAAGTTTTAATTTCAATTAATTTTAATAAATAAATTATTAAAAAACATTAAAATCAACCAACAAAATTATTTACTCATAAAACCAAAGAAAATCATAACAAAATGATGATGTAAAGTCAAAGTAAATTTTATTAATTGAGTAAAAAAAATTTATGTTTTATTTTGATGAGGTAGCCTAAACTAACTCACTTGACTCGAAATTACTTGTTATAATAGAATTCATAAACTAATAATTAAGGGGAAAAATACATTTTTAATCCCTGAGGTTTGGGTTAGGTTTCATTTTGGTCTCTGAGTTTTCAAACTCAACAATTTAGTCCTTGCGGTTTGATTTTAGTTTCATTTTGGTCCCTCCATCTAATTTTCAGTTAAAAACTAACGGACGTATGACGTGGCACTATTTTTTTATTTAAAAAAATTATTTTTTAATTATTTTAATTTAAAATATATTAAAATAATAAAAAATTATTATTTTTAATTATTTTTTATTTCTTTTTATTCTTTACCTCTTCTTCTTCCTTCTTCTTCCTCCTCCTTCTTCTACTACATTTTCTTCGACACTTTCAGCCATGGCCGATGGCTGGCGGCCGACGACCACCGCTCTACTACTTTTTTTTTTCTCTTCAGCTTTTTTTTAAAAAAATATATAAAATAACCAACTGCCGGAGACGAGGGGGAGACGAGAAGCTCGACTGCCACTGCTGCTACCGCCGGAGACTTGCGCGTGGGTTTTAGATCTGTGTGTGGGCGTGGGTTTTAGATCTCGACGGACTTGACGTCGAACTCGACGAACGGAAGCGATTGGTGGGCGTGGGTTTCAGATCTCGACCGACGGCAGCGATTAATGGGCGTGGGTTTCAGATCGCGACGGACGGCAACGATTACGGACATGGGTTTCAAATCTCGACGGACGGCATGCTGAATTTGACGGACTTACATCTCGACTTCGACGCTGAACTTGACGAGCGTGGGTTTCAGATCTCGACCTAAGGGTTTGATGTCTCCGGCGTGGTGGAGGTGAATGAGAAAGGAGGAAGATGGAGAAGGTAAAAAGGGTTTTGATGAAGAGAAAGGGGAAGTCAAGAAGAAAGGAAGGAGAAGAAAAGAAAGAAAGAGAAGGAGAGAAGTTTTTTTTTTTTTTGTCGCCGGCGACGGCTTGCCGCCGGCGACAGAAGCAGAGGTGGGATGGTGGTGTTGGTGTTGGTGGTGAAGAAGAAAGAGAAGAGAGAGGAGGAAAGAAATAATAAAAGTATTATAAAATAATAATATTTTTATTATTTTAAGATATTTATATTTTTAAAAATGTAAAATAATTTTTTTAAATAAAAAATTAGTGCCACGTCAGCATTAATTATTAACGGAAAATTAGATGGAGGGACTAAAATGAAACTAAAATCAAACCTCAGGGATCAAAATGAAACCTAACCCAAACTTCAGGGACTAAAAGTGTATTTTTTCCAATAATTAATGACCTTGAACTAAGTACTATTGTTAGATTCATATATTTGGATGAAGTCTAAAAATATTAGAGGACATATTATATAAACATTAAAAACATAATGAAACTACTTCTCAAAAAAAAAAAAAAAAAAAAAAGAAACTAGGTTACTTTTTACCAAGTCTACTGTATAGTTGCTCTATTACTTGGCCATGTCAATAGATATTGGTAATTCCTGTGTACTAACTCAATTTTTTTTACTAAAATATATATTTTTGTCAAGCTAATAAAACTATTTTATAATTGTCATTACTTTTCAAAGTATTCGAGTCTCATTTTTCAAAATCATATTAAAATTTGATGGGAAAAATCTCTAAGTCAATTCCACAAATTGGATGAAATAGGCTTGACGTGTTCATCGAAAAGCTATCCACTTTATATGAGAGTTTCCTATCCATAAAAGTGAGTGTTAAATCATCATCGGACTGAAAAGTTGAAACCCTTAAATCAAATTAGTAATTTTAAATCTATATCTAATGGTATGATTGAAATATTGAATTAGTAATTTATAAAAATTAAAAACAGCTTTATCTCTTTTTTTTTTTTTTAAATTTATTTAACTCTATTCTTTAATATGTGAATAAACTCACATTCAACGGAAAAAGAAAACATAAATCAAGAGAAGAAGAAAAAAGAAAAAAGAAATCAAAATAAATACTCAATTAAGAGATATTTTGATGTAATTTTAAATATATTTTTTATTTCAAAAAATGGTCTTATCTTAAATGACCCCTTTAAGACAAATTTATAATTATTTTGATGGTTCCTTCCTTTTCTTTTTTGGCAGTTTAATATTTTCTTAAACTAGGTTAGATGTTTATTTATTAAAAAAGAAAAATATTTGGGCCGAACTCTGGTTATTCCTCCTCTGATTGGGCCGGACTCGGCAATCTATAAGCCCAATTAAAAATCTAATTCAGATCCATTAAGCCCAATACTTGATCAGTTATGGATCCAGCAAAGCCCACTGGGCCCTATCTTTCCCACTCCTAAACTTCGGAGTACCTAGCAAATAAAGAAGTGTTAATTTAAAAATATTAAAAACCAATTATAATAAAAACATTGATAAAAATAAGTAATGATAGATCTAAGATCGAATAAAAAATGGATTAATAATAGTAATTTATTGACTTCTCTACATCAAACTTTGATAAATCAATTATACATTATTGACTAAATATATTTCATTATAATTAAATATTTAGGGCCAAAGCAAACATAGCTTAGCGATAATTGACATGTACCCTCGATCATGAGGTCAGAGGTTCGAATCCCCTTACCCCAAATGTTGATGTACTAAAAAAAAATAGGAGAAAATACTGAGGAATAGGTGTGTGTGGTCCCTAAGTTTTCAAAATAGACATTTTAGTCCTTGAGTTTTGAGAAATAGGCTCAGGGACCAAATGCATCTATCTATCAAACCTCAGATACCAAAAATGTATTTTTCCAAATATTTATTTGTAACTACAACACGATCTTTAAATATTAATTATTTTAAATAAATAATCCATCCTATTGTCAATTTGCAATTTATTATTTTGTTTGACCTCGAATAATAAATTGTTATTTTAAGAAAATAGAGGGTAAAAATTGGCATCCACTGAAATTTTTCTTTTTATGATTTTTCCTTTTATAAAACCACATATTGATATTTTGAATAGATTTACATTTGATTTTATGCATTTTAATTATCCATTTACATCAATTTTTTTTTATTAGTTTTGGACACTTTACGTTTTTTTTTTTTTTTTTTTTTTTGATAATATGGGGTGGGGAATTTGAACCAAAGACCACGTGATTATCAGTACAGCTAATTTATGCCAATTGAGCTGTGCTCTTGTTGGTCACTTTAACGTTATTTACAAACCTTCTTTAATTATTTGTTTATTACCTTTTCATAAGCTAATATTGCCTCTTTGTATCAAACAAGGGGATAGTTTATATACATGACCCATAACATAGAATGCAAGTTTTAGTCTCCTATAAAACATCTACTTAATTTAATAAATTAACTATATCCCTTAAAATATTTATAAAAATAATAATTATTATAATAATAAAAAAAAAAGGACAAGAAGTTGTTTATATATAAGTTTACCAAGTACAACCTACCTCTCCCTCTTTTGGTGAAGAAAAGGTGAATGCATGAATGTCAAAATAAAATAATAAAATACATAAATAAATGAATTAATTAACTAGGCTTTTCAAGCACTCTCACTATAATATGAACTAACAAGAATAGTTTCAATAACACAAATTTATCTACAAAATGAAAACCTTCATTAAAAAAAAAAAAAAACATGGTAATAGTTTAAAAAAATACACCGAAAAGTAATTTTCAAAAGCTACAATTATATACTAATATATAATATTGTCATTGCTCTCAAGTCTATCGACCGGATCCTTCCACTACCACTACATACTTCCACTAAAAACTTACTTTCAGAATCACATTGTAGCCCTCAAAACGAGTCAAAATAAAATTAAGATGACTCGAATCCAATAGCGGAAGCATTTAGCTCAATGTATATACAAAGTTAGGGCCATTTGACATGATCCTAATCTATTCCCATTTGCAACTTTTTTTTTTACATAAGAAAAGTTTCATTTTCTTAGAAGAAGAAAAAGAACAAGAATCAAACTCTATTAAGTGGGAAAATATATAAATATATATAAACATATAGAGAAACAAAAAGTTGTCCCCTAAGCCTCAATATGTCTCTCTTTCTCTCTCTCAAATATATATTATATAGAAGAAATTAATAAGATTAATTAAATTAATGTTAACTTTAACACCGACATTAATTAAAAAATATGAAGAAAAAAAAAGTAAAAGAAAAGAAAAGCAAGTTGGGTTGGTGGTGGTTACCGTGGTGGCTGCAGGTGAATGTATGAAGAAGCACATGGGAAGCCATCGATGTTCATCCAAACACTTAGTCACAATCTCTATTTTTTTTCTTCTTTATATTTCTTTTAATTCATTATTATTATCTTTCTTTAATCTTCTTTTCTTTTTCATTAACTTTATTCTAATTTGGATCTCTTGCTTTAATTACGTTGTTCTTATTAACTTGAGAGAAGGTATATACACACCTGAAGACCTATTGATTCTAACAACTGATTGCAGAGTTGATGATTTGGACCTTTCAATTTATAGATGTGGATCTCTTGGTCTTGGACCTTATGAATAGAGATATTCCCAAAACTTACAAAGAGAAAATGGGAGTGAGTTAGACAAAAAGAAACAAAGTTACTTAGACAAATCTTGTTTATCGATAACCTTAGACCAATCAATCGAATATTTGATTAGTACGTAATTGATCGAACACTACTTGAAAATAAAAATGGTAGCTCTTCTGCTCAGAAATGAAATGGTCCTGGAAATTCTTGCTCCCATTGGACCATTTGTATCTATATGTATTAGGATCCTGATTCATGGATCTCTCAGTTTGATTAGTCATCTTGATTGAACTAATAAGTTATACATTTTTGTTTATAGGTATAATTGTTGAATTATACATTTATGTGATTTTAACGTGCTTTGTAAATCATTCGGTTGTATATGTTGAATGTGGGTGTTCAAACATGTTTAATTATATGGTTAATTGTTAGAAGGTTATTTAGTTTTTTAAAATTAAGTTTGTTTCCCCCACCCTGTTTTTATAAGGGGTCGTTTGTTTTTTGGTAATCAAGATAACCGAAATTTTAAAATGCCTGGAATTATATATGCTTGGAAATATAGATGTCTGGTATCTTTAGATAACCATGTTTGTTTTGTAGGAAAATTTATAGGGATGTTCAGGAATATTTAGATAACCATGTTTGTTTTGTAGGATTTCTGGACGGGAATGTCTTAAAATGATGTATTATTCCAACAATACCCTTTCCTATCTTCAAATCATTTATATATTAATTTAATATAATTTAATTTATACAACATTTTTTACTTTAATAATATAATATTGTTATCAATTCAATTTGTATTAATTTTATATGTTATTTTGTAAAAAAATTAATTTCTATTGTCTTAAGATTTGTATGAAAAAATTAGAATTAAATATTAATTTCAATTTAAACTTAGAACTTATTTTAAAGGAAAACAATTATATAGTTGATAGCATTTTTTAGTGGATTATATTTATAAATTATCAAAATAGAAAAAGTTTTGAGAGAAATAATATCAATTTGTGAATGTATTTTTTTTTTTTTAATAAAAAGATGTTGGATCATCGCTATTGGAAAGGTAAAACAAATAAAAAATTTAACTTCAAATTTCAATTGAAAATAGATTCAACTATATGTTATACAAATTAAATGGAGTTTATTTTATATGTAAATGAAACATATAAATATAGTTAATTTCATATAATTTTTTATTAGTGAATGAATACACTAATTTTTTAAAATTCTATTTTTTTTTTAAAGAAAAAGAGAAATAAAGAAAATATAAAAACGAAGGATCAAAACGTCAATTGTTGATTCCCTTAACATGGGAATTTTAGAAACCCATGTATCAGGAGGGCATCCAAATCTTCTTAGATGTCTTTCGTGTGGGCATCCCGAGATGCCGGGGCATCTTACATTACCGCAAAACAAACGGGGTAATCCAAATGCCCATTCCATGGGAATCTTGGATTACCGCGAAACAAACAACCCCTAATAGTTTTCATTTTTGGTAAAGAAAACATTTGAGTTCTTACCAAAGTTCTGAAAACAAAAAACAAGTTCTTAAAAACATTTGTTAGAGACAATGGAAATTCCAAAATGATATAATATTATCTCTTACTTATATACTCATGATCTTCCCATTATCTAACAAACCACTACTATGTCACCAAGGCACATTGACATGATTAAGTCAGGGGCATGACTCTAATACATCTTGTTAGGATCAATGGATGTTCCACATATCTCTACAATGATATAATATTGTCCACTGTGGGTATAAGCCCACATGACTTTCCTTTTGGTTCAACTCCAAACGGTTTCATACCAATGTAGTTGGTGTTGTCGCTCATTTATATACTCATGATCTTCCTCTTATCTAGCCATAATGTGAGACTTTGGTCGCAATTCCAACAAATAACATTAATAAAAAAAATAGATAATAAAACAAGAAACTCACAAGTGTAAGTAGTGTATTTATAAACTGAATTTTCAAATACTAAAAACTAAAAATCAAAGAGTTATCAAACGAGGTCGTAGTTTTTAATTTTGGTTTTTGTATTTGAAAGTTGATTAAAAAATCAAATGTTTCATTACAAACAAGAAAAATAAATAAAATTGAAAACCATTGTAAAGAGATTGTGAAAAAACAAGTACAAATTCTAAAAACAAAAAACCAAAAGTTATCAAACGGAACATAAATTTTCAAGGTTAAATTACAAGTTTAGTTTTTAAACTTTCAGGGTTGTATCAATTTTGTCTTTGAACTTTGAAAAGTGTCAAATAGGTCCTCAAACTTTTAATTTTGTGTCAAATAGGTCTTTGAACTTTAAAAAGTATTGGTAGATCCTTAAACTTTCACTTTTGTGTCCAATAGATCTCTCAAACTTTCAATTTTGTGTCTAATAAGTCCTTGACGTATTAAACATTTTTAAAAATTCATTGGCCTACTAGATACAAAATTGGAAGTTTAGGATCCTAATAGACATAAAATTTAATTTTATATCTAATAGATTGGTTAATTTTTAAAAATCTAAAAAATGTCAAGGACCTAGATAGAAAATTGAAAGTTCGAGGGATCTATTAGACATTTTTAAAGTTTAGAGACCTATTAAACACAAAATTGAAAGTTCTGAGACCCATTAGACGTCACTTTTTAAGTTCAATGACTAAATTAACACAACCTTAAAAGTTTAGCGGCTAAACTTGTAATTTAACCAATTTTCAAATATTAAACTATATATATATTAGGTAAATTATATATATATATATATATATATAAAATACCCTTAAACTTTGGGGTAGTTTCATTTATGCCCCTAGATTTTGAAAATTTTCACTTTACCCTTGAACTATGATACTAATTTGTTCCAAAAAAATACCATTGGAGAGGTTTTTTTTTTTTTTTTTTTTTGGGGGGGGGGGGGTAAAATATGATGGAAATTTACACAAAAGCTAATATGTAAAAATGTGAAGGCATACATGATATTATTTACAACATCATTCAAGATAAAATGGAGTGGCAGCTAATATGTAACAATTGATTATGTAAATGAGTTTAACAATATGTGACAAAATAAATGATAACAATGATCTTATGAATCTTCTATATAGTTATAAATAGTATTACGTATGCTTTCTAATTTTTATACATTAGTTATCACGTCATCTCTATCCTTTACTTTAAGGAAAATAATTTGTTCAACCATGGCAAAATTCAAAGGTATTTTTTGGAACAAATTTTTAAATTGAAGGATAAAAATGAAACTTTTCAATGTAACACATATCCCAAAATTTGAAACTTTTCAATGTAACACATATCCCAAAATTTGAATATTTTTTATAATTTAACTAGTTGAGGAGTCTTTTGAAGCCAAAAGAAACATCATGATCAAAATTAGCCATGACTTAAATTATTTGTAAACAAAAAGCTTATTCTTAATGAGAATATTCCTTGTAGTTCACCAATTTTAATTACCAACAATAAACTAACATATTGCATTTGTTTATTATATATATATCTACTCTCTATTCAACAATTTTGGTAAAATAGAATTCTTAAGATTATCATGACTACTTTCAATTTTTGATTTCATAAGTTAGGTTTTCCATTGAATAACTATTTTATTTTTTATTTTTGAAAATCATGTTTTTTTTTCTTTTTCGCCATAGTTTTCATGAAACATTTGAATTTTTAGTTAAATTTCAAAAACAAATTTTTGATTTTTTTTTTTTTTTTTTTAGTTTTCAAAACTTAACTTAGTTTTTTAAAACATGGAAAGAATGATAGATAAAAAAACAAAGAAACTTATTGGTGGAAATAACGTTTATAAGCTTATTTTTCAAAAATGAAAAACAAAAAATAGATTGGTTATAACTTTATGTTTTTATATATATGTATATGCATTTTATATCCATCAATATCATGGAGTGTGAAATGTCAACCATCTTTGATATTTCTATAATCTAGATAGCAATATACCTAAGGTAGATGAATTATCTGTTGTAAAATTAATATTTTTGTTGATAAGTGATCAAAATATTCATGTCAACTGCTTCAAAAAAAAAAAAAAAATCATGTCATTGTGCTGACATTACATAACCTTAACAGATGATAAGATTAAACATATATTAAATGATTAAATTTGTTCTTACCTAACAATTTGGAGCTTTTTTTTTTTTTTTTTTTTTTTTGAAAAGAGCTCTTTCCATTTAGGTTTGGTACAAGCATTTGATAGATAGTCGGTCATAATATTTAGGTCACATTTCAATTTATCCATCATCATTTTATCCTCAAATTTTAATACTTAATGAAAGCAAGAACTTAATTGAAAAAAAAAAATCCATTTTCTCAAAAAAAAGAAGAAGAAGAAGAAGAAATCCAAAACACATAAAATATGAAATTTAGGTTTTTTTCACCCTTAAGAATAAAATTTTAAAATGATACAAATATTATGAACTAAATTATATATTTAGCATAAATAAAAAAGGATGGGTTAGCTCAAATGGAATCCCATGTAATCTAATATGGTATCAGAGCCCATTAAACCCAAATAGGTATTCGGTCCAAGAATGGTGAACCCAAAAGGCACCATCTTGAGGGGGATAGATGGACTACTCCACTCATAGTCAATTGGTTTTGAGATTGGAACCCCATATTATCTAATATCTTTAACCATGCATAGTATTTTTTTTTAGTTCAACAATATTTGGAGGTGAGGAGATTCGAACCTTTGACTTCTTGGTCAAAGCTACCAGCCAATTATTGAGCTAAGCCCGCTTTTGGTAGTTTTTTCTAAAAGAAAAAAAAAAAAACTTATAAAAGTACAAGTAAGAGTACATAGAGATTATTTAAACTTAAGGCAAAAAAAAAAAAATTATTAATTGTTGTTTTAGGTCAAGAACGTGTGGAGAATGAAAATTCGAACTTCTTACTTTCCGATCGATGATTTAATATCTTGACCAATTAAACTATATTCATCACGTCGTTGTAGTATAGTGGTGAGTATTCCCGCCTGTCACGCGGGTGACCCGGGTTCGATCCCCGGCAACGGCGGCTTGTTTTTTTGCCAAAGCGAGCTCACCCAAGAGGTTCGAATTTAGGTTCGAATCCCCCACCCCTAAATGTTGATGTACTCAAAAAAAAAAAAAAAAAATTAAGCTATATTCAGATTAACAATTCTATTAATTAAATTATGACCAGCTATTATGAAATTTAATTTATAGGTTTAAATTTGTAATAAATATATATTCAACTAAATCTAAAGCACACAAAACAAAAATACGTTGAATTTTTCCCTTTTTTCTTTCATTGGAAGTACGTACATATAGGCAAGTAGTGAGAAGACCCTACTTAGCTCATTAATATGGCAAAGAGAGTATGTTTATTAATTAGTGAAATTGTGATTAAATTGGATATTATTTTGGTAGCTAGCTAACTCAAGCAACGAAGGATCATTAATTAGGAAAAAAAATCTGTTGCCTAACAAAATTCAATTTCAAACAAAAAATATATATGTATACTCAACCACACATTATTGTATCAAATTACATGGACTTCCATCTCAAAACCAATTAGTAATGAGTGGGATGACCCTTCTAACATATAAATTGTGAGGTCTCCACTTTTCTTTTCAATGTGGGATCCTCAACACATTGAAATGTCATAACATAAAAATAATAATATTGATGTTAAAACACATTTCTTCACGTTTAATGTTAAAAATGGAATACCTAACAAAATTAAGAGGGTATATTACTACGAAGCAGGAGAAAAATGACTCATTCAAAGTCATTTCTAAATATCATAGACTTGTATTTTTTATTAAAAATATATATATATCATAAACTTGTGACATGCTTGAGAAATGGTTTAATTTTTATTTATTTTTGTTTTCAAAACTATTTTTAAATTTTTTGCCAAACAACTTGTGAATGTTATATTTATAAACTAAATAACTAGAAAAATAAAATATTGAAGCAAAAATATTGTAAAATTTAAATACTAAGTGTGTAGATATCTCTCCATACATCACTATTAAAATGTTGACAACTAGGAGAGAAAAACAATATTTCTCATTTTCTGTCTTTCTATCTCTTAGTTGTAAAAATTTTAATGTTGGTGTGTTAAGAAGATATTTATACGACCAAGTATTGTTTGTATTTTATTAGGTTTATAAATAGATTTTATTATATGATCAATGTACAATTCAAACATACATATACATAAAGAGGAAAGAGTATTATTTTAATTTTTTCTTCTCTAAAAAGAGAAAGAGTATCTTAAAATATAAAGTTGCTCAAATAGTTTAGTGTTAATGTGAATTAGTTGGTAAGATCATATATGTTAATTATTATTGCCATCAATCTCAACTTGTTAATTAAGGGGCATTAATCAAATTGTTAATTAGGCTAAATTAGGTATTGTTTAACACCTAATCATTTAAGTTCAAGATTAATATAAGGTTAAATTATATGTTTAGTCTCTGAACTTTTAGGGCCCGTTTGGTTTAAGGTTTTATAGATGCCTGGGAATACATGATGCCTGGGAATACTATGCCTGGGAATAAGATTGCTGGGAATCAAAGATAACTGTGTTTGGTTGTGCATGGGAATGTCATCAGGATTTTATGAGAACAAATTATGTATGTATTTATTTTTTAGAATTAATCAGGTAAACTTTATGTAATTTTAATAAATTAATCAATAAAATAATCAAAATTAATTCAAACTATTAATAAAAATTAATGAAATAATAATCATGAAATGATTTTAATGGGATAAACTATGTTAATTTAACAAACTAAAATTATTTAATTAATTTTTTAATAAATATCTTTAACTACAATAATTTAATATATTGTATCCATAAAAATTAATTAGATAAATATTTAATAATAATATGATTATTTATTTATTATAAGGAAATTAAAAAAAGTAATTAATTGATTATAAATAATCGATAAGTAATTAATTATAATTATTGAAAAATGAATTTTTATACTAAATTCATTTAAATGATTTTAATTCAATAATTAAATATATTTTCGATAATATTGACTAGTTAATTATAATTTTAGGAAATATGTAATTACATCCCTTTAATAAACTTGGACTAAGTATTTGTTTAAAAATCCTAGAAAAAAGTATTTGTTTAAAAAAAATGAAATTCTTGACAAATTAGTATTTAATCTAATTAAATAATTTATTATATTATTTTTAATTTAGTATCCATTAGTTAATTAATTAACTATATTCAAAATAAATTTGCATATAAAAATAAAAAAGAAGAGATGGGAAAATAGAAAACCCATGTTTTTGCAAAGACATAGAAAACCCTTGCTTATCGGCATAAATGATGCCTGGGAATGCGTTATTTCCTGGGCCCACCACAGAAATCTTGAAACAAACAAGGGTATTAAAAACCCTTGCCCATTCTCATCCCCAAAAACCTTGTACCAAACGGGCCCTTAGGGTTGTGTCAATTTAAGTCTCTGAACTTTAAAAAGTTTCAAATAGGTCCTCAAACTTTCAATTTTGTTTCCAATAGGTCCTTAAACTTTAGAAAGTATCAAATAGGTCTTAAACTTTCACTTTTGGGTCTAATAGGTCCCTCAACTTTTAATTTTGTGTCTAATAAGTCATTGACCTATTCAACATTTTTTAAAATTCACAAGTCAAATAGATACAAAAGAGAAATTTTAGAGTCTCAATAGGCATAAAATTCAATTTTATATATAGTAGATTAGTTAATTTTTCAAAATATCAAATATATCAGGGGCCTAGACACAAAATTGAAAGTTCGAGGACCTATTAGACATTTTTAAAGCTCAGGGATCTATTAGAATACAATTGAAAGTTCAAGGACCTATTAGAAATTTTGTAAAGTTTTAGAGACCTAATTGTATAACACTGAAAGTTTAGAAACTAAACTTGTAATATAACCTTAATATAAATAAGATTTTCTAATAACTCCATTTTCTCCCATTTATAACAAATTACCGATTAGGACTTCATAGAATTTATGCAATTATATTTTCTTGCTAAGATCATCCTATTAACATACATTTCTAATCGGACTAAAAAAAGACATACATTTCTAATCCTAAAATTTGAAAATTTGATAACCAATTTACATTGGCCATTTTTTTTTTTCATTTTATCAGTATGAATATATTTATTTATTTATTTTGTTTATCTCTCTCTTCATTTGTTACAAGATGTTTTTGAAAAAAAAAAATGTTCACCTGGCAAAAATCGAGAATTTTTTTTTTTTTTTTTTTTTGACAATATGTGGGGTGGGGGATTCAAACCACAGACCTTGTGATTATCAATACAACTTTATACCAGATGAGCTATGCTCTTGTTGACAAAAAAATCGACAAATTTGGTCATGTCACAATCAATTTCCATATATAGGTTCTTTTTGTCTACAAAGGTAAACAGTTAAAAAAAATTACATTTTACCTAACGTGAAAATATTCCCCACATTTATTATTCATTTTGAATCCATACCTACTTTTTTTTGGGGGGGGGACAACAATCTATACCTACTTTTAATTTGGTATGCCTTTTCCAATAATAAACCTTTTTTTGAAGTTAATAGGATCCTAATTTTTTTTTTTTTAGCATCAGAACCTTTCATAAAACCAAAAGAACCGTTCAGACCCACACCCTCCACACACGGAGGGCCAGACTCAAAGATAGGTCAAAATCACCACCCATTGTGCAGCACTCTTCCCCACACAAAGCACGAAGCTACCTACTTGAACGTAAATATTGGTTAAGATATTTATCTCAAATCAAAACTTTAAAGGTTCGAAACACAACCTCACATGTTGTTGAATTAAAAAAGTGATGATAATTAAAGTCAACATAACAAAAAATAGCCTAAATTATAGCATTTATAAGAGTATTTTACAAACTTATACTCATGTGTGATTACCATGAGTAAAAGGAAAGTTCATTCAAAGAGAAATGTGTTTCAATAATAAAGATATAGGATTTGAGAAAGGAAACTGTAAAAGGTAATTGAATTAGATTACGTTGTCAATAAGGGCATAACTCCATTGATATAAAGCTTGTACTCTCGACAAATAAATCAAATTTTCAAATCCCCCACCCCACGTGTTATCAAAAAAATAAAATAAAAGATCACATTGGTTATTTTGTTTCTAATCTTCTTTCTTTTAAAAAATGTAGTAATATGTTAATCATTCTAAAAAAAACAACTAAAACAAAACCATTGTCAAATAGACCTTCAAATTATTTCATACCAAAATGTATTTAACCATACTAAAATGACCTTGTCATTTATTCTTTAAAGAAAAAAAAAATCAACCTTGTCTAAGATTTTAAAAGTTTTGAATACATTATTGAAATAATGATAGTTAAATATTTTTTAAGTTCAACAATTGTTTAGTGAAGGATTGAACCATCAATCGTTGGAATGGTAATTGATATATTATCTACTTAGTTATACTCAAATTAATTAGTTGTTGATGGCAAAATCTGGACAGGGGAACTCACCTGACTTTCACGTGCCACCAACAGTAAATTTGTATGAGAGGTGGGAAGACGTGGCCTGCAAAATAGTAAACTTGCACACCGGTGTGGTGCTTGCCACACCGCCTCCGATGCTTAAGTCAGAAAGCTGAAGGAGGAGAGCAATAGAGCAAGAGGAGAGAGTAGATAATAGAGTTTGGGATCCTTTCTTCAGTGATGAAGAAAGGTTTAAATACATGTTCCTACTCTAGGGTTTTTAGGCATTCGGAGGCGTTTCGGGCTGAACCAGGTGGAACCGAAGCGGCCAGGGGCAGCAGGGACTGAACGGAGGCGAACAGACTCGGGCCACGCAAGTGGGCCGAGTGGTTGGCCTTGGCCTCGGGCCGAGGCCGACCATATGGGTCGGGCCAAGGCCCGGTCCCTTCGACCTTGGCCCGACCTTTTGGCATATTTTGCCTCCGAAGTCCATCTTCCGGTCCTATTTTTAGGCTCGTGTCGGGTTGTCCTTGTCAGCTCCTTGTACATCGGAGTGGTCCAAAATTACCTATAACATTAGTAATAAAATTTCAACTCAATATCACCTCCAAAATTAGGGTTTTACTTGACTTTCATTCTTTTTCAATCCTAATTTGAAAGACCTGTGAGAACATAGTGGGATTTGTGGGAAATTCTCTAAAATTGATATTATTTTCTTACATAATAGCTTCATTTCACCAATAAATTTGTCATTGTGTGGTAGTAGGTATCCCATTGACCTAACTTTGTGCACTACAATTCATCACTCCATAAATTATGGTTTCTTCACCTTCTCTGTCCTTATTAATTTTTCATTTTAAAATTGACTAATAAGATCAAAATAGGCAATAAAAAGTTTGACCAACAACAAATTTTTCCAAGTTTTTTGTCAAGGGTTGACCAATCTTGTGAATCCTACATGATTTTGCTTTTGCACCTTTAAAAAAACATCTCAAAGTTAGGAAACATATATACCTTTTTTAAATCCACCACCTTATGTTATTTTTCTTGAATTTCTTGTCTTTTCTATGTGGGGTTTTTGTTTTTTTTTTTTTTTTTCTTTTTTGTTTTTGTTTTTATGTTGGTTTCTTTATTACATGCATGTCTTCCTCAAATATTATTCAAAATTTTTGCTTTGTGAGGGTTGCTATTTTGGATACACATGTGTGTGGCAAATATTTCCCTTAGCTTTTGTTTGTTGGTCAATAATTTGTTGGTGGAATATGATAAGGAAAAAAAAAAAAAAAACTTTGTGATTGGATTGTTATTTGTTACTCTCATTTAATGATGATCTTTGTTGATCCTATATAATGTTTGAAAACACACATACGATTGTATGTTTTATATTATAATGCACTTTTTTTAACCACTGAGTGATATAGTTGTATGTTTAATCTTAAACATTCTGATGTAACACAATACTATATAGGAAAAAAAATAACAATCCATTTTAAACGGTAAAAAGAAAAATAGCTTTTCTTTAATTTTATGAATATAAAATTACATATATCTTCAATCTATATATATATAAAAGTTAAAAAACTCTCTTGAGTGTGTGCATGTTTATCAATAACATTTTTTTTTAACTCATTCATTAACCTTATCAAACTTCTAACTTTTACACACTAAAAGATGTGTTCTAATCCAAAGGAATGGATGCTAAATTTTCACTAATTAAAAAAATATAGCAAGGATCACATTTTTCACTTTTGCTCCAAATTCCCATTAGCTTAGTATAAAAATGATATCTTGATGTTGAAGTAAATTGATTAATTAAATATGAAAATCCTCCACTTCAAATTGAGATTATTGATGGCTTGTTTCCCATTTATCCATGATTATCTCCACTTGATTTACAACCCTTAATCAATTTTACATGATGAAATTGCAATTGAAAATCTCAACTAAGATCATTACTTATATAGAAATCTATTCAGAAAGTCTATCGATTAGATGCCTTACATTTAAATTCTTAAGGTGGGTATGATAATCCATATATTGTAGAATGTATTTCTTCTTTAATACATTAATAGATTATATATTTTTTTTAAAAGAAAGAAAAAGTATCTGATTATTTAAAAAGAAAAAAATCAAGCGCGTCCTAGTGATATCCTATGACATAAAACATAACATATTAATAGTGATTCATCAACCAAACCTACCTTAAAAGAAAAATGTTAGGATTAGAATTTAGAAAAGAGAAAGAACACTATCGTGCAACCCTAAATCCTTCAATTTTTTTTATATAAAAGAATCTATTAAATATTATCATATTTTATTCTCAAGCAATTTATTTGGTTTGAAGATTCATAAACATGGTTTATTAGTCAAAATAACTAATTAAAAAAATTCTATTGAGTGTTGATATCTCCTTACCCTACTTGTACCCAATTTTTTACCATTTTCTTCAAAGAAATATTTGGCTTTATTTAAAACATGTGTTCTCCAGTTGGATTTTTTTTAATATAAATGTTATAATTTAAAACAAAAAAAAAAAAAAAAAAAAAAAAAAAAAAAAACTTAGAAAAATAAGATCAATTGGAAACAACTTATTTGAATATTATGCCAACTTTGAATGAATTCTTCTTTAAAAAAAATTATGTCATTTTTTATGCTATAAAAATAACATTCTAAAATATGATTTCAAACGTAGAGTGAAATTTAATATTAAGAAAACTTTGATCGAATTCTTCCTAATAAAAGATGATGCCATTTTTATGCTATAAAATAACATTTTGAAACAAAAAATCTCGAGGGAGTAAGAAAAAAAAAAAAAAAGTAAATCCAAATAATATCCCAAAAGAAAAAAAAAAAAAAAAGACTTTAAATGCATACACAAAATTTAGGTTAAAAATCACTTTTGGTTCCTAAACTTTCGTGAAAGTAACAATTTGGTCCTTGAACTTTGATTGGTAACGATTTAGTCCTTATACTTTCAATTTTGTGACAATTTAATCTCTGAATTTTAATAAGTAACAATTTAGTCTCTGAATTTTAATAAGTAACAATTTAGTCCTTATACTTTCAAACTTGTAACAATTTAGCCCCTATACTTTCAAATTTGTAACAATTTAATCCTTATCGCAAAAAAAAAAAAAAAAAAAAAAATCATTAAAATTAAATATCGATTTTTATTATTTAATGATTAAACTTTGTAGCTTATTAACATATTGGGTCCCAAATTAGTTTATTAATTAATCTAGGTAAGAAATTTCATTAAATCTTTACATTAATCTTTCACGATATGGACTAAATCGTTACAAATTTGAAAGTACATGAACTAAATTGTTACTTATTAAAGTTCAGGGACTAAATTGTTACAAAATTGAAAGTATAGAGACTAAATCGTTACAAAATTGAAAGTACAGTGGACTAAATCGTTACAAATCAAAGTCCAGAGACTAAATTGTTACTTTCATGAAAGTTCAGGGACCAAAAGTGATTTTTAACCTAAAATTTATCATTTGAAAAGACTAATTAAAAAAAGAAAAAAAAAAAGCAATTTTTTTTTTTTTTAAATTCAGAAGTAATTTAAAAAAAAAAACTCAGCATCGAAGTGGTCCCTTTGTGCAGGCGAAGGGCAAACTAGGAATGAAAAAACAAGTTGGAATGGTCTCCACATGGGGAAGTTTCAAACAATATTTATAACTTACCCAATAATAGTACTGTCTCTTTAACTAAATTTAATTAATTAATTTGCATTTATTCTTTAAAGTAATTGCATTCATTATTTCTTTTTTCGAAATACATCTTTATTCTTTTTTTTCTTTTCTTTTTAATTCTGTGTGTGTTTTTTTTTTAAAAAAAAAAAAATAAATAATTTCCTTTTCGAGGCATATAAATTCCTTTCCTTGTTTGAGGGGATGGTGGGGCCACCTTGAAACTCGGGCAGATCAAGTACATCTTGTCTATGATTATCATGCTGACAGCACCTTTCAAATCAATCTCAGCCGTCGAATTTTCTCTTTAGATCTCATCGAATTTTAATCCCTCATCATTATTTAAGGTTTAAGCAGTTGAGTAATGATTATCATAATCATCATTATTCATCTCTACTTTTCTATACCCAAATTACCCTTTTTCTTTTCTATATCTTACTATTTTCAACTCAAATTATTATTTTTTTTTGAGGATTTAAAGTTTTTTTTTTTTTTTTTTCTCTCTAAAGGGACTCATATTAAAGTTAAATGTGTTTCTTTTATCTTTACCGGTATTTCTTTTCAATTATATTTTAATAAAAACTTTTTGTGTGACATCATGTATGTTTATCTTTTTACCTACATTTATAGAGTCTTTGTATGAATTCTAAATACTAGTGACTTTAAATTCTTTGTGTTAAATACAAAAGAAAATTTAACGATAGCGTATTAAAAAATAAATTGGAAACCAAAACAAGACATTAGAAAAAGAACTTGATTTCAACAACGTTTCGAGTGTTGACTTCTTGATCGAGAGTACATGTGCTAATTTTTTTTTTTTTTTTTTTTTGACAATATGTGGGGTGGGGGGATTCGAACCACAGATCTCGTGGTTATCAGTACAACTTTATGCCAGTTGAGTTATGCTCTTGTTGGCGAGTACATGTGCTAATTACTGTTGAGCTTTGTTTGACAATGAATTTAGTTTCTAATACATTGTTTGATAAACAATTGGTTTTTTGTTTTTGAAAATTATACTTGTTTTCTTCTTATTTCCTTACAATGATCTTCATCTTTGTGAATGATACATTTAAATTCTTAGCCAAATTCTAAAAATAAAAACAAGTTTTTGAAAACTACTTTTTTTTTTTAAAGAAACTTATGGATAGGGATAATGTTTATAAGTTTAATTTTCAAAAACCAAATGTTTATCAAACAGGGTCTAGAAAATCCATTTAGCTATCTTTGATTTTAAATTATTTTTCGAGTTAATCAAACTATTTATTTTTTTTATATCATTTTCATCATATATATATTGAAAGAGAATATGTAAAATCATTTTCATTTAATTATTCAACCAATATTTTGATAATTCAACTATAAAATTAAATGAACCACGTACAATAATTTTGAAGTCACCATTTATTATTATTATTATTATTATTATTTTGTTAATCATTTTTTTTTCTATTGTTTTAATTAGTGAGATCCAATTTTAACATCAACCAAAAAGTATCCTTCTTCTTTTGGGCTATAAGTGGGTAATTTGGGTGAATAAAAAAAAAAATTAAGAACTTGGACCCCAACCCTTCAATAGAGGCAAAGGTCACCTAAAAAAATATATACAATTTAAATATATATTTTAATTATATCATAGTAATGGACACGTGTCAAAAGATTAAAGTGGAGTTTAAGAAATAACCATTTGGTACCCTAATTATATAGAGGTACAGCCAAACATACACATTACCATATCTTTATTGGCTTGTCCTTAGCATAGTCCATCTTATTCTCCATTAGAAATAAAATAAAAATAACTTTATAAAGTTTTTTTTTTCTCTAAAAACCCCCCCCCCCAAAAAAAAAAAAAAAAAAAAAACACTTTGGTTACACAAATGCTTATCCATTAGCACTAAAGATCATTAATAAAGAAAGTAATTGCCATTGTGGGCTCTACAAATGTTGTTTAAATTATTGCTCAAAACCAAGATAGAGTTCATATTATTGAGGTTCAATAGGATTCTTTTGATCCCAATTATTGCATCAATTTACAACATACATTTCTTTTTGGGTTAAATCATAGCTTTTGGTTTTATATTTTACATGTTTGTGTTAACTTATTTTTATGTGTGTTTTTAAAGTTTTGATTTTGACATTGTACTTTTTTTCCTTTATTTGTTACGTACTCATCTCTAGAATAAGTGATGTTAAATATAATGATATAGTTTTTTTTAAACCCAACTACATGGTGATAATGGTCCAATGTCTTAAATACCCACAACTGAGAGAGAGAGGATAATGGAAAAGACTATCATATAATGTAATTTAAGCCCAGTACATTAGAGTATTGTACAATGTGTATATATAGATGCTAAAAATAAACGAAACTAACTTGTTGGTTACAATTGAACTAATATTTGACAATAAAATGTAACCAGAAGTACAATAGTCCCATATATAATGTATATAGAGAGATCTCAAGAAAATAACTAACTTAACTAGCCAGTTAAGTACAACTAACATAGGCAACCAAATGGAACAAAAATGAAACTACCAACAACCAATGTGTACATCCTCCATACATTAAAAGAAAAAGAAAAAAAAAACTAGTATATATCACTTTTAATTTCTTTACAATATATTGAACATTTTTCTAAACCCAAATTAACGAACAAGATTGAAACTTCTAAAATGTACTAGAATGAAATTGATAGACACTTGAAAGTAAAAAAATATATATATAATAAATGAAGAAATAATTTAAGTTGGTTTCTCCAATGACAAAAGCAAATCTCAATAATGGAGAAATTCAAACTTTGTTGAGATAAATTCTCTACCACAAATTTGGTCATTTGTTAGTTGGACACAATTGATATGAGACACTGGCAATTAGAACGAGTCTAGATATGGGAAGAAAAGGTACCGAATCTTAGATTTGTGATTCATTTACTATTAAAGATTCAACCATTGAAATTTTGATGGGATTTTGTGCTCTATTGTCAAATTGATGTACTATGTATAGGAATATAAATGCAATAAATATCGTAATAAATTCTATTAAAGTGACTCCATTTATTTGATGCAATAATATCACATCAAATGCAAAAAAAGAAGAAAAAGTACCATTATTGGTTGGTTAGATAAATTTATGGTAGGAAGCTAAACTCATAGATTTCCTTAATGGATTTAATGTTCTCTTGTCAAATAACGTACGAGGTACTTGTGTAATTGAAAAGTAAATGTGTTGTTTTGTTTGTTAAAGTAATGTTCGATATCAAAATAAAGATGGAGAAAAATCAACTAATAAATCACTAAAAAAAATAAGTTAAAATGTTGAGGATCAAAATAGAATTTAAACTAGGTATAATATTTATTACATTTAAACTTAGTGACATATTTTTTAAACAAAGATAATTGGTCGATCCATTGTAGGTTTATTTTCATGTGATATAAGATGTCTAGTTCAGAGCAATTATGTAAAAGAGATGCGATAGAGATAGATCTAATGGATGGATTTTTAGCTTGAAACCTATTTGGTTGAGTTTTTTTTTTTTTTTTTTTTTTTCTCATTTTTAAAAAACTTAATTTGTGGGTATTCTTGGTCTTGTTTGAGATATTTTTCTCCTTTATTTATTATTGACTTTTTGTTATTTGGTCATTTGAGTTTTGTGTTTATTTGAGTTACAATTTAATTTTAAGTTGTCACATTCTAATTTTTCATTTTTTATATTTTTTTTCATTTTCATTTTTATATTTATTTTACAAAAAGAAAAAAAAATCAATGGTCAATATTAAACAATGTATTACCATATGATATACATAACTTTATTTATATAATTAATTGCAATTAGAATTTTGAAGAAATTTGATTGATTTTCAAAATTTTAAAATCATTTTAACTAGCTTTAAGAAAATAATTTTAAAATTGATTCCAAGACAAAAAGAAAAATGTTGGTGAATAAGCATGATTCTTAAAAATGAAAAAAGAAAACCAACCACAAATTAAAATCGTTATCAAATGTTTCTATTGTTTTCAAAATTTGTTCATAGTTTTAAAAATACATTAGAAAATAAAGTAATTAATAGGGGTGTACAAAAAACCCGACCAACACGAACTACCCAACGCAAACCGTAAGGGTTGGATTAGGTTAGGATTTTTTTCAATTTGGATTGGGTTGATTGAAAATTCAGTTCAGTTCGCGAGTTGAAAAATTTTTGGCTCGGTTGAACCCGAACCGAACTGAATTTTATGCATTTATATATATATAAAATAAACTATCTGAATTACAAACCCTAAAAGTAACTTATACGCACGTAGTATGCTACGCACGACAATCAGCCTCTTCGAATCTCTCTTCTCCTTCTCCCCTTCGAACTCTCTCTTCAGTTCTCCGGTAGGTAGTTGTCGTCGCCGTCGAGGTCCGCCGTCGTCGTTGAACTATCTCAGTTTCTCTTCTCTGGTAGTTGTCGCCGTTGAGGTCCCATTTTCGCCGCGGTCGAGACCACCCTTCGTTCCTCGTGCTGTTGTCGCCGCAGTGAATAATTTCCCCTTCTCGCCGCCAGTAGTCACATTCACAGATCTCATATCTGTTTTCTTTTTTATCTATTTTTTTCCTTTTTTTTAATTAAGAAATTTAAAAACCACACACTCACAACCCGACAACCCAACCCAACCCAACCTGACCCGAAAATATAAGGGTTGAGTTGGGTTGGGTTGCCATATACATTCGGATCATTCGGGTAGCCAATCCGAATTTTCGGGTTGGTCCAAAAAACCCTTCCAACTCAATCCAATCCAAACCGTGTACACCCCTAGTAATTAATAAACAAATTAAGTTTTGTAAAAAAGAATATCAAATGAATAATTTTAAAGTTTTTTTCAGCTAAAAAGTTTTTTTTTAAAAAAAAAAACTTAGCTTATTCAGAATGACATGTCATTAGAATTGTTTTGCACACAAGAAAGAAATGTCATTGGAATTTCAAAAGAGAAATTAATTAATCACAATTATATAAAGAATATAAAGTAATTAATATGGTCAAAAACCTTTCTTATACTGAGTTCCAAAGCTTGTCTCTTCATTCCATTCCAAAGTAATTTACCATTAACTGAAGTTCAAACTTCTCCAAAAGAAGAAGGAAAAAAAAAAAAAAAAACTGAAGTTCAAAACAAAGTTCAAGTTTTGAGAAAAAATTTTGAAAATTGCACAATAAATGTAGCATAATTTTTAATTTTAATCAAATACAACAATTAGGGTCTATTTGAAAATCAAGTCAAAGAAAGCTAAGTCTTTTTTTTTTTTCTTCTTTCTTTCTTCCTTTCTTTCGAAGTTCAAACAAGTTAAAGTTATACACATATTGACATTGAGAATTAAAATGTCTTTTATAATATTTAAAACATAATTTTGATATCGAGACTTTATTTGATAGAATAATTTTAAAAAAATAAATTTTCAAACAAAGAGGAACAAGAAGTAAAAATATTTTTTCATTTATAATTATTAATATTTTTTTAAAGTATGATTTGATATAAATGTATTGTATTTTAACCTAGTAAGTAAAAGAAATAAAGGAAAATAAAATAATAAAAGTAAATTTTAGAATTTAAAAAAACGAAGCAAAACAAATTTAAAAGGTTGTTCTAAAACATAGGTTAAATACCATTTTGGTCCATGTACTTTGTGTTTTGTTTTATTTTAGTCTTGTCTTTTTGAATGTCCAAATTTAGTCTTGTACTCTTAATAAAATTTAAAATTGGTCCATACCATAAGTTTTGAAGTTAATTTTTTTTTTTTTTTATCAAAATTGATTAAATAATAATAATAATTTGAATACAAGAAAAGATACCACGTGAGCATATTTCTAAAATTTATAAAAAGATGACTAATAGAGACTATTCTTTTTTTTATAGAAAAATTAACAACAAACTCATAATAGAGACAAATTTTAAGCTTTATTGAGAGTAGAAGGACTAAAATTGGACGTTTGCAAGTATATGGATTAAAATGAAACGGAATCCAAAGTATATGGACTAAAATGATATTTTATTTTATTTTTTATTATTTATTTATTTTTTTTTTAAGAAAACACACCAAATAGTGCCTAAACGTTTGGTCATATTTTATTAACTAGACAAACAATTTTCACAATTTAAATTAATTACCATAAAAATTCCCTTGTAATTTCCTAGAATCTTTCCTTTAGATACATTTTAATTTTGTTTGCTATATATATTTAGATCATAAACGCGATGTTTAACAATTAACAGAGAATTATTCCAAAGTCAAACTCTTTAAGAACAATAATATAAAAACAACCTATTGTTCAATAACTTCAATTGTACTCTTCAAAAAAAAAAAAAAAACTTCAATTGTAATATCGTTAATTAATAAAATGGGATCATTTTGATATGTTTGGATAGAATAAGATCTCTTTTAAAGATGCAGTTCCATGAACCTTTTTAATAAGTATAATAGTCAAGCCAATTTTATATTTTATTGAGAAAAAATAAATAAAAATTATCGATACCGACAAAATTCGAGTCACGAAAATCAGGTCAAGCAACTTCAACCAAAGGATTATAACCGTCTTGGCCCACATTGAGTAAGATAATGAATGTTTTGTTCGAACAAGTATGGAAGGTACATCATAGCAGCTAACCGTAAGAATCACGAGAATCAGGAAAACCACTAGTGACGGTTCAAACAAATAAATTTAAACCGAAAAAGTTATATTCATTGAATTGTAGTCATAAGAGTAATATATGAAAAAGAAATTATTGAGAAATCAAACAAGTATGGTTTGGTACGCAATAATAATTCTAAATATTTAAACGATTATATTATAAAAAAATACTCATGAACTATGAGATTTGTTTCAATTATACCTTAAACTTTCTGATTTATTTTAGTTCTTGAAGTTTGAAGTTTGTTTCAAAACGACCTTTAGAGACCTTTTTCGTTAAATTTATGGACGAAAAATGATGTGTTTGCATGTATTTTTATTGTTTTTTTCCACGTATATGTTCAAATATATATGTTCATATAAGCAAAATACATATACATATACAAACACGTCATTTTCCATCCATAAATTTAAGAAAAAAATGTCTTTAAGGGTGGTTTTGAAACAAAATTCAAACTTCGATGGTTAAAATGAAACTTTTGAAAGTTAAGGGTATAATTGAAACCAACTCTATTGTTTAGAAGTATTTTTTTTATATATATATAATTTAACCTATTTAAATTTAAACTTAAAAAAGAGGAGCACCACGGTTTTATTTAAAGATTTATATATATCTAGCATAAGTTTTTAGAGAGTACCGACCAAAAAAAAAAAGTTTTATCATGTTTAGGTTGTATATTTGTATTTTATATACAAATAATATCCACAACAAAACAAAACATGAGAAATTTTATAGAAAAATAAATGTATACTAAAATCACATAAAATAAAATATTTGTAAAACCCACTAATAATAGTTGAATTAGCATCATCTCAATCCAACATTAAAATCCTCCCATCCCACTTATCTTTGCAACTTTTTAAAAATTATAATAATAAATTTGCAAATATTTATTGTAAATAGATGAATGCCAACATGAACATAGTTGTTAACAAAATCTTTATTTCACATTTTAAGGTCTAAATCACCTTATCCCGCGTGATGTAATATTCTTACAAAAAAAAAAAAAAATCAATTTGTCTTGAAGGTTTTCATTCAAAGTTCAAATCTTCCCATCCGATCCCACTTATCTTTGTAAACATTTTTAAATTACAATAAATTCACAAATATTTATCAGAAAGAGGCCTTAAACTCCACTAGCAGATAAAATCCAATTAATCTTAAAGGTTTCCATTCAAATGTTCAAATCTTCCTATACCACTTATTTTTGTCTAAGAAAAATAAAACACTAATAAATTAAATATTGTTTCTTTTTTTTTTTTTTCTTTTTAAAGAAGAAGAAGAGAAATGGGTGTGAAAGCATCTTGGATAGGTATAAATATATAATATTTTAGGGGACACAAAGTTTGCTTAATGTGTTGAAGATGCAAAGTAGGAATATAAACCTTTCAATTAATTAATCAAAAGTTTGAGTCTCTCCACAATTTCCCTACCTTTAAGTTGTTCTTTCAAGATAAAAAAGAATAACCAAATAATTAAACTAACATATGTATATATTCAATACTTGTAAACCTTTCAATTTGGTTATGGTAGATTTTTTTAGTAAGAAAATATTTACTTGAATATTTTTGTAGAACTTTAATTATTTTTTTATTTTTGTAGAACTTTAATTATTTTTTTCAACATGTATTACTTTGAATTCAAAGTTCTTTTTTTGCTAATTAGCATTCTTTCAATTCAAAAGTCATGGAATTTGGGATTCAATAATCCAAAGGTTAAATTCCATACATTCTTTAAAAAAAATGTATATGATGACGTCACCTATTACTATATTTGATATTGATGGATCTTCTTTTTAGAGGGAATATATAGTGTTGGAATGTAAAAATTGTTGAGAAGATATTTTTGGGTTCTTGTGATTTCATTTATTTCCTATTTTAATTCTCTATCTCTATATATATATATGATACAATTTAATCAAATTTATTGGGAAAAAAAAACTATTCCATAATAACAACATAATTTCCAAAAAAAAAAAAAAAAAAGAAGAAGAAAAAAGAAAGAAATAAAACTTAATAAAGTAAGAATACGTGCATGACTTCTCGGTTAAAAGTATAGATTATAAAAGAAAAATAAAAATACGTTAATTAAAATGATAGCAAAACATGTATGGGATGAATGACTCTTTGAAATTTAATTATTATTGTTGTTGCTGACTCTTTTCATGGAAAATAAAATTTACAAATCTAATGTCCAATAATAGAGAAGCAACATTCTGATAAAAAATAATTGCATTTATTTGGAAAATTAATACTCATAAAAACATATAGACATGTCAATAGGCTTGGACAATAAATAATTGAAGCAACCTAGCAATGTTACAAAAAATGAGAGGGTAATATTATATTATGTCAAACACACTTTGCAAAAAAAAAAAAAAAATTATGTCAAATACACATTTTGACCTTATATATTAATATCTATTGCCTTTCAAAAATAGTATATGTATTGTAGACATTTTGAGTTTTTTTTTTTAATTTATTTATAATAGCGAGATGTAATTTAAATGGAGTTTACAACTTGACAATGTAGTTTGATAATATTTACCTCGCGCAAAAAAAGAAAAAAAAGTTAAATTTTTTGGTACTATAGTAAGTAATACAATATAGTATATTATTATTTATACATATTTTCATTCACCACTACTCTTTTTTTAAAAAAAATTTAATAACATGTGATAGAGAGAGTGAATTTGAACTTTTGACCTTATAGACGATGATATAATATCTCAACCAGTTGAACTATGTTCAGGTTGACTTCTCACTATTTGTTTTACTGTTTTATTTACTGAACCTCTTGTAATTTTAATTGTTATTTTTCTATTCGAAAAGTGGAATACCTGTAACTATAACCTTTAAATTCAATTATATCTTGACTAGTTGGATTAGGATTAAATTAGTTATTACTTTTAAACACCACTCTAGATGTTAAAAGTATTGAAGTCTTTCATACTAGCTACTTATCTATCATAATAGGTCACATGGGCTATTTATAACCATAGTTCAACAACATAGTTAAACTAATTATAACAAAGTTCGAATCCTAGTTCATAATACAAACCATTTGGAATTGTTGTTCGGGACAATCGATTACTAGAACCCACTTAGTGAGCAAGGTAAGTGAATCAATACACGAAGCAGTATATACTACGATAGTACCGAGAATTTTTTTTATTTTTTTTCAAAAAATATTTTTAGGGGGAGTGTTGATGTTGGAAATTTCCCAATAAAACAGAACATGTGCTGACGTGTACAGAGCAGGACCACCCAACTGCTGGCAGATCATCTGGGATTGGTGAGAGAAAAATAAAAACTAAAAAAAAAAAAAAGAGAAAAATAATTGGTCAAAGAGATTAAAAAAAATATCAATTATCCCCACGTTTACACGTGGGACCCATGTAAAGTGGAGTGGCATATTCAGCAATTATGACCACACATCAAGGTCAAACTTATAATTATAAGCATCTGACAACAAGAAAAAAGAAAAAAAAAAGAAAAAAAAAACTCAACATAAATAGAATTTTAAAATGTTAAAAATATATATTATTAAAAGGAAAAAAAAAAAAAAAAAACCTTAAAAATTTTCCTGCCGGGTTAACTCGAGCCAACGTTGTTGCCTGCTTCGAAGCAGACAACGAAAGGGAACGGCAACAACTAACGGTGACGGCTCTGTCTGGTCTGAACCTAACGTCTTCCGTTAACTCAGACGACACGCATCTCTATGTCTCTTCCGTACTCTCTACATTTATTTTAATTTTAATTTTCCATTTTTTAGATCGTCGCCGGCCGTTATCACACGGCAGCTCTCACCGTATAAAAGCACTTTCTTTGCCCCCCACCCCCCACCATTCTTCTGCCTCTAGTTTGCCTTACCTCTCCCTTGGGTTAAATTTTAACCATGGTTCTCATCTATGTTTTTTTTTAAAGTGTGAATGACTATGCAAATTAATAGCGTTGTTTGATGGCCATTCCAAACAAAATTGCAATCGAGAAAGTATTAGAGAATGTTGACATAATTTAACAGTAATTGACATGTACTCATTTCTTTGAGATTAGATGTTCAAATCTTCATTTCTCCACATTTGTTATATTAGAAAGAATTAGAATGGAGAAAGCACTAATTATCATTATTAAAGGTCGATGATGATGACCTGATTCTCTACACTTTAACGGTTAAACTCAAAAACGAAAAAAAAAACATTGGAATATCTCTTAAATATCATAGGTTAGTGTTGGTTAATGTTATATTATAAAATATAGTAGGTGCGATTTCAATAAAAAAAAAAAAAATCAACAAAGGGGGAAAATTGTGTCTTGATTGCTGAACTATGCTTGTTTTAGCGATTTCAACATTGTGTTCTTGAATATAAATCAATGAATAAAAGTACAAACCAAAGTTTAGGGATGTAAATTGAAGCTTTTTAAAGTTCGGAGACAAAATGAATACAAATCAATTTTCAAAATTTCACTCAATTTTCATTTTATCTAAGGAATGTTTAAATTTCACTCAATTTCATTTTATCAAAGGAATGTTTGACTTGACGTCTAATGGCTTGAATACATGGTATCTGTTCAAATTGTTTAGAAAACGCCAAACTTTAACCGGATATTGTGGTAACGCATATTTAGCTTCCTTAAAAGCTCTTTGTCTCGACTTCTCACTTTTTTTTTAATCTACAATATAATATTCTAAAAAATTGCACGAAATAACAAGTTATTGAGATTTGAGTTTATGTAATCCGAATTTTGAATGCTTACATTTATGTAAATCCCTGAGATTAACAACGCATGCAAATGGAAACAAACAACCTCACATATCAAACACATCTTAAATAAACATTTAAGACTTTAATTAGGTTTCATCTAATTAAGACATAAACATCATCAATATATATACTTAAAATATTACATCACAGAGCGAGAGGATTCAAACCTACAATCTCTTAGAATAATATAAGAGATACCTTAACCACTAAACAATGCTCGTTTTGGCAACATCATCAATGTTATAACTTACCATACGTCAAAGCAAGGTCGCTTTTTTTAAGAAAAAGAAAAGACAACTCTATCTCTCTCTTTCTCTTTTTTGAGTTCAACGATACATGTAAGCGGAAAATTCAAACTTCTGACTTTTTGATCGAGATTGTAATGTTTCAACCAATTGAGTTACGGAGGAAAATGTTTATGATTTTTCGGATTATAAAATGTCCGAGATGGAGTGGATTTATTCCATGGACACCGAAAAGAAAAAGAAAAACTTAAGAAAAACACAGTGTGATTGATATTATGTTTATTCTCCTCATAACAAAATCATCGATTGCGACTCTGTTCATTAGAAAATAAAAAGAAAACGAAAAAGACAAGTAGAGAGAGAGAGAGAGAGATTAGAGGCAGCTGAAGCAATAAGGCACCGGTATAATAGGAAGCGGGGAAGGTTTTTTTGGCATTCTCTGTAACGGCGTTTTTCCCGGATTCCAAAGAGAAAGAAACCAGAGAGAAGGCACAACAACAACAACAACAACGCGAGAGGAGAAAGAAGCAAAAGCGGTTTTTAGAGCTTCTCCCAAAAACGGTTCTGTAACGGCAGCCCAAAGCCAAAGGGGTAGTGGAGGACGCCGGTGGAGCGTTACAGTTTAAGTACCTTCACTTGCACAAAGAGGGGGACTTGGGTTTTTCTTCTTCTTCTTCCACCTGCTACAAAATCCCCTGAACTCTGACTCTCAAAATCGCCATTAACGCTCATTTCTCGTTCTAATTAGAGGTGGGTTTATGCGTATTTTGCTGTTGGGGCATCGATATTTCGCCTCTGTTTTTCGGGTAATCTTCGTTTGCTGTTGTTGACTTGTGGGGGAGGGGGGAAGCTTCAGTAATGGCTAATCGGGGAGGGGGGTCGTTTTCACCCTCAAATGTTTCGCCTCAAGGTAACTAAAAATGGGTCCTTCTTGTTTCGTTTTCTTCTTATTTCACAATCCGATTCTGGGTCTGATTTCTCTGAGCTTTTTCTTCTCTCAAAATGGCGGTTTCTAAGGTTGGGGAGGAGATGAGCTTTACACTGAGCTATGGAAGGCCTCGGCTGGGCCGCTTGTGGAAGTTCCTCGAGTTCATGAGAAGGTTTTCTATTTTCCTCAAGGCCATATGGAACAGGTAAGTTCGTTGAAGAATCATTTTGCTGTTTCAGATCGAGCTCTGGTGCTGGATTTTTCTGTTTGTTTCTCTAGAAAACTGTGTTCTGTGATGATTTTGGTTATAGGGTTGTTTTTGTTGTCCCCTTTTTGAGTTTGATTGAAAAATTTTGGTTCATATAGTTGGAGGCATCTACAAATCAGGAGCTGAATCAGAAACTTCCTTCGTTTAATCTTTCCTCCAAAATTCTTTGTCATGTTGTTGATGTTCGGCTGCTGGTACTTTTCTCTTCCTAATCATTTGTTGTTGTTGTTGTTCTTTCTTTGTTTGGATTCTGAGAAAATGGGGGTTAGAAAACAAGAGCCTCTTGTATTTTCTCAAGGGCCAAACAGGTGATGAAGCCTTCTGGTTTGGACTTTTGACCTCTAAATATAAGCCATTTTTGCTTGTCCCTGTCTTAAAATTTTAGGCAGAGCAGGAAACAGATGAGGTTTATGCACAGATAGCTTTAATGCCAGAATCAAATGTAAGAACTCTTTCTAGAGTTTGTGTTACTTGTCTATTTTGCTAATTTTGGCAAACGAATTTTAGTCCCTCACTGTTTTATTTCACTAAATTTCGATCGCTGTCCAGCAAGAGGAACCTACAAGTGCTGATCCTTCACCTCCGGAGATTCGAAAACCGAAAGTCCATTCGTTTTGCAAGGTTTTAACTGCTTCTGATACTAGCACCCATGGGGGGTTCTCCGTGCTTCGTAAGCATGCCACTGAATGCTTGCCTCCATTGGTAATTATGCTTTACCGAGTTATCTTTCCTTTTCACTTGTTTCATCCCTTGAATATCGTTGCGTTTTCTAATCTTGTTGCATGGATTTTCTTCAGGATATGACCCAGCAGACCCCGACTCAGGAACTTGTAGCCAAAGATCTTCACGGTTACGAGTGGCGATTCAAGCATATTTTTAGGGGTGAGCCTCCATCCTGTTTACTATGATTACAACCACATGTTTAGGAACAGCTAGCTTCAGCATATAGGCAATTTCAATTCAATTTGTTTGCAGTTTTGTGCTTATAGTAGTAAATCTGTGCTACATGCACGAACAGGTCAACCGCGAAGGCATTTGCTAACGACCGGTTGGAGCACCTTTGTTACTTCTAAGAGACTAGTTGCTGGAGATTCTTTTGTGTTCTTGAGGTATCTTGATTTTCCTTCCACGGATGGTCGTCAGTAGGGGAGGTTATATTTCTTATGTTAATTCCTTATGAAATGATTTCTTAGGGGGGAAAATGGAGAGTTGCGAGTTGGAGTGAGACGTCTTGCTCGCCAACAAAGCAGCATGCCCTCGTCTGTGATTTCGAGTCACAGCATGCACTTAGGAGTGCTTGCTACTGCATCTCATGCCGTGTCAACTCAAACTCGCTTTGTTGTCTATTATAAGCCAAGGTGACGGATTTATTTTTGTTCTATGTACTTAAATGACGTCGATCCTTCCAAGTTATTGAATCGGGATTCTCATGTTGTCCGTTTTTTTTTCCATTTGGTGTCTGATTATACCAGGGCAAGCCAGTTTATCATCAGCTTGAATAAGTACATGGAAGCGATGAACAGTAAGTTCTTAGTGGGGATGAGGTTCAAGATGAGGTTTGAGGGAGAGGAGTCTCCAGAGAGAAGGTAATAGGAAAGAAAAAACAATATCATGCTGCAATGCCTTTTCTCCCTCTTCTTTCATGAGCTTTCTCACTTACTCTTGTTTTACTAATTCTAATCGACCAGGTTCTCGGGCACGATAGTTGGAGTTGACGACATATCTCCTCACTGGCCTAATTCGAAATGGCGATCACTGAGAGTAAAGTCTTCCTCTGGAATACTGAGTCTTACTGCCAACTCCGTCCTAACAAATCTGATTTCTGATTGTATTTGCTTTTCCTTTCCAGATTCAATGGGATGAACTTGCATCTGTTCATAGACCTGATAGAGTTTCACCATGGGAGATTGAACCTTTTGTGGCTCCTACGTCCCCGAGCATTCCGCAATCAGTTTCCGTAAAAAATAAAAGGCCTCGGCCTCCACTTGATATTCCAGGTATTGATGAGAGAACTATTCTTTCCTTTGACTATTACTTCTTTTGGCTTTGGGAGGAGTCGAAATAAGTTATCGGCTAATCACGACGATTCTTGTTTCTTTCGTCCGTTCTACATGATACCAGATTCTGATAATTCAACCGTAACAACTCTACGACATCCGGGATCAACCCAATCGCATGATGATAGAACACAGCTGAGTGTTGCTGCTGCTGACATTAAAAGATTTGAAAATCATGCAACTTGGCATTACAAGCAAACGGATGTCAGCAGCAATGGGAATTCCGTATCAAGGACACTGAACGAGGGTTCTTGGTTAACTTCCCCGAATGGGAGTGTTTCTCAGCATCGGTTACAGGATTTGACAGAGGACCGTAAAAGTAATTCTGTTTGGTCGACGGTCTTCCCAGGAGCGCCAACAGCACACTCGACATGTCCGACTCCACGCACGCCAAATCTGAAGAGTGACCAAGTACATGATCTTGGGGAAAGGGGGAGGAAAACTGAGGTGGCTCCGAGTTGTCGCTTGTTTGGGATCGAGCTCATTAATCATTCTAAGAGCCCAGTTCCACCTGAAAGGGCAGCTGATCAATCGATTGGCGCGCCAAATGGAAGTACTGAAAGCCATATCAATACCTTGCTATCATCTAATGCAGAGCAGAACTCAGACCTGCCAAAGGCTTCTAAAGAAAGAAAATTAGGACTTTTACAAGCACCTCCTAAAGAGATCCAGCACAAACAGAACGGCTCGACCAACAGCCGAAGCCGTACCAAGGTGAGACTATAAGAAAGATCTATCATACAGCTTATTCATGTTAGAAACTTTGTGGGCTTAAGCTAATTTATTGACTTCTTTTTGTTGATCGTCGATATATCGAAGGTTCAAATGCAAGGGATGGCTGTTGGACGTGCGGTGGACCTTACAACTTTGGATGGGTATGGCCAACTCATTGATGAACTCGAAAAGATGTTCGATATCAAGGGAGAACTTCGCCCTCGTGATAAGTGGGAGATTGTCTTCACTGATGATGAAGGAGATACAATGCTCATGGGCGATTACCCGTGGCAGTAAGTCGTACACTCAAACCCGTAACCACATTGTTTGATACGACACCAGTTGCATAACATTCCTTCGGTTTTTATCATCTTGCAGGGAATTCTGTAACATGGTGAGAAGAATATATATATGGTCAAGTCAAGATGTGAAGATGAGTTCGGGTAGCAAGCTTACGATGTCTACAATCGAATGTGATGGGACGGTAATAACCTCGGAGTCGGCTGATAGCTGAAGCTGGAAGTACGTTGCTTCGAAAACTTTAATATCTTTTGGGTTGGGGGGGAATTTGGGGGGCTGGGTGGTGAGAGTTATGCAAGTCTTTTGTTGTTTGTCTATGAAAAAAAAAAACTAGTTCCAAATTTGATCAAAAGAAAAAAAAGAAAAAAAGAAAAAACAGAACAAAGATACATGGGATAATCTTTGGCTCATTTTCAAAAAGCTTTTGAAGGAGAGGTGAAGATTAGAATTTGGAAAAACTTTGTTGAAATTAATGATGAGTGGGTTGGAAAGTGTAGAGGTTATGGAGTGAGTAGCCTTTGCTTCTATTTGTGTAAATATAATACCCATTTTGTCAAATGTAAAACTTCATCCTTTAGACTACTGCCTGCTTTAATTTACCTATCTGGATTTTGGTCAAATTTGAACCAAAATCGACTCGAAATCGATTGGGATGGTTTGGAAACCAAGTTGCTCGACTAAGCGACCCCATTAAATTGAAATGGATATCAACAAAAACGTATCAAACCTATCGAAATGTTTTCGGGTTTTGTAGTTACATGAAGTACACCAATCAACACTAACTAGTCAACTTTGAACCAAACGAATCCGCTTGGATATATATGGTTTGTTTTGTTGTATTGTGTGTGTTTTTTGGCATCATTTTTTCAATACTTCGTGTAAAAGACTTCGTTCTTATTATCGATATCTAATATCGTTTGACTAAGAGAGATGATGATTTTTTTTTTTTTTTTTTTGAAAAGAGTATAGTTTGAAACATATAATATTTTGAAAAATAATGTACAACTCATATTAGAGAATAGTGGATAGAATCCTCACAATAAATAAAGGATGGGTGGAGAATCATCAATGATTTCTTCCATAAGTATAATTGAACTCATTGCTTTGAAGTTGATCTTGTCCACTCATACATTTAAGTGCTCCAACAATTGAATTGCCAATGGGAATAAAAGATGTGTTTATGTTAATTGTTTTATGAAAATTGTCCAAAGGAAACCTTAAAATTTGTGGATGGCTCAAGTCACTTTTTGTGTATTATTATTATTATTATGTTTTCAATCAAGTTGGTTGTCACTAAATGGAATATTTTTATTTAATTACAAAGTTTAATATAAATAATGGAAAATTTTCTTACTTCAACTGATTTGACTTTATATGGGTTGATACTATTTCCTCCACCTATATAATAGGGAATTTTATTTGGAAAAGGAAATATTTCTTACTAATGGATTTGGTTCTATAATCAGGTGTTTCAATGTGAAAGATCTTGTAGTATTTAACAATGAGACTCTATTGATTATGGTTGAGGGTACATGTCAATTATCGTTGAGCTATGCATGCTTTGGTAAATGATTAAAAATGTTACTATGTTAACAATTGATAATCTCATGATAAAAATATTTCTAAAATTTATATATCATCGCTCTTTTAATGTTTGATAAAAAAAGTAATATATAAAGGATAAACTTAGAACATTTAAAAATTTAGAAACAAATAAATAGACGACACCTGAACTACAAAAAATTATTGAAAGAGAGATTAGAACAATTATCTTATTAGTATATATCATAGAGAATACTAATTTAACATCTTCAATGTGTGGAATGCAAACAAAATAAGAATCATATTGTACAAGTCTCATGTGAATGGCAATTAAAACTCTCATTTAAAAAAGATAATAGGTTCATGAATAAAGACAACATATTCATCCATACAAATATTAAAATGAACAATATAATATCATTATCAAACTAACTGTTGTACTCTAACTAGTAACTTACTCAAAAAAAATTGAACCTGAACAAAACACAAATAGTTAAAGCACATATACCTTTTGACTAAGAAGTTAGAGGTTAAAATCCCATTTTTCAAAGCAAATATATAAATATATATATATTCTAAAATCTAAGAAAGAAATTTCAAATAGAAACAGAAAGGTGTGAGTATGACGGACGTTTGAAAGACTATACAAAACTAAAATCTTTGATCCCAATTTCGAAATAGGTTGTTTTTTATGAGACTCCTATTATTGCTTTTGGGTTCTTTCCCCAGCCAGTCACCCCTGTGTGGGAGGGGTCAAGCTTGGAGACTTATCATTTGTGGAGAAATCAAACTATCATAAAACTTGCATCCTAGTTTCGAATATCCAAATGGAGGAGTTTTGGTTACTCAGCGAATTATTGAATAAAAAAGAAACTAAATAAACCATAGATTTTCTCTCTAACAATGGGAGAAAGGGAGATCCAATGAAGAAGTAATATAAGTGGAGTTTGAAAGCTCATAAAGGAGAGAAATGTAACCATACTAGAAAAAGAGGAATCTAGAGAATATTCCTATGAATATTTCACATTTCTATCTAATGGTGGGGGTGGGGTGGTATATGAAAGAGATAGAAGGAATATGAATTTCAATCTTTTGTATAATTCAATGGGAGAGGAGAAATAAATCCATGGAAGAATAACAAAACAATCACTACCAAAGTTAACTTCTTTATTGTCAAAAAGCAAACAAAGAAACATATGAAAGGCTAAACCTCTTGGACCCTACATAAGTGCCATCCCATGGGCAAAGCCATCAACTAAACAAACCAATTGTACCATCAAATTCTTTAAACCAATCAACCCATTGTAACCTAGTTTCATTTTTTTCAAAAGCATTTTTGAATGGTGATTTTAAATATACGATAACCTTAACTTTTTTTTTTTTAATGAACGAGCGAATCCCAATTCTTAAGTTTAATTGTTTAAATGTTTTTCAATTGGTCCATCACAATTCTTAAAACTAGTTGTTTAAATATGAGAGCTTAAGATTTTTCTTTTCCTTTTTAAAACACATTGTTCAACTATCCTTGTCCATCGAATTTTAAAAAGTTGTGTTTATGTGGTCTATGTATGCTATGATATTTAAAAAGTTTAAATCCTATTCTAGTCTCTAAACTTTTAAGTTTATTCTATTTTGATCTCTGAATTTTTTTAAATGTCCATTTTAGTCCCTAAGGCCCCGTTTGATAATCATTTGGTTTTTGGTTTTTGATTTTTGAAAATTAAGCTTATACACGCATACTTCCACCTATAAGTTTCTTGGTTTTGTATCATTCTTCTACCTTGTTTTCAAAAACCAAGTCCAATTTTGGAAACAAAAAAAAGTAGTTTTTCAAATACTTGTTTTTGTTTTTAAAATTTGGCGATGAATTCAAATGCAACTTTAACTAGGATGAAAGTCATGGTAAAGAATTTTGGAGAAAACATGCATAATTTTCAAAAACCAAAAACAAAAAACCAAATAGGTATCAAACGGGGCCTAAACTTTTAAGTTTGTTCTATACTGGTCTTTGAACTTTTAAAATGTCTATCTTTTAGTCCACAACTTTCAAACAATAACTATTTTGGTTCTCACTTTTATTTCAATTTTAACAAATTAAAGACGTAACTATGGGTACGTGTATCAGTACGTTAATATAAGCATGATTTCAAGCCAAATAAGTTGAAGATAAACTTGAGCAAAGTGGATTTAAGTTGGAAAAATAAT
The DNA here is from genome assembly GCA_017139565.1 of Luffa aegyptiaca. NCBI lineage: Eukaryota > Viridiplantae > Streptophyta > Magnoliopsida > Cucurbitales > Cucurbitaceae > Luffa > Luffa aegyptiaca. The sequence goes on along the minus strand of CM029405.1, from coordinate 7,828,715 downwards.
ACATCAAGGACTAAAATGGTTTTGAAACAATTGTGTGGATGACCTATTTGGAGAAGCCAAAATGAAAAATGCCATACTTTTTCAATTCAAGAATATATGTCATTTTTGCTTACATCATCATCCTAACAAAATTATCATTTTAAAACGCGCATTTAAGACATTTAAGAGTGAGAGGTTGGAGAGAAAAATTAGAGAGAGAGTAAGAGATTTGACAGAGAAATGAGAGAGAGCGAGAAGCGAGAGGTTGGAGCAAGAGAGAGATTAGAGAGAGAGCAAGAAGCTAGAGCGAGAGTAGTGAGAGAGAGCGAGGTTAGAGTAGAGAGTAAAATGGTAATTTTGCTGACGCAAGCAAAAGTATATATATCCTTGAATTGAAAATGTATGACATTTATTATCTCCGCGTATTTTAGAAAGTCATCCGTACGAAAATCCGAATGGTTTTTTCAAAAAAATTTAGAGATTAAAATTAGATTTAAACGTACTCAGAATGAGTGAATGACAATTTTAACTTCTAAACTTGTAGGTGTACAATTCCAACACGTAAGAAAAAACCATGTACTTAGAATCCATTTTTCCAGTCAAAATCATTAGGTATTTTTGTAGGAGTGTAATAGTTAATTTCCTATAAAAAGTGATTTGATCTCCACCACCACACATTCAAAACGACGACGGAATCATGGGCGGCGCCACCAAACCGCCGCCGCTTAACTCTACGAAATCCTTGCGTTGGACCGCCGTTTTCAACCGCCTCTTCGCGGCGGTCTACGGTGGCGCGATCTTAGCTCTGTTCTATCACCACATCGTTTCGATTCTCCGAAATTCCTCAATTTCCTCCTCTTTAATCTCTCTTGCCCTACTCGTCTCCGACCTAATTTTGGCCTTCATGTGGCTCGCGGCCCAAGGTTTTCGGATGATTCTGGTCCGCCGCCGGGAGTTTCCGGAGAAATTGAAACAGGTAGCGGAGGATTTGGATTTTCCGGCCGTGGATGTTTTCATTTGCACGGCGGATCCGTACAAGGAGCCGCCGATGAGCGTGGTGAACTCGGCGTTGTCGGTGATGGCCTACGACTATCCCGCCGGGAAGATCTCTGTCTATGTCTCCGACGATGGCGGCTCCGCCTTGACTCTCTTTGCTTTGATGGAGGCGGCGAAGTTCGCCGGACACTGGCTGCCGTTTTGCAGAAAAAACGACGTCGTAGAGAGGAATCCCGAGGCGTTTTTTGCGTCTAACAGTGACTGTTGGAACTCTGATACAGAGATGATTAAGGTAATTAATGGTGTTTTTTAATCTTAATTTTAAAATTTTGAAATAAAAAGAAATTAAAATACACATTTGGTCTCTGATTGTGTCAAATAGGTCTCTGAACTTTAAAAAGTGTCAAAAAAGTCCCTAAACTTTCAATTTTGTGTCAAATTGGTCCCTACTACCATATCAAAGAACTGGGTTTCCATCTCAAAATCAATTGGCAATGAGTGGAGTGACTTTTGTAGCTTATAAATTGTGAGGTCTCCACTAATCTTTTCAATGTGGGATCCTCAACCTCAACAATGTCACATAAGTATTTAATAATGAAATTGGACAAAATTATCGATAGGGACTAATTTGACATAAAACTGAAAGTTTAGGATCTATTTGACACTTTTAATAGTTCAAAGATCTATTTGACACAACCATAAAAGTTTGGGGACTAAATGTGTATTTTAACCGAAAAAGAAATATGTATATTTGCACGGAGGGAAAAATGTACAAGACTTTTGCTTTTTTTTTTTTTTTTTTTTTTTAAAAAAAAAAAAAGAAAAAAGACTTTGCATATTAATTGAATCTTGAGAGTTAAATTAAAATCATGAAAACGTCTTTTTTTATAAAGGTATTAAAATATAGACTTAAAATGAAAAAAAAAAGAAAATCAGGCACAGTGAATAAAGTTAAAAATTTCATCCCTACCCCCATTGACTTGAATTAACTTAAAAAACTCAACCAAATTTGAAGTAAAGAAAATTCAAAATTATTGATTTTAGTTTTCAAATAATATTTTCTAATGTAGATAACAAGATGGAAACATGTTTATAAATAAACATAATCTTTAAAAAAAGGAAGAAGAAATTATTGGACAAGAAAAACATTAAATTAATTTTTTTAATAATATTATATTACAAATGCAGAGGGAGAATTAAAAAATACAACTTATAAAGAGGGACATTAATATTTGATCGCTAGAACTATTTTCAAGTTATTATTCATAAAATCATTACATGTGATATCAGGAGATGTATGATCAAATGAAAACAAAGGTCGAAGATGTTGTTGAGAAAGGAGAAGTAGGAGAGGAGTACATTTATGGAGAAGAAGATCGCTCAACTTTTAGCAAATGGACCAAATCCTTTACTCCTCAATCTCATCCTACTATCATTAAGGTTTGTGTCTTCATTATTATTCTTGTACCATGTCATGAAGTACAAGTGGGGACGAGATTTGAATTTTGGATGATTTTTCTTTTTCAATTGGGCCACACGAGCACATGTTTGACTAACTTAAAGAGCTCGTAAAATGCATAGAGATCCTTATTCATGAAAATTTCATATCATCTTTAGAAAAAGAGAGTTTACTCGTTGGCTTTGAGATAGGTTTTGTTAGCGAGCAATAATGATGGAGACATCATGGGTCGTTTACTACCGAATCTCATCTATGTTTCGAGGCAAAAAAGTAAAGCATTTGATCATCATTTCAAGGGTGGTGCCCTTAATGCCCTGGTACATCCCAACCTTTTTCTTACCATATATAATAGCATGTTCCTAAAGTAGTTTTCTTTTCTTCTCATTTAAAAATTTTATAAGATAAAAGGATTATTATCAATAGGGATAAAAAAAAAAAAAAAAAAAAAAACAGCAATGGAAATAATAATATACATTTCATTTCTATATTTGAAAAAATAACCAAAATGAAAAATTGAAAATAAACTATAAATCTCACCTTTTACTTTTAAAAAATCAATCAATATTCTAATTTTGCTCTAAATTTTTGCTTCATGTAATGCAAAGCTTCGAGTGTCAGCAGTAATGACTAATGCACCAATCATTCTCACTCTTGATTGCGATGTATACTCAAACGATCCACAAACTCTTTATCGAGTTCTATGTTATGTAATGGATCCAAAACTCAAAAGTAACTTGGGTTACATTCAATTCCCTCAACGTTTCGAAGGAATAAGCAAAAATGACATATATGCTTGTGAGATGAAGCGCCCATTCCACATAAATCCTATTGGTATGGGTGGGCTTTCTGGCCCAGATTACTTTGGAACAGGGTGTTTTTTTGTTCGACGAGCGTTCTTTGGTGGTCCATCATCTTTAGAATCCTTTGAACGGCCTGAAGTTAGTCCAGACTGTGTTGTGAACAAGTCCATTCGATCCCAAGAAACCTTGGATTTGGCACACCATGTTGTAAGTTGTGACTATGAGAATGATACTAAATGGGGTTCCAAGGTACGAATATCGTTACTTGTTCCTAAGTTTAAACATGATAAATTTTTGTTTAAAGATAGATATGCAAAATAAAATCTTCATATAACACGTGATAATGTTGATCGAGTGACCATTGCTTTTGCATAAATCTCGAAAAGTTGGGCATTCGATACGGATCGTTGGTGGAGGACTTCTACACAGGCTATTGCTTGCAATGCCAGGGATGGAAGAGCATATTCTGCAATCCAAACAGGGCGGCTTTTTATGGCACTGCGCCCATTAGCCTTCTCGATGCTCTAAACCAAAACAAGAGATGGGCCGTGGGCTCGCTCGAGGTTGGTTTCTCCAAGTCCAGCCCAATCACTTTTGGGACGAGGTCCATCGGCCTTCTAATGGGCCTTTGTTGTGCTTACTATTCATTTTGGGCCATTTGGGCCATTCCAGTTGCTGTCTATGGCTTCCTTCCACAGCTGGCTCTCATCTATGGCATCCCCATTTTCCCACGGGTAATTTCGTAAATTTGTTTATATATATATATGTTTTTTTTTTTATTTGAGATTTGTTTGGTTTTGGTTGATAAATGAAGGATGTCTTGGTTTGAGTAGTCTAGAATTTGGAAAGATTAGGTCCCGTTTGATAACCATTTGGGCCCCGTTTGATAACCATTTCGTTTTTTGTTTTTGGTTTTTGAAAATTAAGCTTATAAACACTACTTCCATCCCCAACTTTCTTTGTTTTATTATCTACCACCTTCCCATGTTTTCAAAAACCAAGTCAAAATTTGAAAACAAAAAAAAGTAGTTTTCAAAAACTTGTTTTTGTTTTTGGAATTTGGCTATGATCTCAAATGTCTATTTAACAAAAATGAAAACCATGACAAGGAAATTGAGAGAACACAAGTGTAAATTTCAAAAACCAAAAACAAAAAACGAAATGGTTATCAAATAGGGCCTTGATTTTTTGTTTTTAGTTTTTGGTTTTTAAGCTTATAAACACTACTTCTAACTCTAAGTTTCTTTGTTTTTCTATCTATCTTCTTCCCATGTTTTCAAAAACCAAGCCAATTTTTTAAAACTAAAAAAAGAAGTTTTCAAAAACTTGTTTTTGTTTTTAGAATTTGGTTAGGAATTCAAGTATGTCTTTAACAAAAATGAAAACCATAATAAGGAAATTTAAAGAACAAGCCTAATTTTCAAAAACCAAAAACCAAATGGGTTATCAAACGGGACCTAAAGATTGTGTAATTTTGATTATTGATTGGGGACGCGTTTTAGACATCTAAGTATGTGTAACTTGTAATTGGTTTACGAGTTTGAGAACTCTATTAGGAAAATTACAAGATTCAGAAGTCGACGTTACAGGAACCAATTTATTCCACAAGTTAGGTTAGAGTTTAGAATTGAGAAGTCGAGTCTATATTTGATACGTGAGTAGTCTGTTTATCTTACAATACTAATTTTTGCAAATTATTCTTCAATCATTTTGCTCATAGCTTAACCTAAATTTAGGTTTCCGAGCCAGAATCCAAATTATACATGCTTCTTTTCTTTGGAGCTTATGCTCAAGACTTGCTGGAGTTCATCATTGTTGGAAGCACTTTTAGAAAGTGGTGGAACGACCAAAGAATGTGGATGATAAGAGGACTTTCAAGCTATTTCTATGGCTTCATTGAGTTCACACTGAAATCTTTGGGCATTTCTTCATATGGCTTCCAAGTGACAGACAAAACAATGGAAGAAGAACAAAGCAAACGGTACATGCAAGAGAGCTTTGAGTTTGGGGTTTGGACACCAATGTTTATGCCAATGGCAATGGCTGCAACAGTCAATTTGGCAAGTTTTGGAAGTGGGTTTGTGAGAATTTTGAAGGGTTTGAATGATTTTGATGAGATTTTTGGGCAAATGTTTGTTGCTGGATTTGTGTCTCTCAATTGTTGGCCTGTTTATGAAGCTATGGTGTTGAGGAATGATGGAGGAAAAATGCCTTTTAAGATTACCTTTATGTCTATGTTTTTAGGATTGATTTGCATAGTTGTTTCCTTTTGTAGTTGATCTTTGAATTTTGTATTGGTTCACTGTTGGATTGAGGTTATAGTTTGATAAATATAATAAAGATGAAGTTTTTTGTTTTCCCTTTTGACATTTTTGTGTGTGCTCTTTTTTATTAAATTGTTTTAGAGATTACTTTAGGGCTTAATACTCAAATTTAAGTTTGGTTAAAATATCATTTTAGTTCACCTAATTTAGGTCATGTTCTATTTTATTTGGTATAGTTTTTGTACTTTCAAATGTTCTAGTCCATGTATATTCAATAAATCTTAAAATTATTCCCGGTGTTAGTTTGTAATTAATTTTTATCCAACTTGACAAAATAATAATTATTGTAGTTTTTATTAAGTTTGACTTGATCGATCTTACTTGTGGAGTACGTGTGATTTAGATCTCTCAAACAAGTTTTCTTACCTTGAGATATTTGATCAACAATAAAATTTGTTTTTTTTTTTAATATTTTTTTTGGATTGATTTTCATATTCGTTTTTTGGGATTTTTGAGATTGAGTTCATATGGCATGACGATTGAGACGTCTTGGTTCATATTATTCAGTTTTGACTGGGATTATAAATTTTAGGGTAAATTATAAAAAATACTCCTGAACTATGGGGTTTGTTTCAAAAATACCCATGAATTTTAAAAAGTTTAAAAAATACCCGTAAACTTTAGAGAATGTTAAAAAAAATACTCATTTTCTATCCAAATCTTGATATTAGACTCATCACATATGGTTTAGAATCCAAGTTTTAATTTGTGTGGTTTTAACACTCTTGAAGTTGTTTTTTTTTTTGTTTTTTTTTTTTTTGGAAAAACACTCTTGAAGTTAATTGCTTCAAAATGATTAAATTATAGATATTGGACTATTTCAAGCACTGAATCATCTTTACTCTTACAAAGTTACAATTCATTCTAATAATAAAATACTTTTTGACAAGAACTACCCAACAAACTAGTATCTCTCACTCCCATGTGTTTTGACTAAATGATACATCACATCAAGGAGAGATTTTTCCAAATTCCCAAGAAAACTTCCAACCATCCATTGGTTCATCTCAAAATGATCTTTGAATTGAAATGCACAATCAAATTTCACTTTAAAATGATCTTTATGTTCTTCTTTAATTATCATTATTATTCCACTAATCTTAATTTGTACTAAAAGTCTTTTCAAAAAAAAAAAAAAAAAAATTGTACTAAAAGTCTTCCATATGAAAGAAATTATTTGTTATATATAGTTTGTTTTGTTGTACACTAATTATATGATATTTGATGTTATATTTAACAAAGGAAATCAAACATATAATGCTTCAACTCTGGAAAATTTCAATCCACATCCTCTCATAATCATTCAATTTCAATAAATTCAGAAAGGTTGGGAGATTTCCCACGTAATTAACTTTCTTTTTTAATTTATTTTATGATTAAATATTAAAAAAAAATTATTTTGAAATGTTTTATGATAATCATGAGACAATGTTATTTTTACTTGATTAAAATCAACTCAAATTTACTAAAATAACATTGAAAAAAAATGTAATTTTTCTTAGATAGGTAGAGAAAAAGGGAGAAAGCTAAGAAGAGAATAGGATAAATTGGCCATCTCTTTAATTTGATATTTGAAGAAAACCTACACGCGTGAGAGTTGATGCATTGACAATTTTCAAATGAAATCCAATTACTAAGTAGGGGCGGATGTAGAGTTGGACTTTTTGAAGGGGCTGGAGATAAATCACACTTTAATCTTTGTTTTATTGGTCTTTAAACTTATAAAAGATCTAAGTTAGCTCTTTTAAAAAACAACCATTTTGGTTTTGAACTTTCGAAATGTCTAATTTAATCTATGAATTTTTAAATCTAGGGAGGAAAATATATTTTTCCCTTGAACTTGTCAAGTTGTATCAACTTTTATCATAATTAAACTTTCAATTTCATCAAACTGCACATCCAACTTTAATAGGTGTTGTAATCTTAACCTTAAACTTTAAAAAGTGTTGCAATTTAAACCTTGTAACAATTTTTTTTTTTAAAAAAAATGTTTTTTTCTTTCCTAAAAATTATGAATTTTAAAAAGGTTTTGGGACTAAAATTCACACTTTGAGTGTTCATGCCCCAAAATAAGAATATAAACCTAAAAATCAAAACAACAAAATAGATATTTTGAATGCTTAAAGAGCTAAAGATAAGAATGAAGTTGAAAAAAAAAGTCATAAAAAAGAAGTAAACAAAGATGTGATATATTTCACCTTAAAAAAAAGGCTAAACGGGGGAGGGGTGTTACCCTCGCATCTCTAGGTAGATACATTTTTGTAATAGAGAGTCTAAATTGATTCAAAGTTCGGTTTTAATTGATACGACAATAAAATTTAGGAGCATAAATTTATTTTTCCCCCAAAATGTAAATGATTATGAGATGAAGTGAATAATAGATTTTTTTTTTAAAAAAAGAAATGATGTCAATAATAGTTGACAGATACTTTTCAGAACCTCAATGACATGATTCTAAAAGCATTACTCTCTTGGGGGTTGTGGGATGAGGTATTTGAATCACAAACCTCTTGGTCATTGGTTCAACTTTATGCTATTGAGTTTTGATTATTGGTTACTTTCTTACATAGTTTAGGGAAATTTCTAGCTAGCATTCCAAGAAGTGTTGTACATTCTCTTATTTATTGCCTATCATATTAATATCCCTTTTAAAAATGATGTGGGATCCATAACATTAAAAAAATATTTATAAACATAAAGTTATAGTGTGAACAAAGAGAACATGGTACTCTTGTATTAGTGGAGATTGTGCTGGCCACTAATAAGTATAGCCGCAATTTTATAGGAAAAATGATCGTTTGTACTGATAAAATAATAATTTTAACATGTTTGACCTTTGGTTATTAGCTTTTTATTTTTGAAAATTAAGGTTTATTTCTCACCATTTCTTAAAGAAACATTTGAATTCTGAGTCATATTCTAAAATTAAAAATATTTTTTTAAAAAAATCAATAAAAATAAGTTTTTAAAAACTACTTTTTAGGCTTCCTTGATAACCATTTTCTTTTTTTTAGTTTTTGAAAATTGAACGGATAAGAACACTATTTCTAGCTATAAGTTTCTTTATTTTGTTATTACATTTTTCACATATTTTTAAAAACCAGGTCAAATTTTAAAAATTAAATATCTTAAACTTACAAACCTTTGATTTAAATGTCTAGAACAATAGATGTTTGTGTTTGAATAAGATAAGTCATATATGAGAGTTAAATATTTGGGTTTTTTTATAGGTTTTGTTTATGGAAAAAGAATTTATATTATTACATTTAATTTAACTAAAATATTTATATTAGATAGTAAATAAATAATAACTTAAAACAATTCAAATTAATTTACACATCAACTAAAATATTTTTCATCACTCCCCGTTTCTCAAGAAAAAAAAAAAGTCTAAAGTAAAAAAAGTCTCATCTCTATGTAGGATAGTAAAATCTCAATTCATAAAATATTTTCATCCATGGATAATAATTATTTGGATGTTAAAAATTAAACATTAATAAATTAAAATAAACATGATTGATTTATATTATTATCAAAATTCATCTCAAAACCAAGGGGTTTTTTTTTTTTTTTTACAATATCTCAAAACTTAGGGTTAAAATGTCGACATTGACAAATATTTCTAAAAAAAATGGGAAAAATACATTTTTGGTCCCTGAGGTTTGGGTTAAGTTACACTTTGGTCACTGAGTTTTAAAACTCAACAAAATTACTCCTGAGGTTTGTATTTCGTTACACTTTTGGTCCCTCCGTCCAATTTTCTGTTAAACCCTAACAGTTTGCTGATGTGACACTATTATTTTAATAGAAAAAATTATTTTTTAATTTCTCTAAATAAACATATTATTATTTTATCCTTTTTTTATTCTTTCTCCCTCACTCTCATTCTTCTTCTTATTCTTTTACTTCTCTTTCTTCTCCAACTTCTTCTTCAACTTCGGTGGCCGGCCGACGTCGGCGAAGTCTTTTTTTTTTCTTTCTCTCTCTCTTCTTCCATTTCTCCACCTTTTTTTTAAATAAAAAATAGGCCTCCTCCTCCCTTTCTGGCGTCGGCGACGGGAGGAGAGAGGGCCCCTCCTCTCTCTCGATTTCCCTCTTTTTTAGTAAAAAAAAAAAAAGAAAGGGTGGAGAAATGGAAGAAAAGAGAGAGAAAGAAAAAAAAAAGACTTCGCCGGTGCCGGCGAAAGGAGGATGGAGGGCCCCTTCTCCCTCTCGGTTTCCCTCTTTTTTATTAAAAAAAAAAAAAAAGAAAGGTGGAGAAATGGAAGAAAAGAGAGAAAGAAAGAAAAAAAAAGACTTCGCCGTCGGCCGGCCACCGGAGTTGAAGAAGAAGAAGTTGGAGAAGGAAGAGAAGTAAAAAATAAGAATAGGAAGAAGGGGAAGAATAGGAGAGGGAGAAAGAATATAATAAAATAAAATAATAATATTTTTATTATTTTAATATATTTTTATTTAGAAAAATTAAAAAATATTTTTTTTATTAAAATAATAGTGCTTAGGGTTTAACAGAAAATTAGATGGAGGGACCAAAAGTGTAACGAAATCCAAACCTCAAGGGTAATTTTGTTGAGTTTTAAAACTCAGGGACCAAAGTGTAACCAAACCCAAACCTCAAGGATCAAAAGTGTATATTTTCCAAAAAAAAATTAAAACAAAAAATTCAAAAAAAATATTTAAATTAATAAATAAATATTTTACATTGGTAAAATATAAGTTAAAATACTTATTATTAATATTATCTTAAGTAACCTTTCGTTATTATTTATTCATATTTTATTGACTTCTTTTATGGTATAATGTAAATATCCATTCACCTCTCATATCGATGTCGAACACATGAATATATGAAAATGTTGATGGAAAATATCGATATGCTCAAAACTAGAGAAATAAATGAGACCAAAATAGTTAAAAAAAAAAAAATGAGACCAAAATGATTTTTTCGAAAAACAAGAAGTAAAATAATATTAAAAAAAAGAAAAGACTAGTAATTTCCTATAAAGTTAGGACTTGGACTTCACATCATCACTAAAATCATGGAGGATATCAGAGCACGCGCCGCCGCCAAGGCCTTGCCACTAAACTCCCAACACATCTCTCAACGCGCCACCTCCTTCAACCGCCTCTTTGCAGCGGTTTACAGCGGCGCTATTTTGGCTCTGTTTTATTACCACATAGCTTCACTTCTCAAACCCACCTCTTTGGGTTCCTTCTTCGTCTCTGTTTCGCTGTTCATATCCGACGTCGTTTTGGCCTTCATGTGGGCCACCGCTCAATCCTTCCGGATGAGTCCGCTCCGCCGCCGTGAGTTTCCGGGGAACCTGAAGCAGCTACTAAACAAGGATTCGGATTTTCCGGCTTTGGATGTGTTCATTTGCACGGCGGATCCGTCCAAGGAGCCGCCGATGAGCGTCGTCAACACGGCCTTGTCCGTCTTGGCCTACGACTACCCGACCCGAAAGATCTCCGTCTATGTCTCCGACGACGGCGGCTCCGCCGTCACGCTCTTTGCTTTTATGGAGGCGGCCAGGTTTGCCGGCGAGTGGTTGCCGTTTTGCAGGAAAAACGACGTCGTAGAGAGGAATCCTGATGCCTTCTTTGCGTCCAACCAGGATTGGAACTCTGAGACGGACAAGATGAAGGTATTACCTATTTCTTTGTTTGTGGCTTTTGCAAAGAAAAATTATATTTAAATTTTAATAACCATTTGATTTTTTTTTTTTAAATCTAAACACAAACATTAATTCCAGCTCTATTTATTTATTTTTTAATATTCGTACCATGTTTAAAAAATAAGTCCTTAAGTTTTGAAGATTTAAAATATATATATATATGTAGTTTTCAAAAACTTTTTTTTTTTTTTTTTTTTTTTTTTTTTTTTTAATTTTAATTTTGACCAAGAATTCAAATGTGTCATGAAAATTATTGTAAGGAAATTGAAAGAAAACAAACATAATTTAAAAAAAAAACCAAAATAAAATGATTATCGTCGTTCAAACTTTCAATTTTGTACCTAAAAACTTCCTAAATTTTAAAAGGTGTCAAATAGATCTTTAAAACCTCGTTTCATAACCATTTGGTTTATGATTTTTTATTTTTGAAATTAAGCTTATAAACGACATGCTAGATATATATATTTTTTTGTTTGAGTTCATCAACATTTGGGATAGGGGATTCGAACCTATGATGTACATACCATTTACCGTTGAACTATGTTTATTTTGAAAAAACATGTTAGAACATCAACTAAACTTATAAGATATATATATTTTTTTAAAGTTTATGAACTAAATAAACACCCATTATAAAAAATTAGTACTAGACATTAAATTTGAGAATAAAAACGATGGACTTTTCAATTCAACTTGAGGCCATCGGCACACATTTTAAACATCGGCACACATTATAAGATATATTTGGTCTAAGGTCATGTACTTTTTAGATAAATAAATAATATTGAGTTTATGTTAAAAAATATTTATTTAAAAAAGCAATGATTATGGTTATTATTATTTTTTATAGTTTAACAACAATTGGAGGGATTCGAACCTTTGACATCTTGATCGAAGATACATACCAATAATCATTAAACTATGCTCATTTTGGCGAATGGTTATGGTTATCAAACATATGGATATGGTTAGATAAATAAATAATTGCAACATTTGACAAACTACCGAGGTTGATTGGTCAAATTAAAAATTTATGGGTGTGATTGCAACACTTAATAAAGTACAGGAGATTAATTGATTAAATTAAAAGTTTAAAGGTGTAATTACAACAAATCTCATAGTTGGTTTATGTAATTTTTTCTAAAAAAGGAAAAAGAATTCAAAAACTTAAAAATCAAAAGAAAATAAGGATAAAAGATAAGTGAAATTTAATTCTAATGACCTAAAACCGACAAGAAATATAGACATTAAAGTGGTCTACAAAATATCAGTCAAAGTGAGCATAACTCAATTGTGATTGACATGTACCATCAACTAAGAGGTTAGAGGTCCGAAACTCTCCACCGAAAAAAAAAACCAAAAAACCTTCTCATGCATAAGAGGAGAGGAGGAAATTTTCTTACAAATACAAACCAAACAAAATGAGAAGACCAAATTGACTAATAATTGAATATGGACAAAGACCTTATTTTTACTTTTTAATTATTTTTTGAATAAGTCCAACAAATTTGGAGACGAAGATTGGAATATCTAATATTTTGATGCTGAACTATATTCACATTAACTACTTACTTATCATAAAGACTCTGTTTAGAAGTCATGCATATTGAGTAATTTTTTATTTCGAATTTCATTTGTTATTATTATTATTTTATCTTTTCAAAAATTATGCTCATTTATTTATTTAGTTTTCAATTTTTATAAATACTTCAAATTTTGGTCAAAATTTAAAAATTAAAAACATATATATTTTTTTCAAACTAATTTATTTTATATATATTTTGTTAATTGAACTTTGGAGTGCTTTTAAATTGTTAGGTTTGGATTTTCAGATAATGTACGAGAAAATGAAAATGAGAGTAGAAAATGTATTGGAGAAAGGGAAGGTTGAAGAGTTCATCAATGGAGAAGAAGAGCATGTGATTTTCAATAAATGGACAAAATCCTTTACTCGTCACAATCATCCTACTATCATTCAGGTATTGTGCTTCATTTCAATTAAGATATTCTTGATTTAGTCCCTAAGTTCTTTTTGTTATTTATTTTTATTTATTTATTTATTATTATTATTTTTTTTTTGTAGAAATATGTTTTAGAGTACTTACACTACAAGAAATCAGACTTTTTGCGTCGAAAAATTTTCGTCGCTAAACGTCAATATTCGACGCAAACCATCATCAGCGTCGCAAAACAATTGGTCGCAAAAAACGTCGCTAAAGCTGTGTCGCAAGCAGGCTTCTGCGTCGAAATGACCAAATTCGTCGCAGCTTGCGACGAAACAGAAAAAAACGTCGCAAGCTGCGACGAAACGAAGAAAAAAGTCGCATGCTTGGGTTTCAAAATCTTTGCGACTGAAGGGGAAAATTCGTCGCAATTATAGTGCGACGAAAAACAGCATTTCGACGCAAGGCCTGCGACTAACTATAGTTTTTCGTCGCAAGTTTCGATCTTCCCAAAACGAACATTTTCGTCGCAAGTTTTGCGTCGAAAAATTAATATGTGTCGCAGATTTTTAAGTTATTTGCGATGAAAACCATAAATTCGTCGCATAAATAATAGGTAATAAAAAAATATATATAAGATAAGTTGTGCCATCTAATCGCTCGATTTCATTTCGATTGTCCTGATTTACATTTTATACAAATAAGCATTTAACATATAAGAAATAAATATTTTACCAAAACATTCATCCACTTTATACAAATAATTAAGCATTCAACAAAAGTATATTTCACACACATATGGACATCTTACCCAAATCTTTGCTAAGTTTAAGAGTTCCAAAAAATAAATACCAAACAAGTATCCAAATACAAATACTAAAGACATATACTAAGTCTATGTTAGCTCCAAAAAAGTGTTCGTTTGATCATTGTTGCCGTCAGCAAGTTTACTTTAATCCTGCAAATAAACAACATATTACATATACATAAGTACACATGAATAACAAATTATCCTTAACTTTATTCACAAAGACCATCACAATATAACAATGACATATTAAGTCACAATTGCAATATAAAGTATTCGTTGAAAATTTTAACGAACATTCTCACATGAACAACGTAAGTTGTTAAAAAGTCATTTGTCAAGAACAACCACGTGGACAACTTAAATATCATTCTCAAGAAGAATATTACACACCCCCTCCTCAATTCATCCTCAAGAATATGGACAACTTTAACTAAAAAGTAATAGTTCTAATTATCTCACCAATATTACACACCCCCTCCTCAATTCATCCTCAAGAATAAACACTTCCCCCCCCCCCCTCCTCAATTCATCCTCAAGAACAAACATACATAGACAACCACAACAAACATAACGACCAATCTCATTGAGTGAATCACACATACATAGACACGAAATATATGAAAACAGAGACTCAAACAGTGTAATCAGAGTCCCAACCTAAAAAATGAACTTAAATTGCAAGTTCTATTCACCAATATTACACCTCATCCTCAAAACACAATAAAAACCGTTCAAACAACCAACCCCCTCCCTTCTCCTCAATAATTCATCGTCAAGAACAAACACACTCTCCCCCCCCCCCCCCACCTCAATTTTTCCTCAAGAACAAACACTTTCCCCCTAGTCAACCACAAAATATATATATATATAACGACCAATCTCATTGAGAGAATCACACATACATAGGCACGAAACATATGAAAACAGAGTCTCAACCTAAAAAATGAACTTAAATTGCAAGTTTTAAAAATTATACCTTCAATTCGATGAATGTGCTCCAATGAATCTGTCCATAAGTTCTTTTATTCTTGCTTCCATTCGTTCTTCGATTCGTTTTTCCATGCTTGCATTTTCTTCCCGTTGAATCTGTAGTAATTCTTGAGTCTTTTCATTTTCTTCTCGTTGACTCTGAAGTAATTCTTGAGACTTTTGAAGGTTAGTCTCGAGGGCTTGGACATACTCCTGTGAGTAAGATGCTTTCTTCTGAGGAGGTGGTGGTTTAGGTCCATATCCCATTCCTTTGACATAAGACGATCTCGTTCCAAGAACAGTGGCCATAATTTCTTCATCACTTAAAGGTGTACTTGAGCTAGATTGCTCTTGAGATAATGTCACCATTTGTTCCTATACATGTCAAAATAAATACACATATGACATAATATCACATGTTATCTTGTAAAACCAATCAATACTTACATGTGCTTGACTTGCTGAATCGTGTGTCCATCCTTTTGCAGCAGACCAATGAGTTTGACGAAACATCTCAATGGGATTCAAGTATGTACCATCTTCATTTTTCTATTAAACATATAAATGACCCTTAAGAACATAATATAATATAGAAAACTACAAAGAAAGTATATATTCATACCTTCTCTTCTCTATGAGAGAGAAATGATTTGGTTCCAGCACAATGGTTAAATGGGAGCTTACTTCTGCTATTTTTATTTCTATTTGATTTATCCTGCATTAGAATGCATAATTATAACAAAATGTAAGTTAGTTAAAATTAAGTTAATATTTACCTTCCAATCGGGAGTCTCCCATCTATCACATAACATGTTCCAATCTTCCTGAGTAACATTCTTGTGTGGACGTGTACGAGCTACTTCTGGATCATTAATCTTTTTGTAGTATCGGTGCAATCTTGCTCTCCAATCTTTATATCTATTACCTATCTCGTAAAGGATGAATTTCCTAATATGGGGCTCCGAGAAGTTTACATCAAATTTGTTCTTTAAAAAAAAGGAAAAAAAACATGACAATGATTAGTATTGTGTTATATTGCATTAATAAACTCTAAATAGTAAATAAAACAAGAAAATATAGAACTTAACTTACCAACAACCTCTCTACTATGTTCATCATGACTTCTTTTGGAATGTCTTTCTTCTTATGATACTTTAAAGGGATGAAACTCCTCGATAGACAACCAATTTCAGTGTTGAACATATTTGCTACTCGCCCAACAGGTTTACCTTGCTCTGGGGTCCATGAAACGAAAACTCTGTCACCAGTGGCCTCAATAATCCTATCAAGACCAACCCCACGGGAAACTCCACGAACTTGGGAACTGTGAGAGGATGCCTCATCCATTTCTACAATATCGTCCTCGTTATTTGAAAGCATTGTATCCTGCAAAACACAAAAGTCAATACAATTTGCGTTGTTTATCACAAAGTATATTATAAGTAAAAAGAACGAAATAGATTGTACTAACTATATGTCCACATCAACCATTGCTATTCAACGATGATGTTTATTCTTCGTCTTCGTCTTTTTCCTCATCTTCCCCATCTCCATCTTCATCTTCGTCTTCTTCTTCATCTTCTTCATCTTCTTCATCTTCCTCATCTTCTTCATCTTCCTCATCTTCTCCATCTTCTTCATCGTCATCTACTCGTTCTTCAAAATTTAAGTCTTTTTCACTATACTCATTGCTTTCACAAAGTACAATCGGATTGGCATCTATTCTATGAAACGTTTGTGTTTCAAAATCCACATCCTGAACAACACATTCTTGTATATCCATTTCAAGTGGATCAACTTCTTCTATTTCAGGCACATCCCATAAATGTCTATGTTGAACTCCTTGAACTACTTTCCACCCATTACCCAATCGATTATCATCTATATAAAATACCTGTTGTGCTTGGGAGGCAAGAATGAATGGTTCGTTCTGATACCAAATGTATCGAGTGTCGATGCTTGTGAAGTGGTGATCCTTACGAATCCGATTCTTTTTTGGATTTGTATCGAACCAATCGCAACGGAATAAAACAACTACTTTTCTATGAACATATTTCAATTCAATAACTTCTTTCAAGATACCATAAAAGTTAGCCCCCTCACTATCATGCCCTCCAAACACAGAGACTCCACTATTTTGAGTTGTGCAACGATCATCCCGATCCTTGCAGCTAAATCGAACACCATTAACAATACACCCACTATACGAACTAATCCGAATATCAGGACCACATGATAGTGCATATAACTCTCGCTCAACTTCATTAGACGTCGACTGAAATTGTGATTGAATCTAAAAACAAAAATATACAACTGACAATCACTATGCAAGTGTGTTTACAACGATTATAACATAAAATAAAATCCTAAAAACTCACTTTATTTTTAAACCATGTCGGAAACTGTGCTTCATGTATTCCAAGAATAGTATCTTGTCTTTTATTCTTTAGCTCAACCTCGTGTTCTCTATTACCATAAATTCAGTAATAAGTAAAAAATTTTAGTAAAATATTTTCAATTACTATACGTGAAGTTCATACCTTCTATATGGATCCACTGCTTCACAGTTGGTGAGAACATACCAATGAGCTTTTTGTAATTCGGTACGTGACAACTCTTTCAGGCGTGAGCCACCAGTTGGACGTGCTTTTTGGGAAAACATATGTAGTTGTCCATCATTGTTGGATGCACTCGAGTCTAATATGTCATCATTATTACGAATGGTCCTATTGAATTTTGTTTCAACTCCATGCAAATACATTGAACAAAATGTTAATGCTTCATTTGCTATGAATGCCTCAGCTATCGAACCTTCAGGACGAGCTTTATTTTTGACATATTGCTTCAATGTTCTCAAACTCCTATAATAATGTGTGATTCATATATTAACGAACATTTTGAAAAATGTACTTAATATAAAAGTTAAGGATACAAAAAATTGAAGAGATATACCTCTCTATTGGATACATCCAACTATACCCGACAGGACCAACAAGTTTGGCTTCTTCTGGTAAATGAACAGCTAGATGAACCATAACATCGAAAAACGCTGGAGGAAATATTCTTTCAAACTTACAAAGGATTATCACGATCGATTCCTGTAGTCTATTCAACGTATCCACTTTTAATTTTTTCGCAGTCAATTCTTTGAAAAAATTTGACAATTCAGCAACTGCACCACTGACGTCCTTTGGTAAAAAGGGTCGAACTCCCACTGGTAAAAGTCTTTGTAGCAACACATGTGAGTCATGACTTTTTAGTCCATGAATCTTCCCATCTTTGACACTGACACACCTTGAGATGTTCGAAGCAAAACTATCTGGAAATTTCACTGTTCTTAAAAAACCACAAAACTTTTTTCGTTCATCAACTGTTAATGTGTAACTTGTGTGCGGCTTAACCAATTTGTTTCCAACACGCTGGAGATGTAATTCTTTACGAATATTCAAATTCATTAAATCCTTACGTGCTTTATCAGTGTCTTTTGTTTTTCCTTCAATATTCAATAAGGTACCCAAGACATTATCACAAATATTTTTCTCAATATGCATGACATCGAGTTTGTGTCGGATCTTAAGACTTGACCAGTACGGTAACTCAAAAAAAATACTTTTCTTCACCCAATTTAATTCAGTATGAGGTCGCTTCCTTTTCCATTGCAATATATTTACAGTTTTCCCAAATGGTGGAAAATGTATAGTCTCTAATTGGCGAAGAACATCTAATCCCGAGAAAGATCGAGGTGCAACTCTATATTCTGCTTTGCCATTAAACTGTTTACTTTTCCGCCAAGAATGATTCATAGGTAAGTAACGACGATGTCCTGTATAACATATCTTATTGTGCAATGAATCAGATGAGACGTCTTGATTACAAACTGGACATGCCTTATACCCTTTAGTGCTCCATCCTGACAAATTACCATACGCTGGAAAGTCATTAATCGTCCACATCAAAGTTGCATGAAGACGAAAATTTTGACCACTAAAGGCATCATAAGTCTCTATGCCATTATTCCATAAATCCTTCAATTCTTCTATTAGTGGCTGTAAATAAACGTCTATCTCTTTTCCTGGGGATTTTGGCCCCGGTATAAGTAATGACATTAAGAAAAATGTCTCTTTCATGCATTTCCATGGTGGCAAGTTGTATGGAATTAATATTACTGGCCATGTACTATATGATGTACTCATATTACCAAACGGGTTGAATCCATCAGTAGCTAGAGCTAACCTTACATTCCTTGGATCTTTTGCAAACCAATCATATTGCCTATCAAAGTCTTTCCATGCTTCAGCATCTGCCGGATGACTTAAAACACCATCAATATTCATTCTTTTTTCCTTATGCCATCTCATATCACTAGCAGTATGCTTACAATAAAACAATCTTTGTAATCTTGACTTCAAAGGAAAATGTCTTAAAATTTTGTGTGGAATCTTTTTTCCTTTCTTGTTGTCAAGTTTATAACGAGATTCATTGCATTGGGGACAAACTTCTATGTGCGCATTTTCTTTCCAAAATAACATGCAGTCATTCTTACAGGCATGGATGCATTCATAACCTAAACCTAGGTCACGCAGTGTCTTTTTTGCCCAATAATATGATTCTGGGATTTTGGTACCATTAGGTAAAACTTCTTTCAATAATTGCAATAACATATCAAATGACTTATTGCTCCAATGATTAAGTACTTTGATATGCATTAGTTTTACCAAAAAAGTTAGTCTTGAAATATTAGATCCAGGGTATAATTCTGCATTGACTTCATCAAACAATGATTGAAACTTATTATTCCTACCTCCCACACCATCACTTGTTTCAACTCTAATTGAGTTCTCTTCATCCAAATATTCATTTACTCCTGCTACATCATTCAATAATTCAACCATTTCATTTTCTTTATCTATATTTTGGGAAGTCTCAGGTTCCTTAGGTTTAGGTTTCAAATACGCAGATAAGTCTGGAGTTTCTCCATGATATACCCACCTATCATAAGTGAAAGACATTCCATACTTGTACAAATCACCTTCGACGTCATAAGGTCGTTTCATTATGATATTTTGACAATTTTTGCATGGACAACGAGTAAATCCTCTCTTATCGACATGATTCTTTGCCACACTAATAAATGATTTTATTCCATCAGTATACTCTTTGCATAATCTATTTCGAAGTTTTATCCAACTTCTATCCATAATTTATCCCTAGAAACATAAAGAACGACTTATCATTGACTTAATTCAATGAGTTTAATTTGATATAAAACGCATATATGCTTAAATTACACAATAACTTTAAAACTTAAACAATGTTCAATAATCTCAAAGTGTAAGATATAAACATTATAATATGTTCCATAGGCACAATATTTATCTTTCAAATCATAATTTACATCTAATCGAAGAAACCACTTTCAAAAGACAATTTTCAAACTTCAACAAATAAAACAACTAACTTTCAAAAGGCATAATATGTACTTTAACACATTCCAACAAAATTCAATAGGCACAATATTTGTTTTATCCATAATGTTTCGCCAACAAAACAAATATTCAATAGACCTCACGAAGCAACACACTTTCAATAATGCACCTATTGTAATTATTTCTAAATATTTCACCAATCAAAACAAAAATTCAACAAACCTCAAGAAACAACACATATTTCAATGCACCTATTGTAATTATCTCTAAATGTTTCACCAACCAAAACAAATTACAAATAGAACCTCAAACTACATGTACAACCTAAGCTAAAAAGTCGTAGTTCAAAAAACAATAGAACCTCAAACTTTAAAACAACAATGGACCCAACGCCCCCCCCCCCCCCCCCCCCCCATCCACATTAACTAAAAATAACTCAAGCTTCAACAAAGAAAACAACTTTCCCCTCAAAAAAACTAAAACTTCAACAAATAAAACAACTTTCCCCTAACTTTAAATTCACATTCACCAAAAAAACTCAAGCTTCAACTAAGACAACAACTTTCCCCTTACTTTAAATCCACATTCACTACAAAAAAACTCAAACTTCAACAAATAAAACAACTTTCCCCTAACTTTAAATCCACATTCACTAAAAAAAAACTCAAACTTCAACAAATAAAACAACTTTCCCCTAACTTTAAATCCACATTCACTAAAAAAAACTCAAGCTTCAACTAAGACAACAACTTTCCCCTTACTTTAAATCCACATTCACTAAAAAAAACTCAAACTTCAACTAAGAAAACAACTTTCCCCTAACTTTAAATCCACATTCACTAAAAAAACTCAAACTTCAACACCCTAAACAACTTTCCCCTAACTTTAAATCCACATTCACTATAAAAAAAAACTCAAACTTCAACAAAGAAAACAACTTTCCTCTAACTTTAAATCCACATTCACTAAAAAAACTCAAACTTCAACACCCTAAACAACTTTCCCCTAACTTTAAATCCACATTCACTATAGAAACTCAAACTTCAACAAAAAAAAATACAACTTTCCCCTAACTTTAAATCCACATTCACTAAAAAAACTTAAATTTCAACAAAGAAAACAATTTTCCCCTTACTTATCCACATTCACTAAAAATACTTAAACTTCAACAAACTTAAACTCCTCCCCCTTAGAAAGATACCTTCATTCAACAAATACAATGTCCCTCATCCAAAAACTACATAACAAATCTACAATATTAGTTACAACTATACCATTCTAAAAAGTTCAACAATATAAATCTTAAAAAAGTATAGGAAACACATAATAAAAGTATTTTACATACCTTTTAAAGTTTTTCCCAAGAACTTTATCTATCAACAAAGTTTCTACACAACAAAAGTAACAAAAAAACTTTCAAAAATAAATTTAACACTAAATAAACTAGAAATGGAAAAAAAAAATACAAAGTTAAAATTCAAAAATATATCTCACACTCTCTTATGAACGAAATCTAGGGAAAGATGGTAAGAAACGAAAATGGGAAGGGAAGAAACGAAAATAGGAAGAAAAAAAAGGGAGAGAAGTTACCACGGTGGCTATGGCGTTTTCCGGCACTCTCCGGCGGTCCCAACGGTCCAACACACTCGGTTGGAAGAGAGAAGAACAGAGAGGTCGAAGGGAGAAGAACGAAAGCTAGGCGAAAATGAAGGGGCTGCTGGTTTTTTAAAACATCTGCGACGCAGATAGGAAAACTGTCGCAAGCCTTGCGACAAAATATGCATTTTCGACGCTAAAATGATGTGATGGACACTCTATCCAAGTCTGCACAAGTCTGCACGATGGGAAGTTGTCTTGTCTACGGCTGCGACGCAATTTGATGGTTCGACGCAGAGCTTGAGACGAATTTTACCGTTTCGACGCAGAGCTTGAGACGAACGACTGCTTTTCGACGCTGGGTTTGCGACATATAGACGTTTTCGACGCAGATTGGAGCTAATTTTTTAATCTTGGCGGGAAGTTTTTAAAAATGTGGCGAAAATCGTGCTTTCGTCGCTGGGTTAGCGACGAAAAGGGAGTTTTAGTCGCATCAGACATGCGACGAAATGTTGTTTTCGACGCTAGCATATATACTCGGTCTACAATTTTTCATCGTACGACGAAAAATATACCAACGTCGCAAGGTTAGCGACTAAAAGCTTTTTTTTGTCGCATATATGCGACGTTTGGCATTACGTCGCTACGGTTTCGTCGCTAAAACCCTCCTTTCTTGTAGTGTTAGCCATGAATTTTTAAAATTGCATTTAATAAAAAAAAAGTCCTAACATGAGTAGTTTCAATACATAATCCTAAATTTCATATATATGACTAAAAAGTGTCATGTTAAATTAGATGTAGCATAAAGATAAAAATATGGAAAACTATATATAGATTTAAAAAAAAAATTAGGTCTCATTTTATAACTATTTGGTTTTTGAAAATTGAGCTCATACACATCTATTTCTACTTATAATTTTATTTGTTTTAGTAGTTTTAGTATCTACCTTCTTTCATGTTTTAAAAAACCAAGTCAAAATTTGAAAAAAAAAAAAAACAAAAAGGTAGTGTTCACACGTAACTTCGAAGATGGAGACACGTGGAATAAACAATATATTTGTATTGATATTATATGTGTGTGAGTGTACAATCTCTAACTTTAATCCTCTGATTCTCTCTCTTGTGTGTGAATGTGTTTCACTCGAGGGCTGTAGCGCTTGTTCTCGAGTCTGAAGCTTCAATTGATTCTTGGAGCTTTTGAAGTCTTGGAGTCTTGAAGAGTCTTTGGTCTTCAAGAAGTCTTGGGGTCTTGAAATCTTGAAGTCTTTAAGAGTCTTTGGTCTACAACAAGTCTTGGAGTCTTGAAGTCTTGAAGTCTTGGAGTCTTGAAATCTTGAAGAGTCTTTAGTCTTCAAGGATTGTTGAAGTCTTCTAGTCTTGAAGTCTTGAAGAGTCTTTGGTCTTCAAGGATTGTTGAAGTCTTCTAGTCTTGAAGGGTCTTCAGTCTTCGAGAAGTTTTAGGGTCTTGAAGAGTCTTTGGTCTTCAAGGATTGTTGAAGTCTTCTAGTCTTAAAGGGTCTTCAGTCTTCAAGAAGTCTTGGTGGAATTTTTCTGAATTCTCTGACTCTGGTTGAGAGCTTCCAACTTCTCCTCTCCATCCCCCTAAATGAATGGTGGCCTCCTCTATTTATAGAGTTTGATGGACCTCATATGGGCTTGGGCTTGGGCTTGGGCCCAACCTTTGGGCTTAGGCTGTATTTGGGCTTTAATCCAAACCATTTTTAATAAAGTTGGATTATTTTAATTTAACCCAATTTCTTCAATGATCTCCGGTTACATTAGTCTCGGGTCCAATTGCCACGTGGCATAATTTGATTGGACTCGGCTTATGTCATCTGATGGATCAATAATAGACAAGTGGCATTGTTTGATTTCCCGAATTTTAATGTCTATTAATTTAATTTAGGGACACATGTAAATTTGTAATTGGTCCCAAATTTATTTCATCATTAATTCAAATTAATGACGTGGCAATTTGTGATTGGCCGAAATTTCTCCTTCAACAAATGCCCCCTTTTCGAGATTTATGCATAAGTTATGTGTGAGTGAATCTCGAAAAAAAATACTTTGGAATCAAAATGCAAAGTATTTGTTCTTGATTTTGATTCTATTTGATGTGTCAATGTAATCAAAACATGAAGTCAATTCTTAGTTTTAATTTTTTTTTTCTTGCTTGACACGTATTTTACGCCAATTAATCAAAATTTGAATTTTGGACAAAATCTTGATTTTCTTGTTTGGCGGCAACTTTAATTTGAACTTAAGTTTGGGACAAAATTTTGATTATGCCCAAACTTTAATTTAAGTAAATTTAAGATTGCATCCAAAATTTGGTGGGAATTTGAAATAAAATTTTCATATGGAACTTAGAAAATTTGATTTGGGATAAGAGTTGGATCATACTCAAATTCAGTTTAATTCAATCTAAATCAATTTAGGAGTCTACCCAATCAATTTGAATTTACCTCCCAATTTGATTTAAATCAGATCTCATACTTTTGGGTTAAAATTTGAAACAAAATTCCCAAATTTTTATCTTTTAATTTGATTTAAATAAAATCTCATATCTTTGGGTTAAAATTTGAACCCAAAATCCTAAAATTGATGAAGATAGTCGTTGGAGATAAGATTTATCTATTTGAATCCAAACTTTCCCTTCTATAAATAGGGCTGAACCTCAGTAGGGGAGAGCACACATCAATTGCAGAGAGCATTCAAGAAGGGATTCAAGTAGGAAACTTTCTTTTCCTTCTTTTTTTTTTTTAATTTTAAATTTTTTGTTTTTTCCTTTTTTTTATTTTTTTATTTTTTTTTATTTTTTATTATTTTTTTATTTTTTTATTTTATTTTTGCAATTTGTTTCTTTCTTCCTTGAATGTGTAAGCTTCGTGCAACAGTCGTCACCAAATTCACTTGCAGTGATTTCACCACCTGTCTAGACCAGTCACTTTGATGACTGTAGTTTCCTGCAGGGGTGGTCACCACGGTCGTCATCAGCTTCACTTGCAGTGATTTCACCACCTGTCTAGACCAGTCACTTTGATGACTGTAGTTTCCTGCAGGGGTGGTCACCACGGTCGTCATCAGCTTCACTTGCAGTGATTTCACCACGTGTCTAGACCAGTCACTTTGATGACTGTAGTTTCCTGCAGGGGTGATCACCACGGTCGTCATCAACTTCACTTGCAGTGATTTCACCACCTGTCTAGACCAGTCACTTTGATGACTGTAGTTTCCTGCAGAGGTGGTCACCACGGTCGTCATCAACTTCACTTGCAGTGATTTCACCACCTGTCTAGACCAGTCATTTTGATGACTGTAGTTTCCTGCAGGGGTGGTCACCACGGTCGTCATCAACTTCTCTTGCAGTGATTTCACCACCTGTCTGGACCAGTCACTTTGATGACTGTAGTTTCCTGCAAGGGTGGTCACCACGGTCGTCATCAACTTCACTTGCAGTGATTTCACCACCTGTCTAGACCAGTCACTTTGATGACTGTAGTTTCCTACAGGGGTGGTCACCACGGTCGTCATCAACTTCACTTGTAGTGATTTCACCACCTGTCTAGACCAGTCACTTTGATGACTGTAGTTTCCTGCAGGGGTGGTCACCAGATTTGCCTACAGTGACGCATGCCTGCCAGATCAGTCCCTATTTTATTGGGTGTTCTGAGTAGCATTTGAAGATGAAGTGAAGTTGTCAACCGTCAACTTTTGAAGAAGAAGTGAGACTGCCAACCGTCAACTTTTGAAGATGAAGCGAAAGTTGTCAACCGTCAATTTTTGAAAAAGAAGCGAGGTCGCCAACTTTTGACTTGAGGTAAAATTCTATCCAATTTTAACTTGGAATAGAATGAGTTTGAACTTTAATTGATTTTGGGTTTGACATGATTTGGATTGAGAATAATCTGAGTTGACTGAATAGCATATATGTATAATATTAACAAGCGAATGTTAATCAAAATACTTGAATGGTTTATTGGTTTAATAGCCAAGCTAGATACTTTAAGGTCATGAGTTCGAGTCTCAAAATTGTCAATTTTTAAGATACATATTTTCAAATTTGGAGAACGTGAGAACCTTCGAATTTGGAGAAAAGGAACTCCAGCGAAGCAACGTGAGAACCGCGAGCGCATGAGAAGTTTCAAACTTGGGGAGAAAGAACTCACAGTTCGAATTTGGAGGAAGGAACTACAGCGAAGCAACGTGAGAACCGCGAAGAACCTTCGAATTTGGAGAAAAGGAACTCCAGCGAAGCGCGCGAACAACACAAGAACCGCGAAGAACCTTCGAATTTGGAGAAAAGGAACTCCAAGGAACTCCAGCGAAGCGCGCGAACAACACAAGTAGCGTACATCGTAAGAACCCTCGAACTTGGAGAGAAGAGGGAGGCGAGCGAGACATTGAATTTGAAAGAATGAAGTCTTCTTTTATTCATCCAAGTCATAACTTCACATTCACAATGGTGCACAACTTCAATTTGTCATGCTTATTTCTTGCCCTTTTTTTTTGTTTGTAGAGACTGAACTGTTTTCTTTAAGCTGCCTACGTACCCTTGTGGAATAGGGATCAAGTCATAACGTAGTTCAAGAATATTTTTTTTGCACTCACCTTTTAAGCTCGTGTGGGCTAGGAGCATCATGCAGTTTAGGCTCTTGCGGTAAGGAGCCCTTACATTTTAAAAGCCCTTATCTTCATCATAGTCTTGATCAGATCCTTGACTTGTAGGATTACTCAGGATAATGAGATTTGGCTTCACCTTCAAGGAACCTTCTGTATCTATGAGAACAGAGAACTTCCTTTTCATACGCGACGGGACAATACTTTTAAGCCTCTTTTCGCTGTTTGCTTCATCGAACAGTTTCACCTCTAAGTTGTCCATTTTTCTTTGAGGTTGATCGTCTGTTACTTTGAGGCGATCAAAGACAGATATTGAAGATTGACTTTTCTTCGATGTAGAAACACTTAGCCTTTGGAAAGCTAAAGGTCGAGTGGATGTGGACATCAGACATTGACTTTTCTTTTTCTGTCGCGACCATACTCATTTTTTGGAATACTGAAGGACGAGTAGTTGAAGGCTTAATGCGATTGAAGACGGAAGTCCTTTGTTCACCCTTCTTAGAACTGTCAACCTCTTCTACATGGATGCAGTAGGAAGTTGCAAAGTTTCCCTTTTCTTTTTTGTGGGAAGTTTTGGCGAAAAGTTCCCTTGCAGTCACCGGTTGTTGAGGTTGAGAAAACTCTTTACTTTTCCGCCTCTTGGGTTGAAGTTTCTTACGATCCTTCTTTCTTTGATGTTTGCTCTTTTCTTTGATTGTAGCAAGATTTGATTGAGCTACTTCATCAAGGTCGAGCTCAATTTTTCCTTCCATAGCTAGCTTTAGAATTAAGTCTTTTAGGACGAAACATCTTTCCACTGGATGACCAATAACTCGATGATACTTGCAATACTTGGGATCATCGACTTTCTTCATCTCTTCTGGTTGTTTACACTTAGGAAGCTCTATCAGTTGGGCTTCCAGTAGTTGTTCCAACATATCAGGGATGTCGGCATCAGCGAAAGGATAGATTTTCTTCTGTCTTTCCTTTAAAGTTAAATGATGTGTTCCATTTGTTTGTCGCTTTTCTTTCAAAGAAGACTTGGGAAGGTTTGTGTTTACAACCATAGATTCTTCTATAGTCTCTTCATCGTTCCTTCCTTCTTTCCTCACATTAGGGAGTAGAAGGTCTTGGTTTTCTCGACTAGCAATACTTAGCTCCATATCGTGGGCGCGAGTTGCTAGTTCTTCAAAGGTGCGAGGCTTTATACCTTTAAGGATGTAGAGGAGTTCCCAGTGCATGCCTTGAATGCACATCTCAACGGAAGAGAATTCAGTGAGGCGATCTTTGCAATCTAGACTCATGGCTCTCCAGTGATTTATATAGTTAACAACGAGTTCACCTTTTCGTTGTTTAGTGTTGGTGAGCTCGAACATGCTAACGGTTCATCTAGTGCTGTAGAAGCGATTCAAAAACTCTCTTTCGAGTTCCTCCCAACTATCTATTGACTCGGATTCTAGATCAGTGTACCAGTCAAAAGCATTTCCTTTAAGTATTCGAACGAACTGTTTGACTAGTAGGTCCCCTCGAGTACCAGCGTTCTCGCATGTCTCAACGAAGTGGGCAATATGTTGTTTAGGATTGCCCTTTCCATCAAACTGCTGAAATTTTGGTGGCTGATACCCGATTGGCATTCTCAAGTTATCAATCCTCTTCGTATAAGGTTTGGAATACAAGAGGGAATCTTGAGTAGGTCCACCGTACTGAGCTCTGATACAGTTTGTGATCATATCTTGGAGCTGTTGGATGGATAGTGAAGCAACCGAAGCAGAACACTGTGGCTGATCATCTTGCACTGTAGTCTTTCCTTTGTCATGATTTTTTATGACTTGGGTTTGACTTGATTCAGCGATATGTTGGTTCTCAATTTGGCTCTTTAGTTGTGCGATTTGAGAATCTTTTTCTTCAACCGCCTTCATCAAGGTGTTGATGTGTTACTGCATCTCAGCCATTCTTTCTTCCATAGTTCTTGTCTCAGTCATCATGAAAGTCACAACGTCAGAATCAAGTTCAAACAAAGGGTTATACTTAACAAGAAACTTGTCATTGGTATATGCCCCCTGCAATGTCGTTTCTTTGTCTGCAATGATAGGAGTTTTATCTTCTTGCAACCTTAGTTCATTGAAGCAACAATGGGTAGTATAACCAGTGTAAAAGTCGTTTATGGCAACAACCATTGAAGAAGTCTTGAACGACATGTTTTCACTTGTGTTTTAAGATAAGAGAAAGAGATGAGAGGTAGAGACAGTCCCACCGGGCGTGCCAATTTGTTCACACGTAACTTCGAAGATGGAGACACGTGGAATAAACAATATATTTGTATTGATATTATATGCGTGTGAGTGTACAATCTCTAACTTTAATCCTCTGATTCTCTCTCTTGTGTGTGAATGTGTTTCACTCGAGGGTTGTAGCGCTTGTTCTCGAGTTTGAAGCTTCAATTGATTCTTGGAGCTTTTGAAGTCTTGGAGTCTTGAAGAGTCTTTGGTCTTCAAGAAGTCTTAGGGTCTTGAAGTCTTGAAGTCTTTAAGAGTCTTTGGTTTACAACAAGTCTTGGAGTCTTGAAGTCTTGAAGTCTTGGAGTCTTGAAATCTTGAAGAGTCTTTAGTCTTCAAGGATTGTTGAAGTCTTCTAGTCTTGAAGTCTTGAAGAGTCTTTGGTCTTCAAGGATTGTTGAAGTCTTCTAGTCTTGAAGGGTCTTCAGTCTTCGAGAAGTTTTAGGGTCTTGAAGAGTCTTTGGTCTTCAAGGATTGTTGAAGTCTTCTAGTCTTGAAGGGTCTTCAGTCTTCAAGAAGTCTTGGTGGAATTTTTCTGAATTCTCTGACTCTGGCTGAGAGCTTCCAACTTCTCCTCTCCATCCCCCAAAATGAATGGTGACCTCCTCTATTTATAGAGTTTGATGGACCTCATATGGGCTTGGGCTTGGGCTTGGGCCCAACCTTTGGGCTTAGGCTGTATTTGGGCTTTAATCCAAACCATTTTTAATAAAGTTGGATTATTTTAATTTAACCCAATTTCTTCAATGATCTCGGGTTACATTAGTCTCGGGTCCAATTGCCACGTGGCATAATTTGATTGGACTCGGCTTATGTCATCTGATGGATCAATAATAGACAAGTGACATTGTTTGATTTGCCGAATTTTATTGTCTATTAATTTAATTTAGGGACACATGTAAATTTGTAATTGGTCCCAAATTTATTTCATCATTAATTCAAATTAATGACGTGGCAATTTGTGATTGGCCGAAATTTCTCCTTCAACAGGTAGTTTTCAAAAACTTGTTTTTGTTTTTGGAATTTGACTAGAAATTCAAAAGGATTCTTAACGAGGATAAAAACAAACTGTAGGGAATTTGGGAGAAAACATTCATAATTTTCAAAAACAAAAAAACAAATGGTCATCAAACGAGACTCAAATGATTATTAAACGGGATCTAAAATAAAACATGTTCGAGTTTTAATCATTTTTCTTTTTCAGTTTTCACAAAATTGAAATGGATTTCATGGAATTTTGTTTGTGAGACAGGTTTTGTTGGAGAGTGGTAAAAACAAAGACATTAGTGGAGAGTCATTGCCAAATCTCATCTATGTTTCAAGGCAAAAAAGTGTAACTTCTCATCACCATTTCAAGGCTGGTGCTCTTAATACTCTGGTAAATCCTAAAACCAATATATATATATATATATATATATATTTTTTTTTTCTTTTTTAGAAATTATAATCTTTTCCCTCTATTGTTTTTATTGCAATAGCTTCGAACATCAGCTATAATGACGAATGCACCAATTATTTTGACTTTGGATTGTGACATGTATTCCAATGACCCACAAACACCAGTTCGTGCCTTATGCTATCTCTTAGACCCAAAACTTACAAGCAACTTGGGTTATGTTCAGTTCCCTCAACATTTTTGTGGAGTTAGCAAAAACGACATCTATGCTGGTCAATTTTTGCGCTTATTCATAATAAATTCAACTGGTATGGATGGACTATTAGGTCCAAATTATGTCGGTACAGGTTGTTTTTTTGTTCGGCGGACTTTCTTTGGAGGTCCATCATCACTTGAGTCACCTGAACTACCTGAACTTAGTCCAAATTATGTTGTGGAAAGACCCATTCAATCTCGAGAAGTCTTGGACTTGGCCCATCTAGTTGCAGGTTGTGATTATGATAATAACACCAAATGGGGTACCAAGGTATGGTTGCGAAGATATGAACTAATATTTTTAATGGTTTAAAATCTTGTCATATCTTTATATTAAAAGTTTATTTTTTCTTTTCTTGTTTTGTGTTTGAAGGTGGGGTTTAAATATGGGTCTCTAGTGGAGGACTATTACACAGGGTATCGTTTGCAATCCGAAGGGTGGAAGAGTATATTCTGCAATCCAAACAGAGTTGCTTTCTATGGGGACGTGCCAATCAGCCTCGTGGACGCGCTAAATCAAGTGAAAAGATGGGCCATTGGGCTTTTGGAAGTGACATTCTCAAAGTACAGCCCAATTACTTTCGGCGTAAGGTCTTTGGGCCTTCTCATGGGCCTTTCTTACGCCCATTACGCATTCTGGCCCTTTTGGTCCATTCCGGTCACCGTTTATGCCTTTCTCCCCCCGTTGTCTCTCATCAATGGCACCTCCATCTTCCCAAAGGTTAAAATTTTAATACTTGCATCTATTTAATCAATTAATTTTAAAGAGTTTCGATTACATCTTTAAATTTTTAATTGCCATTTTTTTTTGTGAATATTGTTGTTTGGATGTTAAGGTGTCATGCTGAATTGATGAATAATAATCTTGAATGATATGACAACACGACACAAGCTAATATGTTTAGATTGATCGTCACGTTAATATTTAAGCAACAAAGTTAAAATTCTATTATAATCAATATCACCACTCTCTTAGCAAAATAAACATAACTCAACTTGTTATGACATTAATAACTCTCTTACGGATCAGAAGTTGATTCTTATCAATTTTCTACCACTCTTTTGTAGGTTTCAGATCCATGGCTTCTACTATACACGTTCCTCTTCCTTGGAGCTTACGGTCAAGACCTCCTTGACTTCCTCCTCGCCGGAGGCACATTTCGAAAATGGTGGAACGATCAGAGAATGTGGAGCATAAGAGCGCTCTCTAGTTTATTATTCGGATTCATGGAGTTCACATTGAAGTCTGTTGGGATTTCCACTTTCAGTTTCAACATCACTAGCAAAGTGATTGATCGAGAGCAAAGCAAGAGGTATGAGTAGGAGTTGTTCGAGTTCGGAGGTTCGTCGCCGATGTTCATGTCGTTGGTGATGACAACAATCGTCAACTTAACCTGTTTCGCTTGTGGATTGATTGGGATTTGGAGAGGCGGGGCATGGAAAGAATTGTTGGTTCAAATGTTGGTTGCTGGATTTGTGGTGGCGAATTCATGGCCACTTTATGAGGCCATGGCTTTGAGGAACGACGGAGGGAAATTGCCTCCCAAAATCACTTTCTTATCTGTCTTTCTTGGTTTGCTTCTTTGCACTTTTGCTGCATGTTTTTAGGTTAAAATACCATCATGGACTCGATACTTCGATGTATAATTTCCTTCAGTGTCTTACTCAATCAATTTTAGGATAAGTATAATATTGTCTACTTTAGATTTAAGTGTGGATTTGGTAGGTTTCAACAAAAGACTTCAGATACTGTCTTTATATATATACACTACAAGAAATTTGAGTTTCGCCGACGGTTTTTCTCCCGACCACTAAAAATTGGTCGAGAAAACCAATTTCTGCCAATGGTTTTTTAAACCGTCGGCCTTGTATGGATAAGCCAAAAAAATATTTAAACCGTCGACCAAAATAGTCTAAAAAGCCAACGGTTTGCATTAAACCGTCGGTCAAATGAAGAAAAACCCACAGTTTGAAGAGAACCGTGGGTTGAACCGAGAGAAATGCCGACGGTTCAGTCAAATCGTCGGCCAAACCGAACAAAGGCCAACGGTTTACGTAAACCATCGGCCTTTATCCGGTTTGGCCAACGGTTTTACTGAACCGTCGGTAGTTATACAAAATAAAAGTCTTGCACGTTTTCATTCTTCCTCCCACTCTCCTTTATGCCCTAGCCGTTTGGCACTCTCTCGTGCGCCCCACCATCTTCCAGACACCATCTTCCATGGCCATCGGCTTCGACTTCGCCGCCATCCACAGTCGCCTCCGACCACCTGCTCGTCGCTGTCGACAGCCGCCTCCGACGAACTCGCCTCCAATCATCTGTTCGCTGCCCGTTGCAAGTGATGTCTCTCTCTCTATTTTTTTTTCTTTTTTCTATAATGAGTTGTTCATTCCTGTTGCACTTGTTGTGTCAATCTGTTCTCTAAACATATAATTAAATTTTGGGGAAATTTTTAATTGAACTACTTGTATTTTAAAGTTTTTGCACGTATGTCATTTTTTTTGTTTGTAAATGTTGATGGTAGAATATGATGTTTAGTGAGTTGGCAAAGAAACAAGGAATAAATAAACTTATTTGAGAGGGGAAATAAGTTTGAAAGTTTTGCCAGCTTAAAATGTGGAGGCCGAAAAAGTAAATTTAGAATTTAATTTAGAATTTTTGGGAACTTCTATTTTCATTCCTAGTGCATTGTAGTGTATGTATATTTTTTCTGTTCCTATTGTGTAAAAAATTTTGACTTAGTCTTTGCATTTTAATGTTAGAAGTGATGTGGATTTGTTGATTGAATTATATGTGGGGGGCTAAAACTTTTTAGTGAGTTCAACTTGTTATTGATGTTTGGGTTAACATATTCAGTTTGAGTTCAATCAGCTTGTTATTAAGTTTGTAATTTGATGAGTTTGTGTTGAATTTTTGTGTGTTTCTTTCTTAAAGTTAAAAGTTAATTGATGAAGGCTTTTGTTTTCTTTTGTTTTCTTTTATTTGTTATTTTTTTTTTCATTTGTGTTAAATGCACTAAGTTGTACCTTTTCCTCCACAGAGTTGTCTAGGGTTCGTTGGTTCCTTCTTGATTTATACTTGGATGTTAAGAATAAAGATTGTGGAGGTAATTATTTTCTTATTAAGTTAAGCAAATTAGGGCATTTTACTTCTTTCAGTGTCTAATTTTAGAGTTGTTTTTATATCCTCAACCTGTAGTAGTGTAAATAGAGGTTGTTGAAATGCCTTGGATATACATCTTGGTAATTGGTTGTTATTTACCGCAGTAAAGAGACTTGAACACAGCAGAAGCTGAGGCCATTTCAATCAGTTATGGTCGCTGAGAGGTGGAATATGACAGACCTCAGGTGTGGCCCACTGAGACAGGTAGAGTAGGTCACAAGGAAGAGTTCCACCGGCTACTGCATGTCTTCTTTCTCAATAGGGTTAATACCTCCTAATATCTTTTCAGAGATAGATGATTAGTGAGCAGAGAAATAGAGTGGCTGTGAGGTGTGTGTGTGAAGAACTCTTGTAATTGTGTTGATGATTGCTGCGATTGATATCAATAAAGGACTTGGGTGATCTCTTGACAGTGGATGTAGACTAATCTTAGTCGAACCACTATAAATCTGCTTGTCCATTCTTCTTCCCA
The DNA here is from genome assembly GCA_017139565.1 of Luffa aegyptiaca. Classification (NCBI taxonomy): domain Eukaryota; kingdom Viridiplantae; phylum Streptophyta; class Magnoliopsida; order Cucurbitales; family Cucurbitaceae; genus Luffa; species Luffa aegyptiaca. The sequence continues at coordinate 7,794,579 of CM029405.1, read as the reverse complement.
TTTTATACACTGTTTTTTTTGTTCTTGAGCTGAATTGATAGCATATAAACTGATATGTAGGATTGAGTTTATAACAAGTGGTATCAGAGCCGAGGATCGATCTTCTGGAGGAACCTTGAGGTTGGTATAATCTGCTGTTGAGTTATCCGTGTTTGCTAACTCTTCTATTTTTTATTCTGAAGCTATGACTACCAAGTTTGAGGTAGATAAGTTATCTGGTAAAGGGGATTTTGGATTGTGGCGTAAGAAGATCCGCGCATTGCTGGTGCAGCAAAAGGTAGCAAAGATCTTGGACGATCCAAGCACATTACCAGACACTCTCACGCAAGAAAAAAGGGATGAGATGGCAGAAATAGCGTTCAGCACAATGATACTCTACCTATCAGACAATGTCCTGCGACAAGTTGATGAGGTAACATCTGCTGTTGAACTGTGGAAACGACTAGAGGAGTTGTATCTGACTAAATCCCTGCCTAATAAGATTTTCTTGAAGGAGAGGTTGTTTAGCTTTAGAATGGATCCTTCGAAAGGGATAGAGGCAAATTTAGATGAGTTTAAAAGGATAACTATAGATTTAGCCAACATAGGTGAGAAGATAAGTGATGAGAATCAAGCTATTATTCTTTTAAATTCTTTTCCAGAATCCTATAAGGAGGTTAAGAATGCAATAAAGTATGGCAGAGATTCACTAACACTAACTGTTGTGTTAGAGGCTTTGAGATCAAAGGAGCTCGAACTAAGGAGAGAAAAAAGGGATGGAGAGATACTGTTAGCCAGAGGCAGAACAGAAAAGAAGAATTGGAAAGGAAAAGAGTAGCGTAGAAGATCCAAATCCAAAGCTAAATCTAAAAGGTGCTATACCTGCAACAAAGAAGGCCATTATAGGAAGGATTGTCCACAGAACAAAAGCAAAGAAAAAATGGAATCAAAGAAGGAAGAAGGCGAATCAGCTAACTATCTTGAAGGTTATGATTCGGCTGAGGTTCTTATGGTTTCTGACTTTGAAGTTCACAAGGAGTGGATCCTTGACTCTGGGTGTTCATATCATATGACACCAAAGAAGGAGTATTTGTTTGATTTCAGGGAAATGAAGGGTGCAAAAGTTCTTTTAGGGAACGATGAAGCTTGTACAGTCGAAGGGATTGGATCCGTGAGAATCAAGGCCCATGATGGACAAGAGAAGATACTTAGTGAGGTGAGATATGTGCCTCAGCTAAGAAGAAACCTGATTTCCCTTGGTGAGCTTGATAGATCAGGCTTCACATATAAATCAGAAAAGGGCTCCTTGAAGATATACAAAGGATCATTGTTAAAACTCAAGGGAATCCTTAAGAATGGCTTGTATATCCTAGATGGAACAACAGTTGTAGGAGAAGCTTCTGTGGTGTCTGAAACAGCAAGCAAGCACACTGAGTTATGGCATAAACGGCTAGGACATGTAAGTGAAGGTGGCTTACAGGCACTCAACAAACAAAGTTTGATAGGGGAACAAAAGCTAGCTGATCTGCCATTGTGTGAGCATTGTGTTATGAGTAAAGCCACAAGAGTAAGGTTTGGTGCAGGAAAACACACAATAGGACATATAATGGATTTGTTGGGATTGGTGTCCTAAAACTCGTAGATAGTGAATGTTAAACGAATTATATACTTATTCGATAAAGGCGTTATCGAGATTAATTAAGTAAAGTTATTACTGAATAAAGTAAATTGCACATATAATAACTCAAATCCAATAAACTAAGATCCATGGCTATAGGATGAACACTTGAGCTTTATGTAGAGACATAAAAGTGGATCAAGCTTGAGTAATAGCCAAAACGGTCTATAGTATAGGGATAGGGTTGGGTACCTTATTCTGGGGACACTATGAGACGCGGCCCACTTTATAGTTGGTATAGACGATGTGATCCTAAATCGTCCATGTAGAGACATGCGAGTGGGGGCGTCCTATGCAATGAGTTTGCATAAGACCAGGACCAAGAAATAAGTCACTCTCGCTTTATAACACCGTTTACTGACGAGACTGACTATTTCATATGATGACCTAGGTAACTCGATCTTAATCCTGAGCTAACTATGAACTCCTGTTTATTCGGGCTTATCCTTAGATCTGCATAGGTGAGAGTGGCTCAGTATCGCCGACTCAATAAGCCTCCCATTTCAGGGATAGGAACGGGTAGATAGCTGGGGACATAGTCGTGCAAGAAGGAATTCACTCCTACCCGAATAAGGGATAGTAGAGAGGTTGTTCCCTTAAGTGCTGACTCCGGGGCTTGAACAAAGGGATCCCGCCCTCTCATTGGCCGGAGAGGGACTCGGTTTATTGGTTGGACCATAAACCAATTGTTCATTAGAGGATCAGTAGGACTTAAGGAACTAGAAGTACTATAGGGGTAAAACGGCTTATTGACCTAGCTATAGCTACGAACAACCTGTGAAGGATCGACTTACTAATCATGGTTAAATCAAGTGGACGGAAATATATCTATAGTGAGGGGAGTGCAACTATCGGGCTATAGTGGAGTGTCCCGATAGTTAACGAATGTTGGCTAGCTTGGACAATGAGATTAGTCGGTTAGCCTCGAATCGTTGGAGCCCATGATCTATAGGTCCATTAGGTCCCCCTACTAGCTCATATCGGAATTAAGCCTAGAACAAAAGATAGGAAGCTTTGAATCGTTCAAAATTGGGAAAAAGGGTATTATCGTAAATTGTGTTTGACACAATAATTTAATTATGAATTAAATTAGAAAATGAGAGATGAAGTATTTAAAAGTGTTTTGAATACTATATATATGTATTAGGAATCATATATATGGAATTGCACAAGATAACAAAGATTAATTAGATTAATCATATCAAAATTAATTTGAAAATTTTCAAATTAATTACCAAGCAATCAATTTCAATTTAGAATTGAAATTGGGGGTAATTTGCAAGCTTGAAATTTGATTTCAATTTGAATTTAGTGGATTTAGTTGGAAATCCACTTAATGAATGATCATTCAAAGTGGAAAGACAACTCACTCATGCATTGTTGCATGTCTTGTGTAATGTACACCTAGAATCCACTTGAGCTTGCAAATACACCATGTGTCTTGTGTCTTGAGGCTTGGCTTTGCATGGAGAAAGTCTTTAAAAGGAGTTTGAATCATATTCAAATATAAGAGAGCCATTTCCTTAATGTTATGCTGCTGGAATTTGGACTCAAAGTTCTCTCATCTCTCATTCTTCTCCATTGCTTGATGCTTCAAGCATTCCCTTCCCATTCCCTATCTTATATAGACTCCCACAAGTCGTTCTTGGCCCGGAGTATAGTAGGGAAGACTCTAGAGGTTGTCCAAGGAGCATAGGAGAGGCAAACACCACAAGGAGTTCATCATAAGTGAGCTACAAAGGTTGGTGTTTTCTAAACTCTCTATTCTGTCTTTTCTAGAACATGCATGCTCTAGGAGTAAAATTGAATGTCTTAAGTGCTTTCGATCTTCAATTGCTTCCGCATGTGTAATATGTACACCTTCAGGATTATGTCCATTCGGATCTGTGGGGTCCGGCAAAGGTAGCCACTTTAGGAGGTGCAAAGTATTTTCTCTCGATAATTGATGATTACTCGAGGAAGGTCTGGATATATCTCTTGAAACATAAGAGTGAAGCTTTCACAAAGTTCAAGGAATGGAAGGTATTGAATGAGAACAAGACTGGCAGAAAGTTGAAGTGTTTGAGAACAGACAATGGGCTGGAATTTTTGAGTAATGAGTTCAAAGAATACTGCAAACAAGAGGGAGTGGAAAGACACTTGACAGTGAGATTGACTCCACAGCAAAATGGTTTGGCAGAAAGGTATAACAGAACCATTCTCGAAAGGGTAAGGTGCTTACTCTCAAATGCAAGGCTTCCCAAGACTTTTTGGGGTGAAGCAGCTGCCACAGCTTGTTATTTGATCAATAGGTGTCCTTCCACAGCAATAGGCTTAAAGACTCCTCAAGAACTTTGGGTTGGAAAGCCACTAGATTTGAGTAATCTAAGAATTTTCAGTTGCACAACCTATGCTCATGTGAAAGAAGGCAAGTTAGATCCAAGAGCAGTGAAGTGCATTTTTCTGGGATACCCTCATGGAGTTAAAGGGTATAAGTTGTGGTCACTAGAGGAAAGGAAAGGGAAATGCATAGTCAGTAGAGATGTTATCTTTAATGAGCAAGAAATAGCATACTCATTGAAGACAAACATTGATTCAAATATTGAATTCAAGGAGACTCAAAGTTATGAAATAGAAACTGAGGAGACTCAAACTGATCATGAACTCCCTTCAATCCAAGCTACTGACACAAGGAATACAGAAACTATTGAGAATGCAGCAAGTACTTCAGAAGGCTCAAGTGGATCCGAAAATAGTACAAACCAACAGATACAAAGAACACTAGTTGAAGAAGGTGATTTTAATGATCAATTAGTGATTCAAGAAGAAAATTCTCAGGGATATCAGTTGGTTCGTGACAGAGAAAAAAGGAGCAGAAAGGTTCCTATCAGGTATGGATTTTTCTGACTTGGTTGCATTTGCTTTAAACTGTGCAGGGGAAGTGGATGAAGATGAACCACTGACCTACAAAGAAGCAGTAAGTTCACCAAATGCAATGCAGTGGCAGAAAGCAATGGATGAGGAGCTTGCCTCATTGAAAAAGAACCATACCTGGACGTTGATAGAAAGGCCTTCCACTCAGAAGATAATCCAGTGCAAGTGGATATACAAGGTGAAACCGGGGATAGATGCAAATGCAAAACCTAGGTTTAAGGCTAGGTTGGTTGCAAAAGGGTATACACAGCAAGAGGGAGTAGACTTTAATGAAGTGTTTTCACCTGTAGTAAGGCATTCCTCAATTAGAATCATATTGTCTTTAGCCACACACTATGATATGATTATTGAGCAGATGGATGTTACTACAGCTTTTCTCCATGGAGATTTGGAAGAAAGAATCTACATGAGTCAACCTCAAGGCTACAAGATACCAGGTAAGGAGAATCATGTATGTTTGTTGCATAAGTCTCTGTATGGCTTAAAACAATCACCTAGGCAGTGGTATATTAGGTTTGACACCTTTATCATGTCACAAGGTTTTCTTAGAAGCTCATTCGATGCATGTGTCTATAGAAAACAGATTGAGAATGATGGCTACATATACCTACTGTTGTATGTTGATGATATGATTCTTGCATCTAGAGATCCAAATGAGGTTTCAAAGTTAAAAGATAAGCTAGGTTCTGAGTTTGAAATGAAAGACCTAGGTCCCTTAAAGAAGATACTTGGGATGGAGATCAAAAGGGATAGGATGAAAGGAACAATGTCAATAACACAAGATACTTATGTTGAGAAACTTTTAAATAGGTTTAACATGTTAGGTTGCAAGGTTGTTAAGACACCACTTTCATCACATTTCAAACTATCTGCTGAGCAATCCCCTAAAACAGTAGAAGAGGAGTTACAAATGGAAAATGTTCCATATGCTAATGCTGTAGGATGTATTATGTACTTGATGGTTTGTTCTCGACCAGATTTGGCACATTCAATGAGCATCGTGAGCAGGTTTATGGCAAAATCGGGTAAGGCACATTGGGATGCTGTCAAATGGATATTGAAGTATCTAAAGGGTACTGTCAATTATGGTCTGCAATATGGTAAGGATAAAGCTAATGAGTTATCATTGATAGGCTTTACAGATGCTGACTATGCTGCAGACTATGACCGAAGGAGATCAATATCTGGGTATGTTTATACATTGTGTGGAAATGTAGTTAGCTGGAAGGCATCCTTGCAGTCAGTTGTTGCACTCTCAACCACAGAGTCTGAATATATAGCAGTTGGAGAAGCTGTAAAAGAGGGACTATGGTTAAGAGGAATGGTCAATGAGCTGCTGGATGAAGATCTAATTCCTCTACTGTACTGTGATAGCCAAAGTGCCATACATTTGGCTAAAAGTCCAACACATCACGAGAGGTCCAAACACATTGATGTGAGGCATCATTTTGTTAGGGACGTGATTGCTAAGGGAGATTTGCTGCTGAATAAGGTGAGTACAGCTGAAAATCCTGCAGACATGCTCACAAAGACTTTACCTTCAGCCAAGTTCAGTTACTTCTTGAACTTGCTGAACGTTGAACCGGGCTAAGGAAGCTTATCTAAGAGATCACCCATGAAAGATGTTTATCAAGGCAAGAGGGAGATTTGTTGAAATGCCTTGGATATACATCTTGGTAATTGGTTGTTATTTACCGCAGTAAAGAGACTTGAACACAGCAGAAGCTGAGGCCATTTCAATCAGTTATGGTCGCTGAGAGGTGGAATATGACAGACCTCAGGTGTGGCCCACTGAGACAGGTAGAGTAGGTCACAAGGAAGAGTTCCACCGGCTACTGCATGTCTTCTTTCTCAATAGGGTTAATACCTCCTAATATCTTTTCAGAGATAGATGATTAGTGAGCAGAGAAATAGAGTGGCTGTGAGGTGTGTGTGTGAAGAACTCTTGTAATTGTGTTGATGATTGCTGCGATTGATATCAATAAAGGACTTGGGTGATCTCTTGACAGTGGATGTAGACTAATCTTAGTCGAACCACTATAAATCTGCTTGTCCATTCTTCTTCCCATTTTATACACTGTTTTTTTTGTTCTTGAGCTGAATTGATAGCATATAAACTGATCTGTAGGATTGAGTTTATAACAGAGGTCAATGGTTCCAATAAAATATTCCTGGTCTGGAGGTGGAAATAAGATATTCTATGCAAGACATTTTGTAGGCTAAAATGAAATTATACATGTATATCTCTTTTCCGAAAAAGAAGTTAAACTATGTCATTTAAAAGTAGTAGCTTTTCTCTTTAAGAAAAGAAAGATTATAGAGGAGGTAGATACATGTCTCTTTGTTGAAAAGTGTTAAACTTCTTGTGTCATTCTTAAGATGTCTAAAAAGCTAAGAACTATGTATCAGATTATAATACACTTTTGATGTATTTTGTGTTCGTGATATGTGTTTATAGTTTAGGTAGGGGGTGGGTGAGACTGCATGCTAAGAGATTGTTTGAGTATGAAAGATGATTTACTTGTTTATATTGGTTTTATTGAGTATTCGTTCGATGTTATTAAAAAAAGACCACTTTTCAAACATCATATGATGATATGAAGTTTTAGGTAAATCTATTATGTCTTGTGGCTTTGGTTTTTGAGAAGTTTTATATCTTCATGATTTAAAAGGATGGGGAAATGTTGTGAGTGAATTAGCACAAGAAATACTAATTTGGGAAAGTGTATGAACAAGCAGAGAGCTCAAAGCTACAACAAGTGGTGGAAATGGAGAAGCAGAGGATGAGATGCAGAATTAGGTAATATTTTTCTCATCTTTGGAAATGCTGGTAGGTGCCAATTTACTTATCTGTATCCTAATTTATTATCATATGTTCATGTTCATGATTTAAGTTTTAGATGTTATATATGTCCATCGAGAAGTTCGGGGAAAAACTATTATGTTTTGTAACTTTTTTTTTTTACAAGTCCAAGTTTTGAGTGGATGTGTTTGTAATTTTGGTTTTGGAAAAGTTACTTATGTAGTTTTGTAACTTTTGTTTACTTCGTAAAGTTCGATTAATTTGGTTGGTTTTGGTGTTATGCTTATAAAGATTTGTTTGTTATAGTTTGATGAATTTATTATTTGTTTACTTAGTAAAGTTAGAAGTTGTTTTGATTGTTTTAGTTCATTATAGTTCAAGGAGTTTAATATTTGTTTACTTAGTAAATTAGATTAATTTTTGTTGGTGGGATCGTTTTAGTTCATTATGTTCATATGGATTGTGTAACTTTGGAAGTTAGTTTAAGTTTTGATTGTTTTTGTTTTTGTTTTTTTTTTGTTAAGTTTCAATGAGTTTAATTGTGAACATGATAACTTCTTAAGTTTAAGGTTGGATTGTTTTAGTTCTTTATAATTTGTTATAAGTTAGATGATTTAGTTGGTATACATACTTCATTAGTATTAGATATCTATAAGTTAAATTTTAGGTAAATGTACACATGTTTGTGTTTTTGGTTTGGGAAAAGTTACTTAGGGGGTGTTTGGGACAAGGGTGTGGGTTTTGGAAGTGAGGAGTTGTGAAATAGGATGAGTTGTGAAATCTGTGTTTGGGGTGCTGAGTTCTGAAGTCTGAGTTAGGAAGTCTGTGTTTGGGGTGCTGAGTTTTGAAGTCTGAGTTTATGTTGTAGTTTTTTTTTTTAAAAAAATTGTAATACAAAATTTTCAAATTGAATTAATAATAATGCTCTTTCCATTCATGGTAAAATTGAGATTTTAAATATGTTTGACCATTTTCCTTTGAAGTCACAATTTTGATTAAAATGAAAAAAAAAAATATTAGATTCATAACATTCAAACATTGTAGGAAAATAATTGATAAATATTTGTTTTCATCCATTCTAGAATGTGAAATTTTCCTCAATTTTTCTCACCAACAATTATATGTTTTTTTTTTTTTTAATTTTCTCAAACGGTGGGAAAGTGTGTTTTTCTTTATAAAACTCAACTAATGCCAAATTTTCCATAGTTACTAAAAATCTAATCTTCCTGAATATAATCAATTTTTTTTTCAAAACTTGTTACATGCCTTTTAATTAATTAATTAATTTATTTACTGAATGTGTGGAACATAATGAAAAATTAGAAATAATTGTGAAAACTAATTTTCTACCGGTTTCTCAATTTTATTCAAAGTAGTAATTCTAAATTTTTTTTCAAAGTAGTAACATTGGATGTTCTTCAGACATAACATTGAATGTTTTTTTTTTTTTGGACTTAAAACTGAAAAGATAGAACATTGAATGTTTCTTTCTATTTTTTTTTTCAAAGTTTCTATTTTTTTTATTTATACAAAGTATGGAAAGTGTATGAAGAACAGTACAATACAATGGAAGAAATCATAAATGGAGAGAAATATTATATCATGGATTAATTGAGTAAGTGTGAAATCACAATAATACATGTGTAAAAAGACACAACATAAACCTAAAATGGATCAAATGTATCATATAAAATACATTAAAAAATAATTTCAAACTTCACACGCACGAAACCTCAAACCAATGTGTCCAAAACTATTAGTTTAGGCCCTGCAAATAATAGAAATATGACTAATTAGAAAACTAAGCCAACAACAAAAATAAAACAAAAGGGAAAATTACATTAGTTCTAGAATAATGTTACCTTTGTTAGATTGAAATGGTTGAGAATATACTTGAATCCTAGTCATAATGTAACAAAATAGTACACACTAGTAACATTCTAATAGGGATCGGCCTCCGGTGTATGATTTTCAAGCATTGTGTCCAACCTTAGAAATACATGGTATTGATTCATACCAAAGGCATTGGAACACCTCTTGACAGATACAAACAAACATGAACAGAAAATTTTAGATTAATGGACAAAAATTTGCACAAAAAATTTAAAAGAAAAACATAAATAAATTTTTAAAAGATGTACATATTGAACTTTTTCCCCACAATTGCTTAAACGAATAAAAAAATCCACAGTTGAAGCCACAAAAATGAAATTAAAATCGTTACAATCACAAATCGTCATCCAAATTCAATTCACAACAAGAAACAGTAACAAAAAAAAAGGGAAGATTGATTGCTTGCATCAGATTAGAAGGAACCATAAAAAAAAATGAAATTAGAAGGAATAAAAATTGGAGAAAGACAAAGAGGGAAAAAATTATGCTTGCTTTGCATCATTTGAACACATAAATCAGATTAGAAGGAACCATAAAAAAAAAAATGAACAGAACCAACACAGATCAGAAGGAATAAAAATTGGAGAAAGACAAAGAGGGAAAAAATTATGCTTGCTTTGCATCATTTGAACACACACAAATCACATTAGAAGGAACCATAAAAAAATGAACAAAACCACAGATCAGAAGGAATAAAAATTGGAGAAAGACAAAGAGGGAAAAAATTATGTTTGCTTTGCATCATTTGAACACACAAATCAGATTAGAAGGAACCATAAAAAAAATGAACAAAACCAACACATATCAGAAGGAATAACAATTGGAGAAAGACAAAGAGGGAAAAAAGTTATGCTTACTTTGTATCATTTGAACACACAAATCAGATTAGAAGGAACCATAAAAAAAATGAACAGAACCAACACAGATAAGAAGGAATAAAAATTGGAGAAAGACAAAGAGGCAAAAAAATTATGCTTGCTTTGCATCATTTGAACATACAAATCAGATTAGAAGGAACCATAAAAAAAAAATGAACAGAACCAACACAGATCAGAAGGAATAAAAATTGGAGAAAGACAAAGAGGGAAAAAATTATGCTTGCTTTGCATCACTTGAACACACAAATCAGAGGGAGTAAAATTTTGGATGCATGCGTTACTCATCATCGGCCGGCCAAAAGGGGAAAGAAAACAAACCTTCGATACCCACCCCTCATCAAGCTCCAACATACCTACCAAGCAGATCCATCATGCTCTTTGTCAAGGGAACGACCATGGACGCGACAAGATGGTTGAAGCAGCAAGGAGTGGTAGATCTGAAACACCAAAAATAAAGTTAGGGTTTCTAGAAAAAATGCGATCTGGAAAAAAACAGAGAGATAAAGAGAAATTCGAGAGCGAAACGGGAAGAACGGAGAGAGAAAGAGAGATCTGAAAAAAAAAACAAAAAAAAAAAAAGGAGAGATTCATGTGAGAAATGGCAAGGGAAAGAGAGAAAGAACATACCTGAGATCAACGTGAAGATGGAGAGACGAAATGATAGATCTGAGAGAAAAGAGATGCATGTCTTCCAGCTGGTTGAGGAGATCAGAGAAAAATGGACAGAGGAAACGAGGGGTCTGAAAGAGAAGAAGAAAACACGTGAACGATCTGGCAACACGGAGAGAGAAACGGGAGAGTGATTTGTGAAGTGGGGGTTTGGGAAACACGTTTTCAAAAACCTGGGCCCCAAACGCTGATGAAGGTTTTTTGAAACCCTGGGCTTCCAAAACCTGAGGCCCAAACACGCTCTGCCTTATAGTTTTATAACTTTGTTTTACTTAATAAAGTATAGTTTTGTAACTTCATTAGTTAAGTTTTGTTATTATTGTTTATTACTTTTGAAATGTTAGTTTAGTTGTTTCTTGTTAAAAAAATGTTAGTTTAGTTGTTATATGTTTATACTTTTCATCTTATATTTATGTCTTTGTGTTTTTAGGTGGGTTGAGTCAACATTTTTCTGAAAGCAAGCTGAAGATTGCACGAGGAGGATGACAACTTCTAATGTTCATTACAATTTTGTTTCTAGATTAGGTTTATTTATGTTAAAGTTTTATTTTTATCGTGTATATGAATTTATGAACAAAGTGTAATCAAATTTGATTTAATATAAAGCATTTATTTGATTTATTTTGTGTACAATTTATTCTAGGTACAACATGTTCAAATTATAGTGAAAATTTTGATAAAAATCTATTGAAATTAATAAAATAGCTAAGTCAAGCAATGCCAACCAAATTTTCAGTTTGGTCGGCATTTCCTTCAGTTAAAGAAAATGCTTATCAAACCGAAAACGACATTTTCAAAAAATGCCGACCAAAATGTGGCGTTGGCATTTCCTAGAATTGCCGACGCTACTAATATTTGGTTGGCAAAAGTTGGCCGACGAGGATTGGCCGACAATAATGCCGACGCAATTTTTAACGTCGGGTAAACTTTTCCCGAACGTTTTTTGGCTTTTTCCAACTATTTTTGGCGTCGGGAAAACCCTTGTAGTGATACTACGAATCTTTCTTAATTCTAATTGATGTAAGACTATGTAAAATAAGTTAAAATACTTATTATTAATATTTTCTCCATTATCAGTTACCTTTTGTTACTATTTACTTCATATTTTATTGACTTTTTTATGGTATAATAGAAATGTTAATTCACCTCTATGTCAATGTCGAATTCATGAACATGTGAAAATGTTGATGGAAAATATCAACATATCAATGGAAATTTAATACATTGCTCAAAACTAGAGAAACAAATGAGACCAAAATGATTTTTTTTAAAAAAAAAAAAAAGAAGTAAAATAATATTTTTTTAAAAAAGGGAAAAATTATGAGGATTAGGTTTGTGGGAGGGAAGAAGAATAGTGTGGAGGGAGAAGATGGAAAAAAAAGGACAAAAGAAAAAGGACAAAAAAGAAAAATTAATTAAAAATAATTTTTTTTTAAAAAATAATGTTTTAAACAAAAAATAGGCGATATGCCAATCTTTTGGAAAAATGGATGGAATGACTAGGGACCAAAATGAAACATAATCCAACATTAAGGGGTTGTTTGGGACATTGAGTTGGTTATAATAGTCTGTGTTTGTGGTGGATTATTATAGTCTGGGATAAAATAGTCTGTGTTTGGGGTGTAGTGTTTGAGATGCAAATTATTTTAGTCTGGGTTAAAATAGTGTATGTTTCAAGCTGACTCATTTTTTTTTTCCTGACTTTTTTTTTTGTTTATTTTTCTCATACAACTTTGTACTTCAAATATTAATAAAAAAAATTGGGTTTAGTTGTAAAAAAAAAATAAAGTTTTGGGCGTAGGGGTTAAATTATGTGTTTAACTTAAAAGGAAACAAAAATAACCTAAAGTAAGGGTTGATTTTCTTTGTTTTAGAGTCATGGTTTTTTCACAAAATAAATCATTTTATGATTTTATATAGAAAAACCATATTTGTTTCATTTCTGTATTTCCAACATAAAAATGATAAATGCTTATTCAAAACTCATTTTACCTTCATTATCAAAAGAATCAAATAAAATAGAAATCACATAAAATAAAAAACTTGAGTAGTATTTTTTTAAAAAATTATTATTATCATGGTAAACTTAAATACGATAAGTATAATTTTGAATGAAAAATATGGTGCGATGAAGGTAAACATTCATATACTTCATTATCAAAAGTAATTATGTAATAAAACTTCATATTTATATATGTACAAAGAAAACCTAGTATCTAACCCCCTATAAATTTTCCGATTTTTCCGACTACTGAAAAATTTTCCCTCTTTTTTCCTTTCATTTCTTCTACCTATTTTCTTTTTTATATTTTTCGAAATGAAAATGAGAAGAAAGATTAAAAAAAAAAAAAAAAAAAAAAAAAAAAGTCGTCGCTGATCGCCGGAAAAGTGACCAGAAAGTCGACGGCGGTCGCCGAAAAATTCGTTGGTCGGTCGTCGGAAGAAAAGTCAATGAGTCACATGGAAGAAGAGAGAAGAGAGTTACCGTAGAGAATTGATAGAATAATTGGGTGGGTTGAATAGTGGTTACTCTAGTAACACGGAGGGGAAAAATAACCAACTTCACCCCTTATTTTTGTTGATGCCTCAAACACTATGTGGGTTATAATAGCCCTATTATAACCAACACAGTGGGCCAAACGGCCCCTAAGAGAGCAAAAGTGTATTTTTCGCTAAAAAAAAAATAATAAAAAGACGAATAATCTTTTTTTAAAAAAAAATATATGAAGAAAAGTTAATCTATTTATTTCCTATAAAGTTGGACTTGAACTTCATATCATCTCCAAGAAGAAGCAAAATCCACCGGACAAAAAAAAGAAAATTAAACAGCATGGAGGATATCAGAGCACGCGCTGCCGCCAAGGCCTTGCCACTAAACTCCCAACACATCTCTCGACGCGCCACCGCCTTCAACCTCATCTTCGCGGCGGTGTACGGCGGCGCCATTTTGGCTCTGTTTTATTACCACATAGCTTCACTTCTCAAACCCACCTCTTTGGGTTCCTTCATCGTCTCTGTTTCGCTGTTCATCTCCGACGTCGTTTTGGCCTTCATGTGGGCCACCACTCAATCCTTCCGGATGAGTCCGCTCCGCCGCCGTGAGTTTCCGGAAAACCTGAAACAACTACTAAACAAGGATTCGGATTTTCCGGCTCTGGATGTGTTCATTTGCACGGCGGATCCGTACAAGGAGCCGCCGATGAACGTCGTCAACACGGCCTTGTCCGTCTTGGCCTACGAATACCCAACCCGAAAGATCTCCGTCTATGTCTCCGACGACGGCGGCTCCGCCATGACGCTCTTCGCTTTTATGGAGGCGGCCAGGTTCGCCGCCGAATGGTTGCCGTTTTGCAGGAAAAACGACGTCGTAGAGAGGAATCCCAATGGCTTCTTTGCGTCTAACCAAAATTGGAACTCTGAGACTGACAAGATGAAGGTATTAGCTATATTTGTTTGTTTGTGTTTTTCCTTTTAACGAAATATTATTAGTCTTTTTTGTTCAAAATTAAAAATTCGAATTAGTCAAGAGTATATAGCATGACACCGTTAAAATGTTGACAACTAAGAAATAAAAAAGTTTTTTCAGTGTCCACTGTTCTCTCTACATACCGATATGGAATCAAGTTTTTTTCATATATCAATTACCACTATGCTAGAAAAAAAAAATTATAAGTTAAAAGTTATAGTTAATAATCATTTTATTTTTTATTTCAGAAAACTAAACTTATTGTAAGGAAATGGAGATTATAAAAATTATACGTTAAAAGTTATAGTTAATAATCATTTTATTTGTTTTCCGATATGAAAACTATTGTAAGGAAATGGAGAGAAAACAAATATAATTTTTTTATAAAAAAAATACAAATGGTTATTTTGTATCTAAAAAGTTCTTAAATTTTAAAAAGTGTCTCATAAATTTTTAGATTTTCAATTTCATGTTTAATATGTTTTCAACATATTTGAAAATTTAAAAAATCAACGATCTATAAGATATTACAAAATCAAATTTATGTTTAATAAAATAAAAAAAAATTAATTTTGTGTCTAGTAAGCATGTAAATTTTAAAAGACGTTAATTAGGCTTTAAGGACTGATTAGACCTATACTTAAAAAAAAAGGACTGATTAGAACTAAAATTGTATATTCAGAAGCGTATTAAACACAAAATTTAAAATTTAAAAACCTATTGGAACTTAATTGCATCTATAAGATATTTTTTTAAAGTTTATGAACTTAACAAACACAAATTTTAAAGTTTCATACTCAACATTAATTTGAGTCTTCTCCCCTACATACTCTGTTAAAATCTTGACAACTAATAGTCGGTTTGTAGAGATCTCCCTACATACCTCATTAAAATCTTGACATCTACGAAAGAAAAAAAAAAGTAAAAAATGAAAAAATTTCATTATCTCTCAAAGTATAATGATATGTACGAAGATCCCTAGATACCATGCATGTAGTCAATAATTGTCCATAATAATAATAATTTGAGAATAAAAATGAGAGGACTACATTATTCAAAAAAAAAAAAAAAAAAAAAAAAAAAAAAAAAAAAAAAAAAACTACAAATCAAATTGAGGCCGTCGGCACAAATTTTGAAGCTGACGTCACCTCAACTGTAGAATATCATGCTAGAATAGAAGTAATTTTTTTTTTTTTTTTTTTGAAAATGCTAGAATAGAAGTATTTGGTCTAAGGTCATGTACTTATTAGTTAAATAAATTATATGTGAGTTTATGTTAAAAATGATTTATTTAAAAAATTAATGGTTATGGCTAAAATATTTTTTATGTACAAATTTTCAAGACCAAAGTAGACCAAAATATGCCAAAGCGAGTCTAGCTGATCGGTAATTGGCATGTACTCTCGACCAAGAGGTTAGAGGTTTGAATCTCCCACCCCAAATGTTGATGCACTCAAAAAAAAAAAAAAAATAGACCAAATTATATTTAAATATATTTTATATTATCAATAGGCTGATTTTGTTCATGTTTGTGTTATATTTTCTAGTTATTAAAAACTTCTAATTTGGTTCTTTTATGCATTTTTTTTTTCAATAAAATCTGTATGATTACAAAATATTATAAGAAGATTTTATTTTTCCTTTTTCTTTCCACAGGAGTAAAATTTATAATTTTTTCTTTCTTTCTTTCTATAGTGGCAAGTCTTGATAAGTTTTTTTTGGTGGTATAAGTGAACACATATTTTTGTTAAATTAAGATATAATATTTCTTCTTTCCTTTTTTAGGTAAAAGATATATAGTATTTGTAATTAAGTTAATAACATATATTTTGATGTCATGTCATCGGTTCCTAATATTAAATACTCAATTAAATTTTTCAATGCACAAAAACGTAAAAACACTATATAAATGGACCATAATGAGTATTGAGTGGGTAAATCTTCGATAGCAAAATAATAGTTAGTTTCAAAATAATTATCCTATAAAACTTAAGATATTCAAAAAGTTATAAATTAAAATACTTATTTTAATTTTAAAAACTTAAAAATCAATCTTCTAAAAAAAAGAAAAAAGAAAAAAAGAAAAAAAAAACTTAAAAATCAAAATAAAATAAGGACAAAAGTTCAAATGAAATTTAATCTCGATGACCTAAAACCGACAAGACATGATAGACATTAAAGGGGTCCACAAAACATCAGACAACCGGGTGTTGTCTTGTATGAGGAGGAAATTTTCCCATAAATAGAAACCACAAAAAAATGGGACCAAATTCACCCTAATAATTGAATATGGACAAAGACTTTGTTTTTTTTTTTTTTTTTTTTCTTAATCATTATTATTGCTTTTAGGGGTCCTTTGTTTGATGGTAATCATGGAATGTGTATCTAGATTATCTTGTTTGTTTTGTAGTAATGTTGGATACTCAAGAATGTCGGGTATCTATAATCTCAGACATCTGAATATTCCGATTATCTAGATTCTCAAAAGACAAACAACCCCTTAGAACAATACTCGGACAATACTTGGGTTGCGTATGTAGGGATTTGATCTATACTCCATTAAAATCTTGACAACTAAAAAAGAGAAAGGTAAAAAATGAGAAAACTCTTTAATATTTCCTAATTGTCAACCTTTTAATGGGGGTATGTAGGAAGATTCCTATGCAGTCAAAGTATTTTCCTTTATAAGTGCAACGACTTTGGAAGACACAAAGATTCAAATATCTGATCTTTTGGTTGTTAGAGCTATGCTCGTTTTGACTATTTACTTTTCATAAAGACACTTTTGTTGAGAAGTCAGATTAGTAATTTTTTATTTTCGAATTATTTTTATTTTTATTATTATTTGTTTTTAAAAATTATACTCATCTATTTATTTAGGCCTCGTTTGATAACCATTTGGTTTTTGATTTTTGGTTTTTGAAAATTAAGCTTATACACACATACTTCCACCTATAAGTTTCTTGGTTTTAGTATCAATCTTCTACCTTGTTTTCAAAAACCAAGTCCAATTTTGGAAACAAAAAAAAGTAGTTTTCAAAAACTTGTTTTTGTTTTTAAAATTTGGCTAGGAATTCAAATGCAACCTTAACTAGGATGAAAGCCATGGTAGGGAATTTAGAAGAAAACAAGCATAATTTTCAAAAACCAAAAACCAAATGGTTATCAAACGGGGCCTTAGTTTTCACTTTTTATAAATACTTCAAATTTTGGTCAAAATTAAAAATTAAAAATTAAATATATATATATATATTTTCAAACTAATTTCTTATATATATTTTTTGTTAACTGAACTTTGGAATGGCTTTAAATTGTTAGTTTTGGATTTTTTCAGATAATGTATGAGAAAATGAAAATGAGAGTAGAAAATGTATTGGAGAAAGGAAAGGTTGGAGATGAGTTCATCAATGGAGAAGAAGAGATAATGGTTTTCAAGAAATGGACAAAATCTTTTACTCGTCACAATCATCCTACTATCATTCAGGTAACCCTTTATTTCAATTCAAATATTCTTGATTTAGTCCCTAATTTATTTTTGTTATTTTATTATGATTATTATTCTTTTTCTTTTTGTAGAAATATGTTTTAGAGTACTTTGCCATGAATTTTTAAAATTTCCTTTAATAAAAAGATCCTAACATGACTAGTTTTAATACACAATCCTAATTTTCATATATATGACTAAAAAGTGTCATGTTAAATTAGGTGTCGTGTAAAGTTAAATAATATCGACAAAAAAAAAATATAGATTTTATTTTTTTAAAAAAAATTAGGGTTCATTTGATAACCATTTGGTATCTGATTTTTTAAAATTAAGCTTATAAACATTATTTCCCACTTATTAGTTTCTTTGTTTTATTATTTACCTTCTTCTCACGTTTTCAAAAACCAAGTCAAGTTTTGAAAACTAAAAAAATATAGTTTTAAAAGTTTTTTTTTTTTGGAATTTGGTTAAGAATTCAAATGTGTTTTTAAAAAAAAGATGAAAATCACATTGAGGAAGGGGAGAAAACAAACACAATTTTTCAAAACCAAAAACCCAAAACAAAAACCAAATGATGATCAAACAGGACATATAATTAAGATTATGTTTGATAAACATTTTGGTTTTTGGCTTTTGATTTTTGAAAATTGTGTTTGTTTTCTTACATTTTTTTTTTCACTATAATTTTCATCTTTTTTAAGGAAACATTTGAATTCTTTGTGAAATTTAAAAAGAAAAAACAAGTTCTTAAAAACTTATGGTTCCGTTTAATAACCATTTGGTTTTTGAAAATTATATATGCTGATTTTTTTTCATGTTTCCTTACAATGATTTTTATCTTTATTTAGGACATATTTGAATTCTTAGCCAAATTCCAAAAACAAAAACAAGTTTTTGAAATACCAAGCCAAGTTTCTTTAAAAATTTATTCTCATGTTTTCAAATACGAAGCCAAGTTTTGAAAAAAAAAAATAGTTTCAAAAACTTGTTTTTATTTTTGAAATTTGGCTAAGAATTCAAATGTATCATTAACATAAATGAAAATCTTTGTAAGGAATTTGAGAGAAAAAAGGTATAATAATTTTGAAAAACAAAAAACTAAGGTCCTGTTTGATAACCATTTTGTTTTTGGTTTTTGGGTTTTTGAAAATCAAGCTTATGAACACTACTTTCACCCACAAATTTCTTTATTTTGTTATCAATATCTTTCTCATGTTTTCAAAAACCAAGCCAAATTTTGGGGAAAAAAAAGTAGTTTTCAAAAACTTGCTTTTGTTTTTGGAATTTGGCTAAGAACTGAAATGTCTACTTAACAAAAATGAAAACCGTGGTAAGGAAATTGAGAGAAAACAAACATAACTTTTAAAAACAAAAAACCAAATCCCCGTTTGATAACCATTTGGTTTTTGGAAATTATGCTTGTTTTCTTCAAATTTCCTTACCGTTCGTGTTCATTTTTTTTTGTTAAAGACACTTGGATTTCTATCCAAATTCTATAACACAAAAACAAGTTCTTGAAAAACTACGGTCCCGTTTGATAACCATTTGATTTTTGGTTTTTGGTTTTTGAAAATTAGTTATAAACACTACTTCCACCTACACATTTCTTTGTTTTATTATCTATCTTCTTCCCATGTTTTCAAAAACCAAGATAATTTTTTAAAACTAAAAAAAATGGTTTTCAAAAACTTGTTTTTGTTTTTTGAATTTAGCTAGGAATTCAAGTGTGTCTTTGACAAAGATGAAAACCATGGTAAGAAAATTAGAAGAAAACAAACATAATTTTCAAAAATAAATAAATCAAATGCTCAAACGGTGTCTACTTTTTTTAGTTTTTAAAAATTGGCTTGGTTTTTGAAAACATGGTAATAAGGTAGATAAAAAAACAAAGAAACTAGTAGTGTGTTTATAAACTCTAAACCCTAATCTTAAAAACTAAAAACCAAGGCCCCGTTTGATAACCATTTGATTTTTGGTTTTTGGTTTTTGAAAATTAGGCTTGTTTTCTTTAAATTTCCTCACCATGTTTTCATTTTTGTCAAAGACATACTTGAATCCTAACCAAATTCTAAAAACAAAAACAAGTTTTTGAAAACTATTTTTTTTAGTTTTCAAGAATTGGCTTGGTTTTTAAAAACATGGGAAGAAGGTAGGTGAAAAGCCAAATAAACTTAGAGTTGGAAGTGGTGTTTATAAGCTTAAAAACCAAAAACCAAGAACAAAAAACCAAATGGTTATCAAACGGGGCCCAAAAAATAAAAAACCAAATGATTATTAAACGGGGTCCAAATGATTATTAAACGGGGTCTAAATGGTTATACAGCGAAATAAAACATGTGAGAGTTTTAATAAACAAACCAAATGGTTATCAAACGAGATCTAAATGATTATTAAACAGGACCTAAATGGTTATACAACCAAATAAAACATGTGAGAGTTTTAATCATCTTTTTTTTTCATTGTTTGGACAAAATTAAAACGGGATTTCATGGAAATTTGTGTGTGAGGCAGGTTTTGTTGGAGAGTGGTAAAAACAAAGACATTAGTGGAGAGTCATTGCCAAATCTCATCTATGTTTCAAGGCAAAAAAGTGTAACTTCTCATCACCATTTCAAGGCTGGTGCTCTTAATACACTGGTATATCCTAAAACCAATATACTTTCTTTCTTTTTTTTCTTTTTATTTTTTTTTTAAATTATAATCTTTGCTCCCTACCGTTTTTATTGCAATAGCTTCGAGTATCGGCAATAATGACTAATGCACCAATTATTCTGACTTTGGATTGTGACATGTATTCCAATGATCCAAACACACCAATTCGTGCCTTATGCTATCTCTCAGACCCAAACCTTGCAATCAATTTGGGTTATGTTCAGTTCCCTCAACGTTTTCATGGAGTTAGCAAAAATGACATCTATGCTTGTGAATTTATTCGCGCGTTTATAATAAATCCAACTGGTATGGATGGACTACTAGGTCCAGAATATGTCGGCACGGGTTGTTTTTTTGTTCGACGGACTTTCTTTGGAGGTCCATCATCACTTGAGTTACCTGAACTCTCTGAACTTAGTCCAAATCAAGTTGTGAAAAGACCCATTCAATCTCGAGAAGCCTTGGACTTGGCCCATCTAGTTGCGGGTTGTGATTATGAGAATAACACCAAATGGGGTACCAAGGTAGTATGGTTGCGAAAATACGAATTAATATTTTTATTTGTATTTTCATTTTTTAAAAAAAGGATAATGAGAGAACACTTTTTCACCCTTTGGAAAGTCATGTCAAATGGACCTAAACCTTGCCATATCTCTATATTAAAAGTTTATTGTTTTTTGGTTGTTGTTTGGTGTTTGTAGGTGGGGTTTAAATATGGGTCTCTAGTGGAGGACTATTACACAGGGTATCGTTTGCAATCCGAAGGGTGGAAGAGTATATTCTGCAATCCAAACAGAGCTGCTTTCTATGGGGACGTGCCAATCAGCCTTCTCGACGCGCTGAATCAAGTGAAAAGATGGGCCATTGGGCTTTTGGAAGTGACATTCTCAAAGTACAGCCCAATTACTTTCGGCGTAAGGTCCATGGGCCTTCTCATGGGCCTTTCTTACTCCCATTACGCATTCTGGCCCTTTTGGTCCATTCCGGTCACCGTTTATGCCTTTCTCCCCCCGTTGGCTCTCATCAATGCCACCTCCATCTTCCCAAAGGTTAAAATTTTAATACTTGCATCTATTTAATCAATTAATTTTAAAGAGTTTCGATTAAATCTTTAAATTTTTAATTGCCATTTTTTTTTTGTGAATATTGTTGTTTGGATGTTAAGGTGTCATGCTGAATTGATGAATAATAATCTTGAATGATATGACAACACGACACAAGCTAATATGTTTAGATTGATCGTCACGTTAACATTTAAGCAACAAAGTTAAAATTCTATTATAATCAATATCACCACTCCATTAGCAACATAAACATAACTCAACTTGTTAAGACATCAATAACTCTCTTACAGATCAAGGTCGATTCTTATCAATTTTCTACCACTCTTTTGTAGGTTTCAGATCCATGGTTTCTACTATACATGTTCCTCTTCCTTGGATCTTACGGTCAAGACCTCCTTGACTTCCTCCTTGCCGGAGGCACATTTCGAAAATGGTGGAACGATCAGAGAATGTGGAACATAAGAGCGCTCTCTAGTTTCTTATTCGCATTCATGGAGTTCACATTGAAGTCTGTTGGGATTTCCACTTTCGGTTTCAACGTCACTAGCAAAGTGATTGATCGAGAGCAAAGCAAGAGGTATGAGCAGGAGTTGTTCGAGTTCGGAGTTTCGTCGCCGATGTTCATGTCGTTGGCGACAACAGCAATCGTCAACTTAACCTGTTTCGCTTGTGGATTGATTGGGATTTGGAGAGGCGACGCATGGAAAGCATTGTTGGTTCAAATGTTGGTTGCTGGATTTGTGGTGGCGAATTCATGGCCACTTTATGAGGCCATGGCTTTGAGGAACGACGGAGGGAAATTGCCTCCCAAAATCACTTTCTTATCCTTCTTTCTTGGTTTGCTTCTTTGCTCTTTTGCTGCATGTTTTTAGGTTAAAATACCATCATGGCCTGACTCGATACTTCGATATATAAGTTCCTTCAGTGTCTTATTCAATCAATTTTAGGATAAGTATAATATTGTCTACTTTAGATTTATGTGTGGATTTGGTAGGTTTCAACAAAAGACTTCAGATACTGTCTTTATATATATACTACGAATCTTTCTTATTTCTAATTGATGTAAGATTATGTAAATAAATTAAAATACTTATTGTTAATATTTTCTCCCTTATCAGTTACCTTTTGTTACTATTTACTTCATATTTTATTGACTTTTTTATGGTATAATAGAAATGTCAATTCACCTCTATGTCAATGTCAAATTCATGAACATGTGAAAATGTTGATTGAAAATATCAACATGCCTTTAATACATTGCTCTAGAGAAACAAATGAGACCAAAATGATTTTTTAAAAAAACAAGAAGTAAAATAAATATTTTAAAAAAAAAGGGGAAAATTATGAGGATGTGGGAGGGAAGAAGAATAGTGTGGAGGGAGAAGATGAAGTAAAAGAAAAAGGAAAACAAAGAAAAATTAATTAAAAATAATATTCTTAAAAAAAATTAAACAAAAAATAGGTGTTATGCCAAGTGTCACAACCATACTAGAAGAGAGTAGGTTGTGACCCTCACTGAGCAGACAGTGCAATGGTGGCACGACGAGTGTCACCCATCAGGCCATGTCAGAGGGTCGAGAGAGAGAAGTGTCATGATGCGATCGAGGAGGACGATGCATCATCCAACACACCAAGATGAGTGGGCATTGATGTCACAAAAAGGCATAAGCATATTAAGAAGCAACAGTGTCGTCAGACGCGTCAGTGGTATGCTTAATGGGGGTCAGATGGGGCCTCGGGCCATGGCCTCGGAAGTTGAGGTTCCGTCGTGAGTTTTGACGAGCGGCTCTGGAGTTAAGTGCATATGAGTGAAGTATGCAAGCCCACAAAGTTTCGTGTCAATCGGACACCAGACGGCAGCTCCACGTTGGCGTATGACTCCTCGTGAAAATGACGTGCAAGGGTATCAGACCAAATATGCCTCAGAATGCACTATAGAGGGAGGCATGGTGTCAGCTCTCCACCACCCCTGGGCCCTGTGGCCTAAGTGAGCTACCCCATGTGTGTGTCATGGCGTGGGCGAGCGTTGCAAGACGAGTGTCTTGGGCGTCTTCCTTTGGGAATGGGTTTTCAAAGACAGTGTCGGGCGGCACGGGTGTGCCGACATTGCGCCCCTACCCATGGGCTAGAGGTTGCATCATATGGCCGGGCTGCGGCACGCTATACGAAAATGACTCGGCATGGACACGGAAGGGTTCATGCCTTGATAATTGCTCGGATGGATGGATGTCCGGGAGGTCTCGATTATAAGCAAAGCCCATGGGTCGGTTCTCGAGAAGCAAGTCCGAGTGAGCGCTTAAGTCAGATGACATCCCGAGGCTCGGGGTGGCATCGTGAAGCATCAGTGGAACCCGATAGTTCCTGGTTGGCACGGTATTTGCCCGAAATGTCACGATAAGCATTATAATGGCCCGATAAGCCCCGGTAGGTGTTGAAAAGCCCCGGTAAGCGTTATAATGCCCCGGTAGGTCCCGGTGAGTGCGGGAATCACCCTGTAAGCTCCGGTTGAGCGTTTTAAGGCCGTTTTGACCCGTTGAAGGGTCCGAACACATCTTGGCGAAGTTTCAGATTGATGTAGAAGCGTGTGGGTCGTGTTCTTGAGATTGAAGATGATGAAATGAGATGCGACGTTGCGTTCAAATGACCTTGACCTGATGTAGAGGCAAGGTTGAGCCTTAGGACTTGGCTTAGAGTAGAGGCAAGTCAGCTAGAGTCGCGAATGAAGGAAAATACACGTACGGGCAACGTGTATGACCGAATGATATTCCGCTGCAAGATGATTTGAGTTCGGTTGAGGATGAAAGAACCTCGCCTAAGGCCCGATGAAGCACCAAAGTCTCGCGAAAAAGTTATATGGGTTAGAGATGACCCTTAAAGCTGGCCATGGTCGCGTGTAAGATCATGGCGCCGCACGGTTAAAAGAGTACGACCGTGACACCAAGCTTCTATTGGAAAAATGGATGAAGGGACTAAAATAGAACGGAATCTAAATTTTAAAGGCCAAAATGTCGAGTTTTAAAAGTTAAAGGACCAAAATGAAACATAATCCAAAATTAGGAGAATAAAAGTGCATTTTCGCTTAAAAAAAGAAAGAAAGAAAGAAAAAGACAAGTAATGTAATAATTTCCTATAAAGTTGGGATTGGGACTTGAACTTCATATCATCTCCAGGAAGCTAGAAGCAACATCCACCGGACAAAAAAAGAAAACAGCATGGAGGATATCAGAGCACTTGCTGCCGCCAAGGCCTTGCCACTAAACTCCCAACACATCTCTCGACGCGCCACCGCCTTCAACCGCATCTTCGCGGCGGTGTACGGCGGCGCCATTTTGGCTCTGTTTTATTACCACATAGCTTCACTTCTCAAACCCACCTCTTTGGGTTCCTTCTTCATCTCTGTTTCGCTGTTCATCTCCGACGTCGTTTTGGCCTTCATGTGGGCCACCACTCAATCCTTCCGGATGAGTCCGCTCCGCCGCCGTGAGTTTCCGGAAAACCTGAAACAGCTACTAAACAAGGATTCGGATTTTCCGGCTCTGGATGTGTTCATTTGCACGGCGGATCCGTACAAGGAGCCGCCGATGAACGTCGTCAACACGGCCTTGTCCGTCTTGGCCTACGAATACCCAACCCGAAAGATCTCCGTCTATGTCTCCGACGACGGCGGCTCCGCCATGACGCTCTTCGCTTTTATGGAGGCGGCCAGGTTCGCCGCCGAGTGGTTGCCATTTTGCAGGGAAAACGACGTCGTAGAGAGGAATCCCAATGGCTTCTTTGCGTCTAACCAAAATTGGAACTCTGAGACTGACAAGATGAAGGTATTAGCTATATTTGTTTGTTTGTGTTTTTCCTTCTAACGAAATATTATTAGTTTTTTTTAGTTCAAAATTGAAAATTGGAATTAGTCGAGAGTATATATCAAGAACAATACTTGGCTGTATACTACCATTAAACAACTAAGAAATAAAAAAGTTTTCTTAGTTTCTACCGTTCTCTTTATTAGTTGTTAAAATTTTAATGGAGTATGTAGATAAATCCCTACCTACCGGTATGCAGTCAAGTATTTTTCACATATCAAAAAGAAACAAAACTTATCTTTGTTTAGTAACATTCTTTCCATGTTTTAGAAAAAGAAACAAAATAAGTGGTTTTCAATTTTTTTTTTTATTGTAAGGAAATGGAGAGAAAACAAACATAATTTTTAAAAATAAAAAACAAAAAACCAAATGATTATTTAGTATCTAAAAAGTTCCTAAATTTTACAAAGTCTCTTAAATTTTTAGATTTTCAATTTCATGTTTAATATGTTTTCAACATATTTGAAAATTTTAAAAATCCACGATCTATTAGATACAAAATCAAATTTATGTTTAATAAAATAAAAAAAAAAATTTAATTTTGTGTCTAGTAAGCATGTGAATTTTAAAAGACGTTGATTAGGTTAAAGACTTATTAGACCTAAAATTAGATAGTCAAAAGCGTATTAAACACAAAATTTAAAATTTAAAAACCTATTGGAACTTAATTGCATCTATAAGATATTTTTTTAAAGTTTATGAACTAAAATAAACACAAATTTAAAACTTTCATACTCAACATTAATTTGAGTCTTCTCCCTTACATACCCTTAAAATCTTGACAACTAATAGTCGGTATATAAAGATCTCCCTACATATCTCGTTAAAATCTTGACATCTAAGAAAGAAAAAAAAAAAGTAAAAAATGATGAATTTTCTTTTAGGCTAAATTATAAAAAATACCCCTAAACTATGAGGTTTGTTTCAAAAATGCCCCTGAACTTTGAAAAGTTTCAAAAATACCCTTGAACTTTGAAAAATGTTTCAAAAATACCCTTGCCGTTAATTTTTGGATGAAAACTGTTAAAGTTTTAGTTTCAAAAATACCCATGAACTTTCAAAATTTTTTAAAAAATACCCTTATTGAAAAATGTTTCTTCTTTTTTCCTCCTCCCACCGTAAATTCTAACGGTTTCCATCCAAAAATTAACGGCAAGAGTATTTTTGAAACATTTTTCAAAGTTCAGAGGTATTTTTGAAACTTTTTATAGTTCAGGGACATTTTTGAAAAAAAAACCCCATAGTTCATGGATATTTTTTATAATTTAGCCTTTTCATCTCTCAAATTTGTAGTGATATGTACTAATAACTTGAGAATAAAAATGATAGGACTACAAATCAAATTGAGGCAGTCGGCACACATTTTGAAGCTGACGTCACCTCAACTGTAGAATATCGTGCTAGAATAGGAGTATGTGAGTTTATGTTAAAAAGGATTTATTTAAAAAATTAATGTTTTTGTTTTTAAAAAACAGAAAAATCAAAAATCAAAAACTGGTTATTCAAACGGGACTAAGTAAATGGACCAATAATGAGTATTGAGTGGGTAAATCTTCCATAGCAAAATAATAGTTAGTTTCAAAATAATTATCCTATAAAACTTAGGATATTCGAAAATTTATAAATTAAAATACTTTTTTTAATCAATTATAAATTAAAATACTTATTTTAGTTTTAAAAACTTAAAAATCAATTTTTTTCAAAAAAAAAAAAAAAAAAAAAAAAACTTAAAAATCAATGTTCTAAAAAAAAAAGACAAAAGTTCAAATGAAGTTTAATCTTGATGACCTAAAACCGACAAGACATGATAGACATTAGGAGGGTCCACAGAATATCAGACAACCTGGTGTTCTCGTGCATGAGGAGGAAATTTTCCTATAAATACAAACCAAAGAAAAAGACCAAATTCACCCCTAATAATTGAATATGGACAAAGACTTTGTTTTTTTGTTCTTAATCATTATTATTACTTTTAGGGACTGTTTGTTTGATGGTAATCATGAAATGAGTATCTGAATTACCTCGTTTGTTTTGTACGTAATGTTTGATACTCAGGAATCTCGAGATGTCCATACGGAAGACATTCGAGAAGCTTTTGATGCCCTCATGAGATATGAGTTTTTAAGACAACCATGTTGAGGACATCTTCGAAAGAAATTTTTACCTTCTATTGTTTTAATATATATATGTATATATAAATTAATTTATTCATACAAGAAATGTTAAAGTTGAAATTAATTTTTAAAATTAAATATTTTATAAAAACCTTACACTAACATAAATTAATTTGTTCTAAAAAATAACAAATTAAATTAGTATAAGTTAAATTGATATAAAAATAAAACATTAGATTAGCAAAGACCAAAACGTTATATAAATTTAAATTATGTTAAACTAAAAGGTAAATTAGCTAAAAATTATAAGGGCATTATTGGTATTATACATAATCTAAAAACTTTCGCGTACAAAAATTCTGCAAAAACAAACATAGTTATTTGAATATTTTCAGATACTCTTATAAATTATTCCTTCAAAACAAACACGATTATCTAAAATGATGGACATTTATATTTTCGGGTATCTATAATTCTAGGATTTGAATATTCCGGTTATCTAGATTCCCAAAAAACAAACAGCCCCTCAAAATAATACTTGGGTTGCATAGGTAGGGATCTGATCTATACTCCATTAAAATCTTGACGACTAAGAAAGAGAAAGGTAAAAAATGAGAAAACTTTTTAATCTTTCCTACTTGTCAACCTTTTAATGGTGACATGTAGTGAGATTCCTATGCAGTCAAGTATTTTCCTTTATATGTGCAACAACTTTGGAAGACAAAAAATTCAAATATAATCTTTTGGTTGTTAGAGCTATGCTCATTACACTTTTGTTGAGAAGTTAGATTAAGTACTTTTTTATTTTCGAATTATTTTTATTTTTATTATTATTTATGTTTTTAAAAATTATACTTATCTATTTATTAAGTTTTCACTTTTTATAAATACTTCAAATTTTGGTCAAAATTAAAAATTAAAAACATATATATATATATATATATTTTTTTTTTTTGAAAAGACATATATATATATATATATATATTCAAACTAATTTCTTATATATATATTTTGTTAACTGAACTTTGGAATGACTTTAAATTGTTAGTTTTGGATTTTTCAGATAATGTATGAGAAAATGAAAATGAGAATAGAAAATGTATTGGAGAAAGGGAAGGTTGGAGATGAGTTCATTAATGGAGAAGAAGAGATAATGATTTTCAAGAAATGGACAAAATCCTTTACTCGTCACAATCATCCTACTATCATTCAGGTAACCCTTTATTTCAATTCAAATATTCTTGATTTAATCCCTAAGTTATTTTTATTATTTTATTATTATTATTATTATTATTATTCTTTTTGTAGAAATATGTTTTAGAGTACTTTGCCATGAATTTTTAAATTTTCCTTTTAATAAAAAGATCCTAACATGACTAGTTTTAATACACACTCCTAAATTTCATATATATGACTAAAAAGTGTCATGTTAAATTACGTGCAGTGTAAAGTTAAATAATATCGACAAAAAAATAGATTTTAATTAAAAAAAAAAATTAGGGTTCATTTGATAACCATTTGATATCTTATTTTTGAAAATTAAACTTATAAATATTATTTTCCACTTATTAGTTTCTTTGTTTTATTATTTACCTTCTTCTCATATTTTAAAAAATCAAGTGAAGTTTTAAAAACTAAAAAAAATGTAGTTTTAAAAGTTTATTTTTTATTTTTGGAATTTGGTTAAGAATTCAAATGTGTTCTTAAAAAAGATGAAAATCATAGTGAGGAAGGGGAGAAAACAAACACAATTTTCAAAACCAAAAACCAAATGATGATCAAACGAGACATATAATTAAGATTATGTTTGATAAACATTTTGGTTTTTGGCTTTTGATTTTTGAAAATTGTGTTTTTTTTTCTTACATTTTTTTTTATCATAATTTTCATCTTTTTTAAGGAAACATTTGAATTCTTTGTGAAATCTAAAAAGAAAAAACAAGTTCTTAAAAACTTATGGTCCCGTTTGATAACCATTTGATTTTTGAAAAGTATGCTTTTTTTTTTTTTTTTTTTTTCATGTTTCCTTACAATGGTTTTTATCTTTATTTAGGAAATATTTGAATTCTTAACCAAATTCCAAAAACAAAAACAAGTTTTTGAAATACCAAGCCAAGTTTTGAAAAAAAAAAAATTCAAAAACTTGTTTTTATTTTTGAAATTTGGCTAAGAATTCAAATGTATCATTAACATAAACGAAAACCTTTGTAAGGAATTTGAGAGAAAAAAGGTATAATAATTTTGAAAAACCAAAAACTAAGGTCCTGTTTGATAACTATTTTGGGGCCGTTTGATAACCAATTGGTTTTCTGTTTTTGGTTTTTGGTTTTTAGTTTTTAAAAAACAGGTTCATTTGATAACAATTTAGGCCCTATTTGATAACCATTTGGTTTTCGGTTTTTAAAATTTTAAAAACGTTTTTGACTTTATAAAGAAATTTGAAAAACGGAAAAAATTGGTTTTCAAAAACATAATTCTGTTTTTTAAATCCCACCTAACCATTTCCTCCTTTTCCTTTTACGGGTCTGCACTATTTTTTTTTTTTTTTTTTCTTTTTAAGTTTTTTTTTTTTTTTTTTTTTTTCAAAAAAATCTTTTTAACTTTGTAAATCTGCTTTTTGTATATTTATCTTAATTACACATTTTTTTTGAAAAAAAATATTAGTTCTTTAGTTAGAAAAATACTTTTAGTCCCTAAACTTTCATAAAAGTAACAATTTAGTCCCTGAATTTTAACTTGTAACGATTTAGTCCTTGTATATTCAACTTTAATATATGTAACAATTTAGTTCCTGAATTTTAACTTTTTAAGTCTTTGAACTTTAATATATGTAACAATTTAGTCCTTGAAACTTTAAAATTTGTAACGATTTAGTCTTTGTTATAAAAAATATTATTGAGAGATTTAATGGAATTTTTTCATATATAGATTGTTAACTTGATTAGGACTATGTATGTTTATAAACTACACAAATTAAGTCGTTACATAATAAAAATTAACACTGAATTTCTATTAAAATTTTCATGATAGGGACTAAATCATTACAAATTTTAAAGTACAAGGACTAAATTGTTACATATTAAAGTTGAGGGACTAAATTGATACAAGATTGAAAGTAAAGGGACTAAGGGTGTGTTTGGTTTAACTTTTCAAGTGTTTAATTTTGAAAAAAAAAATCATTTTGAAAAAAATTCTAGTGTTTGACAACCACTAAAAATGACTTATTACAAAATGAGATTGAGAAATAAATCATTTTGAGAGAAACACTTGAAATAAATTTTTTTAAAAAAGTTTTTAAGTATATATCAACTTGTGTGTAAAAACATATGAGTGTTTAAATTCTAAACAATTTTTATACAAAATGTTTATAAAAAAAATCCATTCTTGGAAAACACTTAAACTAAAAGGTATTCCAAACGGACCCTAAATTATTACAAAATAAAGTTTAGGGACTAAATTGTTACTTCCACGAAAATTCAGAGACCAAAAGTGTTTTGTTTAACTTAGTTATTTTTAAGTTAACTTATTTGGGTATGTTAAGAAATGGTTTAATTAACAAGAGGAGACTACATAACAAGAGGATCGGTGAAAAGGGGTGGTGGCAATAGAACGGGGAAGAAGAGGGAGAGAGTATCATGTGAGGGAGAGATAACATTCCTTTTAAAAAGAGTTCCACATTGTTCAAAATAATCATTTGAAAGTAATTGTTTTACCACAGAAGATCGCTATTAAAAATGTCACAGTGTAATTCTTTTAAATCAAGTAAACACCAAGGACCAAAAAGTGAGCATTAATTAAAAGTCAAGGGTAAAGCGTATCATTATGAAACTCGCTCCAACCAAATATCAATAGACTGAGAGTGACCGACTCAACATTCGGTCGACTTGGTTTGTCAAATTATTTTTATCACTCCTACCAAATGGAGATTAAACTCAAAACTCAAAAGAATGGTCGACTCGTTGAAGTTTAAAAAAAAAATTAATTATTAATATAAATTATAAATCTTCTGAAAATTATAAATATATAAAATTTAGTTATATTTTCTTTTTATAAAATATAAAACAAAAAATAATTATCCAACGTTTTTTTGTTTTTTATTTTTATTTTTAAAATACAAAAAAAAAAATAAAAATAATCTTAATTTTTAAAAAAAGATAGAAAAATAAAAAACAAAAACTATATACCTGTTTGATAACTGTTTTTGGTTTTCAGTTTTTAAAAAACATATAACCAAAATTAGTTATCAAACATGTATAATATTTGTTTTTTAAAAACTGAAAACCAAAAACCAAAAACTGAAAACTGAAATGGTTATCAAACGGGGCCTTTGTTTTTGGTTTTTGGTTTTTTGTTTTTTGAAAATCAAGCTTATAAACACTACTTTCACCCACAAATTTCTTTATTTTGTTATCAACATCCTTTCTATGTTTCAAAAACTAAGCCAAATTTTGAAAAAAAAAAATAGTTTTCGTAAACTTGTTTTTGTTTTTGGAATTTGGCTAAGAACTGAAATGTCTACTTAACAAAAATGAAAACCGTGGTAAGAAAATTAAGAGAAAACAAACATAATTTTTAAAAACAAAAAACCAAAGGTCTCGTTTGATAACCATTTGGTTTTTGGTTTTTGATTTTTGAAAATTAGGTTTTTTTTTGGGTTAAAGATACTCGAATTCCTAACCAAATTCTAAAACATAAAAACAAGTTCTTGAAAAACTACGGTCCCGTTTGATAACCATTTGATTTTTAGTTTTTGGTTTTTGAAAATTAAGCCTATAAACTACTTCGACCTATACATTTCTTTGGTTTATTATCTATCTTCTTCTCATGTTTTCAAAAACCAAGCAAAATTTTGAAAACTAAGGTCCCGTTTGAAAACATGAGAAGAAGGTGTAGATAAAAAAACAAAGAAACTAGTAGTATGTTTATAAACCCTAAATCCTAAGCTTAAAATTAAAAACCAAATGGTTATCAAATGAGGTCCAAATGATTATTAAACAAGGGCTTAAATGATTATACTGCGAAATAGAATATGTGAGTGTTTTAATAAACAAACAAAACGGTTATCAAACGAGATCTAAATGATTATCAAACGAGAGCTAAATGGTTATACAACGAAATAAAACATGTGAGAGTTTTAATCATCTTTCTTTTTCATCGTTTGGACAAAATTAAAATGGGATTCCATGGAATTTTGTTTGTGAGACAGGTTTTGTTGGAGAGTGGTAAAAACAAAGACATTAGTGGGGAGTCATTGCCAAATCTCATCTATGTTTCAAGGCAAAAAAGTCTAACTTCTCATCACCATTTCAAGGCTGGTGCTCTTAATACTCTGGTAAATTCTAAAACCAATATATATATTTTTTTATTTTTTTCTTTTTTAGAAATTATAATCTTTTCCCTCTATTGTTTTTATTGCAATAGCTTCGAACATCAGCTATAATGACGAATGCACCAATTATTTTGACTTTGGATTGTGACATGTATTCCAATGACCCACAAACACCAGTTCGTGCCTTATGCTATCTCTTAGACCCAAAACTTACAAGCAACTTGGGTTATGTTCAGTTCCCTCAACGTTTTTGTGGAGTTAGTAAAAACGACATCTATGCTGGTCAATTTTTGCTCTTATTCATAATAAATTCAACTGGTATGGATGGACTATTAGGTCCAAATTATGTCGGTACAGGTTGTTTTTTTGTTCGACGGACTTTCTTTGGAGGTCCATCATCACTTGAGTCACCTGAACTACCTGAACTTAGTCCAAATTATGTTGTGGAAAGACCCATTCAATCTCGAGAAGCCTTGGACTTGGCCCATCTAGTTGCAGGTTGTGATTATGATAATAACACCAAATGGGGTACCAAGGTATGGTTGCGAAAATATGAATTAATATTTTTAATGGATCTGAAATCTTGTCATATCTCTATATTAAAAGTTAATTTATTTTTGTTGTTGTGTTTTGTGTTTGGAGGTGGGGTTTAAATATGGGTCTCTAGTGGAGGACTATTACACAGGGTATCGTTTACAATCCGAAGGGTGGAAGAGTATATTCTGCAATCCAAACAGAGCTGCTTTCTATGGGGACGTGCCAATCAGCCTTCTCGACGCGCTGAATCAAGTGAAAAGATGGGCCATTGGGCTTTTGGAAGTGACATTCTCAAAGTACAGCCCAATTACTTTCGGCGTAAGGTCCATGGGCCTTCTCATGGGCCTTTCTTACTCCCATTACGCATTCTGGCCCTTTTGGTCCATTCCGGTCACCGTTTATGCCTTTCTCCCCCCGTTGGCTCTCATCAATGCCACCTCCATCTTCCCAAAGGTTAAAATTTTAATACTTGCATCAATTTAATCAATTAATTTTAAAGAGTTTCGATTAAATCTTTAAATTTTTAATTGCCATTTTTTTTGGTGAATATTGTTGCTTTGGATGTTAAGGTGTCATGCTGAATTGATGAATAATAATCTTGAATGATATGACAACACGACACAAGCTAATATGTTTAGATTGATCGTCACGTTAACATTTAAGCAACAAAGTTAAAATTCTATTATAATCAATATCACCACTCTATTAGCAACATAAACATAACTCAACTTGTTAAGACATCAATAACTCTCTTACAGATCAAGGTCGATTCTTATCAATTTTCTACCACTCTTTTGTAGGTTTCAGATCCATGGTTTCTACTATACATGTTCCTCTTCCTTGGATCTTACGGTCAAGACCTCCTTGACTTCCTCCTTGCCGGAGGCACATTTCGAAAATGGTGGAACGATCAGAGAATGTGGAACATAAGAGCGCTCTCTAGTTTCTTATTCGCATTCATGGAGTTCACATTGAAGTCTGTTGGGATTTCCACTTTCGGTTTCAACGTCACTAGCAAAGTGATTGATCGAGAGCAAAGCAAGAGGTATGAGCAGGAGTTGTTCGAGTTCGGAGTTTCGTCGCCGATGTTCATGTCGTTGGTGACGACAACAATCGTCAACTTAACCTGTTTCGCTTGTGGATTGATTGGGATTTGGAGAGGCGGGGCATGGAAAGAATTGTTGGTTCAAATGTTGGTTGCTGGATTTGTGGTGGCGAATTCATGGCCATTTTATGAGGCCATGGCTTTGAGGAACGACGGAGGGAAATTGCCTCCCAAAATCACTTTCTTATCTGTCTTTCTTAGTTTGCTTGTTTGCACTTTTGCTGCATGTTTTTAGGTTAAAATACCATCATGGACTCGATACTTCGATGTATAATTTCCTTCAATGTGTTACTCAATCAATTTTAGGATAAGTATAATATTGTCTACTTTAGATTTAAGTGTGGATTTGGTAGGTTTCAACAAAACACTTCAGATACTATCTTTATATATATACACTACAAGAAATTTGAGTTTCGTCGACGGTTTTTCTTCCGACCACTAAAAATTGGTCGAGCAACCATTTCTGCCAATGGTTTTTTATACCGTCGGCTTTGTATGGATAAGCCAACAAAATATTTAAACTGTCGACCAAAATAGTCTAAAAACCAATGGTTTGCATTAAATCGTCGGTCAAATGAAGAAAAACCCACAGTTTGAAGAGAACCGTGGGTTGAATCGAGAGAAATGCCGACGGTTCAGTCAAACCGTCGGCCAAACTGAACAAAGGCCAACTAAATCGTCGGCCTTTATCCTGTTTGGCCAACGGTTTTACTGAACCGTCGGCAGTTCTACAAAATAAAAGTCTTGCACGTTTTCATTCTTCCTCCCACTCTCCTTTATGCCCTAGCCGTTTGGCACTCTCTCGTGTGCCCCACCATCTTCCAGACACCATCTTCCATGGCCATCGGCTTCGACTTCGCCGCCATCCACAACCGCCTCCGACCACCTGCTCGTCGCCGTCGTCAGCCGCCTCCGACGAACTCGACTCCAATCATCTGTTTGCTGCCTGTTGCAAGTGATGTCTCTCTCTATTTTTTTTTTCTTTTTTCTATAATGAGTTGTTCATTCCTGTTGCACTTGTTGTGTTAATCTGTTCTCTAAACATATAATTAAATTTTGGGGAAATTTTAAATTGAACTACTTGTATTTTAAAGTTTTTGCACTTATGTCATTTTTTTTGTTTGTAAATGTTGATGGTAGAATATGATTAGGGATGTCCACGGGGCGGGGCGGGGACGGGGATGGCTTCCCCGTCCCCATCCCCGCCTCCCATTTCAATCCCCATCCCCGCGAAATTCCCCGTTAAATTTCGCGGGGAATGGGGCGGGGATTCCCCACGGGGAATTTGCGGGGATCGGGTTCCCCGCGGGGAATTATTCCCCATTTAATTTTTTTTCTTTTTTTTTGTCTTCATTAAATCAAATATTCTTTTGATAAATTTTCAAAATAGTTAATTTTGCATGAAAAATGTTCATTAATTTTCTATTAGATAGTTAATTATTCACATAAATTCTTCATTTAGATAGTAAATTTCTTCAACAAATCTCTTTTAAAAAAAAATTTCTTAAATCTCCTATTATAAACAAAATAATATTTCATATGAAACTATCTAATTATCTATACATATAATTTAAATATTTAAACTATATAATTCAAATCAATCCAATTTTCTAAATCATTAACAATAAAACTTTAAATTTATATATAGTGAGAAATAATAATAACATAATACTAATAATTAAAAAAAAAAAAAGTGAGCGGGGCGGGGAGCAGGGAACGGGGATGGGGAATACATTCCCCGTCCCCGTCCTCGTTTAGCTCGCGGGGAATTTTTTTCCCCCACTCCATCCCCCATTCCCCGCTTAAACGGGGATTCTCCGCCCCATTAGGGGTGGGTCCCCACGGGGCCCCGGCCCCGCGGGGCAAATGGACATCCCTAAATATGATGTTTAGTGAGTTGGCAAAGAAACAAGGAATAAATAAACTTATTTGAGAGGGGAAATAAGTTTGAAAGTTTTGCCAGCTTAAAATGTGGAGGCCGAAAAAGTAAATTTAGAATTTTTGGGAACTTCTATTTTCATTCCTAGTGCATTGTAGTGTATGTATATTTTTTCTGTTCCTATTGTGTAAAAATTTTTGACTTAGTCTTTGCATTTTAATGTTAGAAGTGATGTGGATTTGTTGATTGACTTATATGTGGGGGGCTAAAACTTTTTAGTGAGTTCAACTTGTTATTGATGTGTGGGTTAACATATTCAGTTTGAGTTCAATGAGCTTGTTATTAAGTTTGTAATTTGATGAGTTTGTGTTGGATTTTTGTGTGTTTCTTTCTTAAAGTTAAAAGTTAATTGATGAAGGCTTTTGTTTTCTTTTGTTTCCTTTAATTTGTTATTTTTTTTTTTTTTTCATTTGTGTTAAATGCACTAAGTTGTACCTTTTCCTCCACAGAGTTGTCTAGGGTTCGTTGGTTCCTTCTTGATTTATACTTGGATGTTAAGAATAAAGATTGTGGAGGTAATTATTTTCTTATTAAGTTAAGCAAATTAGGGCATTTTACTTCTTTCAGTGTCTAATTTTAGAGTTGTTTTTATATCCTCAACCTGTAGTAGTGTAAATAGAGGTCAATGGTTCCAATGAAATATTCCTGGTTTGGAGGTGGAAATA
Source organism: Luffa aegyptiaca (assembly GCA_017139565.1). Lineage (NCBI taxonomy): Eukaryota > Viridiplantae > Streptophyta > Magnoliopsida > Cucurbitales > Cucurbitaceae > Luffa > Luffa aegyptiaca. The sequence continues at coordinate 7,757,554 of CM029405.1, read as the reverse complement.
AGATATTCTATGCAAGACATTTTGTAGGCTAAAATGAAATTATACATGTATATCTCTTTTCCGAAAAAGAAGTTAAACTATGTCATTTAAAAGTAGTAGCTTTTCTCTTTAAGAAAAGAAAGATTATAGAGGAGGTAGATACATGTCTCTTTGTTGAAAAGTGTTAAACTTCTTGTGTCATTCTTAAGATGTCTAAAAAGCTAAGAACTATGTATCAGATTATAATACACTCTTGCTGTACTTTGTGTTCGTGATATGTGTTTATAGTTTAGGTAGGGGGTGGGTGAGACTGCATGCTAAGAGATTGTTTGAGTATGAAAGATGATTTACTTGTTTATATTGGTTTTATTGAGTATTCGTTCGATGTTATTAAAAAAAGACTACTTTTCAAACATCATATGATGATATGAAGTTTTAGGTAAATCTATTATGTTTTGTGGCTTTGGTTTTTGAGAAGTTTTATATCTTCATGATTTGAAAGGATGGGGAAATGTTGTGAGTGAATTAGCACAAGCAATACTAATTTGGGGAAGTGTATGAACAAGCAGAGAGCTCAAAGCTACAACAAGTGGTGGAAATGGAGAAGCAGAGGATGAGATGCAAAATTAGGTAATATTTTTCTCATCTTTGGAAATGCTGGTAGGTGCCAATTTACTTATCTGTATCCTAATTTATTATCATATGTTCATGATTTAAGTTTTAGATGCTATATATGTCCATCGAGAAGTTTGGGGTAAAACTATTATGTTTTGTAACTTTTTTTTTTTATAAGTCCAAGTTTTGAGTGGATGTGTTTGTAATTTTGGTTTTGGAAAAGTTACTTATGTAGTTTTGTAACTTTTGTTTACTTAGTAAAGTTCGATTAATTTGGTTGGTTTTGGTGTTATGCTTGTAAAGATTTGTTTGTTATAGTTTGATGAATTTATTATTTGTTTACTTAGTAAAGTTAGAAGTTGTTTTGATTGTTTTAGTTCATTATAGTTCGAGGAGTTTAATATTTATTTACTTAGTAAATTAGATTAATTTTTGTTGCTGGGATCGTTTTAGTTCATTATGTTCATATGGATTGTGTAACTTTGGAAGTTAGTTTAAAGTTTTGATCGTTTTTGTTTTTGTTTTTGTTTTTTTTTTTTGTTAAGTTTCAATGAGTTTAATTGTGAACATGATAACTTCTTAAGTTTAAGGTTGGATTGTTTTAGTTCTTTATAATTTGTTATAAGTTAGATGATTTAGTTGGTATACATACTTCATTAGTATTAGATATCTATAAGTTAAATTTTAGGTAAATGTACACATGTTTGTGTTTTTGGTTTGGGAAAAGTTACTTAGGGGGTGTTTGGGACAAGGGTGTGGGTTTTGGAAGTGAGCAGTTGTGAAATAGGATGAGTTGTGAAATTTGTGTTTGGGGTGCTGAGTTCTAAAGTCTGTGTTTGGGGTGCTGAGTTCTGAAGTCTGAGTTAGGAAGTCTGTGTTTGGGGTGCTGAGTTTTGAAGTCTGAGTTTATGTTTAGGTTTTTTTTTAAAAAATTGTAATACAAAATTTTCAAATTGAATTAATAAAAATGCTCTTTCCATTCATTGTAAAATTGAGATTTTAAATATGTTTGACCATTTTCCTTTGAAGTCACAATTTTGATTAAAATGAAAAAAAAAAATTAGATTCATAACCTTCAAACATTGTAGGAAAATAATTGATAAATATTTGTTTTCATCCATTCTAGAATGTGAAATTTTCCTCAATTTTTCTCACCAACAATTATATGTTTTCTATTTTTATTTTTATTTTTATTTTTCTCAAACGGTGGGAAAATGTGTTTTTCTTTATAAAACTCAACTAATGCCAAATTTTCCATAGTTACTAAAAATCTGATCTTCCTGAATATAATCAATTTTTTTTTCAAAACTTGTTACATGCCTTTTAATTAATTTATTTATTTATTTACTGAATGTGTGGAACATAATGAAAAATTAGAAATAATTGTGAAAACTAATTTTCTACCGGTTTCTCAATTTTATTCAAAATAGTAATTCTAAATTTTTTTTCAAAGTAGTAACATTGGATGTTCTTCAGACATAACATTGTATGTTTTTTTTTTTTTTTTTGACTTAAAACTGAAAAGATAGAACATTGAATGTTTCTTTCTATTTTTTTTTCTTCAAAGTTTCTATTTTTTTTTTATTTATACAAAGTATGGAAAGTGTATGAAGAACAGTACAATAAAATGGAAGAAATCATAAATGGAGAGAAATATTATATCATGGATTAATTGAGTAAGTGTGAAATCACACTAATACATGTGTAAAAAACCACAACATAAACCTAAAATGGATCAAATGTATCATATAAAATACATTAAAAAATAATTTCAAACTTCGCACGCACGAAACCTCAAACCAATGTGTCCAAAACTAGCCAACAAGAGCATAGCTCAATTGGCATAAAGTTGTACCGTTAATCACGAGGTCTGTGGTTCAAATCTCCACCCCCACATATTGTCAAAAAAAAATGTGTCCAAAACTATTATTTTAGGCCCTGCAAATAATAGAAATATGACTAATTAGAAAACTAAGCCAACAACAAAAATAAAACAAAAGGGAAAATTACATTAGTTCTAGAATAATGTTACCTTAACAAAATAGTACACACTAGTAACGCCTCAGGTGTACTCTTGACAAATACAAACAAACATGAACAGAAAATTTTAGATTAATGGACAAAAATTTGCATAAAAAATTTAAAAGAAAAAATAAATAAATTTTTAAAAAATGTACATATTGAACTTTTTCCCCACAATTGCTTAAACGAATAAAAAAATCCACAGTTGAAACCACAAAAATGAAATTAAAATCGTTACAATCACAAATCGTCATCCAAATTCAATTCACAACAAGAAACAGTAAAAAAAAAAAAAAGGGAAGATTGATTGCTTGCATCAGATTAGAAGGAACCATAAAAAAAAATGAACAGAACCAACACAAATTAGAAGGAATAAAAATTGGAGAAAGACAAAGAGGAAAAAAATTATGCTTGCTTTGCATCATTTGAACACACAAATCAGATTAGAAGGAACCATAAAAAAAAATGAACAGAACCAACACAGATCAGAAGGAATAAAAATTGGAGAAAGACAAAGAGGGAAAAATTTATGCTTGCTTTGCATCATTTGAACACACACAAATCAGATTAGAAGGAACCATAAAAAAAATGAACAAAACCAACACAGATAAGAAGGAATAAAAATTGGAGAAAGACAAAGAGGAAAAAAATTATGCTTGCTTTGCATCATTTGACACACACAAATCAGGTTAGAAGGAACCATAAAAAAAATGAACAAAACCAACACAGATCAGAAAGAATAAAAATTGGAGAAAGACAAAGAGGGAAAAAAGTTATGCTTACTTTGCATCATTTGAACACACAAATCAGATTAGAATGAACCATACAAAAAAATGAATAGAACCAACACAGATAAGAAAGGAATAAAAATTGGGGAAAGACAAAGAGGCAAAAAAATTATGCTTGTTTTGCATCATTTGAACATACAAATCAGATTAGAAGGAACCATAAAAAAAAAAATGAACAGAACCAACACAGATCAGAAGGAATAAAACTCAGGGACCAAAGTGTAACCAAACCCAAACCTCAAGGATCAAAAGTGTATATTTTCCAAAAAAAAATTAAAACAAAAAATTCAAAAAAAATATTTAAATTAATAAATAAATATTTTACATTGGTAAAATATAAGTTAAAATACTTATTATTAATATTATCTTAAGTAACCTTTCGTTATTATTTATTCATATTTTATTGACTTCTTTTATGGTATAATGTAAATATCCATTCACCTCTCATATCGATGTCGAACACATGAATATATGAAAATGTTGATGGAAAATATCGATATGCTCAAAACTAGAGAAATAAATGAGACCAAAATAGTTAAAAAAAAAAAAATGAGACCAAAATGATTTTTTCGAAAAACAAGAAGTAAAATAATATTAAAAAAAAGAAAAGACTAGTAATTTCCTATAAAGTTAGGACTTGGACTTCACATCATCACTAAAATCATGGAGGATATCAGAGCACGCGCCGCCGCCAAGGCCTTGCCACTAAACTCCCAACACATCTCTCAACGCGCCACCTCCTTCAACCGCCTCTTTGCAGCGGTTTACAGCGGCGCTATTTTGGCTCTGTTTTATTACCACATAGCTTCACTTCTCAAACCCACCTCTTTGGGTTCCTTCTTCGTCTCTGTTTCGCTGTTCATATCCGACGTCGTTTTGGCCTTCATGTGGGCCACCGCTCAATCCTTCCGGATGAGTCCGCTCCGCCGCCGTGAGTTTCCGGGGAACCTGAAGCAGCTACTAAACAAGGATTCGGATTTTCCGGCTTTGGATGTGTTCATTTGCACGGCGGATCCGTCCAAGGAGCCGCCGATGAGCGTCGTCAACACGGCCTTGTCCGTCTTGGCCTACGACTACCCGACCCGAAAGATCTCCGTCTATGTCTCCGACGACGGCGGCTCCGCCGTCACGCTCTTTGCTTTTATGGAGGCGGCCAGGTTTGCCGGCGAGTGGTTGCCGTTTTGCAGGAAAAACGACGTCGTAGAGAGGAATCCTGATGCCTTCTTTGCGTCCAACCAGAATTGGAACTCTGAGACGGACAAGATGAAGGTATTAACTATTTCTTTGTTTGTGGCTTTTTCAAAGAAAATTTATAAGTTTACGTTTAAATTTTAATAACCATTTTATTTTTTTTTAAATTAAACTTATAAGCATTAATTCCACCTCTATTTATTTATTTTTAATATTCCTACCATGTTTAAAAAATAAGTCTTAAGTTTTGAAGATTTAAAATATTTATATATAGTTTTCAAAAACTACTTTTTTTTTTTTTTTTTTTTTTAATTTTAATTTTTTTTTTTAATTTTAATTTTTTTTTTTAATTTTTTATTTTGACCAAGAATTCAAATGTGTCATGAAAATTATTGTAATGAGATTGAAAGAAAACAAACATAATTTAAAAAAAAAACCAAAATAAAATGATTATCGGCGTTCAAACTTTCAATTTTGTACCTAAAAACTTCCTAAATTTTAAAAGGTGTCAAATAGATCTTTAAAACCTCGTTTCATAACCATTTGGTTTATGATTTTTTATTTTTGAAATTAAGCTTATAAACGACATGCTAGATATATATATTTTTTTGTTTGAGTTCATCAGCATTTGGGATAGGGGATTCGAACCTATGATGTACATACCATTTACCGTTGAGCTATGTTTATTTTGAAAAAACATGTTAGAACATCAACTATACTTATAAGATATATATATTTTTTTTAAGTTTATGAACTAAATAAACACCCATTAAACAAAATTAGTACTAGACATTAAATTTGAGAATAAAAACGATGGACTTTTCAATTCAACTTGAGGCCATCGGCACACATTTTAAACATCGGCACACATTATAAGATATATTTGGTCTAAGGTCATGTACTTTTTAGATAAATAAATAATATTGAGTTTATGTTAAAAAATATTTATTTAAAAAAGCAATGATTATGGTTATTATTATTTTTTATAGTTTAACAACAATTGGAGGGATTCGAACCTTTGACATCTTGATCGAAGATACATGTCAATTATCGTTAAACTATGCTCATTTTGGCGAATGGTTATGGTTATCAAACATATGGATATGGTTAGATAAATAAATAATTGCAACATTTGACAAACTACCGAGGTTGATTGGTCAAATTAAAAATTTATGGGTGTGATTGCAACACTTAATAAAGTACAGGAGATTAATTGATTAAATTAAAAGTTTAAAAGTGTAATTACAACAAATCTCATAGTTGGTTTATGTAATTTTTTCTAAAAAAGGAAAAAGAATTCAAAAACTTAAAAATCAAAAGAAAATAAGGATAAAAGATCAAGTGAAATTTAATTCTAATGACCTAAAACCGACAAGAAATATAGACATTAAAGTGGTCTACAAAATATCAGCCAAAGTGAGCATAACTCAATTGTGATTAACATGTACCATCGACTAAGAGGTTAGAGGTCCAAAACTCTCCACCGAAAAAAAAAAAAACCAAAAAACCTTCTCATGCATAAGAGGAGAGGAGGAAATTTTCTTACAAATACAAACAAAACAAAATGAGAAGACCAAATTGACTAATAATTGAATATGGACAAAGACCTTATTTTTACTTTTTAATTATTTTTTGAATAAGTCCAACAAATTTGGAGACGAAGATTGGAATATCTAATATTTTGATGTTGAACTATATTCACATTAACTACTTACTTATCATAAAGACTCTGTTTAGAAGTCATGCATATTGAGTAATTTTTTATTTCGAATTTCATTTGTTATTATTATTATTTTATCTTTTCAAAAATTATGCTCATTTATTTATTTAGTTTTCAATTTTTATAAATACTTCAAATTTTGGTCAAAATTTAAAAATTAAAAACATGTATATTTTTTTCAAACTAATTTATTCTATATATATTTTGTTAATTGAACTTTGGAGTGCTTTTAAATTGTTAGGTTTGGATTTTCAGATAATGTACGAGAAAATGAAAATGAGAGTAGAAAATGTATTGGAGAAAGGGAAGGTTGAAGAGTTCATCAATGGAGAAGAAGAGCATGTGATTTTCAATAAATGGACAAAATCCTTTACTCGTCACAATCATCCTACTATCATTCAGGTATTGTGCTTCATTTCAATTAAGATATTCTTGATTTAGTCCCTAAGTTCTTTTTGTTATTTATTTTTATTTATTTATTTATTATTATTATTATTTTTTTTTTTTGTAGAAATATGTTTTAGAGTACTTAGCCATGAATTTTTAAAATTGCATTTAATAAAAAAAAAGTCCTAACATGACTAGTTTCAATACATAATCCTAAATTTCATATATATGACTAAAAAGTGTCATGTTAAATTAGATGTAGCATAAAGATAAAAATATGGAAAACTATATATAGATTTTTTAAAAAAATTAGGTTTCATTTTATAACTATTTGGTTTTTGAAAATTGAGCTCATACACATCTATTTCTACTTATAATTTTATTTGTTTTAGTAGTTTTAGTATCTACCTTCTTTCATGTTTTAAAAAACCAAGTCAAAATTTGAAAAAAAAAAAAAAAAAAGTTAGTTTTCAAAAACTTGTTTTTGTTTTTGGAATTTGACTAGAAATTCAAAAAGATTCTTAACGAGGATAAAAACAAGCTGAGGGAATTTGGGAGAAAACATTCATAATTTTCAAAAACAAGAAAACAAATGGTCATCAAACGAGACTCAAATGATTATTAAACGAGATCTAAAATAAAACATGTTCGAGTTTTAATCATTTTTCTTTTTCATTGTTTTCACAAAATTGAAATGGATTTCATGGAATTTTGTTTGTGAGACAGGTTTTGTTGGAGAGTGGTAAAAACAAAGACATTAGTGGAGAGTCATTGCCAAATCTCATCTATGTTTCAAGGCAAAAAAGTCTAACTTCTCATCACCATTTCAAGGCTGGTGCTCTTAATACTCTGGTAAATCCTAAAACCAATATACTTTCTTTCGTTTTTTTCTTTATTTTTTAAAATTATAATCTTTTCTCCCTACTGTTTTTATTGTAATAGCTTCGAGTATCAGCAATAATGACAAATGCACCAATTATTCTGACTTTGGATTGTGATACATATTCCAATGACCCACAAACACCAACTCGTGCCTTATGCTATCTCTCAGACCCAAAACTTGCAAGCAACTTGGGTTATGTTCAGTTCCCTCAACGTTTTCGTGGAGTTAGTAAAAATGACATTTATGCTGGTGAATTGAAGCACTTATTTATAATAAATTCAACTGGTATAGATGGACTATTAGGTCCAAATTATTTTGGCACGGGTTGTTTTTTTGTTCGACGAATTTTCTTTGGAGGCCCATCATCACTCGAGTCACCTAAACTTCCTGAACTTAGTCCAAATCATGTTGTGGAAAGGCCCATTCAATCTCAAGAAGTCTTGGACTTGGCCCATCTAGTTGCGGGTTGTGATTATGAGAATAACACGAAATGGGGTACCAAGGTATGGTTGCGAAAATATGAATTAATATTTTTAATGGATCTGAAATCTTGTCATATCTCTATATTAAAAGTTAATTTATTTTTGTTGTTGTGTTTTGTGTTTGGAGGTGGGGTTTAAATATGGGTCTCTAGTGGAGGACTATTACACAGGGTATCGTTTACAATCCGAAGGGTGGAAGAGTATATTCTGCAATCCAAACAGAGCTGCTTTCTATGGGGACGTGCCAATCAGCCTTCTCGACGTGCTGAATCAAGTGAAAAGATGGGCCATTGGGCTTTTGGAAGTGACATTCTCAAAGTACAGCCCAATTACTTTCGGAGTAAGGTCCATGGGCCTTCTTATGGGCCTTTCTTACGCCCATTGGGCATTCGGGCCCTTTTTGTCCATTCCGATCACCGTTTATGCCTTTCTTCCCCCGTTGGCTCTCATCAATGCCACCTCCATCTTCCCAAAGGTATATTTTTAATTTATTTCTTTTTTATAATATTTGGAGGGGAGAGATTCAAACCACAGACCTCTTGGTCAATAGTATAGCTTTATACCAATTGAGTTATGCTATTGTTGGCAAAGGTCAATTTTTTATACTTGCACTATACTACGTTTTTTGATTTTTTACGGTAGAAATTAATCTGTAACATTAATTTTTCACGATAAAGATTAAATCGTTACAAATTTTAAAGTACAAGGACTAAATTGTTACATATGAAAGTTTATAGACTAAATTGTTACAAAATTGAAAGTATAAGGACTAAATTGAGAGAAAATTAAACAAGTATAATAATAGTCAAAGTTTTAATGTCTTAACCAATTATGTTTAGATTGATTGTCACGTTAACATTTACACAACAGATTTAAAATTCTATAAATAATTAATATCAACACTCTTTTAACATCATAATCATAACCCAACTTGTTAAGACATTAATAACTCTTCTATAAATCGAAGCTTGATTCTTATGAATTTTCTACCACTCTTCTGTAGGTTTCAGATCCATGGTTTCTACTATATGTGTTCCTCTTCCTTGGAGCTTACGGTCAAGACCTCCTTGACTTCCTCGTCTTCGGAGAGACATTTCGAAAATGGTGGAACGATCAGAGAATGTGGAGCGTAAGAGCACTCTCCAGTTCTTTCTTCGGATTCATGGAGTTCACATTGAAGTCTCTTGGGATTTCCACTTCTGGTTTCCACGTCACTAGCAAAGTGATTGATCGAGAGCAAAGCAAGAGGTACGAGCAGGAGTTGTTCGAGTTCGGAGTTTCATCACCGATGTTCGTGCCGTTGGCGACGACAGCGATCGTCAACTTAGCCTGTTTCGCTGGTGGATTGATATGGATTTGGAAAGGCGGCGCATGGGAAGAATTGTTGGTTCAGATGTTGGTTGCTGGATTTGTGGTGGCGAATTCATGGCCACTTTATGAGGCCATGGCTTTGAGGAACGACGGAGGAAAATTGCCTCCCAAAATCACTTTCTTATCCGTCTTTCTTGGTTTGTTTCTTTGCTCTTTTGCTGCATTTGTTTAGGTTAAAATACCCATCATGGACTCGACACTTCGGTATATGTTCCTTCTGTGTCTTATTCAATCAATTTTAGGATAATGCAACTCTTTAGTATTTTCGCAGTAGTATATGATATTGTCTTTTTTAGATCTAAGTGTGGATTTTGTAGGTTTCAACAAAAGACTTCAGATATTGTCTTGATATATAGTATGGATTTTTTTTTTATTTCTAATTGTTGTAAGACTATCTTCACATCCAAAAATCAAACCATAGCTAGGTATATGAATAAAAGTGATCAAACCATAAATTATTGGAGTAAAAATTGCTATACGTATGTGAAATAATCCTAAGTTTCAGTAAAATATACATACAAAAAATAACAATAAAATAAAATGGAAATTTCTAATTATTATACTTAAATTTTATTCCAATAATTATGAGAGTTCATGTCAAACATTATGTTATAATAGTCTACAATTTAAATCGGCAAAAAAGTAACTTAAATCTTATGTTTACAATTTTATAGAATGTGTAGCTTTTTTTTTTTTTTTTTTTTTTAAATTATTTATTTATTTAATAACAATCTCAAATATATGATTATCTATTTACATCTTGCAAGTAAGAAGGCTAACAATTTATTTTATTTTACTTTTAAGTTCAATAAATGTGAGGTTAAACTTTTGACTTCAATGAACATGATAAATATCTTATTTAGTAGGGGTGTAGGCAACTCGGTTCTACTCGATTAATATTGAACAAAATTGGAGTCGAACCGATAATATAACAAAGAAATTTAGAGGATTGGAATTGAATTGTCTGTAACATAATCAAACTGCTCTAAATTGAATAAACCACAGGTTTTTCGATTTGGTTTGGCAATTTGCCGATTGTTCGATTATAGCGTTGATGCCAAAATACAAACAGGGAAAACTCACCTGACCTTCACGTGCCACCAACAGTAAATTTGTTTGAGAGGGGGGAAGACGTGGCCTGCAAGACAAAAGAAACTTGCACACCGATGTGGTGCTTGCCACATCGCCTCCGATGCTTAAGTCAGCAAGCAGAAAGAAGATGAGCAAAAACCAGAGAGTTAGAGGAAGAGGAGAGACTTTAGAGAGTAGAGTTCGGGATCCCTTCTCTATGGTTCAAGAAGGGTTTATATACCTTTTCCTTTTTAGGGTTTCTAGGCATTGGAAGGCGATTCGGGCTGAACCAGGTTGAACCGGGACAGCCAAAGGACTCCAGAGACCGAACGGAGGGGAGGAGACTCGCTTGGGTTGGCCTCGGCCTTTGGGTCGAGGCCGAGCATGGGGTTGGGCCAAGGCCCAATCCCTTCGACCTTGGCCCAACCCTATGGCCTATTTCCCCTCCGAGGTCGATTTCCTGGTCGTGTCTTCGATTTCGTGTCGTGTTGTCCTCGTTTGCTCCTTAAATTTCGGAATGGTCAAGAATTACCTATAACAGCGTGCATTCGGACTCGAGTGTGGATGCTGCAGATCAATTTATGTGGTGTTCTATTATGGCGTTTAAAAAGGACGCTGGGAAATTGCCAGCCAATGTCACTTTCTTATCCCTCTTGCTACCTTTGATTTTTTGAACTAAGAAATGTTTTAGAGGTGGCTCTTTGGAGCAATTGGATTTCTCCTTTTTCTTAGTGTGGAAGAAAGAAAAGTCCACATAATTTTGTAAATAAATGCATGTATCTTTTTTCTTGCATTTATAAAATATTTTGAGTCAAAGCAAGCATAGCTTAGTGGTAATTGGTACGTATCCTTGACCAAGATGTCAGAAGCTTGAATCTCCACCTACACTAAAAAAAAAGTTTTGAAATTTGTTTCTTCAAGTAAATAATAAATGAATTATCCCTTAATCTTACCATGTTGGGGTTTTATATTATTTTGAAGTTTTGTTGTTGTCTGTGTTTGGTTGAACGAAATAGAGGTTTGGGCGAAAATTGAGGGGTTTTTATATGTGTTGTTATTTCATTTTTTGTAATGTTTATATAATTTTTTAAAAAGAATATATGATCTACGATACAAAATTCTAAATTGTTTCAAAAAAAAAAAAAACGATACAAAATTCTAAATTTGTCCCTTTTTTTTCCTTTTTTTTTTTTTTTTTTTTGACAAAATCCAGAATAATAATTGATGGGATACTTTTTTTAAAAAAAAACCACAATAGCATTTAAAAAAGGAAAAAAAAAAAGTAAAAGAAACTAATTAAAAAGCAGAAGTTGGGGTTAAGTGAATGAAACACCTCACTTGGCTCTTTCACAAAGATTTACAAGTAGGGTCACTAACAAGCAATATTAACATTTACAGCCCCACAAAGCAAATTAAAAGTATCTTCTATGTTAATGGTCACAATAAAGCCTGCCTTCAATTTATGGAGCAAAAGATATAACAAATGTGGAGTGTGGGGATTTGAACATCTGACTTCAAGAATTTTTTTTTTTTTGTCAATTACTGTTGAGATATACTCATATTTTTAAAAAATAATTTAATTTATTATATTTAATTAAAATATTTATATTAGATAATAAATAAATAATAACTCAAAACAATGAAAATTAATTTACACATCAACTAAAATATTTTTCATCGCTCTCCGTCTCTCAAGAAAAAAAATCTAAAATAAAAAAGTCTCATTCTAGGTAGGATAATAAAATCTAATTCATAACATATGTATTTCCTTAAATAATAATTATTTGGATATTTAAAATTAAACATTAATAAAATAAACATGATGTTTTTTTTTAATATTACCATCAAAATCCATCTCAAAACTAAAGGTTAAAAGGTAGATGTGGATGAACATTTCTAAAAAAAATATTTAAAACAAAAAAATTCAAAGAAATATTTAAATTAATAAGTAAATATTTTACATTTGTAAAATAAGTTAAAATACTTATTGTTAATATTATCTCCTTTTAGTTACTTTTCGTTTTATTATTTTCTTTATATTTTATTGACTTCTTTACGTATAATAGAATGTCAATTCACCTTTCATGTTGATATTGAATTCATGGAATGTTGATTGAAATATGGACATTTGGACAAAATTTTAATACAATGACTTTTTTCCCAAAAACAAGAAGTAAAGTAAAATAATATGTTTTAAAAAGGAAAAGAAAAAGAAATACTCTAATGATTTCCTATAAAGTTGGGACTTGAACTTCACATCATCGACAAGAAGCAAAATCCACCAGAAAATAAACAAACATCATGGAGGATATTAGAGCACGCGCCGCCGCCAAGGCCTTGCCACTAAACTCCCAACACATCTGTCGAAGAGCCACCGCCTTCAACCGCATCTTCGCGGCGGTGTACGGCGGCGCCATTTTGGCTTTGTTTTATTACCACATAACTTCACTTCTCAAACCCACCTCTTTGGGTTCCTTCTTCGTCTCTGTTTCGCTGTTCATCTCCGACGTCGTTTTGGCCTTCATGTGGGCCACCACTCAGTCCTTCCGAATGAGTCTGCTTCGCCGCCGTGAGTTTCCGGGAAACCTGAAACAGCTACTAAACAAGGATTCGGATTTTCCGGCTTTGGATGTGTTCATTTGCACGGCGGATCCGTACAAGGAGCCGCCGATGAACGTCGTCAACACGGCCTTGTCCGTCTTGGCCTATGACTACCCGACCCGAAAGATCTCCGTCTATGTCTCCGACGACGGCGGCTCCGCCATGACGCTCTTCGCTTTTATGGAGGCGGCCAGGTTCGCAGGCGAGTGGTTGCCGTTTTGCAGGAAAAACAACGTCGTAGAGAGGAATCCGGATGCCTTCTTTGCGGCGTCTAACCAGGATTGGAACTCTGAGACGGATAAGATGAAGGTGTTAGCTATTTCTTTTGTTTGTGCTTTTTTTTAATAATGCGAGGGATTCGAACCATAAATCTTTTAACGAATATTACGAATTTTATGCCAATTGAGCTACTCATGTTGGCAAAAGTATAACTTAAAGTTATATTTAATAATCATTTGGTTTTTTTAATATGAGCATAGCTCAACTAACTTAAAACTTATACTAATGACCTATCAATAATCAAAAGGTTTGTGGTTCAAAAAAAAGAAAATGAGAAGACCAAATTGACCTAAATAATTAAATATGAACAAAGACCCTTTTTTTTTTATTATTATTATTATTTTTATAAGTGCTACAAAATTGGAGATAAATTGGAGATAAAATATTCGAATAATTGATCTTTTGGTTGAGCATGATTCGACTGAAAAAAGCTTGAATTCTGACTAAGAGGTCAGAGGTTTAATTCTCTTACTCCTACATGTTGTAAAAAAATTGAACTTTTGGTCGTTGAACTATGTTCACTTTTACTACTTATCATAAAACACTTTTATTTGGAAGTAATTTTTTATTTTCAAATCCATTTATTATTATTATTATTATTATTATTATTATTTATCTTTTAAAAATTATACTCATTTATTTATTTAGTGTTCACTTTTTGTAAATACTTCAAATTTTGGTCAAAATTCAAAAATTGAAAACATATATGTTTTTTTCAAACTAACCTCTTTAAGTTTTGAAATTCAGTTACAACTTTTTTTTGTAATGGTTTTTTAGATATTTATTTTTATATTTATTTGATTGTTGTGTTTGAATTTTCAGATAATGTATGAGAAAATGAAAATGAAAGTAGAAAGTGTATTGGAGAAAGGGAAGGTTGAAGATGAGGTCATCAATGAAGAAGAAGAGCTTATGATTTTCAAGAAATGGACAAAATCCTTTACTCCTCAAAATCATCCTCCTATCATTCAGGTATTGTTTCATTTCAATTCAAATATTTTTTTTGTTTCTCTTTTGTTTGGAATTTTTTGGTGGAAATATATTTTTGAGTACTTTGCCATGAATTTTTAAAATTGCATCTTAAAAATCCTAACATGACTAGTTTTCATACACAATCCTAAATTTCATATATATGACCAAAAAGTGTCACGTTAAATTAGATGCAACATAAAGTTTTAAGAAAAATTTAGGTCTGATTGGATAACCATTTGGTTATTTGTTTTTTATTTTTGAAAATTAAGCTTATAAACATTATTTCCACCTCTTAATTTATTTTTTATTTTTTACCTTCTTCTCGTGTTTTAAAAAACCATGTCAAATTTTCAAAACGTAAAAAAACACATTTGGTCCCTGGACTGTCCCTGAACTTTAATTTGTTACGATTAAGTCCTCGTGCTTTCAATTTGGTAACAATTTAGTCCATGAAGTTTAATTTGTAACAGTTTAGTCGTCTTTATTGTGAAAATTATTATTAAGATTTAATGAATTTTTTTTCTTACATATAATGATTGATAACTTGATCAAGACCATCTGTATTTATAAACTATAAAGACTAAGTCATTATGCAATAAAAATTTACACTTAATTTCGATGAATTTTTTTTCACAACATAGACTAAATCATTACAAATTTTAAAGTATATGGACTAAATTGTTACGTATTAATGTTCATGGACTAAATTGTTACAAAATTGAAAGTTGAAGGACTAAATTGTTACAAACAAAAGTTCAGAGATTAAATTGTTACTCTTATGAAACTATAGGAACCAAAAGTGTTTTTCAACGTTTTGAACACTACAAAAAAGTAGTTTTAAAAAACTTGTTTTTGTTTTTTGAATTTGGTTAAGAATTCAAATGTGTCCTTAAAAAAATGTAAATCATAGTAAGGAAAGTGAGAAAATAAACACAATTTTCCAAAACCAAAAATAAAAAAACAATCTAAATGGCTATTAAATGAGGCCTATAATTAAGGTGATGTTTGATAATAATTTTGTTTTTGGCTTTTGGTTTTTGAAAATTGTGATTGTTTTCCTACAATTTTTTTACCATGGTTTTCATCTTTCTTAAGGAAACACTTAAATTCTTAGCGAAATTCAAAACACAAAAACGAGTTCTTAAAAATTTATGACCTCATTTGATAACAATTTGGTTTTTGAAAATTATGCTCGTTTTTTTTTTTTTCCAATTTCCATACCATGATTTTTATCTTTGTTTAGGATATGTTCGAATTCTTAGCAAAGTTTCAAAAAAAAAACAAAAAAGTTTTTGAAAACTATTTTTTTTCTTTAATTTTCAAAACTTTACTTGATTTTTTAAAACCTTGGAAAAAGGTAGATAACAAAACAAAGAAAACTAGACCCCGTTTGATAATTATTTGGTTTTTTGTTTTTGAAAATTAAGCTTATTTGTAAACACAATTTTCACCTATAAGTTTCTTTGTTATGTTATCTACTTCCCATGTTTTAAAAAATCAAGCCAAGTTTTGAAAACTAAAAAATTAGACCTCGTTTGATAACCATTTGGTTTTTGGTTTTTGAAAATTAGGTTTAAAAACACTACTTCCACCTATAAGTTTCTTAGTTTTGTTGTCTACCTTCTTCCCATGTTTTCAAAGACCTAGTCAAGTTTTGAAAACTAAGATCCCGTTTGATAACCATTTGATTTTTGGTGTTTGAAAATTAAGCTTCTTTTATCTCAATTTCCTAAGAATGATTTATATCTTTATTAAGGACACATTTGCATTTCTAGTCAAATTCTAAAAGCAAAAACAAGTGTTTAAAAACTTGGTTTGGTTTTTGAAAACATGGTAAGAAGATAGATAACAACACAAAGAAACTTATAGGTAAAAGTTGTGTTTGTAGGCTTAATTTTCAAAAACCAAAAAACAAAAACCAAATGGTTAACACATCGGGTCTAAAAGAAAATAGGCACTGTTTGATAACTATTTGGTTTTTGAAAATTAAGCTTATTTTTCTTCAATTTCCTTGGATCGATCTAAAACCACCTTGATTGTGAAAGAAATTGAAGAGCTTGCAGCCCACTTGAGTGCGTCCTTTGCTTTTTTGCCCAAGAGCAGCAACGTTCTTGCCCATTCTCTAGCGTGAGTCACAGTTAATCGTGGAATTTTTTTGTATTTTTTTGTTCCCTTTTTCCGACTTTCAATTAGGTTTTTTTTCTTTTTCTTTTTTTTTTTTTCTTTTTTTTTGGGGAGAGGGATGAAAGGATCCCTGAATGGTTTCTTAATTTGGTTGTAAGGAACGCTGGTGGTGGTTGTTTTATTCAAGGACATGCTTTTTAAAAAAACAAAATGGGCACATTTGAATTTCTAGTCAAATTCCAAAAACAAAAACAAGTTTTTGAAAACTACTTTTTTTAGGCCCCGTTTGATAACCATTTGGTTTTTTATTTTTGATTTTTGGTTTGTAAAAATAAGGCTTGTTTTTTTTAAATTTCCTTACCATGGTTTTCATTGTTGTTAAAGACACACTTGAATTCCTAACCAAATTCTAAAAACAAAAACAAGTTTTTGAAAACTATTTTTTTTTAGTTTTCAAAAATTGGCTTGGTTTTTTAAAACATGGGAAGAAGGTAGATGGAAAAACAAAGAAACTTAGTGTTGGAAATAGTGTTTATAAGCTTAAAAATCAAAAACCAAATGGTTATCAAACAGGGTCTTAGCTTTCAAAACTTGACTTGGTTTTTGAAAACATGGGAAGAAGGTATATAACAAAACCAAGAAATTTAATGGTTGAAGTAGTGTTTTTAAGCTTAATTTTCAAAAATAAAAAACAAAAAACTAAATGGTTATTAAACGGACGTTTAGTTTTCAAAACCTTGTTTTTGTTTTGGGAATTTGGCTAGCAATTAAGTGTTTCATAACAAAGATAAATACCATGATAAGAAAACTGGGAGAAAATAAGCATAATTTTCAAAAACAAAAAACAAAGGCCTCGCGTTTGATAACCATTTGGTATTTTGTTTTTTGTTTTCTGTTTTTAAGCTTATAAACAATACTTCCATCTCTAAGTTTTTTTGTTTTTTTTTATCTATCTTCTTCCCACGTTTTCAAAAACCAAGCCAATTTTTGAAAACTAAAAAAAGTAGTTTTCAAAAACTTGTTTTTGTTTTTAGAATTTAGTTAGGAACTCAAGTGTGTCTTTAACAAAAATGAAAACCATGTTAAGGAAATTGGGAGAAAATAAGCATAAGTTTCAAAAACTAAGACAAAAAACCAAATGATTATCAAACAGGACCCAAATGATTATCAAATGAGGCCTTAGTTTTCAAAAACTTGTTTTTATTTTTGAAATTTGGCCAAGAACTCAAATGTATCCTTGATATAAATGAAAAACATTTTAAGAAAATTGAGAGAACACAAACATAATTTTCAAACATAAAAAATCAAATGGTTATCAAACGGAATTTCATGGAATTTTGTATGTGAGACAGGTTTTGTTGGAGAGGGGTAAAAACAAAGACATTAGTGGTGAATCATTGCCAAATCTCATCTATGTTTCAAGGCAAAAAAGTGTAACTTCTCATCACCATTTCAAGGCTGGTGCTCTTAATACTCTGGTAAATCCTAAAAACAACATATTTCTTAATTACTTTTTTTTTTTTAGAAATTATAACCATTTCCCTCTATTGTTTTTATTATTGCCATAATAGCTTCGAGTATCGGCTATAATGACGAATGCACCAATTATTCTGACTTTGGATTGTGATACTTATTCCAATGACCCACAAACACCAACTCGTGCCTTATGCTATCTCTTAGACCCAAAACTTGCAAGCAACTTGGGTTATGTTCAGTTCCCTCAACGTTTTCGTGGAGTTAGTAAAAATGACATTTATGTTGGTGAATTGAAGCGCTTATTTATAATAAATTCAACTGGTATGGATGGACTATTAGGTCCAAATTATTTTGGCACGGGTTGTTTTTTTGTTCGACGAATTTTCTTTGGAGGCCCATCATCACTCGAGTCACCTAAACTTCCTGAACTTAGTCCAAATCATGTTGTGGAAAGGCCCATTCAATCTCAAGAAGTCTTGGACTTGGCCCATCTAGTTGCGGGTTGTGATTATGAGAATAACACGAAATGGGGTACCAAGGTATGGTTGCGAAAATATGAATTAATATTTTTAATGGATCTGAAATCTTGTCATATCTCTATATTAAAAGTTAATTTATTTTTGTTGTTGTGTTTTGTGTTTGGAGGTGGGGTTTAAATATGGGTCTCTAGTGGAGGACTATTACACAGGGTATCGTTTACAATCCGAAGGGTGGAAGAGTATATTCTGCAATCCAAACAGAGCTGCTTTCTATGGGGACGTGCCAATCAGCCTTCTCGACGTGCTGAATCAAGTGAAAAGATGGGCCATTGGGCTTTTGGAAGTGACATTCTCAAAGTACAGCCCAATTACTTTCGGCGTAAGGTCCATGGGCCTTCTCATGGGCCTTTCTTACGCCCATTACGCATTCGGGCCCTTTTTGTCCATTCCGGTCACCGTTTATGCCTTTCTTCCCCCGTTGGCTCTCATCAATGCCACCTCCATCTTCCCAAAGGTCAATTTTTAATACCTTGCACTATAACACGTCTTTGAATTTTTAAAGTTAAAAGGTAATAATTTAGTCTATCAACTTTGATTCGTAAAGATTTAATCCGTGTACTTTTAATTTTGTAACAATTTAGGGTGTGTTTGGTTTAACTTTTCAAGTGTTTAATTTTGAAAATAAATCATTTTGAAAAAATTTCTAGTGTTTGGCAACCACTAAAAATGACTTATTAGAAAATGAGATTGATAAATAAACCATTTTGAGAGAAACACTTGAAACCAACTTTTTAAAAAATACTTCTTAAGTAAACAATAACTTGTGTATAAAAACATTTGTGAAGAAATGGAACCAAACATATGAGTGTTTAAATTCTAAACAATTTTTATACAAAATGTTTTTTAAAAAATGCATTCTTAAAAAATATTTAAATTAAAATGTATTCCAAATGGACCCTAAATTGTTGCATATGAAAGTTTATTGACTAAATTGTTACAAAATTGAAAATATAGGGACTAAGGGTCCGTTTAGAATACATTTTGATTTAAATGTTTTTCAAGAATGCATTTTTTAAAAACCATTTTGTATAAAAATTGTTTAGAATTTAAATACTCATATGTTTGGTTGTATTTCCTCATGTGTTTTTATACACAAGTTATTGTATACTAAACACTCTTTTTAAAAAAGTTGGTTTCAAGTGTTTCTCTCAAAATGGTTTATTTATCAATCTCATTTTCTATAAGTCATTTTTAATGATTGCCAAACACTATAAATTTTTTCAACATGATTTTTTTTTCAAAATTAAACACTTGAAAAGTTAAACCAAACACACCTTTAATCGTTACAAATCAAGGTTAGTGACAAAATTGTTAAAAGTTAAAGAAACAAAAAAATTATTTTTAAACAATTTTTAACTATGTTTTTCTTTTATGTTAGTATTGTTGCTTTTGATGCTGAGGTGTCAAGCTGATTGAATTTATAAATAATAATTTTGAATAATACGACAACACATTATAGAAGAGAGTAATCTAGTTTAATTACTCGATTTAAAATGTACCTCGTTTGACTTACCTATCAAACTTTTTCCCACGTCACCTTTTTTTTTTTTTTGGTCTACTCCTTATATCATATTATATCAAATCATCTATTTTCAGTCGAAGTTCTGATGTTATAACCAATTAAATTATGTTTAGATTCATTGTCGTGTCAACATTTACACAACAGAGTTAAAATTCTAATATAATCAATATCACCACTCTCCTAGCAGCATAAACATAACTAACTTGTCAAGACATTAATAACTCTCCTTCAGAGCTCGATTCTTATGAATTTTGTACCACTCTTTTGTAGGTTTCGGATCCATGGTTTCTAGTATATGTGTTCCTCTTCCTCGGAGCTTACGGTCAAGGCTTCCTTGACTTCCTCCTCGTCGGAGACACATTTCGAAGATGGTGGAACGATCAGAGAATGTGGAGCATAAATGCTCTCTCCAGTTTTTTCTTCGGATTCATTGAGTTCACATTGAAGTCTCTCGGGATTTCCACTTTTAGTTTCAACGTCACTAGCAAAGTGATTGATCGAGAGCAAAGAAAGAGGTATGAACAGGAGTTGTTCGAGTTCGGAGTTTCGTCCCCGATGTTCGTGCCGTTGGCGACGACGGCAATCGTCAACTTAGCCTGTTTCACCAGTGGATTGATTGGGATTTGGAGAGGCGGCGTGTGGGAAGAGTTGTTGGTTCAGATGTTGCTCGCTGGATTTGTGGTGGCGAATTCATTGCCACTTTATGAGGCCATGGCTTTAAGGAACGACGGAGGGAAATTGCCCCCCAAAATCACTTTCTTATCTGTCTTTTTCGGTTTCCTTCTTTGTTCTTTGGCTGCATTTTTTTTAGGTTAAAATATCATCATGGACTCGGTGCCTCAGTATCTAGCTAAGTTCGTCCCTCTATCTTATTCAATCGATTTTAGGATGATGTGACTCTTCAATATTTTCATAGTAGTATAATATTGTCTACTTTAGATCTAAGTGCGGACTTTGTAAAACTTGCGGACTTTGTAAAACTTCATATGTTGTCATTATATATATACTGCGGATCTTTCTTATATCTAATTGATGTAAGACTATTGGTCACATCCAAAAGTCAAACTATCGCTATATAAAAAATATGAATAAATTAAGTAACCAAAACCATAAACTATTGGAGTAAAAATTGATATATGTAGGTGAAATTTATTATATAGTGTCAATAATTTTACCAAATAAAAAACAAATGAATTTTTTTCTAAGTCAATGACTATGGTCACGTCTTCAAATTTAAATTATAAATTCAATCTTTCAACATTATATAATGGTCTATTTAACTCTTAAATTTTAAGTTGCTTCAATTTTTATTTTTATTTATTTTTTTTTTTTTGAAAAAGAAGTTACTTCAATTAAATCTCAAAACTTTCAATAAATCATTATTGTTAATACCATAGGTTAAATACATTTCAATAAATTCAGGTTAATAATGTTGTCATCTAAACGTTGATTTAATATTATGATTGGATTAACAAGTAATAATATGACACAACATGAGCACAAGTTAAGGACGCAGACCACATATTAAATTTTAGGTGACATATCAGACATATCAAACAAGGAATACGTTTTTCTTATAGACCAATGATTTATTGCATTGACATCTTTGAAATTTGGTCGACATCATGATATTTTGACAAGATATTAACAACACTTTAGATTTATATTAAAAGAGAATTACTTGGTAACCCATTTACTCTAAGCAAATATAGACCATGTGATACTTGGAGGAGCAAGGGAAGTGACAAGCAATTAATTGAGGATGTCAACTTTTCAAGTGGGTGGAGAATTTTTTCCTTGAATTTAATTTTGGGGAAAGGGATGGGGACGGGAAGCCATCCCTATGAATTTTCATTTATTAGATTTGATAATGACTTTTGTACTCAAAAGAAAGAAAAAAAAACGACTTTTATGTTAATAAATTAATAGAAATTATTAGATATTTGCATAAAATTAATAATAAAAAATAATGCATAGTCTACCATTTTTTTTTTTTTAGAAAAAAGAGACACATCAAGATTAAAATAAGTTTAAGTTTCACTTGTCATCTTCTATCACTTCAGTAGCCCATTTGGAAAATCGGAAAACCAAGTGCCATAAACACCATTAACTATTGCTCGTCGCGCCAACATATCAACCACCAAATTTTGAGCTGATTTAATATGTTTAAACGGTATCCCCACCAAGTAAGAAGAAAGCTTTTGCACCTCCATTCAAGATCTTTACCAACTACCAAACAATCTGACTCAACCATCAATCGGGGAAGCCCTATCTCACCAATAGCCAACAATCCAGTCTGAATTGCTTGCATATCCAACATAACCACCTCAAGGAGCCCTGTGACAGGCTCACAACCTACCCCGATCACATCTCCAACATGATCCGACAGCACCCAGCCCAAACCCCCCACCCCTGCCGTTGGAAGAGGGGGAGGGAATCCAAGCAGCCACCGTGTTCAATTCCAGTATCTCATGTGAGTCAAGGCAACCATCCCCACGAGTCCTATGAGTAGTTGAGGGTAAAAGCTCCCAAAGATATGCCTGAATAGATTCCTTCACATTCCGAGGGAGATATCCTTATTGCGAAAGATCCTACAATTTCCAAACTCCCAAATATGCCATAGGAATAAGAAGTATATGTCATCCTTCCCACACCATGATCTCTGACCCATGTGAAATATATAATTAAAAAACAAAAATAAACAAAGGAAAAACACAGTGAGAGATCTATTTTTCAAAAAGTGATTATAAAAGTGATTATAAAAGAAATTTAACTGTTCTTTGTGTTTGGTATGGTTGATTATATTTTAATTTTAATTAGAATACCTTTTCAATTATGTTGATATGCAAAATCTTTTCAAATCGACTTTCTTAAATATCTTGTGAAATTGTTAACTAATCCTTACATACCTTCACATTGTTGAGATCACTATAAATCATTGGTTTTTTTTTTTCTTTTCAATTTTAAATTTAATTTAATATTAACTTACTAAACACTTTAATTCGTAATTTCATCTTTAAAGCTAACTTACCCAACACTAATTTATTCCGTATTATTACAACTGATTTTTTGAAAAAGCACAATTGAGAATCACTTTATCCTTTTCTTATATAGTTGTGGAATATCTTCAGTCCCCAGACCTCTCAGAAGCCAAATTGTTGGTGGACGAAATTGTCGATCTCGCGAGAGCGATGGGGGAGGTGTCGTTCGTCTGGTGCCCAAGATCGTATAATCGGGCAGCGCATATCTTGGCGTCAAACGCCGCAAAATCCAGGTCGATTCCTTCTCCTTCAATCGGATTTCATTCCAGGCCTGTGTGCCACATCCTTTTTGTGTACAGAACCTGTTTTCCTCCATGGAGGATGAGTTAATTTTTTTGTGGGTCTTTCTGTACCACTCTTTGGCTGTCCTCTGTTATAAATGAGGAAGCTCTTGTTTGGTGTGGTGGTTGAGTTTCTTTAATGAAGTATTTCCTTTCAAAAAAAATATATATAGTTGTGGAATATTGGATTCTTTTCACTAGCTTGTGAAAAGGATAATTAGGATGAGCTCTGGCAATTTTTGCTACTTCATCCACTCCAAAAACTTTTCTTAGGATCCGTTTGGAATACATTTTAATTTAAATGTTTTTCAAGAATGCATTTTTTAAAAAACATTTTGTACAAAAACTTTTTAGAACTTAAACACTCATATGTTTGGTTGCATGTCAACCAGAGCTTTGCTCAACCCACATATTGTCAAAAAAAAAAAAAATGTTTGGTTGCATTTCCTTATATGTGTTTTTATACACAAGTTATTGTATACTAAAGACTCTTTTCAAAGAAGTTGGTTTCAAGTATTTCTCTCCAAAATGGTTTATTTATCAATCTCATTTTCTAATAAGTCATTTTTAGTGGTGGCCAAACACTAGAAAATTTTTTCAAAGTGATTTTTTTTTTTCAAAATTAAACACTTGAAAAGTTAAACCAAACACACCCTTAATTGCACAAAATTAATTTAACACTAGAAAAACTAAAATAGATACGTAAAGATTTATGTAATTTCAAATTTATAACAATTTAGTCTTTAATTAAATTTGTAATAATTTAGTCCCTATGTTTTAAAATTTGTAACATTTTAGTCTTTATCGTGAAAATTATTTTTATGATTTCGTGAATGTTCTTACATATGTAAATCGATAAATTGATTAAGGACTATAAATGTGTTTATAAACAGTAAATACTAAGTCGCTACATAATAAAAATCGTTTGGAATATCTTTTAGTTTAAGTGTTTTTCAAGAATGTATTTTTTAAAAACGCTTTGCATAAAAATTGTTTAGAATTTAAACACTCACATGTTTGATTACATTTCCTCATAAGTGTTTTTGTACACAAGTTATTACACATACTTTAAAACTCTTTTTAAAAATTTTGCTTTCAAATGTTTCCCTCAAAATAGTTTATTTCTCAATCTCATTTTATAATAAGTCATTTTTAGTGGTAGTCAAACACTATAATTTTTTTCAAAATTAAACACTTGAAAAGTTAAACCAAACATACCCTAAATGAACCACAATTAAAAGATGAACAATACTTGGTTGTATAGCCACTAAAATGTTGTTAACTAAGAAAAGAAGATAGAAAAATGAGAAAAAAAACTCACTCTTAGTCATTAACATTTTAACAATAGTATGTAGGAAGATACACGATATCTGCTATCAAAGTATATTATCAAGTATCCTAAACTAATTCAAGCTAATAAGAGCGTAGTTCAATTGGCATAAAGTTGTACTAACGACCAAAAGGTCTGTGGTTCGAATCTCTCTCCACATGTTGTAAAAAAAAAATAAAAAAAAAAATAATTCAAACAATTATCGTCTATTTTCATGATATTTTTTTAAATCTCTATTACCATCGACATATTTACATGAATTTTAGTAATATCTTTCCCTATATTTTATTGGGAACTTTGACAAGTTGACATATCTATCATGTAATCTTGGAGGAAGAACCAAAACCACCCATAACTTTACTCTTCAAAAAAAAGAAAAAAAAAATCATGGAGGAACTAAGAGCACGCGCCGCCGCCGGACCCTTGCCACTTAACTCCCAATCCCAATACATATCTCGTGCCGCCACCGCCTTCAACCGCCTCTTCGCGGCTGTTTACGGCGGCGCCATTTTGGCTCTGTTTTATTACCACTTAGCTTCACTTCTCAAATCCGTCTCTTTAGGTTCTTTCTTCGTGTCCCTTTCTCTGTTCGTCTCCGACGTCGTTTTGGCCTTCTTTTGGGCCACCACTCAGTGCAACCGGATGAATCCCCTCCGCCGCCGTGAGTTTCCCGGAAACCTGAGACAGATTGTGAAGGATTCGGATTTTCCGGCGTTGGATGTGTTCGTTTGCACGGCGGATCCGTACAAGGAGCCGCCGATGAACGTGGTCAACACGGCCTTGTCGGTCTTGGCCTATGACTATCCGACCCGGAAGCTTTCGGTGTATGTCTCGGACGACGGCGGCTCCGCCGTGACGCTCTTCGCTTTCATGGAGGCGGCCAGGTTCGCCGGCGAGTGGTTGCCGTTTTGCAGGAGAAACGGCGTCGTTGAGAGGAATCCTGACGCCTTTTTTGCGTCCAATAAGGATTGCAACTCTGAGAAGGAGAAGATCAAGGTATTTTATTATTATCAGAATGAAATTAGTCATTTATTTTTTAAAAAAATATAGTTTGAATTTTAGAATTATTATTAAATGAACTCTAAACACATGAAATTTATTATGTTTGGATTTTCAGATAATGTTTGAGAAAATGAAAATGAGAGTAGAAAATGCTTTGGAAAAAGGGAAGATTGAAGATGAATTCATCAATGGAGAAGAAGAGCGTGTGGTTTTTGATAAATGGACAAAATCTTTCACTCGTCGGAATCATCCAACTATCATTCAGGTATCACTTTCATTTAAATTCAAATGTTCTTTTTTTTTTTTGTATGAATAAATATTATTCGAGTCTCTTAAGTTCACGTTTCAAGAAAGTATGTTTGAATTATTATTATTATTATTATTATTTTGGAAATAATGGAAGTATATTTTAATTGTTGTCATTAATTTTTAAAATGATAAATATACCAATTGGTCCATAATCTTTCAAAGTTCTCATTTTTTTTTTCTTTTGATACCGTTCAAAATTATTAATTTGATTTTTATCTATTAAAAAATTTCAAATAAGTTTTTTGTATTAAAAAAAAATAAAGTTTGTTGATAGAAAATAGATGTGTATCATAATTATTAATTTACAACCACATTTCTACATGAAGGACATGCCACTTGGAATGTATGAATTTTGTTATAGCAAATAGGTCAGATTTTGTTGATTGACAAATTGTAGTTCATGTATGAATGAAGTAATATTTAAATGGCATGCATATCAAAATATTTTTAACAAAATAATAATTTAATAATAATACATAATTCTATTTGGTAAAGAAATACATAATTTTTTTTATTAAAAGAATTATCAAGGAACTTTATTAAAAATATTTAATACTTGAGGCTAAATTTGAAAATTTAGAATGAAATTAAGAGTTTTTTTTAGTATAACAAAATGTCGGAATGAAAATTTGAACCTTTGATCTCAAAGAAATAAGCAAATCTCTTAATCATTAAACTATATGTTGTGTATTGGTCAAATGGAATTAAAAGTTACTTACCAAATTAGATGTCATTTTACATATTTAAGGCATTCTCAAATTAGGTTTGAAATATTGTGAGACTATGATATTATGCCAATTTGCTACTATAAGATATTTGGAGGTATAGATATAAACAATTGCAAAAAAGCTAACTTAAGTATAACTCTCAAGTGGTTAAAGTATCATAACCTCGACCAAAAAGTCAAAGATTCAAATCTCGGATCCCCACATACTCTTCGTCCAAAAAAAAAAAGAGGCAAAAATATTTGTAAACAAGTTTTTTTTTTCTTTGGGATAAAATTAAGACAGGATTTAATTTTCATGTGTGGAAGCAGGTTTTGTTGGAGAGTAGGAAAAATAGAGATATTAGTGGAGAGCCATTGCCAAATCTCATCTATGTTTCAAGGCAAAAAAGTGTAACTTCTCATCACCATTTCAAGGCTGGTGCTCTTAATGCTCTGGTAAACCCTAAGTCTCATTTACCTTCTCTGTTTTTTTTTTTTTTTTTTTCTCACAAATTTATTTTATGCGACTGGTACAACGTAATTGTTACTTTTATAACCGTTAGATGCATGTGAATAGAATAAAGAAAACTATTTTAATCGCATTAACGGTTAACTTAGTAGCAGATACATTACTGTCGAAGTTAACTTATAATAACTTTTCCTTTTTTATCACTCTTCTCACCTCTGTCTCTCTATTTTTTTTTTCTAATTGCAATAGCTTCGAGTATCTGCTATAATGACCAATGCACCAATTATTCTGACTTTGGATTGTGACACATATTCCAACGACCCTCAAACACCAAATCGGGTCTTATGTTACTTCTTGGACCCGAAAATTGCAAGCAATTTAAGTTATATTCAGTTCCCACAATGCTTCCACGGAGTTAGCAAAAATGACATCTATGCTAGCGAGTATAAGCGGTTGTATATATTTAATCCAGTTGGTATGGACGGGCTATTAGGCCCCGCATATCTTGGCACGGGATGTTTTTTCGCAAGACGAGCTTTCTTTGGAGGCCCATCATCCTTCGAGTCACCTGAACTCGCTGAGCTCGATCCAAATCACATCGTGGAGAGCTCCATTCAGACTCCAGAAGTCTTGGATTTTGCCCATATGGTTGCGGGTTGTGATTATGAAAATAACACCAAATGGGGTTTCAAGGTATGGTTACTATTTATGAAAAATTCAAATTAATAGTTATTTTCTTTTCTAAAAGTAAATTGAAAGTTTATTTTTAGAATATACTTTTATTTCAACCTTTATGAATTTTGCAGTTGGGTTTTAGATATGGGTCTCTAGTGGAGGATTATTTCACAGGGTATCTAATGCAATCCGAGGGGTGGAAGAGCTTATTCTGCAATCCAAACAAGGCTGCTTTCTACGGCGACGCGCCAATGAACCTTCTGGATGCGGTGAATCAAGTCAAAAGATGGGTAATTGGGCTTTTGGAAATCACTTTCTCAAAGTACAGCCCAATAACTTTTGGGGTAAGGTCCATGGGCCTTCTCATGGGCCTTTCTTACTGTCACAATATATTCTGGGCCTTCTTGTCCATTTCTGTCACCATTTATTCCTTTCTCCCCCAATTGGCTCTCATCCATGGCATCTCCATCTTCCCAAAGGTAAATTCAAAGTTTTAAATATTAAGGTCCGTTTGATAACCATTTCATTTTTAGTTTTTGATTTCTGAAAATGATGCTTGTTTCTTCTCAATTTTCTTACCATGGTTTTCAAGGACATATTTGAGTTCCTAGCAAAATTCTAAAAACAAAAACAAGTTTTTGAAAACTATTTTTTTTTCTTTCAAAATTTGACTTGGTTTTTGAAAACATTGGAAGATGGTAGATAATAAAACAAAGAAATTTATAGGAGGAAATAGTGTCTATAAGCTTAATTTTCAAAAATCTAATAGTTACCAACTGAGGGCTAAACTTCAATTTTGTGTCTAATATGTTATTAAACCTTTAGCTTTGTATCATTAAGTCTTTGGCTTAATCAATATCTTTTTTTCTTTTAATTCACAAACTTAGACACAAAATTCAAATTGACACCTACTACATTCGTTAATTTTTTTTTTTTTTAAAAAAAAAGTCAAATATTTCAAGAATCTATCTAACACAAAACTGACAAAATTCTCATCCACACTTTTGAGTCTCGTTTTAAAGTTCTTAATCATCAATCTTTTACAGGTTTCAGATCCATGGTTTCTATTGTATGCATTCCTCTTTCTTGGAGCCTACAGCCAAGATCTCCTCGAATTCCTCCTCGAAGGAAACACATTCCAGAAATGGTGGAACGATCAAAGAATATGGAGCATAAGATCACTCTCTAGCTACTTCTTCGCATCCATCGAGTTCTCATTGAAGTCCCTTGGCATTTCTGCCTTCAGTTTCAACGTCACAAGCAAAGTAGTCGACCAAGAGCAAAGCAAGAGATACGACCGAGAATCGTTCGAGTTTGGAGCCTCGTCGCCGATGTTCATACCGATGACAACGGCAGCGATGGTCAACTTGGTCGGTTTCGTCGCTGGATCGATCGGAATTTGGAGATCGGGCGGCGCGTGGGAAGAAGTGTTTGGTCAGATGTTTGTGGCGGGGTTTGTGGTTGTGAATTGTTGGCCGCTATATGAGGCCATGGCATTTAGGAAGGACATTGGGAAATTGCCAGCCAATGTCACTGTCTTATCCCTCTTGCTAGCTTTGCTTCTTTGCTCTTTTGCTGCTTTTTTCTACTAAGAAATGTTTTGGATTTTTGGGGGTGGCTCTTTGGAGTAATTGGATTTCTCTTCTTGTTTTTTTTTTTTTTTTTTTTTTTGACAATATGGAGTGGGGGGATTTGACCCACAGACCTTGTGATTATCAGTACAACTTTATGACAGTTGAGCTATGCTCTTTTTTTTTAGTGTGGAAGAAAGAAAAGTTTACATAATTATAAATAAATGCATGTATATTTTTTCTTGCATTTATAAAATGTTTTGAAATTTGTTAAATAATAAATAAATAATCCCTTAATCTTACCATGTTAGGGTTTTATATTATTTTGAGGTTTTGTTGGAGTTGTGTTTGGTTGAACGAAAGAGGAGGTTTGGGCGAAAATTGAGGGTTTTATATAATTTTTTAAAAAGGATATATGCATGATTTACGATATAAATTCTAAAATTTTAAATAATTATTTTTATAGATGAAAACAATATATAATTCTCGTATTAAAGCAGCTAGGCTCGAACTCAGACTGCATAGACTCAAATAGACAACAAAAATATGAAGATATAAGAGAGACGAGGAATAGAGCATGTGAAATAACAAATTGAGAGAATAAAGAGAAGGATTCAAATTAAAAGAGAGATTTTAATTATACTAAGTTTTTTTTTTTTCTTTTTTTAACATGTGGGTCGAACCACAGATCTCTTGTTCATTGATACAAAGTTTATGTCAATTATTGAATTATGCTCAGGTTGACATTATATTGAGATTTTTAAGTTTTACAAAACGATAGGCAAATTCACATCTAAAAAGTTTTAAATCTTTTAAATAGATGCCCCAAAAACTCTTCAACTCCTCTAAATTTGTCTTTTTATTTTGCAAATACCAAATCCCGAATAATAATTGGTGGGATACTTTTAAACCACAATAGCATTTTTTAAAAAAAATAAATAAATAAATAAAAGAAACTTTTTTTTTTTTTTTTTTTGAAGAGACCAATTAAAAAGCAGAAGTGGGGTTAAGTGAATGAAACCCCTCACTTGTCTCTTTCATAAAGATTTACAAGTAGGGTCAACTAACAACTAATATTAACATTTATAGCCACACAAACCAAATTAAAAGTAGCTTTTATATGGTAATGGTCACACCCACCGGCTTGTGATTCTAAAATTAAATAAAGCCTGCCTTCAATCATTGATCAAAAGCTTAACAAAAAATAAACTCTATCGAGTACTAAAAGTTATGGTGTGACAATATAACAAATGTAAGATGTGAAGATTTGAACCTCCGACTTTAAGAAAAATAATACATGTTAAGTATCGTTAAACTATGTTTATATTGACAAAAGTTACTGCAAGAGACTATCACTTACCTTTTAAATTAAGTGACACCTCTACATCTCATTAAGTCGATGTTAAAGACAACGTGCATTTTCATACTAATATGATATTGTTTACTGCAATTTTTTAAAATTTGTTTTTCAACCTAAAATTGAGCATATTATATCTTAGACAGTTTAGGTTAAAGTTAAATAGCCCTGTTTGTAAATCATAGTTTTATTTTTTATTTATTTTTATTTTTTTGAAGCTTTTGTTGTTGAACTTTGATTAGCTTCCATTACAACTTAAATTTTTTATTTTTTTAATTCAACAATATTTGGGATGAGGATTCGAACCTCTTGGTCAAGAGTAGTAGATGTCAATTTATCACTAATAGCTACGCTCACTTTGACATTTTATTTTAAAATTTTAATTAACATGTCAATTAAATAAACAAATAATAATTTAAGGCAACATGACTATTGAATATATATAGGTTAAAAATCACTTTTGGTCCCTGGACTTTCATGAAAGTAAAAATTTAATCCTTGAACTTTGATTTGTAATGATTTAGTCCATGTACTTTCAAGTTTGTAATGATTTAGTTCCTAAACTTTAATAAGTAACAATTTAGTCCATTTACTTTAAAATTTGAAACGATTTAGTTTTTATCGTAAAACCAACTCAGGTGCAATGTGAATTTAAAAAAAAATAATAATAAATAAGGAAGTATTTCAATTACATGTTTTGACAGTGGTTCAAATACAAAGTAACTGAAGATCTAGATTGCAAAACTTATGTAAATTTGAGGTTAAAATTGATATAATTGACTAAGTTTATGGTTCAATTTGATGAAATTGAAAATTCAGAGTTAAAATTGATTTTATGGTAAAAAATGATTTTTTCCTAAAAAATTTTGAAGAAAACTTTGGTTGCATGTGTCAAGGCAACCTCTTTTTTTGTTTGTTTGTTTTTGTCTTTTTATCTTTTCCTTATCCTTTTTTTTATCCTTTCCATTTAAGGAAAGATATATTCCTACATGTAATAGGTCTATATTCCAAAATCTCTCCCATTATCTCCAATATACCACCATAAATAAATATTTTTTTACGAAATATTTAACAATATCATTTTTTTTAATATTTATCTCTCTTTTTATTTTATTCTCTCATCTATACTATTGTTTATTTTCAACTAATCAATTAAAATTGGAGGGTTGAATATAAAAATGTGAGAAAAATCTAACCAAATAGTATAGAGATTTGAAAACTTAGAGCATTAATTTGTTATGATTAAGTTTATTCATAAATATTTTAAGTGAGAAAATTAGATATAATTATCTTTAATTACAAGAGTTTGATATTATATATAGAGATAAATATTGTTAGATGTTTGTTTATAATTTTATTGTGATTTTTTTTTTGTTGATTAATTAATAAGAGTTATATTTTATTTTTAATTGTTTAGAAAATTTGTTTAGAGAATATTTCAATTATATTGTTATTTTAAATCCTTCCATTTTGATCAATTAGTTTTTTTTTTTTTTTTTTTTTGTTGATACATTCCAATCAATAAAAGAGAAGGACCAACACACTAAGCAGGCAACCAGATGGACTAAACTGTTACACCGCTAACAAACTCATTACACAACAACCATTATACACCCAGACTAGCAATCAGCTCTGCTCCCTCTTGCACTATTTCACCTCAAGGCAGCCCCCATCATCGCTCTCTAGGCCTGAAAGATCACAAACCAAATACAACACATTAGCACAGGATATAAAGCACACAATAACTCACTCCACACACCAGAGAATCCTGCCTGGACACTCCAACCTGTACCCTGACAAACCCAATCAAGCATAGAGCTACATTTAATAAAATGGCAAGGATTCAGAAGCTGAAATTCATCACATCAAGTCTGAACGCTCCGAATGCCAAATCTTATGCCTAGGAGAAGAGCTAAAGCATGCTAACAAATTCAGGAACAAACCAAGATTACTCCACGAAACCTCACGCGCATGCAAGTGCAAAGCCTCACCTAAAACAGCCTCTACAAGCCCAAGACAGGCTTATAACCTCCTCCACCCATCTTCCCCTACACTGGCACTAAGGCCTCGCAAAGAAACTAAAAGGCGCAAAAAAGGGTGATCTCAAAACCTAGGGCCTGCAAGAGAAAACAATCATTTACTACTTTTACCACTCCAAAGGCGGGATACTAGCTTTCACGCTACAATGTAGGGACCCATAACCCGGGTTTTACCCTTGGCTGGCCTAACTGAACACACTGCAGGCAGCTCTTTGAAATATATATATATATATATATATATATATATATATTAAAAAATAACAAAAGAAAATGAGGTTGTTAAATATTATATAAAGAAAAAAAAAATTTGTTATTTATAGTGATATATTAGAGAGATTTTAGAATATAGACAAATAGAAATATAATATATTTTCCTTAAATGAAAGAAAAAAAAAAAGTAAAAGGTGAAAGCGATAACATGAGCATAGCTCATGTGCCATGAAGCTTGTACTAATGATTAAGAAGTATGAGATTTAAAATAGGGTCTAGAAATGTTCACGGTGAGATGGAGAACGAGGATGTCTTATTTCAAGTCCCCATTTAATTCTCGGATTAATAGAAATTAGATATTTTATGGAAGATAAAATTTATGATTAATTTCTTATATATAAAAGAAATCTAGGGTTGGACTCCTTCTCCCCATTATTCTCCATCCAAACATGGATTTCCTGTTCCCGAGGGTCGTCCCCACAAGCAAAAGAACATCCCTAGGTAAAAGATAAAAGACAAGACAAAAAGAAAACGAAAAAATAAAAAATAAAAATTGCATTGACATGTAGTGAAACTGTAGTTGACCGACGAGTTTAAGACTGTATAAATGGCTACAAGTTCTTCAAAAAATTTCAAACCTACACTCTTATTTATTGTTTGTCACGTCATCATTCTTTTAAAATTGACGTGGACAGTCTGTCATTAATTTTCATTCCATTTATTTCGAAAAAGTTTTCTAACGTTTCAGAAAAACTATTCGAGGATGTCGTTATAATGAAAGTGAAAGTGTCTTACACCATTCAATATAAAAGATACTTGGCTCCATATTGGTACGTAGGGATACCATTAAAATGTTGACAATCAGGAGAGAAAAAAAAAGTTTTCTCATTCTCTAGATTTTTCTTTGTTAGTTGTCAAAATTTTTATGGAGTATATAGCGATTTTGGTGTATGTCTTCGATGGCGACAGCTCTGTCGTGACGCTATTCGCTATTTGCCGTCGAGTGGCTGTTGTTTTGTAGGAGATTCTTATATACATATCGGTATGCAGCTAAATATTATTGATATGGAAAAATTATAAAAGTATCTCAATTTTGAATGGGGACTCAATATCTTGATGAGTGACGATAACGATGGAATATTCGTTGGCAATACCCGAGGCCCACACACGCTCACGCAGTTCTAAATTTGTGAAAACGAAGAGTTATTGTAATAAAAGTCCCTGTAAAATTGGGAGTTTACAATTGACAACTTGTTCACAAATCTCGTCTGTAAAATTAAAGCCACTCCACGCACGCACTTACACACGCAAATCTCATCTGTAAAACCAAACCAACCAACACGCAAAAACCATGGAGCCACACGTTGCACGCGCCGCCATACCCGACCCTCCGCCACTCCCACTCAACTCCCACCACCTCTCTCTCCCCGTCGCCGCCTTCAACCGCCTCTTCGCCGCCCTCTACGCCGCCGCCATTTTCGCTCTCTTTTA
The DNA here is from genome assembly GCA_017139565.1 of Luffa aegyptiaca. NCBI lineage: Eukaryota > Viridiplantae > Streptophyta > Magnoliopsida > Cucurbitales > Cucurbitaceae > Luffa > Luffa aegyptiaca. The sequence continues at coordinate 7,723,051 of CM029405.1, read as the reverse complement.
CCACCACTTGGCTTCCATTCTCAATCCCGCCTCTTTCACTTCCTTCTTCGTCTCTCTCTCTCTGTTCATCTCCGACGTCGTTCTGGCCTTCTTGTGGGCCACCACCCAGTGCAACCGCATGATTCCCATCCGCCGCCGGGAGTTTCCCGGAAATCTGAAACGGTTGATGAAGAAGGATTCGGATTATCCGGCTTTGGATGTGTTCATCTGCACCGCGGATCCGTACAAGGAGCCGCCGATGAGCGTCGTCAACACGGCGTTGTCCGTCTTGGCTTACGACTACCCGACCACGAAGATTTCGGTGTATGTCTCCGACGACGGCGGCTCCGCCGTGACGCTATTCGCGTTTGTGGAGGCGGCCAGGTTCGCCGCCGAGTGGCTGCCGTTTTGCAGGAGAAACGGCGTCGTTGAGCGGAATCCTGATGCCTTCTTTGCGTCCAACCAGGATTGGGACTCTGAGTCGGAGAAGATTAAGGTATTTACTGACTGTATTTTTTTTTTTAAATGAAATTTTGCCATTTTCGAAATTGGTTAAATTTATTATTATTATTATTTTTTTTTTTTTATAATTTTCTAAAATTTACGAAGTTGAAAATGGATTTTTTTTACCATGTATGAGGTGGAAAATTTGACGGTTAAAATCTATGTTTTATGCCAGTTGAGTTATATTCATATTTATGATAAAAAAAATTAAAAATTAATTTAAATGATTGGTGAAGGCTTTTCAACTTAAATTTAGCCACATATTTTTTTAAGGCTAATATATATATATGAGTGGGAACATTTGTTAATGAAATGTATTTTATTTTTTTTTGACAATGTTGGGGTGGGGTGATTTGAACCACAGATCTCGTGGTTATCGGTACAATTTTATGCCAGTTAAGCTATACTCTTCTTGGCTTAATGAAATGTATTTTGATACCAGTTTCATTGGGGCCAAAAAAAAAAAAAAAAAAACCAATTCATAAATAATAGATTAGATTACAACTTTTTTTTTTACTACATCAACATTTGGAGGTGAGCTATGTTACCGCTGACCTCATGGTCGAAAGTACATACCAATTATCACTGAACTATGTTCGTTTGGACGATTACCAATTTAGTTGGTATATGATTGAACTTCCATATGATTTTAAAAGTTTCATTTTGGTCCATATATACTTTAAAAGTCTGAATTTGGTATGTAATATATTTGATTAAATCTCTTAAATAAGACAAACCATTTTTTACCAACCCAAAAGTTTACTCCTTTTTCTTCTATTTTTTTTACTACTTTCTAAAATCCTAATGTGGTTAATTGAATATAAAATAAAAAATTTGGGGTTTAATCAAAGTATATGAACTAAATTGATACAAAGTCCAAATCATAAAAACCGTAATTGAAAACTTTAAACTCTTTTTAATCATTTAGTTTTATGTTTTTTTAAAATTAAAAATAAACACTATTAAAAATACTTTTAAAATCCAAATTGAGTTTTCAAGACAAAAATAAAATCGACGCCATATTTAGTATTTGGTTTATTGTTTTTGAAAATTAAGCTTATAAACACTACTTCCACCATTCTGGATTTCTTTATATTATTATCTACTTTTTCACAAATGTTTTCAAAATTCATACCAATAATAAAAAATAAAAAAAAAAATCTTTAAAAATTTTTATTATTTTTTTTAAATTTGACTAAAAAGTCCAAATTTTCCTTAACAAATATGAAAATCTTTAAAAAACAAGTACAATTTTCCCAAGTCAAAAAACCAAATAGTCATGGAACAAAACCATAGTTTTTAAAAACATTTTTTTATTTATTTATGATTTGATTAAGAATTCAAATATTTTTTTTAAAAAAAAGATGAAATTCTTATTAAAGAATGACAAATCTCAACGGTTGAAAAACTAAAACCGAAATGGTTATCGAAAGGGATGAAAGTCCAAAACTAGTAATTTAACCTAGAAGGCCTTAGTAAAAAGGATTAAAACACAAAGGTGTTAGAAAAATTTAAAAATATTTAGGCTCTAAAACCCGACAAGACACAAAAGTTACAAACATCAAATTGATGAAATAGAGTGGCAGACAATATCTTTTTGAATTTAATAGAAGAGGACGAAATTTTCGTATAAAAAATTACAACAAAATGAGAGGACCAAATCCATCCCAAATATTCTCCTCTCGACAGAGACACCCACTCCTTGGCCTCATAAATTATTTCAACGGAGAATTAATTATTTATTTATTTATTTTTATTATTATTATTTTTAATGATGTATTTTTTTTTTTTTTTGACAATATGAGAGTGGGAGATTCGAATCACAGATCTCGTGGTTATTAGTACATCTTTATGCCAGTTGAGCTATGCTCTTGTTGGCATTTTTAATGATGTACTTAATGGTTCCTAGAGAATCATATTTGGATCCACCAGAAATAAATTAAAATTCTCTTCTTTTTTTTTTCTTTTTTTTTTTTGGTTTTTAAAATTTATAATTAAGTTCGAATTTTATTTTGGTATTTCAACTTTTAAGAGTTTTTCTTCTTGGTTCTTCTACTTTTAAAATTTATATTAGTTTAGTTTTAGACTTTTAAATTTATTCCATATGAGTACTTTAACCTTTTAAATAAAAAATGTATACTTTAGTCTTTCATCTTTTATTATATATAAAAAGAATGGTATTTGCCTTCATCATTTAAATAAAAGGATCGTGTGGACTTAAAAGATTTCTTAAAATTCAATAAATATGAAGTGGATGAAATTATGGTTAAATATTAAAATTTCAAAATGGTTGTGTTTGTATTTTCAGATAATGTATGAGAAAATGAAAATGAGAGTAGAAAATGTATTGGAGAAAGGGAAAGTTGGAGATGAGTTCATCAATGGAGAAGAAGAGCGTATGGTTTTTGATAAATATTGGACAAAATCCTTTACTCGTCAAAATCATCCTACTATCATTCAGGTATTGCTTCATTTCAATATTTAGATGTAGATGTTGTTCATGTTTAAGTCTATAAAATTTTGATTGTTGAAAAAAAAAATCTCTAAAATTTTGACACCTATTGGAAAAAAAATCAACTTTTTTTTTTTTTGACAATATGTGGGGTGGGAGGTTCTAACTACAGACCTCGTGGTTATCAGTACAACTTTATGCCAGTTGAGCTATACTCTTGTTGGCAAAAAAAAAAAAAAAAAAAACTTATACTCTTAAATTTTGGGTTGAATTAAAATTCTAAACTTTCATGTCTATCAATTTAGAATCTTCATTAAGATTTCATTTAAAATCATTAAGGTAAGATTCTCACAAGTATATAAGACTTCTTTAAATATAAGGATTAACAAATGATTTTAAACCTTTTAGGTAATTTTCAATCACGTTAGAATTCTCAATTCTATCCATAATGAATTAAAAGTTTTTAATTAGATCATTTCGTAAAAAATTTGTAAAAGTTTGTTAATTCAAAAGTTGATACATCATTAAATTATTGTTTTGTTGATAGCTTGTGTCAAGTGACATTTTTTTACATGTGTCAAAATATTTTAATAAAATAATAATTGTACAATATATCAAGGAACCATTTTTGTAAGTTTTACTCTTTTTCAAATTACATTGATAATAATATCTAATGTCATGTTAAATGTTCTATCATAGAATATTTAAAAGTATAAGGATGAACAAACAAGTGTAAAAAATAATTTTTTTAAAAAAAATTATAAAATAAAATTAGAATTTTATGAAATTTGTGGAAGCAGGTTTTGTTGGACAGTAGTAAAAACAGGGACATTAGTGGAGAGTCATTGCCAAATCTCATCTATGTTTCAAGGCAAAAAAATGTAACTTCTCATCACCATTTCAAAGCTGGTGCTCTTAATACTCTGGTAAGCCCTAACTTCTCTATTTTCTGAAAATTTATTTCATATGACAAATACAAATCTGTCTCTTTTTCTCATCTTTCTCTATTTTTTTTTAATTGTAATAGCTTCGAGTATCAGCTGTAATGACCAATGCACCAATTATTCTCACGTTAGACTGTGACACGTATTCCAATGACCCTCAAACACCAAATCGGGTCTTATGTTACTTCTTGGATCCAAAACTCGCAAGCAATTGCGGCTATGTACAGTTCCCTCAACGATTTCACGGAATCAGCAAAAACGACATCTATGCTAGCGAATATAACAGATTGTTCATATTCAATCCCATTGGTATGGACGGGTTACTAGGTCCAGGTTATCTTGGTACAGGATGTTTTTTTGTTCGTCGAACATTCTTCGGAGGTCCATCCTCACTCGAGTCACCTGAACTCCCTGAACTCAACCCTAATCACATCGTGGAAAGGCCCATTCAATCTCAAGAAGTCTTGGATTTGGGCAATCTGGTTGCGAGTTGTGATTACGAGAACAACACCAAATGGGGTTCAAAGGTGTGCCCTGTTATCTATTGCAAATTCAAATTAACATTGAGACCAAATTTAGAATTGAACGTTTATTTGAATTTTTTGCAGTTGGGTTTTAGATATGGATCTCTAGTGGAGGACTATTTCACAGCGTATCTTCAGAAATCCGAGGGGTGGAAGAGTGTATTCTGCAATCCAAACAGGGCTGCTTTCTACGGCGACGCGCCAATGAACCTCCTCGACGCTGTGAATCAAGTGAAAAGATGGGCCATTGGGCTTTTGGAAGTGACATTTTCAAAGTACAGCCCAATAACTTTCGGTGTAAGGTCCATGGGCCCTCTCATGGGCATTTCTTATTGTCACAATGCATTTTGGGCCTTCTTGTCCATTCCACTCACTGTTTATGCCTTTCTTCCCCAATTGGCTCTTATCAATGGCATCTCAATCTTCCCAAAGGTAAATTACTTTTTTCTTTTCTTAAATTACAGGTTTTTTTTTTTTAGAATCTTGTTAAATTACAAGTTTAGTCCTTAAAATTTTAAATTTATATCTAATTGATCCACTTTAAAATGAGTCTAATGGATCTTTAAACTTCAAAGCTTGTGTCTAATAGGAATCTGAATTTTAAAAAGTGTTGAATGAATTCCTACGGCCCCGTTTGATAACCATTTCGTTTTTTCGTTTTTGGTTTTTGAAAATTAAGCATGTAAACACTACTTTCACCCACAATTTTCTTTGTTTTATTATATACAACATTCCCATGTTATCAAAAACCAAGTCAAAAATTGAAAACAAAACAAAGTAGTTTTCAAAAACTTGTTTTTGTTTTTGGAATTTGACTAAGAACACAGATGTCTACTTAACAAAAATGAAAATCATGGTAAGGAAATTGAAGGAAAACAAGCATAATTTTCAAAAATCAAAAACCAAAAACCAAATGGTTATCAAACGAGGCCCACACTTTCAAGGTTGTGTCCAATAGATCCTTGAATTTTCAAATATCTCATAGATCCCCTGAACTTTCTATTATGTATAGAATCGATTTGTAAATTAAAAAAAAAAAATGTTGAAGAAGTAATTTTCTTTAAAAGTGTTAAGTTAGTAAACAACTACACATTGTATCTAATGAGTCTCTAAACTTATTTCTCAAAAAAAAAAAAAAAAAACTTTAAACTTTTGATTTAATGTTTATTAGACACAAAATTGGAAGTTCAAAGACTTATCAAACACAAAATTGAAAGTTTAAGGACCTATTAGACACAAATCTAAAAGTTTATGGAATAAACTTGTAATTTAACTTACATTTTTTAAATTTTATATCCCATTTTTCTTTACTTCATTCAATTTGAATTTTGATTTCAGTTTTGTCTCCCTCTAAGTTCCAAAGTTTCATTATAATCTGTATGATGTGGTTAAATCTTCCAAAATGTCCTGCTTTGATATATATGTTAACAATTTTCTTACCTAAAGCATTTTCTTTGAAAATGACAAAGAAAGACAATAAGATAATATTTAGCATAAAATCTCTTCAAACAATCAACCTTTGATCTCAAATCTTAGGATGTTACATTGAGACTTTTGTATTTCATCCAACAATTATTCATCTTCTCACCAATCTTTTATAGGTTTCGGATCCATTGTTTCTACTATATGCATTCCTCTTCCTCGGATCCTATGGCCAAGATCTCTTCGAATTCCTCTTCGAAGGAAGCACATTCCAAAAATGGTGGAACGATCAAAGAATATGGAGCATAAGAGCCCTCTCTAGCTACTTCTTCGCATCCATTGAGTTCTCATTGAAGTCCCTCGGCATTTCTACCCTTGGTTTCAATGTCACAAGCAAAGTAGTCGACCAAGAGCAAAGCAAGAGATATGACCAGGAATTGTTCGAGTTTGGAACCTCGTCGCCGATGTTCGTACCGATGACAACGGCGGCAATGGTCAACTTGGTCGGTTTCGCCGTTGGATCGATCGGAATTTGGAGATCGGGTGGAACGTGGGAGGAAGTGTTGGTTCAAATGTTTTTGGCTGGATTTGTGATGGTGAATTGCTTGCCGCTTTATGAGGCCATGGTGTTTAGGAACGACGCAGGGAAATTGCCCCCCAAAATCACTTTCCTTTCCCTCTTCATTGCTTTGCTTCTTTGCTCTTTTGCTGCTCTTTTTTACTAGGGAATGTTTTATAATTTAGATTTTGTTAAATTAGGGTTTTGACTTGTGTGTTTCGAGACTTATTCTATTTTAGTCATCTTATTTTCAAATATCTAAATTTAGTCTTTGAACTTTCTATAGATCTTAAAATTAATCTCTATTGTTAGTTTATGGTAAAATTTTTCAAAAAAAATCAAATTTCTTTATAAATTTTGAAAATATATTCATACATTGTGTCTTTTCTTGAATGAAAATTGTTGTTATTATTATTTTGTAAAGTAAAAATAAATTTCAAAAATCTTATTGAAAGTATGAAGACTAAATTTTGAACATAGAGACTAAAATAGAATGAGTCTCATGGTATAATAAAACAAAATGATATTTTAAAGGGTGACTCTTTGGAGTTGGATTAATACATGTATTTTTTTTTCTTCCAACGCAAAAAAAGTTTAGAATTTTCATTTGAAATAATTAAATAATTTGGGGTTTGTGTCAAAGGTTGTGTAAATCTATGCTTTGGTTGTCTTAGTATTTATTAACTTGTTTGGGATATAGTTCAACTTCAATCGGTGAAATCGAATTAATTTATTTAAGATTTTTGTGTAAGATTTAAATGATCATGAGATTGTGAGTTAATTGAAAATAATCTTTTAGTGGAGATGAAGTTTAGTTTATATGTTAGATTTCTATAAACTAACTTGAGGTTAAAAATGTCAAGTATATATTTAATATGTATGAGTGTATTTATGGTAGATTATGAGTTTGTCAATCTCTTGCCAACAAGAGCATAGCTCAACTGGCATAAAAATGTACTGATAACCACGAGGTCTGTGGTTCGAATCCCCCCACCCTCATATTGTCAAAAAAAAAAAAAAAAAAAAAGAAAAAAAAGAGTTTGTCAATCTCTTTAACTACACATATAAATCTAGGTTTCATTACATTAAAGTTTATGAAATTCAGCCAACATGAGCATCGTCAACTAAAATAATTTAAAATTTAATTTTATCATCTTTATAATATAATGGAAATGTTGATTCATTTCAATATCGAACTCATGAATATGTGGAAATGATTTAGGGTACAAATTTTATGTCGTGTTTTTGTTGGCTCTAAAAGTGCATGTACCGACAATTATTTTAAAAGCTACAATAATTCCAAACTAAATCATAGTTGACAACAATTATTTCAAAAGCTACTTTTCTTTTTAAGAAAGGGGAAAAATTATATAGTATAAAAGTTACGAGAAAACAAACATAATTTTCAAAAATAAAAACTAAATACAAAATCGTTATCAAATGGAGTCTTAATAATTAGTTTATTCTTTTTTCCAAGTTTGACAGCTATTTCAATAGTCTTTTTTTTAAAAAAAAATAAGAAAAACTTAGGAGCGTATTAAAAAAATTAGGTTAAATACTAGAAGTTTATTACTTAAACTTTCAGAATTGAGTCAGTTTGATCCCTGAACTTGAAAAAGTATTCAGTGAGCTCTTTTATTTGGAGTTACCCTTTTCTATTTATAGTTCATCTAGGTTCCCTCTCCCCTTTTAGGAGATGGAATAGAGAAAGTTTCCTTTTCTTAGGAATTGGACATGAAAGATATTGACCAGGATCCAAAGGGTCACCTTGGACCTATTTTCAGCTCTTATCATTCTGACTTTCTTAAAATTATGTCTAAAAATTTACTCCTAACATTTCTCATTTTCTATCTTTTTCTTTCTTAGTTGTCAAGATTTTATGAACTATATAGTGTCTTAAGTTGGCAAGATAGACTCAGAATAGCCATGGATGCAGCACAAGGTAAATTGATAATTTCACATAAGCATTTTTACAAACACCTTATCGACATAAGAAAAGTTCTAACTACTCAGAACAAGGTTGGAGTACATGCACGATTTTTGGCTTTAGTTAAACCAAGTACCTCACAGAGTAGTAGACGACGACAAATAATGGACGAAGATGGAGACCCACGCAAAACTAAAAGAAACCCATGTCAAGACCCATTGCCGTGCGAAATCGGAGACCCACACAACAGTGAAAGAAACTCACGTCGGCGTCTAAACAACCTTTGAATCAATACCCACGACAGCCTCCTTCTCCGATGCGAGACTGAGACTCTCACGTAAAAAAACAAGCCCTAATGTCGATAATCGAGACCGACTGTCGTTCTTTCCTTCACTCTCTCATTGCTGCAAATTATGTTTCACAGCCCTAATGTGAAGATGATGGCCAAATGACAATTCTGTCCCTAATTATAAAATCTATTACAAAATTACCATCAACACTGCGCGTGATTCACAACCCTAATCTCAAACTTGACATTTAAAATAAGACAAGTAAATTAGGAATAAATTTGACATTTTTGAAATGTCAAGTTTTATGTTAGCGTGAAGATTTCTGAAAAAAATCTATCAACCTCGGCGTTTTTTTTTTTTTTCATTTTTCTTGATATTTTTCATTAAAAAGTAATGTTACTTGACATTTTTTCATAAAAACATCAAGTATTCAAAAGTTGTAAATGTCAAGTAATGCATTTTTTTCTTGTAGTGTATGTAGGGAGATCCCTATGCAGTCAAGTATTGTTAGCATGTCGGTGTGTAGGATCCCCTACATACCACCATTAAAATATCGACAATCAGAAGAGATTAAAATAAATTTCTCATTTTCTATTTTTTTCTCTCTTGGTTGTCAAGATTTTAAATAGGATATGTAGGGATATCCTTACATTGATATACATCCAAAACTATTGTAAATTAGATTAAAAATAGATTTAAAAAAAATTGAAAAAACAGAATGGTTTGGAAAAAATTAGGAAACTCAAGAGCTTTACATTACAACCATAAAAGAAGTGGATCATAAGAAACTTAGGAAACTCTTTTTCAAAAAAAAAAAAAAAACCTTAGGAAACTCATACTTGAATCAAAGCTGGCTCTATGTTATCTGGAGATGAAGAATCTGCCTATGATCTTGAAGAAAATGCCCTATATGCTTTCTAGTTTGTCATCACTTTTGGATCTTTAAAGGTTCTGTATTATCTTGATGGATTTTTATCATTCATCTTTTTCCTTGTCTTCTTCATTGGTTCTTTTGGATTAAAATATTAAGCGAAAAAACCATTTTTAACCCTAAACTTTGGGGGTTGTATCAATTTTAACCCAGAACTTTTAATTTCATCAAATTGAACCTCAAACTTATCAAATCGTATCAGTATTTTTAACTCCAAACTTGCATAAGTGTTACAATGTATACCTTTGGTTAACTCTCCGTTTGAACCGCCGTACGAAATTGATTATTTCTTCTTTTTTTCTTAATTCACATTGCACCTGAATTGATTTCTTATAAATAAAATATTGAATAAACTTTATTTTAGATGATTTTTTCTTGTTGTTGAGAACTTTGTGATGACTTTTTTGCTGCTATCTAAGATTACGAAAGCAAAGAAATTTTGGAGTTTTTTTATCTTCAAATATTTGCTGGTTTTTTCTTGTTGCTAAGAACTTAATTTGTGAGATTTTTTTTCCTTATTTTACTATTTTTTTTTTTTGATAATTAGAAGAATGTACAAAGGTAGGAAATAAAAATAAAGAAATTTCAAGTTTTTTATTTCTCATATTTACTGGATTTTTCTTGTTGCCAATAACTTTATGATTTTTTTTGGATAATAATAAGAAGAATAGTCTGGGAAATTGAATTTCTTAAAGAGTTTTTCCAACAAATTTCTTACAAAACATAAGGGGTGAGTAAAAAAACCCCGAAAACCGAGCAGACCTACCAAAACCGACCAAACCGACGTCGGTCGGTTGATTTTTTATGGGTTCGATCGGAGTCGGTCGGTCGGTTCACCCAAAATAGGCGAAAACCGATTGAACCGACCGACATAACATTTATTATATTAAAAAAAAAACGAAGGCTTGGTGCCTTGGGAAGACCATCAGCCAAGATTTTATTTAAAAAAAAAGTTTATTTAATCTTTTTCAAATTCTAAACTTTCGTTTACTTTTTTTCAATTTTCATTTCATCTCCTTACTTTCTTTTTTTCTTCCTCTCTTTTTTTTTTTTTTTTCTTCCGTTTCTTCCTTTCTTTTCTTATTTTACCTTTTTTTCTTTCTTCTTTTTTTCTTTTCGTTTTTATCTTCTTCTTGTTCATAAACCTTTCTTCTTCTTCTTCTTTTTTCGTTTTTTTCTTTCATCTTCATTCTTTTTTTTTTTCCTTCTTCTTTGTTTTCAATTCTTCCTTTTTTTCTCCGTTTTTCTTTTTTTTTTTTTTTCATTTCTTCCCTTCTTTCTCCATTTTATATTTCTTCTTCTTCTTTCATTTTCTTTTTATCTTCTTCTTGGCTGATTCAATTTTTTTTTCTTGATCTTCTTCTTTCGCTTCGTCGGAACTTTTAAACCGACCATAATCGACCGACCGTAACTGATGTCATCCAAACCGATGAAAACCGACCGCCGGAAACCAACATGTCGGTGGTCGGCGTCGGTTTGAGCCCAAAACCGACACCGATCGACCGATGCACCCCTACGAAACACTAACTGCAATGTGAATTAAAAAAAAAAAAAAGAAATTGTCAATTACATGTTTTAATGACAATTCAAATGAAAAGTTGACCAAAGGTCTACATTGCAACATTTATTCAAGATTGAGGTTCAAATTGATAAGTTCAGGGGTCAAAATTGATTTTTTTTCCCAAATATTAAATGTCTACGAAGTGATAGCAAGTTAAAAATCTCTTTTTTTTTCCTTTGGGAACGGTGGTAGAAGGTACATGTCAATTACCGGCTGAGTTATGCTCGCTTTGGCAACTTAAACATCTTTTGTTTTTCACTATTTGTTAAGTAGGTCTCTTCTAATTTCCTTGGTTAAATATCTTTGATCTCCCATATTTACACATGTGTCCTTTTTGCAAAACCTCAAACCATGCTGTGGAGTATGGAGGTGTGAAATCAAAAGAAGAGAAGAGTATAGACTCGATAATGTCATAATTTAATTTGGTATTATGTTTTATTGGAACTGAGGGACATCTAAAGCTTCTGTCCCCAGTTGAAACTTATGATTAAACAACATTATATTTATCGAAATTTCCGAGCAGAGAATGTGGATGATACGGTCGGTGACCAGCTACTTTTCCGGCGCCGTCGAATTCGTCCTCAAATCTTCCGGCTTCCTCACGCACGGCGGCAATTTCAATGTCTCACCTCTAAAGTACTTGAAGACGAACAGATTGAAAGATACGAGCAACAGATTTTCGAATTCGGAGCGCCGTCGATCATGTTCGTTCCGGTAGCCACGGCGGCGGCGATCAATTTCGCCGCCTTCGCCTGCCGGCTGATCGAAATTTTGAGAGGCGTCGATTGGGAAGATTTGTTCGGAGAGACGTTTTTGAAACAATAAAAAGGATAGTTTTGAAAGTTCAAAAACAAACTCCATACTTCTCATGAAAGACATTTTTTAACTTTAAAAAGTTTTCGAAGATATCCATAAACTTTAAAAAAATGTTCAAAAATAGCTTTACTGTTAAGTTTTGAATGGAAAACGTTAAAGTTTCAGTTTCATCAATATCCTGGAACTTTAAAAAAAAAATTAAAAAGTACCCTTGGTGAAAAAACATTTCATTCTTTTTTCCTCCTCCCTCTCTAAATTCTTCTTCCTTAGGGAGAAACTTTACTTATTTGCTGGGTATTCATGGACCATGAGTGTTTCTTCTCTTTCAATGCATCATCCAAGACCTTGACTAAATTGTCATGTTCAACCTTCATGATGACTTTTGCTTCATTCTTGAATTGTTCACGTTCTTGACTTAATTTAGTTGATAACTTTATCCAATGTTATTTCTTCACCAACCCTTACCCATTAGCTTTCTCTCTATTCATTTTAGAAAAAATAAATGAAAAATTATCATATACTGGTTCTAACACTTCTTAAATATATTAATAAAAACAAAATCATATATAATTTCTTTTATTAATTAATCTTGTAAACTGAATCAAACCCATAATTTTCTAACACTTCTTCTATTTATTACTAACATACACAAAAAGAGAGAGCAAAGGGAAAAAAAATTAAGTTCTTTTTCTCCTAGTTGTCTTCTTTACACTTTTAAAAAGATCAGAAAACTTGATTTCAAACTTCGTTTTCATACGATGTTGTGTTGTGCATAACTTTTATAAGCAAAGTTTTGCATTAATTTTCATGGTGAAGAATTTACTGAGAGAGAGAAAAAAGAAGAAGCACTTTCTAGTAAGGATATTTTTGAATTTTTTTTTAAAATTCAAGAGTATTAATGAAACGGAAACTTTAACGTTTTCCATCCAAAATTTAACGGTAAGGGTATTTTTGAACATTTTTTTTAAAGTTCAGGGGTATTTTTGAACATTTTTTAAAGTTCAAGGGTATTTTTGAAACAAATCCCTTAGTTGAGAAGTATTTTTTTTTTTTTTTTTATAATTTAGCCTTGTGTTTTTTTTTGTTATTTTCAGCTACTTCATTTCTTACAAAATTATTAAATAAGACCATCACGCCCCTCATTTTATAATAATTGTGTTAGATGGAGATTTAAAAATATGGACAAATACAAATTCGAAATATTTTTTAGTATTGGACAACACCGCTAATAAATTTTCCATTTTTATTTCTTAATGAGAATGGTTTGGCTTGAGTTTTTTTTTTTTTTTTTTTAAAAAAAAATATAAATACGTAAGGTGAAAGATTTGATCCTCTAACCTCTTGATTAATAATACAAATTGTCCCTAGTAGTTTGGCTTTGAGGTTGACACCACCTGAGTGGCAAAATGATACCTGAGGATGCTTTATTCCTCGGGTCCACCACAAAAACCTTCAAACAAACAAGGGTATGAGAAACCATTGTCTATTCCTATCTCCAAAATCCTACACCAAAGGATCCCTTATAGTTTATAGTTATAGCACAGATATAAAGCGGGAATATGAACGACAGAAGTAAAAAAATGTAATTAAAGTACTTAAGACAATATCTTTTTTGTTTTTTTTTTTTTAAAAAAAAAAGAATCAGAGACTATTTAATGATCTAATTTTATTTTATGGAATAAGTCTAAAAGTTTTTAAGCAGCAATTGAGTTGTCCCACATCGGGGAAAGAAGGATGTTGCTTTGTCATTAAATAGCTTACAAGTCCTTTGCTAGTAGTTTACATTATTGAATGATAATCTTTTCATGGTGTTAGAGTCAGGATGTAACATTTCGGTAAGTAACAAATGCTTCAATTTCTGCTACACGTAGTTTTGGATTTTTTAAAACTTTTCGTTTATTTAAACTTTTTATACTTTCTTCTTTTGCTTTTCATTTATTAAATTTCACATCAAAACACTACAAATTTTCAATTTTTTTTTTAGTTCTTACTACAAAAATAATTTTTAATTTATTATTTTAATTTTAAATTTCTATTATTTTATTATTTTTAGCATCTATAATACTCTCATTCCATTTCAATTTCTTCACGCCACAATTCTAAAATTCTCAATTATAATTTTACATTTATATTATTTTATTATTTTTACCATATTATATAAATACTCTCATTTCATTTCAATTTCTTCACACCTCAATTCTCTGAAATTCTCCAAAAATATTCTCCAATTACTTTCTTAAATTAGGAGTTCTAGCCTTCTAGCTCTAGTTATCTATAAGTTTAAAGGTTTTCATGTTTCTTTACCTTATTAGTTAATTTTTGTTTTATTAATTATATAGTTATCAATTATCCTTAGTTAATTATATATAGTTCCTATATACTTCTTATTTGTAAATAAAGTCTCATTTTATAATTCAAATAATTTATATCAATTGACATAATTTTAATTAACAACGATATCTTATCGACATGTTAATATAAATATTATAAATAATTTTCTTCAACTTTCCATATTTATTTAATATAATTAAGTCACAATTAAATTTTCATTTAACAATTCAAACAATTTTCATCAATTTTCAAAATTCCTGCACATATCGACATTTAAATCGACAATTCCATCTAAATATTATCTTACTTTTTAGATATGATGATAAAAAAGGGTCCATTATAGTCTAATTAAGCTACAATTAAAGTTTCATTGACTAATTCAAACAATTTCCATCAATTTCCACGATTTCCGTAAATTTTTCCGGAATGTCTCTCGACATTTTCATAGACATCGACATTTCCATAAAATCTGGACCTCGACATTTCCATCGACATCGACATTTTAAACCTTGGTTAGAGTCAATGAAATTAATTATTTATTGGCTCTGCTACCATAAAAAAAAATTAAATTTAATAATTTATATTTTTTAAGCTTAAGATGAATTTTGTCTTACACCTTTTAATTTTATCAAATTAAATTTTAAACTTAGCAGATTGTATCAATTTTAATCCCAAACTTGCATCACCTTGGTTAACTTTCTCTTTGAAACCACCATTAAAGCATGCAATTGACTATTTCCTCATTTTTTTTCTTAATTCACACTTCATCTAAATTGGTTTATTGTAAAAAAAAATGTCGGAGAAACTTTCCATTTGAAGAAACTTTTGTTGTTTAAAAGTTGTACGTGAGTTGTCTCCCATTTTCTTCTTAATATGTTTATGAGTTTTGTTGCATTTTTTAAATTACTTAAAAGAACATGCTACTTGTAGGATGATGGAAAAACAATTTTTGAGGTTTTTAATCTTTTCATTTTAGATGACTTTTTCTTAGAACTTTGTGGGGAGGAGGGGGGAGGGTTGCTTTATCTAGAATTACAAAAGTAAAACAATTTTAGAGGTTTTTTTTCTTCAAACCTTTGCTGGGTTTTTCTTGTTGCTAAGAACTTTGTGTAGGTTTCTTCCATTCTTTTATTGTTTTTTTTCATGCTAATTAGAAAAACGTGCAAATGTAGGAAACGGAAGCAAAGCAATTTCAAGTTTTTCTTAAAAAAAAAAATGAATGTTGTTAATTAACTTTGTGATTTTTTTAGAGGAGGCTAACTACAATGAGAAGAATCAATTTTGAATATTTGTTTTCTTCGAATAAAGAGCTTCTCTAACAAATTTCTTAGCAGAAACCAACTTAGGTGCAACATGAATTAAAAAAAAAAAAGAAATTGTCAATTAAATGCTTTAATGGAATTCAAATAGGAAGTTAATTAAAGATCTAGTACGTTGCAACATATGTGCAAGTTTGGGATTCAAATTGATACAATCAACTAAGTTTATGGTTCAATTTGATGAAGTTGAAAGTTTAACATTGATACAACTTGCTAAGTTTGGAATTAAATTTGATTTTTTTTCCTTTAAATTTATTAAAACTGATTATTAAATAATTTTAATTTTATATAATTTATTAAAATTATTATTAAATAATCTTAAGGAAATCTATTTTCTTGTGTCCAATTTGATCTTTGAATTTTAAAAATTATCACACAGTTCTTCAAACTTTCAATTTCCCTGAACTTTAAAAAGTATTCAGTAAGTCTTAAACTTTAAGGACACATTTTTTAAAGTTGAGATACTAAATTGACAGAACCCAAAAGTTTAGGAACTATACTTTTTTTTTTTAATTTACAATATGTGTGGATTGGAAGGATTTGAATCACAGACCCATGATGATTAGTACAACTTTATGCCAACTATGCTCTTGGAGACATTATTATTTATTGGCTCAATACCAAATAATTTTTTTTTAAAGAAATTGCTTGTATTTTTGTTTTTATTTCTAATTTGCATTGAAAATATTCATAATTTTGGGATGATTTTTTTGTTGTTTTTTTTTTTTTAAATTTCTTTATGTAAAATTCTGCTCTGTCATTGTTTTTAGTGCATCTCATAACCATCATGATACACATTATCGCAACATAAGCATAACTCAAATGACATAAGACTTATACTAATCCACCCCATTTGTTGTCCCAAAAAAAAAAAAAAACAGGACTCATGTCACGTTATGTATCATTAAAAATAACATTGACATGTGATAAAACTAAGTGTTTAAACAATATTTATAATTATAAGATTAGATAATCCAACAAATTTCAACGAAGTCTAGGGTTGGGTCCAAATATTTTTCGAGGCAGTTTGTGTCATATGCTGATAAATTTAGGATAATTTTCAATTATTGTTTCATAATGTTTTTGTTTTTTCATCTCTTGCTTTTTTTTTTTTTTCCTTTGAAATCCTTGCTTTTAGTTTTTAAAAACACATGTGTCCTAACATTCTTCACTATTTCTTGTTTATCAATTTTAAGAAATACTAACAAAATTGTATACAAAATATTCTTCACCAAGTTATTTTCAACTCTAGTGAATGATGTTCCATATATGTAAGATTCATCTTAGGATTTTTCTTAAAAAATAATGTAGGTTACAAAAACAAATACAAGGTAGTTTCAAAATTATTTCCAAAGTAGATAGATAAATTGTGACATAAACCATGATTAATTCAGATATATCGTGTACTATGTCCATGTGTACTTAAATGATACACAACTATTTGTTGCGAGTAAAGGTCAATTACGTATATGGTGTACGGTTTCCATGACATGGTCCAACACTTGGACTTTTTTTTTTTTTTTTTTTTGAGAAGAAATTTCATTTCATTAAGTCACAAAAGAAAGAGCATTACAAGTGCAATGAGTAGAACCACTCATTGAAGTAATTTGTTGAGGAACATTTCCTATCCACAACATAGAGTTTCGGTGATCTAGAGCATGCTTTGCCAGCAGATCAGCCTGTCTGTTGCACTCTCTAGAGACATGAGTGAAAGATAACTCTTGAAAAGATGTACCCATTACCCGTATTTGTCGGACCCAATGATAAACCTCGGACATAATAGGAATTTCTCCATTAATCATCTTTATTGCATTTGATGAATTGGAGTGAACATTAGCATGAGTAATTTCCATGCGTTGTAACAACCTCAAACCCTCTACGATTGCCTTAACCTCTGCTGCCATGACCGAGAGTGAAGCTCCCTCAAAAAATTCCATAGCTGCCACTATGTGCCCACGATTATTAAGAACAACAGCTCCCATACCTGCCCCTTTCAACGATGGTCGAATCGCAACATCTGTAAACAAGGAAACCATCGCAGCCTGCTCCACGAGCGACGCCCCTTCACCCACCTGCGATTGATTTGTCTCCACCTGCTGCCCATTGTGTCAATAACAGTCTGCTTTGGCTTGTATTCCGACCAATAGTCATATATCCACTCACACCTTTTAGACCAATCCACAATAGGAAAATTATGAACAAAATTATTTCTATCATTCCACAAGGTCCAAAAAGTAATACAGGCTCGTTCAAAAGTTTCCACCTGAAGACCCTTAGCAAGACAAATGATACGATTCGTAAAATTATTACCCACCGGAATATGGGCATCCAGACGAGGAAACATATAATCACATATCTGTTTGGACCTACTACAACCACACAGAGCATGATCAACAGTCTCCCATTTGACTTTACAACTTTGACACACAGGATAGATGTCAATGCCACGCTTCCATAGACCATACATAGTAGGTAAACAACCATGGAAAACTTTCCAAATAAATATTTTGATTTTTTGTGGAATTTTTGCTTTCCATAACGCCTTCCACCACAATCTCTGATCATCAGTACTAGGGGACTCAAGATCACCTGACAATCTTCTAGCAAGCTTATATCCACTTTTTACAGTGTACATACCATTCGAACAGAAGTGCCAGATCCACTTATCTTCATCATTTGTTGTACTAATTGGAATTGCCTCTATAACATCCACATCTTCCTGAATCACCACTGATCGCAATTTACATATATCCCATCCCAATGAAGGAGTAAAAAAATCAGAGGCTAAAGTAGTCCCTTGTCTCGATACGCCAGGAATTGGAATTGGTTTAAAAGTCATTTCTCTTGGAATCCATGGATCTGTAAAAAACTGTGTAGAATGACCATTCCCAATTCGTTTCCTTAGACCTTGTATCAAAAGATCACGAGCCCATACAAAACCCCTCCAAAAAACCGAACAATTGGCCTTAATTGGTGCATGCAAAAGGGACATTTGATTCACATATCTACCTTGAATGACCCTGGATGCTAGCAACGTTGGATTTGAAAAAAGCCTCCACACTTGTTTTGCCAAAAGAGCTTTGTTGAATAGCTCTAAATAACGAAAATTTAAACCTCCCATCTCCTTCGGGAGACAAACTTGGGACCATTTCTTCCAATGGATTTTCCGCTTTGAATCTGTCGATCCCTGATGTGGACTTTTCCTTACCGCAAGCGCACGGGTCAAGTAATAATATAGTGAATGTAATTCGAATGTCGTCCTCTGGATTGGATTTTTAAGCAAATCAAGTATTGTGAATTATCTTGCTCAATTTTATTTAGGGATCAAAAAGTGATGAATGGATGATATGAAAACTAAATCAAAACAAGTAAAAAGTGTGGAAATTCAATTGGGAAAAACACTTAGGGAATTGATTTCGCCGATTTAGTTTAGGATTGATTTTAAGGGTTAAGTTATTATGCACAATGAGATTATGAGCCTAAGACCCTTTTATCACAACTACCTCTCCCGAGTATAATTGATTCTCATGCAAATTAATCTACTTGATATCCCTATCTAAGTTGATTAACATGCAAGGCAATGAGATCTTTTGACCAATTCTAAAGTTAATCTAAACCGTCACGAATTAGAAAGTAAACTTTAGTCATGCAATCTTGAGTAAGTCTATATTAAACCCCCTCTCCCGAGCTAGATTCAAAACTTAAATCATTCAACTAATGGCCAATTAATTGAAAGCATTAAATCAAGATTGCAAACATAATCAACATTGCACAACTTAAACCATAAATCAATCCATAAACAAAATCAACTACATCAATCCCTAAGCTATGAATTTAGCTACTCATGAATGTAATTACAAGCTCAACTAAACATAATGAAGCCATAAATCTAACTAGAGAAAAGGAAAGGGAAAAGAAAACTCAATGTAGGCCGAGACCGAACGTCCCCGTCACGATCCCCACGAACGATGGGTTGATTTCCGCTTTTCTTCCTCTTGTCCAGCCTCAAGCCTCTGTTTTCTCCTCTGTTTTACGACTCCCAAAGGTCCCAAAATTGAATCCCCCAAAAACCTAGCCGAAAAGAACTATAAATACTGATTTTTCGTCGTAGCGTCGAGACGCTGCCTCTGAACACGCGTATTCTGGAAAGGAAATTACGCAGCGTCGAGACGCTAAGGTCGCAGCGTCTCGACGCTGTGACCTTTTTGCGCCTATTCTGATATGGAATGCCAGCGTCGAGACACTCAAGGAATGACGTCTCGACGCTGGTCAAATGTTGACCGAATGTTGACTTTTTTCTCTTTGATTCTTTTTCCTTCCTTTGCATCTTTTCACGTCCCGAGCACCCGATTAACTCCAATATTGCGCTATAGCTCCAATCAACCATTTCCTACAAAATAAACAATAAAGTGCAATAAAATGGCCAATAATCATCAAAGACTAGCTAAATTAAATAAGTAAAGATAGCTAGCTATGCTCGCTATCAAATACCCCCAAACTTAAGCTTTTGCTAGTCCTCGAGCAAACTACAAATCAAACATACAATGGAAGAATGGATGCAATAATCATGACTCAATCCTCAAGGCTCAAAAGTCAATAGTCAAGCAAGCAAGAGATATGCACATAAGGACCAATGAGGGAGACAAATTAAAATTTCTCCAAAATTAACTTGCATAAGCGAGATCTAACTCAACAAGATCAGACTCTACTAGCCCGGGATTGGATTATTAAACCCTCAACTCATCTTCCCTCTACACTGGCACTAAGGTTTCACTAATGAGTTAATGGAACAAATTAGTTTGTTTTTCTCCATACTTAGGTGCTTTTAATTAACAATTGAATTAAGCATGTATATGTGGCACTAGCTTTCACGCACCCATTGCAGGAACCCTTAACCTGAGTTTTCTCTGGTTGGCCTAACTGATCACAACAGGGGTAGCTCTTTTTGCCTTAATCTTTATTAACCATTGCATATTGCGCGCATAAGTCATGACTATTTTCTTTTTCAACAATAACAGCAAGAATGATTTTTCGTTATGAATATGGTAAGCAGATATTCTTTTCTTTTCTCCTAAGCAAGATCAAACATGCTAATTTGCAAAAAAAATTAACTCTTTAGCTCTTCCCTACACCTATCGAGGTGACAACAAGCATATGAACCTAATAATTCGCTCCTAAGCATTCAAATCCAAATCTAGCCAAGACAAATACTCTACTCATGCAAGACATCTCCTAGAAAAAGTTTAAAAAGTCTCCCTTTTTGGGCACTCATGCTTACAACTCATCACAAGCTTGAAAATTGACAAGAAAGCCTATCCTAGGACATCATAATCATGCAAAAATACATCCAGACAACAACCATATGCATAATTCAAAGAAAGCTCAAAACTATAGCCCGAACTCAGATGCTCAAGGGCTCCACAAACATGCTAATCCACCCCCAAACTTAAAACGTGCATTGTCCTCAATGTATAAAGAAAATAAGGCATAAACAAGCATGAGAACAATAAAAGAATGAGAGGAGTGAATAATACTGGCCTGGATTTATGATGACTTCTTGTTTGAAATCTTGAAAGCTTGAAAGCAAAGGAGAGACAGAAAACAAGACCTACAACACAAAAAAAAAAAAAACAATGAATCAAAAGCAAACAGAAACGCACAACTACACTTACTTGGGTTGCCTCCCATAAGCGCTTGTTTAACGTCATTAGCTCGACGTGTTGGCCATGCTTCAAGGAGGCTTCTTTTCTGTGAATCCAACAATGGTGCTCTTTCTTGCACCTTTCTTGTAGCCCATGAAAAGCACGTCCGAGTGTCCCTTAGAGTCTTCAACTGCTTTAAATATTTCTTTGTCATTCTTGACTCTTACAGTGAGCTCCCTGCGCTCAATATCAATAATGACTCGCCCAGTAGCGAGGAATGGTCTTCCTAATATGACAGGCATCGAAGGATTTTCTATCATGTCCATAACATATAAATCAATAGGGAGGAAAAATCTACCTACTCTGATTAAGACATTTTCTACAATGCCAACTGGTCTAACCACAGACTGATCAGCCAATTGGAGCTTTACAGGAGTAGATTTAATCTCACCTATGTCTAACTTTTTGCACAGAGATAGAGGAATGATATTGATGCTAGCACCTAAATCACATAATGCTCTGAAAGAATAAGTACCAAAACTACAAGGAACAGAAAAACTCCCTGGATCTGCTACTTTTTCAGGTACTTTCTGTTGTACTCTGGTGCTGCATGTGGAAGCGAGATATACGGTGTCAACCTTCTTTTCCTTTCGCTTCTTTGCTAACCACTCCTTCATGAACCTGTTGTATTGGGGCATCTTTAATGCCTCTGCAAAAGGAATATTAATGTTCAGATTCATAAAAGCATTCATAAATTTGTCAAACTGAACCTGGTTGTTCTTTTTCTTCTTTTTCTTTTTCTTTTCCGTGGGAACCATCAGTGTGGGAGAAGGAATAGGAGGCTCAAGGTTAGGCTTTTCAGCCTCATCTGCTGATGTGTCCTCCTCAGCTTCCCCTGTGGGCGTTTCATAATCCTCAGACTCAGGCTCCTCTTCAGCTTCCTCCTGATGCACAGTGATTGCCTTACAGTACTCCATCTGAGTTTTCTCCTGTTCAGCTGGGGCCTTACCTTTATTCATGGTACTTACAACACTTACCAACTGTCCCAGCTGAGTCTCAATATTCTTGATGGCAGCACCGTGGCCATTCACCGTGGTGTTGATGGCAAAGACTGCCTCCTCTAATTTGGTTGTCCTGTTACTAGACTCTGCAATGAAAGCTCCAACAAGATCTTCTAACTTTTTATTTTCTTGAGTTTGAGGGGCAAAACCAGGAGGGTTAAGAACATTCTTAGTATTTGCATAAGAGAAATTTTCATGGTTCCTATTGTTAGGGTGATAATGTGTAGGTGTAGAATTATTATTATATCCCCTAAAATTAGAATTTGATACATACTGAACCTGTTCAATGGTCTCCTCCTGAGGTCTAGATGCTAAAGCAGCAGCTGATTCAATTGATTGTGCACTCCCTGTACCTGAAAATTTCATAAAAGCATTAGCAAGGGAAGTCATCTGGGCCTGGAGTGCACTTACTTTATCAACCTCAAACACTCCAGCAGCAATCTTTTTGGGTGTAGACCGCTCAGATGGCCACTGATAGCTGTTTGTGGCCATATCCTCTAAAAGTATGCGAGCATTTTCCACGGTCTTGGACAACAGAGTCCCACCTGCAGCTGCATCAACAATCGTTTTCGTACTAGGAGTTAAACCATTATAAAACAATTGAACCTGGAGCCAGTCGGGGTAGCCATGCTGAGGGCACTTCCTCAGTAGCTCTTTAAATCGCTCCCAAGCTTCGAACAGCTGCTCATCATATTGTTGTTGGAATGTCCCAATCTCGGTCCTCAGCTTGACCGTCTTTGCAGGAGGGAAAAATTTCTTTAAAAAGGCCTGGACCAAAGCATCCCAGGTGGTGATGCTCCCAGGGGGAATGGACTGCAACCAATCTCGTGCTTTATCCTGCAAAGAAAAAGGAAACAAGCGTAAGCGAATGACATCCTCAGAGACTCCATTAATTTTTACCGTCCCACAAATGTCCAAAAATGATTTAAGATGAGAATTTGGATCCTCGGTGGGCGATCCTCTATAAGCACAATCTCGAGCCATCTGAATGAGACCGGTCTTCAGCTCAAAGTTGTTGGCATTGATCGGGGCATAGACAATCCCCGATTGTTGCCCCTGAAACACGGGCTGGAAGTAATCTCTAATAGGCCTAGGCTCCTCAGGTGGATTTGGGTCGGCCATTTGAAAATTTTCTCTAGTTTCCCTTCGAAGCCTATGAATTGTTCTTTCAATCTCGGGATCCAACGGTATCACTTCTCTACTACTACGCATACAAAAACAAATCTACCCTAAAAAAAAGAAAGAAAACAATTATGGAAAGAAACAAAGAAAAGAAAACAACTAATTTAAATATGAAAAAATATAATCTAGAAAAGGAAACAAGATAACCTAATATGGAATGCAAAAATAAATATGGCAAAACACAAATAAGGAATCTAACAAATAAAGAAAAACTAATCTACAAAGGAAAGAAAACACTAAAAAGGAAAAAAAAATCTATCTATGGAAAAAAATCAAACAACATAAAATAGAAAAACAAATATGGAAAGAAAAACAAATAAGAAAAAAAATCAAACAACCTAGAAAAGTAAAAATACACCCTAAATTAAGATCAAACAATTTTTTTCACAATATCAATCTAGCTAAATGTGCCAATCCCCCGGCAACGGCGCCAAAAACTTGATGTGGACTTTTCCTTACCGCAAGCGCACGGGTCAAGTAATAATATAGTGAATGTAATTCGAATGTCGTCATCTGGATTGGATTTTTAAGCAAATCAAGTATTGTGAATTATCTTGTTCAATTTTATTTAGGGATCAAAAAGTGATGAATGAATGATATGAAAACTAAATCAAAACAAGTAAAAAGTGTGGAAATTCAATTGGGAAAAACACTTAGGGAATTGATTTCGCCGATTTAGTCTAGGATTGATTTTAAGGGTTAAGTTATTATGCACAATGAGATTATGAGCCTAAGACCCTTTTATCACAACTACCTCTCCCGAGTATAATTGATTCTCATGCAAATTAATCTACTTGATATCCCTATCTAAGTTGATTAACATGCAAGGCAATGAGATCTTTTGACCAATTCTAAAGTTAATCTAAACCGTCACGAATTAGAAAGTAAACTTTAGTCATGCAATCTTGAGTAAGTCTATATTAAACCCCCTCTCCCGAGCTAGATTCAAAACTTAAATCATTCAACTAATGGCCAATTAATTGAAAGCATTAAATCAAGATTGCAAACATAATCAACATTACACAACTTAAACCATAAATCAATCCATAAACAAAATCAACTACATCAATCCCTAAGCTATGAATTTAGCTACTCATGAATGTAATTACAAGCTCAACTAAACATAATGAAGCCATAAATCTAACTAGAGAAAAGGAAAGGGAAAAGAAAACTCAATGTAGGCCGAGACCGAACGTCCCCGTCACGATCCCCACGAACGATGGGTTGATTTCCGCTTTTCTCCCTCTTGTCCAGCCTCAATCCTCTGTTTTCTCCTCTGTTTTACGGCTCCCAAAGGTCCCAAAATTGAATCCCCCAAAAACCTAGCCGAAAAGAACTATAAATACTGATTTTTCGTCGTAGCGTCGAGACGCTGCCTCTGAACACGCGTATTCTGGAAAGGAAATTACGCAGCGTCGAGACGCTAAGGTCGCAGCGTCTCGACGCTGTGACCTTTTTGCGCCTATTCTGATATGGAATGCCAGCGTCGAGACACTCAAGGAATGGCGTCTCGACGCTGGTCAAATGTTGACCGAATGTTGACTTTTTTCTCTTTGATTCTTTTTCCTTCCTTTGCATCTTTTCACGTCCCGAGCACCCGATTAACTCCAATATTGCGCTATAGCTCCAATCAACCATTTCCTACAAAATAAACAATAAAGTGCAATAAAATGGCCAATAATCATCAAAGACTAGCTAAATTAAATAAGTAAAGATAGCTAGCTATGCTCGCTATCAATCCCCACCAAAACCGTGCCATCATAGCATGTAAGTCATCACAGAGTGTTTTCGGGAGACGGAAACAACTCATAATATACGAAGGAATAGATTGGGCAATACTCTTGATTAGAATTTCTTTACCACCCATAGAAAAAAAATTGACCCTTCCAACCCTGAAGAGTTTGCCAAACTCACTGCTTTATCTCTCTAAAGTCATCTTTCCTTCTTCTACTAAAGGCCGAAGGAACTCCCAAATATCTACCCAGATTTTCCACAATAGGCATTCCCATTAAGTCAGCAAGTATTGCACGAAATTCAAAATTCACATTGGGGGAGAAAAATAAAGCAGATTTAGCCATATTAATCATCTGCCCTGATGCCTTCTCATACAACGACATAATATTTCGTAGTGCCCACACCTGTTCAATTGACGCTTTACAAAAGATAAGGCTGTCATCTGCAAAGAAAAGATGAGAGATAGCCGGACAAAATTTCCCTAGCTTAAACCCAGTTATATTTTGTCTCGCCATGGTTCTTGTGATAAGAGATGATAGAACTTCCGAAACCATGAGAAAGAGATAAGGGGACAGAGGATCTCCCTGTCGTAACCCACGTGTCGGAGTAATCCTACTCGTTGGAACACCATTGAGCAAAATGGAAAATTTTGGAGTACAAACACATTCCATTATTAGGTGAACCCAGCGGACATCAAAACCAAGTTTTATCATCAATCTTTCCAAAAAAAGGTCATTCAACCCGATCATAGGTCTTACTCATATCTAACTTCATTGCTAACCAACCACAACGACCCTTTTTCCTACTTTTGATTGCATGCAAGCATTCATGTCCCATAATCACATTATCAAAAATTGATCGTCCAGGAACAAATGCAGATTGATTCTCAGAAATAACATCTTGTAAAATTCACTTCATGCGATTCACTAAGACTTTAGAGATTACTTTGTAAGACACATTACACAGACTAATTGGTCTAAAGTCCAAGAGCAAGCTCGGATGTTTCACTTTTGGAATTAGAGCAATATGGGTATCTCGTTTCTCTGTGAAAGAATTATTGAATAAGGCCATCACGTCGCTACCTCTACTAATTATTAGGATGGAGGTTTAAAATTTTGTATGGATATGAAATGACAAGTAATTTCTTCCTCTTATACATTTAAAGGCGTATGATTATCGGCCAAACTATGACAACCTCCAAAAATTTCTCCTCTTTTTGCAATAGATGAGAAGTGTTTGACTCACGAGTTGGTTTGATTATTAACTCGCTACTAGAGGCTAAAAAGAGTAAAACTTATACTTTATATCACAGATATAAAGGGAAAATTTGAACTACCATCTTCAGAGAAGTAAAAGATATAATTAAGACTAAATCATTTTTATAAGTACTCATGGTTATTTAATGATCTAAAATTTATTTTATAGATTAATTTTTAAAATTTTGCTGCACCAACATTGCAATTGGACGAGAGTTACATTGAGATCTAGGTTCCTAATTATCCCACATCGGGGAAAGAGGAAGCTTTGGTTGTGATTCAAATAACCTACAGGTCAATACATTTGCAATTCATGTGGTTGAATTAAAATTCTTCATGATATCAGAGTATTTGATCAAAATAATTAAATGCTCTGATACCATGTTGAAGTTTAGATTTAATCATTTGAATTTTTATAATTTAATTTTATCTAATTCGTCCATAAAGGTCTTCAATTTTGCAAAATATGCAAGAGTTGAGCTAATATACCACATCTCTTATATCGAAAAGAAATTTCTTTGGATAAGGCATAGGGAATATAGACCTTGACGACACCATTGCAGACTTTCCAAGAATGGAGTAATTCACCAATGGGTTGTTCAATCGTTCCATTAACAAAATCCTCTTTGTTTTTCACTATAAGACCAAGAAGCATGGCTTGGCTCCAGGACGTGTAGTTCGACTCAGTAAGTAAATCAGACACAAGAACAAGATTAGTTCCATCAAAATGATGGAGAAATTATGGGTTGACGTATTGAATTGATCAATCACAGACTAATTCATCGGCTGATTGGTCGAAGAAGAGGAATTTGAATTATCTCTAGCCATTGGCAAAGAAAAAGAAAATTTGGGCAAGAAAACTTTTTTTTTTTTTGAAAAGGAGAGCAAGAAAACTCTCTAAGAAATGATAACAGAGAAAACTAATCAACTGATACCATATTGACACTCAAAGAATAAATAATTCTTGCACATTTTATTCATCGACATAATAGATGTCAACAAACTTAACTAACAAATACAACTAACATACTACTTCTCTATTAAACTATGAAAT
The DNA here is from genome assembly GCA_017139565.1 of Luffa aegyptiaca. Taxonomy (NCBI): domain Eukaryota; kingdom Viridiplantae; phylum Streptophyta; class Magnoliopsida; order Cucurbitales; family Cucurbitaceae; genus Luffa; species Luffa aegyptiaca. Next base: position 7,695,563 of record CM029405.1, on the reverse strand, counting down.
AAAACTCATATGTTAATAATTTTATGTCAATATAGTTTAATTAATTAAAATATATGTTATGAATTTAAAAGTCAGAGTAATTATGCTAATTACCTTTCAATTATGTTCAATTTAGTTATTATTGATTATGCGGTAGTAAATATAATGTTTTATTCCTATTTTAATTCCCAACATTTTTCTAGTAAAAAATATCAATGGATACTTTTTTTTTTTAATTTTAATTATTATTATTATCATTTAGACAATTTCTATTAAACAATGATATCAAATTGGAAAAGATTATCCTAAGGCCCCGTTTGATAACCATTTGGTTTTTAGTTTTTGGTTTTTGAAAATTAAGCTTATAAATCCTACTTCCACCTACAAGTTTCTATGTTTTGCTAATACTTTTCTTTCCTTGTTTTTAAAAACCAAGCAAATTTTGAAAACTAAAAAAAATAGTTTTCAAAAACTTGTTTTTGTTTTTAGAATTTGGCTAGAAACTCAAATGTGTCATTGGCAAATATGAAAACCATGGTAGGAAAATTGAAAGAAAACAAGCCAAATTTTCAAAAACTAAAAACCAAAAACCAAATGGTTATCAAACGGGACCTAAAGAATTACTAATGGGGTGTTTGGGGCAACGAGGTAAAGTTCTGATGTCTGGGGAGTTATGAAGTCTGAGGAGTTGTGAAGTCTGCGTTTGGAGTACATAGTTGTTAAGCCTGGAGTTAGGAAGTCTGTGTTTGGAAAGTAAAGTTGTGAAGTCTGAGTTTATGCTGGCTGTTCTTTTTTAAAAAAAATTATACAATGTTTTCAAATTAAATTAAAATTGGTTACATTCTTTTTTTAAAAAAACTAAGCCAAACTTTGAAAAAGTGTTTTTTTTTCCCCAAATGAACCATTTCTTTGAAAATTAATGACACTCATTTTAGTTTTTTATTATCTTAATTTAGAAAACTTAATTTAGAAAACTAGATTTCTTCAAAATTGATTGAATTCATTTTTTTTCTTTTAATTAACTCTAGATTCTAAAAAAGTGGTTAAGTCCAATGTTTAAAAATTGACATATAAAGTCACACATGTTTCTCTTCTCCTTCTTTCTCACTTTTTTCTCTTTGGTTATCTATCTTCCCTTTATTTCTATTTTCTTTAATAAAAAAAAAAAAAAAATCTGAAACTCAAATTATTCTCTCTCTCCCTCGCTTTCTTTCTTTCTCTTCCTCTCTCTTTCTCTTTTCCCTTTCTTTCACTTCTCTTTATTTCTGTTTTCTTAAAAAATAAAAAATAAAAATTGAAACTCAGATTTCGAACAAGTCCAAAATTTTTCTTCCCCATGTCTCTCGATTTCTTTCTTTCTCCCCTCTCTCTCAATTTTTTTTTCTTTCTCTTCCCTCTCCCTCTCTATTTCTTCTCGCGCGCAAGACCCACGCACTGACAACCCGCACGAAACAATCCCGCCGGCGACTGCAAGAAACAGTCACTATTGAACTCGGGTTTCATAAGTTAGGGAGAAACGAAGAGGCAAAGAGAAACGATCTGAGAGAAAGGCAGAGACAAAGAGCCAAGAGAGAAACTATCTGAGAGAAAGGAGAGATAAACGAGGCGACTTCAATAGTGCGCCACTATCAAACTCGGGTTTCATAGGGCCCGTTTGGTAACGTTCTCGTTTCTTGTTTTCGTTTCTTCATTTTTAATAAAGAAAAATAGAATTTCATGACCCTAACACTTATACATTCAATAATGATAAACCTATATTCTTAATTATGTTTGAAAAAAATTGGAAACAAAGAACAAAAAAAGAGAAACTAATTTTAGTTGTTCCTAAAAGTTCTATACAAATTTTGAGAGTGTTTCTAAAAAATGAGAAACAAGAAACATACATAGTTATTAAATTCTTAGATTTCTTAATAAAATTGGAATCAAGAAACAAGAAACGAGAACGTTACCAAATGGACCCATAAGTTACGGTTTCGAAAAATGGAGACCCAAACGCCAACATCAGTGGACTTCCTAACTTGGTGCACCAAACATGTTCTAAAATTTTCAAAAGTATTGTCTCATCAATCATTGTATTGCTAACTTTTCTTTGAAGTCATATCATAACAACTTTGTTTTCTTTAATTATTTTATTTTTCATCTTGTAAAAATACTTCTACTTTTAGTTACATTTGAAACTAAAAGAAGAAGCTTTCGGAAACTTTTTTGCCTTAGTTTTATTATTTTTCAGGAATGGTTAGCGTTTCCATTAAAATTTTATTCTATATATATATAATCTGTATCCTTCAACCAAACAGACCGCATAGCGCAGTGGATTAGCGCGTTTGACTTCGGATCAAAAGGTCGTGGGTTCGACTCCCACTGTGGTCGCCCAGCATTAATTTTTTGGAATTTTTTCAGGAAGACAAAAAGCTTTTTTCTCTTCCTTTTTTTAATTTAAAAAAAAAAAAAAAAAAAAAAAAAAAAAAAAAAAAGAAACGAGTTCGAACTACAAGACAAAAGCATTCGGGTTCGGTAATTACAAGGTTTTGGGCCGAGTTGGATATCGGGTCGGATCTGGCCCAATTTCGAGCCCGAGAAAGTTGTATTCCTTCTTGAAGAGCAAGCAAAGACAGCATCAAAAGTAAACATTTTCATTTCCGTTCCAATTTCAGCAGAGAGATTCAGAGGAAGAAGTCGAAGGAGACGAACATCGCCATGGATCCGAAGCTAACTGAGGTCTCGCAGCACTTCGAGCGCTTCAAAGCTGCTCTTGTCAGGCACGATTCTGATTCTTGTAACAATCTCCTCTCTCAGCTGAAGGTATAGATTTGATTCCAGAACCCTAATGTTTCTCCCAATTACTCATCCGTTCACTCCTCACTGGATTTTCAGCGTGTTTTCTTCTCTTCTCGAGTAGTTTGGTTTTTGATAATGTTGTTCTAATTTTCCGAAAGCTTTTTTCGTTTTCTTTTTGCAGGTTCTTCTGACTGGATTCAGAAGTCTTCCGCCATTGTTTGAAGATACGCCCAATGCTGTCCATGAATTGACGGTAGCTAGTAAGAATGCCATGCCATAATCTCTGACATAGTTTTGTAGTTCTTATTTGCTGTGGCTTGGATCTTGAAATACTCTGCTGTAGACGATTCATGTACCTTCGTAGTAACAAATAGAGACTGATATTTGTGTGGAACTTGGTAATTATTATTAACTATCATGATTAGTGATTTCTAAGCTACCACCCGAACTAAAAGCTTATGCTATTACATCAAATTAAATTTAACTTATTTTTTTCTTTTTTCCTTTTTATCTATTATCTACAATGATAAGATTATGATGGGGGTCTTTGAAACCATTTTCCCACCTTAAGAGTTACATGACAGATGCCATAGTTGATGCAAATTTCGATAACATTTTAATGAGCTATTTGAGTAATTTTACTGGAATTTCATAAATTGATTAATTGAAGTTGGCTAAATACAGAAACTACATCACTCGAACATGAATAAGTAATTTACTTATGGATCATTGAACATTCTGATGCAGAGTTTTCTGTATGAAAGAATTGTTATCTTTTGTGACTTTGGTTTTTTTGTCCCCTTACTGTATAATCATTTTCTTAATTTGACTCTTATACAATTTTTGTGTACTTGGGATCTTCAGGGGACATATATGAGCATGCTGTGTTGCTTAGTGTGAAGGTTGAGGATCAAGATGCATTTGAAAGAGATTTCTTCCAATTGAAGCCTTACTATACTGATGCTCGGTATGCTGCTCTTTCTTTGTGGAAGCGAAATTTGAATTCCTAAATCCTATCTAAAATGATTAAGCTGCTGTATTATTATGATATATTGCTTGTTTATTTCAGATGAGGAGGAAAATATAAAAATGCATAGTTTTTTTCTTTTTTTAGTTAGTTTCTTTGATTATTTTTTCTTCATGAGATTCTTGGAAAAGTTATGTCAAATGCCATGAGTTAAATGATTTATGCTCCTTTGTGAAAGAGAAGAGCCTATGGAATGGTGTAGTAAAATAAAGAGGACAAGAGTATAGATTTAACTGGAGTTCTATTGAACAGTTTGATTCTTTGTTCATTTGAAGTGAAATTTCATCAAAGACAAAAGTTACATATTGATATTATTTGTAATTACAATTCTTTTAGTTGGTCACTATTCGGTTGTTTACTTTAATGTATTATCTTCCTTCTTTCATGTAAATGAGTTAATTTAGATAAAATGAACTGCTTTGTTTAGATGATCGAATGACAATGAACTGCTAGAGTAACAAATGGATCCTAACTTATCAGAAAAAACATCTTCCTTTGGCATGCTGGCACTTGTGCTATTTTGTGGGGTTTATGGGGGAAAGAAACCATTGAATTTTTAGATGGACCTAGAGACATTCTTGTGAGGTTTGGGCTAATATTAGGTTTCATGTTTATTTATGGGCCTCGGTTGCCAAGGCTTTTTTGTAAACCCGCTAGGTCTTATTTTGATTGATTGGAAATCCTTCCTTTAGTTGGGTTCCTTTTTGGGGGCTTGATTTTTTTGGATGCCCTTGTATTCTTTCATTTTTTTTTTTCCTCAATGAAAGCTTGGTTTATTAAAAAAAGAAAAAAATCAGAAAAACATCTTTTATGATCTTGAGGTTTAAAACTGATGTATATGATTTTAGCTTAAGCATCGTGTGGTTTTTATCTTGTATTTTACCAGAATTGCCACATTGAGTTTATTTGACGATAGCTTTGAGTTTGAACTTTCGGATACAATTTTGTCTCATAAAAGTTTGGTTCTTTTGGAGCAGTAACCGCCTTCCCCCATCCCCTCAGGAGTATCCAATCTTGGGTCTCAACCTTCTGAGGCTTCTTGTGCAAAATAGAATTGCTGAATTCCATACTGAACTTGAACTTCTTTCCTCCACTGCCTTGGAGAACCCATGCATTAAACATGCAGTGGAGCTGGAGCAATCTTTCATGGAAGGGGCTTACAACCGTGTGTTGAGTGCTCGACAGACTGTGCCACATGAAACTTTTGCTTATTTCATGGACCTCCTTGCAAAGACTGTAAGGTAACTCATCTAAATAACGTCTCTTACTAATATAATAATAGATGAGAAATCCCATCTCCTTTTTTAAGTGTTTGGCAAACTCTCCCTCTCTTCCTTGGGGGTTACTGACAAGTAGCAGTTACATTTCATTCTTTATTTCATCCATAGTTTACGTCTTTTCTGCCATTTTCAGAGATGAAATAGCCGGTTGCAGCGAGAAGGCATATGATTATCTTTCTATAAGTGATGCACGTCAAATGCTGTTGTTTTCCTCTGACCAAGAACTTCTGGAATATGTCAAGGAGGTAAGCTCTGTTGGATGCATTTAATCCTCGATAATCTGCATAATCACTAAGACATAGGATAGATGCAAGTTTTCTTTTTAATGAATTGTGAAACACTTCCACCTCAATGTGGGGTTCTTTACTTTATACTCCCCTGGACTAACCTGCACAATGTGAAGCTTTGGAATACCTGCTAAAAGAGAGAGTTTGCACCGATTATTCCATGTCTCATTCTTACCATGTTTACATGATGCACCTGTTGTTTCAATTCAGGAGCACCCCGAGTGGGAGATTACGAACGGCGTTGTATATTTCCAGAAGGCGAAAGATTCCGCACCTTGCAAGGAAATACCTTCTCTTCAACTCATCAACCAGACGCTCAGTTATGCAAGGGAGTTGGAGCGGATTGTATGAACCAAGCTAGCAGCTTCTCATGATTGCTATCTACTGAGTTTCAACATGCCAAGGTTGATGGTTATCCCTCCCCCCTCTTATGATCTTTATGGGATTTTTCCATACAAAATTATTATTTTTGGTGACATTTAGTCAGATTTTCGTCAATTCATCTTGGTATTTTCACTATCATGAGATGATTGTTGTTGCATTTGTCATCTAAGTGTTTGTTTACGATTAAATATCCTCGCCGTATAGTAAGATTGAAATGACAAGGAAATCGTTCTTGTTTGATTACTACTATGGGGTCGGATCTAGATTAAAAAATGTTTCGAAAAATACTTGTTATAATTCAAAACTGGGTTTAGTGATAGGTTTGTTAATCTCATCGACTATATAAATTCGCGTTTTAGACTACACATATAGACATGATTTTTTTGTAATCCATCCTTTTAACCAATTCAAATATAAACTACATAAACTTATGTTTCCTAAAGTCAGGTTATTCGAACTTAATGGCAATGTGAGTCAAATGTTAAGATGTTTGGATTTTGTAGAGTTTATCATTTCAGTTTTGGAGATTTATCTAGCGATAAAAAAAGAATTATTAATTTCCTAATGTCAATAGAGGAGAAAGGTACGTTATAATTTTTTAAAAGTAAATTGAGTATATAAAAGAAAATGAGTCAGTTGAAACGACGTTGTCGAAGTTTATTTAAGTAAGATGGATACTAATTTAACTCTTTTTTTTTCTTTTTTTTTTTTTTCTGTTTTCTTATAAAAAAATATATAAAAGGAAACTAAAAGTAAACGATAAAGAAATTTTGTAAGCTCACCGGATATGCTTTTCAAGATAATTCAAGAAAATTGAACCTTTTATCCTTGTTCTATTGACCCGGAATTTTTAGTATATATCAATTATTGTTGAATTATGTTCACTTTGACCTGATTTTGGAATTTTTATTCACGTTCATTTTGCCTTATGGTTGGTAAAACTATATAAATGATGTATATTCGAAATATTTTAATTAAGGTTGATAATCTTGTCATTAGATAAATTAATTTTGTAGAATAGACTAGATGACCCTCCCCCAATATACTTTTCTCATATTTTCTATCAGCCATTTGTATTCTTTTATTCATCCAAATGAAATATGGATTTCATAAAAAGAAAAAGAAAGTCAAAGGCAGATTATTAAAAAAAAAAAAAAAACCAATTCAAAAAGTATATTACAAAAAAAGGTTTCAAATTAGAAAATGAGAACAAAATCATTGTCAATCTTTAAAAGAAAAAAGAGTAGATAAGATTTTAAGTATGAAATATTGTATTTAAAAAAGTCAGTAACCAAACAAAAACAAAATGGTGAATATAAGAATGGAATAAAAAAATGAAGTGCAATTTATTGTTGGGGGTCGCGGCGGAGGGAGCGGCGGCGGCGCGCCGAGTTGAGGCGGTGGGGGCGGCCCCCATGACTCTGGAAGGTTCACAAGCTGTGTCAATCCGTACAACTTGTGCCTTCATTGTCAACCTCGAATATTTCAAAACTCCTTGTGGTTTACAACTTTTTATTTATTTATTTATTTTTAATTTTTTTTGGAATTTGGATCTTTTCTATGCTTTTACCATTTTTTTTGGCATTAAAAATCCCAAATTGCTATGGTCCCCATTTTAGTTCAAATACTCTCTCTAATTTTGCAATCCTCTTGAAATATTATATTCGTTTTTTTTTTTGAGTACATCAATATTTGGGGGTGGGGGGATTTGAACCTCTGACTTCATGGTCGAGGGTACATACCAATTATCGCTGATCTAAGCTCGCTTTGGCGAAATATTATATTCGTTGGGTTTTAATTTTTCGATAAAAATCATTTTTGATTCGTGAACTTTCATGGAAGTAACAATTTAGTCATTGAACTTTGATTTGTAACGATTTAGTCCTTGTACTTTCAATTTTGGTTCAATTTAGTTCCTGAACTTTAATAAGTAACAATTTAGTCCATGTACTTTCAAATTTATAACGATTTAATCCATATCGTGAAAATTAATGTTAAGATTTAATGAAATTTCTTACCTAATAAACTAATTTGGGATCCAATATGTTTATAAGCTACAAAGTCAGATCATTAAACAATAAAAATCGATATTTAATTTTGATAAAAAAATTTGCGACAAGAATTAAATTGTTACAAATTTGAAAGTACAGAAACTAAATTGTCACTTATTAAAGTTTGGGGACTAAATTGTTACAAAATTGAAAGTACGAGGACTAAATTGTTACAAATCAAAGTTTAGGGGACTAAATTGTTATTTTCATGAAAATTTAGGGACCAAAAGTGATTTTTAACCTTAATTTTTTTTTTTTTTTTTTAGCATTTTCGTTTTGTTTCTTATTCCTTTGGAGTTGAGATGCTCAATTTTGAATTTTGATGACGTTAATTGCAATTATTTGACGTAAAAAGGAGAATATTTGGAGTGTGTGACTCGCTTCCAAGGGCAAAACGAAGAAGCAAGGATGAAAGTACGTTATATATACCTTTTGAATTATGAAAAATTAAAAAGCGGATGATTCTCCTCCTTACATTTTTAAGAATGAATATATTTTATAGGTTAAATTACAAGTTCAGTTCTTGAATTTTCAGAGTTTGTATCAATTTAGTCCATAAACTTTAAAAGGTGTCAATCAAATATGTCCTTGAACTTTCAATTTTCTGTCCAAAAGGTCATTGAACTTTAAAACGTATCCAGTAGGTCCTTAAATTTTCACTTTTGTGTCTAATAGGTCGTTCGACTTTCAATTTTGGGTCTCGACTTATTAGACATTTTAAAAAATTCATGAGCCCACTAGATACAAAATTGGAAGTTTAGGATTCCAATAGGCATAAAATTCAATTTTATATCTAATAGATTGGTTGATTTTTAAAAATCTTGAACGTGCTAGGGACCTATTATACACAAAAGTGAAAGTTAAGGGATTTATTAGACATTTTTAAAGCTCGGAGACCTATTAGACACAAAATTGAAAGTTCAAGGACCTATTAGATGTTTTTTAAAGTTCAGAGACCTAATTGATACAATCTTGAAAGTTCAGGGACTAGACTTGTAATAAAACCTATTTTATATATAAAAAGTTATTAACAAAATTGAAAGTTCAAGGACTTAACCTAATTGATAAAGTCCTGGAAGTTGATAAACTAAACTAGTAATAAAACCTAATAATAATAATAATTTTCCGTTAAAACAAACATGGTTTGATTGGAAATCTATATTCTAAACCACAATTTTCTTAATTTGCCGACCATAGATTTCCTTTTTTTTTATTTTGTGATGGTTATAATTATGATTTTTTAAAATCTGTATTTTGAAATGGTCAATTAATTCACTAATTAATGTTGTATTTATCTCCAACACTTGAACCCACCTCATCGGAATGCTGGTTCCTAACACATGGAAAACGATGTTAGGTTGACAAAATTATGTGAACTATTTTTTTTAAACCATTAAATATTAATTATATAATACAAAACTAATTGATAAGTTGATAATTTATTAATATATTATGCCCTTTCCATCAAAATTTTATTTTTTTAAATATACATTTGGCAATGTTTGACTAATTGATTGATTAATAATTTGAAGTTGGAATTCAAAATAATAATAAATAAATAAATAAATTGAAGTTGTGAGATAGTAAAATGGATATATATTGTTTTCTTGGTTTCCATGGGGAATGGAATGGTAGTTCCTCAATGTTTGACTTATTTATATATATGTCAACTATATAACTTTGCAAAATTTTCCAAATTTGATTATTTAATATGATTATTAGAAATTGAATAATAAGTAATTTTTGTAATTAGTAAGGGGATTGTGTTTTTAAATTATTAAATTGGGGTCTTTCAGGTTTTAAATAAACTTGTACGTCTTAAATTGTTTTGTTTGAATTGATGATTCTTTCAATTAATTGATCATGCTTTCATTAAAATTGTTTGACTTTTTTTTTTCTCTTTGAATTCAGTACATGGGTGTGGAAAATTCAAATATCTAACTTTTTGATTAGATGTATGTACTTTAACCTGTTGAACTATGTTGAAGTTAATGTTTAAAGATGTTGTTTTGAATCTAAAGAGATTAAATCAAGACAATATGAAAAATGGAAGATAAATGTATGTAGTTACCTAAAAATATTAAAATTTGTTTACTTATTTTCTTTAGGGAAAAAAACATTTTTAACCCTAAACTTTGGGGGTTGTATCAATTTTAACCCTAAACTTTCAATTTCATCAAATTAAACCTTAAAACTTAACAAGTTGTATTAATTTTAACCCTGAACTTTCAATTTCATCAAATTGAACCTCATACTTATCAGATTGTATCGATTTTAACCTCAAACTTGCATAAGTGTTACAATGTATACCTTTGGTTAACTTTCTGTTTGAATCACTGTACGTAATTGATTATTTCTTCATTTTTTTTTTCTTAATTTACACTACACCTGAATTGGTTTCTTATAAATAAAATATTGGAGAATCTTTATTTTAAATGATTTTTTCTCGTTGTTGAGAACTTCAATTGTGAGAATTTTTTCGCTACTATTTAAGATTATGAAAGCAAAAAAACTTTGGAGGTTTTTTATCTTCAAATATTTGCTGGTTTTTTTTTATTGTTGTTAAGAATTTTGTGGGATTTTTTTTCTTCTTTTACGGTTTTTTTTTATTGCTGATTAGAAGAATGTACAAATGAAGGAAACGAAAATAAAGAAATTTCGAGTTTTTTATTTCACATATTTGTTGGATTTTTCTTGTTGCCAATAAATTTGTGATTCTTTTTTGGATAACAATGAGAAGAATAGTTTGGGATATTTGATTTCTTTTGGTTTTTCCAAAAAAATTCTTACAAAACATTAACTCAGGTGCAATATGAATTAAAAAAAGGAAAAGAAAATTGTCAATTACATGTTTTAATAGCAATTCAAATGAAAATTTGACCAAAGGTCTACATTGCAACATTTATGCAAGTTTGAGGTTCAAATTGATACAATTTGTTAAGTTTAGGGTTCAATTTGATGAAATTGAAAATTTAGGGTTAAAATTGATACAACATGCTAAGTTCAGGGGTCAAAATTGATTTTTTCCCTTTTCTTTAAAATGTTGTTTTGAACTCTATCTATCCTTCCATTTTAGTTATTGTACTTTCAAATGTTCACTTTTAGTCCATATACTTTCAATAAATCTTAAAACTAATCACCATCGTTGGTTTAATTTTTATTTTCGAGTTCCATCGTTGATTTAAAGTTGATTTTTATATAACATTATTGCAAATTAATAATAATTGTTTCCATTAAAAAAATGTACAATTTAAATATGTTTCCAAAATTTATAAAGAGAATCTTGAAAGAGATTAATTATTATTGGGAAAATTAGTCGGACACCATGGGCGGATCCTGAAAATATAGTTCGGGGGGCAAAATTTTGATTATGTTTTGGAAGCCAATAAGATCATTCCATTATATCAACTAATGATCAACTTTACTTGGGGACCTTTCTAGAAATTATTTTCAAACTTTAGGGACCAATTAAAAACCAAATTCAAACTTTGGGGAACAAACATGTCACTTTTGGAACCTCACAAACAAAATATAAACTAGGTTTTTAAATATTGTTTTGGTCCCTTGTACTTTTAGCTTCTGTTCATTTTTTGTCACAGTACTTTCAAAATGACATTTTGGTCATCCTACTTTTGACTTTGGTTCATTTTAGTCCTCATACTTTAAAATATCATTTTTATCCCCGTAAAAGTGACCAATTTGGTCCCTTCTATTTTTATTTTTCTCAATAATACATTTAGCAAGACACTTCACTTACTAAATTTCTTGAAATGTAGTTATAAATTTTGATTAAAAGGTTTCATTGTGCATAAAATTTATGCTTAAAATTTGCAAATAGGGACTAAATTAGTCACTTTTTAAAAGTATCAAAGACTAAAATATTAGTTTATAAAATCTAGGAATCAAATAGAAACTAGTTTAAATTTTATGGATGAAATTTAGCTTGAACACATTGATATTAGTTTGGTTGAAATATCATTTTGATCCCATTACTTTCAATAAATCTTAAAATTAATCCTTATTGTTAGTTTGAAGTTATTTATTTTTACTTGAAATAATACGAGTTTTAATTTTTTTTTTATATATATATGTAATAATTTTAATTTCTTGTTATGTCATTAGTTTTTTTTTTTAAATCATTTCTAAAAATTCAAAAATATTTATATATTTTTTTTTAATTTATATTTGATATCACGAAGAAATAAATAAATTTAAGAATATTATAAGATTTTATTTCAAAAAAAAAAATAATATTATAAGATTTAAATTATTTACCACAAACATGATTTATAAGATTTTTTAAAAATATCATTTTAATTATTTACGCAAAAAATTGAGTTCTTATGTTGAAATATGTATAAAAAATAAAGTCAAAACTAATATGTAGTTCTTTATTAAAAAAAAAAAAAAAAAACTAATATGTAGTTCTAAAAAAATGTTTCTTTTTAGATTTAGCTAAGCATTAAAAAAATTGCTATTATTAAAGTAAATTATTATTATTAATATATATATATATATGAAAAATTTAATATATTCACATAGAGATAGAATTGGTTGTCCAAATGAGTATAAGATTCTATGCCATAATATTAGAATATTCCTTGTTGTTACATGGCTAGAATCTTTTTTCCATAAATATTGGATTCCTTTTTTGTGGGGAGAAAAAGTCATAACCTTTAAGCCATGTCTAATCACACACACCAAAATATTTGCTTAGGTTTAAGACTTTTTTTTTTTGCTGCAAATTATTCCTTTGGAAAATTTCCCATCCTTCAAATCAAATTCTTCTCCCAATCATTTGATATATAATATATAATTCAGGGAGAATATAAGGATTTCACATCTCTAATCTTCTATAAAATATTATTATTACATTTATATCATAGCAATTTATATATTTTTTTTTCTTTTCAATAATCTTGATATTCAACTTTTTATTAACATTTTATTGTTGATTTGGTTTCTGTTTGATAAAGAAATAAAATTATTGTTATACTCCAAATCTTGAAAATGAATTATTTTATTAGAGCAAAATAAGTTAATTTATAATTTTTAATAGTCAAAGTGAGCATAGTTCAGCGATAATTTTTTTTTTTTTTTACTTTTTATTTTATATAAAAAAAATTCCTAAATAATTTCCATTAGAAGACGTAATCTTGTCGGATCTTTATTTTTTACAAGTGTTTTTAAAAAATATCCAAAGAATAAATTACTCAATATCATATAATTATTTTTGTTTAATCTAATGAACAAACATTTTCTAGAACTCATCCAAAGAAGACAATGGTTTTCATTGAGGATATGGATGAACCCTAAAACCATTGACAGCCACACCTCCGTGGAGGTTTCCCACAGCATAGGAAATATTAAAAAAAAAAAAAAAAGGAAAAAAACCAGAGTCAAAAGGAAAATTATATACAAAATTAAAAATGATGGCAACCATGAAAAGTACCATTCAAGTTGAAGAGACAAGTGGGCTATAGCCTTTTAGAGAAGAATCTCTTTTTCTCTCTTTCTTAAATGAGACAAAATATAACAATTAAGAAAACAAATATCTTTGAAAAGCTTGAGCAACATACCAAGCAAACTCTTTTATGTATGGTTTTTTTCTTCAATCAAAAAAAAAAAAAACTTGTTGATAGCAATTTTAGCCTCGTTTGATAACCATTTCGTTTTTTGTTCTTGAAAATTAAGCCTATCAACTTTACTTTTACCCACAAGTTTCTTTGTTTTGTTATCTACATTTTTTCCTTGTTTTCAAAAACCAAGTCAAATTTTAAAAACTAAAAAAGATATAGTTTCTAAAAACTTGTTTTTGTTTTAAGAATTCGGCTAGGAATTCAAATGTATCCTTAACAAAGATGAAAATCATTGTAAGAAATTTGAGATGAAACAAGCATAATTTTCAAAAAACAAAAAACAAAAAACCAAATGGTTATCAAACAGAACCTTTATTTTTAATTTTTGGTTTATGTTTAATAAAAATATTTCATCAAAAGTTATGTTGAGGATCCCACATTGATAGTTGAGTTACTCCACTTTTTGCCAAATGTTATCTAACATGGTATCCATAAAACCTAAACGGGTATTCGATCCAAGAAAAAAAATTGGATCCCATTTAAGAATGGTGAACCCAAAGAAACACCATCTTGAGAAGACAAGCTGAGGATCTCACATTGAAAAGATAAGTAGAGATGAAAACCCATATTATTTAATAAATTCTTTTAATATCTTATTCGTGTTTTAAAATCTAAAAACAAGGTAGGACTTAAAATTTTACTACTTTTAAAACTCAAATTTTTTGTCATTCAAATTTTCATAAAATTTTATGTTTAATGTTATCATCATAAAATATAATAATCTAATATGGCCATATATGTATAGACAGACAATATATAGCATCATATCACCCTATTTTTTTTAATTGATTTAAAATTTATATTTTGCTCATAAAAGATATCTTTTTTTAATAGATTTTTAATTTAAAAAACTATAGGAAAAAGTTTTAAAACGTTAGCCTACAATTTTTTAAAATAGTTTTTATGAATCCCCTAATCTTTTTAAAATATTCTTTTAAACATGAAAATTTATATCTAATTTTTCCAATAAAAGGAAAAAAAAAAAAAAACATCACTAAAGTATATTAAATCAGTCACTATCTCATCAGCATAAAAATCTTGGAGAGATCAAAGTCTTCACATCCTTGGGAGATTTCTTAAAACTTTATGCTCTCATTATATTAATTAATTAATTAATATGCCAATGTCACTAATTAATAAATTAAACATCTTCCTTTATTCCAATGGTAAAGTAAGTTTATTTAATCATTTTTTAAAAACATAAGAGAAAAATATAATGGGGTAGGCAGCTTTGTTAATTATTTGATAATTAATTAATTAAACACCTTTGTCTTCATTAAGAGAAAAAGGAAAAATATTATTCAAAACAAAGCACCATCATTATTGCCAATATACAATGGGGAGTGCCCCAATCAAAATTGGTTTAATTAGACTTCGCATTAAAAGTCAATTAAGAAATAATTTTAATCAATAATCTCAAGCTTATCTTTATTGCTAATGCTAACAACTTTTCCAAAAACTATAGTTTTTCATTAGAAAAAATTAATATAAATCAACTAATTATTGTTGTATTAGCCTTGTCTTTTTCTTGCATATATAATAATGACCAAAAAGGAAAAAAAAAATGATGATGCAAGACATAAGTCCAATTAGCTAAAAAAGAAAAAAAAAATTGTAAAGTTTAAATAACTTTAAGTTAATGCTCTATGACATTGGATATGCACGTTCTACCATTGTATTTTGTTTAAAGTAGACCACTTCACTAACCCACATGCTTAATTATTGCAATTATCCATAATTATTTTTGAGAAAATGGAAGTACATAAGTTATTTCTAATAATCATAATCTATTGAATTTTTGTTGACTTTGCATTATAATAGTTAAGGAAAAAACCATTTAATTTTTAGAGTTACGAGTGTCTTAGATTTGTTCATGAGTGAATGTCGTAAGTGTTAGCTGATTTGTTCGACATATTCATTAACAATAAGAAGAAAAAACAATACATGAATAATATTACACTAATCATCATGTGATATAATGAAGTTCAGATGTAACTGTGCATATCCTTAGTGCTAATTACACAGCATGATTGTCGTTCTATTTAATTTGAGCAATCTTATCAAATTGGACGACTATGGAGATTTAGTAAGCTATACATGGTATTTTGACTCTATTTCAACAAGCTTTTCATTATTTATTATTCAATCAAAGAACAATTTTGTAGATGACTTGAGTATTATGAAATGACCACAAGCTTTTCTTCATTTATTTTGGTGTTATTTCTTAATATTGTGGAAAGAATTCTAACTTTCTCAATATTTACAACCATGTCATCGATCTATGTAAGAGGCTATGTATGTAATTCACCCCATAAACCATACTTCAAATTAAAGGCGTCCAACAACCTTTATAGTTTAGTCAATGATTCTATATATTAATTAAAGTTATTCCATACGTCGTTGAACTAAAAAAAAAGTTTGATGCTCATTTAATAAGAGGTCGTTTGATAACCATTTCGTTTTTGGTTTTTGGTTTTTGAAAATTAAGCTTATAAACACTACTTCCATCCACAACTTTCTTTGTTTTGTTATCTACAACCCTCCCATGTTTTCAAAAATCAAGTCAAAATTTGAAAAAAAAAAAAGTAGTTTTCAAAAACTTGTTTTTGTTTTTGGAATTTGGCTAAGATCTCAAATGTCTACTTAACAAAAATGAAAATCATGACAAGGAAATTGAGAGAAATTAACAAGCATTTCAAAAACCAAAAACCAAAAACCAAATGGTTATCAAATAGGGTCTTCGTTTTCTGTTTTCTGTTTTCGTTTTTCATTTTTAAAAAACAAGATTGTTTGAAATTATAAGCAAATTTAAACAAACAAAAAAGGTAGTATTTTAAAATATATTTATGTTTTTCAAGAACTCATTTTTTCTTCTAACACTCATTTTCCCCCTCTTCTACATATCTTTTGCGAACAAATTCCTTTTTCTATTTTTCTCTCTCTAAAAAAAATTTCTCTCTATATAAAATTTTATCTCAAAATATTTTTTATGTCCCTTTTTTTAAAAAATTCATCTTTTTACCTAGTTATTTTCCCTATAAAATATTTATCTTTATTTAACTTTCGTTTCTATTTCTCTTCTAATATATCTCTCTAATTTCTCTCTCTAAAAATCAAATATTTTTCTTTTCCTTAAATATTTCTCTCTCAAAACTTTTTTTCTCTACAACTTATCTGTTTCTAAAACTTTCTCCGTAACTTTTCTCTCCCTAATAAACATATTTCTAACTTTTCTTTTGAAAAAAAAATCCCTAAATTTTATCTCGCTACAACTTTTCTTTATTTTTCTAATTTATCGTTATTTTTTTAATATATCTTTTACTCTTAACCTTACTACCTCTCTACAAGTTTTCTTTTTATATAATTTTTCTCTCTAAAATTTATCTCTTCGACTCTAACTTTTCTCTTTTTTCTCGAACTAACATTTTTTATGAAGTCTAACTAATATTCTCCGTCTAAATATTTTCTTCCATATCCCTAAATTTACTATGTTTAACTTGTCTTTTGAAAACATTCATATTCATGTCTCTAATTTTTTGTTTCAATGTCTCCACACATTTTTCTATCTCTAAAACATCTTTTCATCCCTCTAATTTTTTAAAAACTGAAAATAAAAAAAAATTATCAAACATATATGACTTTTGTTTTTAAAAAATAGAAAACCAAAAACAGAAAACATAAAACAGAAAAATAAGGCCCCGTTTGATAACCATTTGGTTTTTTGTTTTTGGTTTTTGAAAATTAGGCTTGTTTTCTTTAAATTTCCTCACCATGGTTTTCATTTTTGTTAAAGACACACTTGAATTCCTAACCAAATTCTAAAAACAAAAACAAGTTTTTGAAAACTATTTTTTTTAGTTTTCAAAAATTGACTTGGTTTTTGAAAACATGGGAAGAAGGTAGGTGAAAAGCCAAAGAAACCTAGAGTTGAAAGTGGTGTTTATAAGCTTAAAAACCAAAAATCAAAAACAAAAAACCAAATGGTTATCAAACGGGGCCTTAAAACCAAACACTTAACATCCACCAACATATTAACACATCTCAATCAACATGCTTATTGTCAAATGTGTAAGAATAGATAATAAAATGCGGGGAGGGATCGAAAAGGATGTTAATTTTATTGTTCTAAACTTCATCGGAAGAATGATATTAATTAATGCCATTTTGAAGTTTAAATTGATAAGATGAAATATTCACTTATATTTAAGGAACAATGAGGGTTTTTTTTTTTTTTTAAATTATTTCTTCTTTTTTGTGTGTATATGTGATAACGATGAAGTTTTAGTAATTGCACGTATAACTATGTTAGGGATATTACCGCAAAAAATTAACATGGTTGGCAAAAGAATAAAAAAAATAATCTCATGGATCTTACAAGCATAATTCAAATAAGTAAGGTATGTTAATGCTTTGGTACTTGGTAGCTAAACCATAGATGAGACTGAAAAGCCTGCAATTGGATTAGTTGTACTATAAATTTTCTTGTATTAGAAGCCACTTAACTTAAGTGACTTTTATTTTGAGTTCTACAACATGTGGGATGAGAGAATTTGAACTTTTGACTTCTTCGTCTAGAATACGTGTCTTAACCAATTGAACTATGTTCAAGTTGACAAATGATTCTTAGTTTAATTACCAAGAGTATAAATAAGACTCAATAAGGTCACATTTTGCTAGAGCTTGCTAACATGTGAGACAATATAGTTAGTAACTTATCATACTTCTCTGATCCTACATATCAAGTATCACAACTACTTGAACTGTCAAATTATCTTACACAATACTAGTGTTACCATAACCATTCACAATATGCACACAACTTGTTTGAGACATTCTTGCAAGTGACAAGTAACTGTTGGGAGTGCGACCAAAGTCCCATATTGATATTGGCTAGATAAGGGGATGATCATGGGTTAATAAGGGAGGACAACTATCTCCATTGGTATGAGGCCTTTTGGAGTGAACCACATGAGGGCATATCATACCATTATGGAGATATGTGTAATGTCTTATAATCCCTTACAGTAACACCATGACCAATAATAATAATTGTCTCGAGGCGAGTTGTCACTGGTACAAATGCATGATGTGACCTAACATATTTCATCCATCTTTCATAGGATGAAGAAGTATTGATACATGATCAATTCTCAACACCTCTTTCTTTTGCCAATTGTACTATATATTTATATTCTTGTGATGATTTAACTATCTGGATATCTACGCGATCTGTCCCTAATTAGTAGTTGAACTAAAATCATATCCGAATATATGATTTGAGATCTAAAGAGGTATTTAGGGATAGATGGTTTAAGATATATATAAATAAAGTGGAGGGCATTTTGTTTCCTTTTTTTTCCCCTTTTCACTCACTATTATATTCTCCATTTTCACTTAACACATAGAGCATTTGTTATTTGCAATGGTAGAGAGGAGACAAAAAGTCTGCGGAGTATCGATTGTGGTAGTGGGTTGCAACACGGAATCAAATCTGTTTATTTTATCCAAAAAACTCTCACAAAAACCAACTTGTACAACTCGTTGTTGGATTCGATGGAATCACACTCCCCAATCAACCACCACCTCTCCCTCTCTTCCCTTCTCCTTCACCATCATTTCTTACAACACACACAAATTTTCAGACTCTGAGCCCTCAGCTGTGCCGAGGCGACTGCAAAACTGTAAATCCATTATCTCCTCGCCATGAACGAGCCAGATTCCGACCACCCATCTCCCTTTTTCCCCAAATCCACCCATCGTTCCAGCGCCGACGACCGAACCCCACTCATGGATTTCGATCTCGACTTGGACATTCCTTGGCCTTTGGATCAAATCCCTTCGTTTGCTTCCAACCCCATGTCCCCTTTTCTGGTTTCCACCTCCGATCATCTTGGTTCCCCTCTTTGGGCCTTCTCTGAGGCCGATGATGACGACGATTCCAAGTTTGCTGCCTATGCTTGCTCTGTTCTTGGTGAGTTTCGATTCGATTTTGGGTTTGTTTTGACCCCTTTTGGTTTGATTTCTTGTTTGGTGGGTTTTGATTTGGTTGGAGTTTAATGGGGTTGATTTAATTGAATGGTTCTTGGGAGACAATGTTTTTGAAATTGAATATTGGTGTGATTTGAGAACATGAACAGATGTTTGGATGGGTTGAAATTGAAACCCAATTTTGGTTTTGCTTCTTTGACTATTTGAGTGGCTTTGGACTTTTCATCTTCAACTTTCTTTAATGAATCAATGGAGTTTTGAATGGCTTGGTGTTTTGCAGTTTTGATGTCTGCTAATGCCATTGGTACTTCAAAGATTGGATATAAAAACAATTGAAGAATAGGAACAAAGACTACTATTGAGATTGAAGGCCTAAAGCAATGCTTTAGCGTTTACTTTTTTCTTCCTGTTTGCATTGAAATATGTTTGTTTATGTGAATTTTTTATTCTCATGTGGTTTCTGGATGCTGGTTTCTGTGAGTTTTTATCTTGTCATTGTGAGCTGTAGTTGATATTATCTTCTTGGATTTAGTTAGGAGGATTCTTTTCCATTTAAAATGGCTTAACTTTACAGCTGAGAGCAGGTACTTCCAATTCGAATTCTGCACCGCAAAAGCCGACCGAGAACCACAAGTTTAAGATTCTTCCAGTTCCATCTTCAACATGGGGACTAATGCCATCGGAGAATCCAGATGGGTATTGCTTAATCAAAGAAAAAATGGCACAAGCTCTTCGGTACATAAAAGAATCGTCTGACCAGCATGTACTAGCTCAGGTTTGGGCGCCTGTAAAAAGTGGTGGCAAGTTTGTACTTTCAACTTCCGGGCAACCGTTTGTCCTTGATACACAGAGCAACGGACTTCATCAGTATAGGATGGTCTCTTTGACGTATATGTTCTCTTTGGACCCCGATCCGAATGAAAATCTCGGGCTCCCCGGTCGTGTTTTCCAACAAAAATTGCCTGAATGGACTCCAAATGTGCAGTATTACTCAAGCAAGGAGTATCCACGACTTAGTCACGCTCTTCACTACAATGTTCAGGGAACTTTGGCTTTGCCTGTTTTCGACCCTTCAGGGCAGTCTTGTCTTGGTGTTCTCGAGCTAATCATGACTGCACCAAAGATCAATTATGCACCCGAGGTCGACAAAATCTGCAAAGCTCTTCAGGTTTGAGTTCTCTTCCCTTTGTTGAATTACTTAAGTTTCATCTTCTGTTATGTCTTAACAAGTGTTGTGCGGATCTTGATTGTATTGGACAAAGTAACATGTTTAGCCATCGTAAAAGTTTTGCTAATTTTGTAAATCTCCTCTCCTGCAGGCTGTCAATCTAAAAAGTTCAGAGATTTTGGATCATCCGATTACCCAGGTCAGTGGCGAAAAGTCATATATGTATGAAACTGGTACTTTTTGCAATCCGAAGATGAATATTGTCTAGTTTGTTTTATCTCGCTCGTTCTCACAGATACGTACTTGGCAATGCTTTTGAAACCAGATTTGCAATGAAGGTCGACAGCATGCACTGGCTGAAATTTTGGAGGTACTCACAGTTGTATGCGAAACTCATAACTTACCATTGGCTCAAACCTGGGTTCCGTGCAGGCACCGAAACGTGCTCGCCTATGGTGGAGGTTTGAAGAAAAGCTGTACTAGCTTTGATGGTAGTTGCATGGGACGGATCTGTATGTCCGCAACTGAAGTAGCATCCTATGTTGTCGATGCTCACATGTGGGGTTTTCGTGAGGCATGTTTAGAACACCATTTACAAAAGGGTCAAGGGGTTTCTGGGAGAGCGTTTTCATCCCACAGCTCATGTTTTTGTGGAGATATCACCCAATTTTGCAAGACCGAGTACCCTTTGGTACACTATGCACTCATGTTCGGATTAAAGAGCTGTTTTTCAATCTGCTTACGGAGCACGTTTACTGGAGATGATGAGTACATTCTGGAATTTTTTCTGCCACCGAGCATTGTTGATTATCAGGAACAAAAGTCTTTGTTGGGTATGTTAATGGCAACAATGAAGCAACATTTCTACACTCTCAAAGTTGCTTCTGGAATCAACCTCGAGGAGGAGGAAGGACTCGTCGAGATCGTTCAAGCATCAAGAAATGGGGGGTTTGAGTCTAGATTTGAATACATTCAAATTCCCCGACCCATGGAATTACCACCGAAGTCTGATGCCATGCCAAAAGCAAGAGAGGTAGTTGCATTAGAAACATTGCAACAGCAATCTTTAATGGTTCATGATGCCCCAAAGGACGAAACCAATACCACTCGGGATGGGGAAAGCCAGAACCCTGTTCCTTGTCCACAGAATAAGGAAGTAAAAAAGACGTCCGAAAGGAAGCGTGGAAAAGCCGAAAAATCAATTAGTCTGGAGGTTCTACAACAATACTTTGCTGGCAGTCTTAAGGATGCTGCTAAAAGCCTTGGCGGTATGTTGTTGATTCTGTAGTTTAAGATTATAAAAACTGTGCTTTCTTATCTATCTGAACAGGAATGAACTAATGTTTGAAATATCTTTTTTCCACTTTGACAGTTTGTCCCACAACAATGAAGCGTATCTGTAGGCAACATGGAATCTCACGTTGGCCATCTCGGAAGATCAACAAGGTGAATCGCTCTCTTTCAAAGCTAAAGCGCGTGATTGAATCTGTTCAAGGGGCCGAAGGAGCATTCGGAATATCTTCTCTGGCTACAAGTCCACTTCCTGTTGCTGTTAGTTCGAGTTCTCATCCTTTAACTCCGGATGGGTCTAATCAGCAAAACTTTGTTGCTTCTCAACCCTCTGATCCCCAACATAAAGAAACAAACACCTCAGAAGCGCAGACAAATGACACACGGTCTAGACAAGAAGATCAATTACATAGGGAAGTGTTGAGTCCAGAAGAACTGATTCACGAGCAGAACGGATTTCTGCCGAAGTTTGGGAATGGTTTGAACAATTTTAAAACAGGGAGTGGATCACGGGAAGAGAGCACTGGGACACCTACTTCTCATGGTTCGTGCCAAGGTAGTCCTGCAAACGACAGTGCGGCAGCAAATAATCCCAATTCTATTCCCCACCAAGAACAAATTGTCAGAAGAGAATCTCCCGAAGCAGCATTCCATCCAATGGATAAACTGAATATATCTGCACCTGCTTGTCCAATCCCGGATACGCTCGTGATGGTTGAGCCCGAGGAACCATTTGGAGGAATGCTGATTGAGGATGCAGGAAGTTCTAAGGACTTAAAAAATCTTTGCGCTTCTGTCGCTGATGCTGTTCTCGACGAGCAAGTACCCGAATTTTGTTGGACCAACCCTCCTGATATAGCTCGGAGACAACCTATGGACTCTATTTGTCACACAGTCCCTCATATATCAGTAAGGCAAGAACCAAGGAGAATGACTATCAAGGCCACTTATAAGGAAGATATCATTCGGTTTCGAATTTCCTCGAGTTCCGGTATTGTGGAGTTAAGAGAAGAAGTGGCAAAGAGATTGAAATTGGAGGTTGGTACGTTCGATATCAAATACATGGACGACGATCGTGAATGGGTTCTTATTGCCTGCGATGCAGACCTACAAGAGTGTGTAGATATCTCAAAAGCATCAGGTAGCAACATAATAAGATTGTTGGTTCATGATTTATCTGTCATTCTTGGGAGTTCTTGTGAGAGTACCGGGGAGTGACGATCGGGTTGTAGATATCGAAAATCCGTCGACATCTCCTCTCTATAAATTGTATTAGCAGTACTAGGAAGTGAAGATTTAGATCTAGGTATTGATATTATTTTGCTCAAACTGTATAAAATTTTTCCTGTGAATTGTAGTGATTCTCTCCTCATTTGCAATCACCTTCCGTTTCTTGTCTGTCAAACATGATCGGTAGAGTTGGTGGGTTGAGTTTAAAGGTTGAAACTCTGGAGAGTTTCAAGTTTACAAGAAATGGTAGGTACCAAGAAGGCAACTGAAAATTCTGCCTCGATGCACTCGAATGTAGACGTGTAGACTCGATGGTCTTGATTTCAAATTTATGAGAAAGTATTGGGTGCCAAGAAGGCGATATAATACTTCTTCTAAGGGTCGATACACCTGAATATAGACATCTAGACTTGATGATCTTGACTGAAACTTTTGAAAGGATTGTCGATTAGAAGCGATCTTCGGCCTGAACTCAAACTTCTCGATGCAAATGTTCTTTCTGTGGCCATTTATTCGATATTATATCGACATTGTTGAAGATAATCTCATGCTGAGTTTTGAATGAGTTTCACCATTGGAAGACCAACCAGTCATCTATATCTTATTTTCAGAGAAGACTCTTGGAAGATTACCAATTTCAGACTGATAACAAGCCTTGTCTCACAGGTCTAGATAAATCATGCCTTCCGAACTTGATTAAATTCAAAGAACTTTTCTTGAAGGGCCTTTCTTTTGGGGAATATTTTACCATTTGTTCTTTTAGTAATATAAATTGGCAGTATACATTCACTTTTGTGGTATTGTTTTTTCTATTAGTTTTTTCTTCTCATTATCATATCATTCTCATATTGTTACAACATAATCGCTATTTAAAACTTCTCTTTTTATTCAATTCTTTCAACCCACTTCAAAGTGATAAGATCCCCTAAAATCACTCGACAAAATAAATTCTTTCTCTACTTCTACGGTTGTGCCTTGTGGCATGATAGAACCCATACTATTCAACTCCACCAACCAATTAATGGCATCCCGACCACCGAACAAACCAAAGAATCGGAAAAAAGCCATTGATTCAAACATCGGCATATATCGAACACAACACAAAGCTAAGACCAAAAAAGGAAAGGAAAAAGAAAAACCAAACACTCAAAATGGCATTACAAAGTTACCAATTGTCTGCCACTGATCTGTGCAGTGATCATCAGTTATTACCCTCCAAATTAAAACATGGGGGAATTTTTGTAAAACACATTAAAAAGACTATTTTATCTAAATATCATACAAAAGTGACAGATGGACGGTGGAGATGCTGCGAGTTCATCAGACTCCATGGAGCTCAGCTCCAATGGTGTCCTTCTTCCAAGACTCTTTTCCATTGGTGACCACCTCTGATAAAATCACCTGCCCTTTCCCTTGCCTTTCTGCTATTTGCAGCTTTGTTGATTTGTAAAAGCTGGCATACAGAATCAATTGGGCCAGCCCAAACAGTGTGCCCAGCCCATTTGGAATCTGAAAAGTTTCAATTATTGAAGCTTATTCAGTAATATATTAACTAATAATTAAAAAATTTAAAAAGAAAATATTATTTTCTTGTTTTCATATTGTGTATTTTGAAAAATATAATTCAAGTGGGCTATATTCCCTTCTATTTAAAATATCTTTTGGTTGAGTTACAAGTTTGGTCCCTTCACTTTTAAAATTGTGTCTGATAAATTCTTAGATTATTTAAAAAGTGTCCAATAAGTCCTTGACCTTTAAGATATTTTAAAATTAAACGTTGAGAGATTAATTAGACACAATCTAAACATGTAATTTAACATTTATTTATTTTTAGAGAGAATGGTTTTTTTAATAATTATTATTTTTCTTGGTAA
Source organism: Luffa aegyptiaca (assembly GCA_017139565.1). Lineage (NCBI taxonomy): Eukaryota > Viridiplantae > Streptophyta > Magnoliopsida > Cucurbitales > Cucurbitaceae > Luffa > Luffa aegyptiaca. The sequence goes on along the minus strand of CM029405.1, from coordinate 7,670,588 downwards.
GATGCCTGTCTAGCTATAACCTTGACCTTATACTCTTCTAGAAAAGTAACATTTTATGAAGCATCCATTTGCAATGGATATAATTCTAAGAACTAACATTACATGCATATAGAGCACTTCCATTGTTTTTTTTTTTTTTTTAATCAACTCAAAAGAAACATTAGGATAATGATTCCTTCCTTTTCCCCCAAAATTTCATATTTTAAGTTTAAAGAATTTCAAAACTTTTTCTTTTTTATGTTGCCTCTCTTTGTGTGTGTGAGAATAAGATGAAGAGAAACACCAAATAGATGTACAAAAATTTTCTTATAGATAATAATCTATATATGGATATTTTAAGTCAATTGAATTTTATCAGTTATGCTATCACTAATAAACATAGGGGTACGGTTTTGTTTTATTTTTTTGAAAAAAATACAAGTAGAAATGAAGGATTTGAACATAGAAACTTTAAAACTAACTAAATTTTACTACTACTTGATTTTATAAGTTGAACTATCACCTATAGAGTATAATCAATCTAGTTTTTTGAGTTGATTAAACTATCACCACTAATTTTTATATATTTATTTATTAATTAATAAAAAACTATCACCACTAAACAATATTAGGCTAGTATTTTTTTTTTTTTTTTGAAAAACATATATATAAGTGAAGGTGGGAGGACTTGAACCGACACGGCCTACTTTAAACCAACTAAATTTTGTAATTCGAGATTAGAGTTTAGAGATAAAGTTAGAAAATAAGAGAAGAGATATTACCAAAATATAAGGGTCAAAAGGGAGGCAAGCATAAATAGTCCAAGCCACACCGTTGGCAAAAGAAGCAACGGAGAGTGATAGAGGCATATACTCAACACTCTTCGTTGTAATCACTAATTTCTGCAAACACATTAAAAAAAAATCATAATTAATTCAAAATTGGTGATATCATAGTGTCTAATATATGCTCATTTTAACTTGTGTTGAAACATTATGTCATATACATAAGTCTTTTTTTTCAGTACAACAAATGTAAGATATGAAGATCTAAACTTCCAACCTTAAAGAAAGGAGTACATGTTAATTACTATTGAAATTATCTTCACTTTGGCATGTTGTATACATAAGTTGAAATATTGTTTTTAACCTTTTCACTAATTCTCTGATGTTTCTTTCTTTCTTTCTTTTTTTTGTTTTTTTTATGTGGTAGAGATAATTTTTGTATATGAGTTAAAAAATGTTGGGATATTTGTTATGACTAACATGGCACACATCCAGAGTCTTCTTAGAAAATGATTTTTTGTCAACTTGAGCATCGATCAACTAGTTATGACATTATAACATAGATCGAAAGGTTAGAGGTTGGAATCTTTATCCTTGTATATGGTTGAACTAATAAAAATTGGTTTTTTTTGGCTCTGTTTGATAACCATTTGGTTTTTGAAAATTAAGTTTATATAAACACTACTCCAAGTTTCTTTGTTTTTTCATCTACCCTCTTTCCATGTTTTCAAAAACCAAGCCAAATTTTGAAAACTAAAAAAAATAGTTTTCAAAATTTTGTTTTTGTTTTTAGAATTTGGTTAGGAATTCAAATGTGTATCCCTACCAAAGATGAAACCTATAGTAAGAAAATTGGGAGAAATCAAGCATAATTTTCAAAAACTAAAAACCAAAAATCAAGGCCCCGTTTGATAACCATTTGGTTTTTTGTTTTTGGTTTTTGAAAATTATGCTTGTTTCCTCCCACTTTTCTTGCAATAGTTTTCATCTTTGTTAATGACACATTTGAATTTCTAGCCAAATTCTAAAAACAAAAACAAGTTTTTGAAAACTACTTTTTTTAGTTTTCAAAATTTGACTTGGTTTTTGAAAACAAGGGAAAGATGTAGATAACAAAACAAATAAACTTGTGAGTAAAAGTAGTGTTTGTAGGCTTAATTTTCAAAAACCAAAAACCAAAAACGAAATGGTTATCAAACGGGGCCCAAATAATTATCAAACGGGTCTACCTTTCAAAACAAAAACTCTTTCTTTGTTTTTTTTTCCCTTTTTTTTCCCAAGAAAAGAGTTAATAATTCTTACAAAATCATATCTCGTGAATATAAGATTTTGTGTGTATAAGAAGTACGAACCAAATCTTTTCTAAGCATCCCACTGATGTTATAAAGACAACAAATTTGAAAACAAAAATAAAAAAGACAGTCAAAATAACAACAAAATAGCATCCTAACTATCAAATAGTCGATTTTAATCATTCAACTTTCAAATGTTGTATTTTAGCCTTTAAACTTAATATGAAAATCTATTTTATCTCAAACAAATATTTATTGATCAAGTAAATGAGTAAAGATCGATATATCTATATCAAATTTTGATTAAATATTTATTGAAAATTAATAGTAATAACTAAAATGGTATTTTATAGAAAAAAAAAACTAAAATTAATATGTCTAAACGTTTTGAGTATACCAAAATAAAATAAGCATTAAAGTTTGACCACTAAGATTTAAATTAACCAAAAGAACATTTTATAATTTTAAAATAATCCAGGAAATAATCGTGCTCGAGATTTATAAAATTAATTTATATGCGCCCATTTAAAATATTACATAATTAAACCCTAAAGTTCATTCCTTTTTAATTTATTGAGGTCACCTCATAGACACTAAAAACAGTAAGAAAACAGTAGAGATTCTGCAAAATAAAAAATAAAAAAGGAAAAAAAAAGCCATGATAAAATAACTTAGAGAAGTATTAAATATCTACAAAAGAAAGAGAAAGAAACTGACCATGACTGCCAATGGAGAAGCATACATGCCAATGTTGAAGAGAATACAGATGGTTCCAACCACCATGGATCGCTTGCTGTGAGTGTGGAAGATGAACAGAACCAGAAGGCTCAGAAGCGTGATGAAGACGAGCTCGGCGAGCAACACGAGCACGACTTTCACCCGCTTCTTCCGATCGGAGAACACGAAGAATAGGATTATGTAAACCAGCTCGATTAGGGTTCCAGCGCCGTTAATCGTGATCACTAGAATGCTTCCCGGATGCACCACCGGCAGCCCGTACAGCACCCAGACTAGGCAGTTCACGAGCGTCGCAAGGTACGGGATCGGCGAGAATTGCTCGACCGATCTCTTCTTCCATATCGTGACGAAGGTTGGCCTGAAAATGATTCAATGGTAAACAAAACGCTACTCCTATAAAAAAAAATTAGGGTTTTATGAGGTTACGATGTTTCTCTTGTAAATTTACAGTTTTACGGTAAACAAAACGGAAAAAATTTGGTTGCATACCGGTATGTAAGGATCTCCCTACATACCACCATTAAAATGTTGACAACTATGAGAGATAAAACTTTTTTCTCATTTTCTCATTTTCTATTTCTTAGTTGTCAAGATTTTAATGGAGTATGTGGGGAGATTCCTACATACCAGTATGCAGCCAAATATTGTTCAAACAAAACACTATCCCTATAAAAAAAATTAAAATTTTCCAAACCGTTGTTAGCCTTCTAAAACTATAATTGTTTTTTTTTTTAGAATAATTGAAGTCGTTCTTCCGTTCAAACATAGTAGAGCATTATGATTGAAAACTAACGCTAACCCGTTTTCTAATAACACTAAATAATCATTTAGAGAATGATAAATGAGATAGAAAAGAGAAGAATATGACTATTTTCAAAAAAAAAAAAAAAAAAGAGAAGAATATGACTAGAAAAACATGTTTTAGGGATATAATAAAGCTAGCTAGGTTAGAATGAAAAGGGCAATCTTACAATGGAGACAAGAACAAGAAAAGTGCGATAATGTTTCCTGCAAAAAACAAAACAAAACGAGGTGTAAAGATAGAAGTGCAAAGAAAGAAAAAGGAATTAAAAGCTTTTCTTTTTCTTTTTTCTTTTCTTTTTTTCTTCTTCTTAAGAGTTGATATTACAAATTAAAACATAATATTTTACTGACCTATGATACCAACAACTGTTCGAGCAAGCTCCAAAGAAACCATTTTGTAAAAGAAATAGAGAAAAAAGAAAAGATGTAAAAGAGAGAGGGATTGTTTGATTGAGGGGTTTGACTCCACATTGCTAGCTAGTACAAGCTTGCCTTTTTATAAACCCATATCCTTCATTGCATGGCCATTTGGATGGGCCCTATGATTGATAAAGAAATTTTTTCATTTTTATAATAGAATGGATATTGTTTAGTTAAATTGACGTTATTTAAAACTAAGGCTAAATTATAAAATTTAGTTCATGAACTTTTAGGTTTGTATTTATTTGGTCTCTTAAAAGACTTCCCGAACAATCAATTTTGTGTCCAGTGGGTCGTCTCTAAACTTTAAAAGATAATAAAATATATGTTGTTAAACTTTCAATTATATTTTATGTCCAATAGCTAGGTCCTTGAATTTTCAATTTTGTGTTTAATATGAATCCTTGATCTATTCAACATTTTTTTAAAAAAAAAAAAATTCACGAATCTACAAGATACAAAATTGAAAGTTTGAGTTTTCATTAGACATAAATTTCAATTTTATATCTAATATATCAATTTTTAAAAAAAGAAATTAAAATATGTTAGTGACCTACTAGACACAAAATTAAATGTTTGGGGGTGTGGAGATTCAAATTTCTGACCTCTTGGTAGAGAGTACATGCCAATTACCGCTGAGTTAAACTCACTTTGGCAGATGTTTAAGAATATTTTAGACACATTTTATTTTAAAGTTCAAAGGCTTATTAGATACAAATTAAAAATTTAATGATGATCTTTTAGATACTTTTTAATGTTCAGAAACTAAATAAAACACAAACTTGAAAATTTAGGATTAAATTATAATATGCAGTTGAATAACATTAAAAATTATTTACAAATAAAAATTCAAAATTCAAAAATAAAAAATTCCCAAATAGTTGAATGACAAGTAAATGTTAAATAGTAAGGTAGAGAGAGAGATTGATAATCTCATCAATTCTTGTCTTACCTAATTGGATGCCTATGGGGTAAGATAGAGAGATTGGGAGAGAGAATTTGATAATCCCATCAATCTTGTCTTTGCTTAGCTTATATGTCCATGTTAGATTGCCCCACTCAAAAAAATTCCCACCTATCCACATCCATTTTAATTTGGAATTTTCATGTTTCAAAGTAGAATTCAAAGAGAAGTTCAATCAAATAATCTAAGGTACCAATTCCTTAGCCTTTTCAAGAGCTCACTTAAAAATGTGGGTGGACACAAAAATAATACTTTTTTTTTTTTTATAAAGTAGTTGTTATATTAAAATATTAATTATTAAGTTAGTTAATTTGTTAACACTTTAAGAAGAAATCACTAGTTGAAATGTACACACATCAAAAGTACTCAACATGTTGTTCTAATTGTTTGGATTAAAAATTATCTACAACAGAGATTTTGAAATCTTTGATGAATTTTCTTACCTTAATTAATTGCATTTTACTAGTTAAACTATATATACCATCATTATAAAAAAGTTTCAATTTTTATTATTATCATAACTCTTTTGTGAGTCATGAAATTTATGTATATAATATATTAACCAGACGATTAAAACCACAAAAAAGTTTATCATTGTTTTTTTAAATATTTTTTTTTAACAATTTCTAAAAGGCATGTGATTTTAGGGGTCGTTATGTCAGTAATTTGTTTATTTATTTTTTATTTTACACAGATTAAGTAGTCTTTTAGAATTATCAAACAAGGATATATTTATTCTTGTATTTTCATTTATCTTTTCTATACACGACATCCTCCTTGAAATAATTAAGATTATGCATATGAAGTTGAAATGAAAAATGAGAATGGCAGGAGAGTTAATTACAACAATATCTGGAGGTGAGAGATTCGAACCTCTGACCTCTTGGTTGAGAGTACATGCCAACTACACTGAGCTATACTCGCTTTGGCAAGAAAAAAAAAACCTTTGTCAAAGTGAAATAAAGTTTAGATTAATTAATTGTTTGATGACCATTGGCTTGTTGATGATCTAAGATATTAAGATTTTATATCTTTGGACATGCCTTGATTTCTGTCCCTCAACTTTGTTAGTCAAATTTTTAATTATGTTTTCCATTTAATTTAATCGTTAATAACCCTTTCGTTTGAAGGATATATATACCTTTGGATAAAGATATATTCATTAAAAAAAAAAAAAAAAAAACTTTCTTTCATATCAAGTTAAATATCAAAATGCATGAGTTATTATTCACATAAATATTATGTTTTTTTTTTTAAATAATGTAAATTTAATTTTAACATAATTAACCATGTATTTCTTTAATTTTTTTTAAAATTATGGGTTAAATTCATTTTAATTTTTGGAAAAAATACACTTTTGGTCCCTGAGGTTTGGGTTAAGTTACACTTTGGTCCCTGAGTTTTCAAACTCAACAAAAATACCCTTGAGGTTTGAGATAAGGAGCACTTTGGTCCCTGTTGTCTATTTTTATGTTAAATCCTAACGACTGCTGACGTGGCATTATTATTTTAATTAAAAAATGAATTTTTAATTTTTTTAAAAATAAAAAATATAAAAATAATAAAAATATTATTATTTTATTAATTTTTTAAATTCTTTTTTCCCCTCCCTCTTCTCTTTCTTTCTCTTCCCCTTTCTTTTCCAACTTCTTCTTCTCCAACTCCGGTGGCCGGCCGGCAAGAATTTTTTTTCCCTTCTTTCTCTCTTTTCTTCTCTCTTCTCTATTTCTCTACTTTCTTTTTTTTTTTTTTTTAATAAAGAAGAGGGAAAGGGAGGGGGGCTCCTCCTCCTCCCTTTCCGGCGCCGGCGACGGGAGGAGGGAGGCCCTCCTCCCTTTCCCTCTTCCGCCGGCCACTGGAGTTGGAGAAGAAGAAGTTGAGAAGAAAGGGGGAATAGAAAGAAAGAGAAGAAAGAGGGGGAAAAAGAATTTAAAAAATTAATAAAATAATAATATTTTTATATTTTTATTTAAAAAAATTAAAAATTCATTTTTTTAATTAAAATAATAGTGCCACGTCAGCAGCCGTTAGGATTTAACAGAAAAATAGACGGCAGGGACCAAAATGCTCCTTATCTCAAACCTCAGGGGTATTTTTGTTGAGTTTGAAAACTCAGGGACCAAAAGTGTATTTTTCCCTTAATTTTTTTAAATATAAAAAAAATCTAATTACAAATATATTTTTTCAGAAAATAATAATTACTAATATAACATTTTTTTTTAAACAAAAACTTCATAAATAATTGATTGATTTAAAAAACGGTAATTGGTATCATTATTATATGTTATAGAATAGTTATTGAAAAACATGCTGATTAACTTAGATATTGATTAATGGCAATCTAACAACCACAAATTATATAAATCAGATTTTTTTTCCAATATTTTATCCTAACATAGACTGATTTGCTTGTATTTATAACTATTTTTTTAGCTATTCCATCCCAACTATATTATATCTTCACTAATCTTAATAATTTTTTAAAAAATGGTTTTCAAATTAAAATAAATATATAATTTGAACTTTAAAATCAATATTGTGATAACTGTACCATGTAAGCAATTCAAATTAATGTTAAATATTTTTTTTAGAAAGAAGGATACTTTATAAGAGGCGTATGTGAGAAACATACCATCTAGAGAAATGTCTTCCAGTTAAGAGCAATATCAGAAGCGTTATAATTTGAGAAAGCTTTAAATATTAAAATTCAAACCAAAGAATAAAGATTTAAACTTACATTTTATGCGCCAACATGAGCATAGTTCAACTGACATCAAGTGTGTACTAATGGCCAAAAGGTCTGTGGTTCGAATCCCCCACTCCCACATGTTGCAAAAAAAAAAAAAAAAGAACTTACATTTTACGGTGATTTTTTTTTCCTTCTTTTGAGACAGAAAACATGTTATAATTACTTGAATTGTTTACATGGTATGATTATTGCAATGTCTTTCAATAAAATTTCAATAATTTTATCATCTAAACGTAAAGGTGACACTTCTCAAAAAAAACAAAACAAAACGTAAAGGTGACATAATTTTACTTTTAGTGTTATATTTATCAATAAATTTAGCTTATTTAGTAATATTTTCTTTCTTTTATAACATAATAATAATAAAATTTAGGAAGATTATTTAAAGATATATAATTTAGAAATTAAAAAAAAAAAGACAAAAGAATATAGCTTGTAAAAAATTATGCTTTTTAATAAAAATAAAAAATTGAAAACAAAATTGTTATTCTTAAATTGGATTGAATCTTTTTAATTTTTTTTTTTTTTGGAAGAGAATATATTGAATCTTTTCTTTACTAGCACAACTTCAAATATTTTTGGGTAAAATACCTTTTTGGTCCCTCATGTTTTGAGACAGTTTCTAATAGGTCCCTACGTTTCAAAATCGGACAATCAAGTCCCTACTGTTCCGGAAATGTTTCTATTGAGTCCCTCTGGAGCTGATGTGGCAGTTTAAAATAATAAAATATTGGTTTTTAATTAAAATAATAATATAATAATAAAAATAATTATTAAAATATAATAATAATAAAAATAATAATTATTATTAAAAAAAACCTTCTCTCTCCTCTTTCCCACCTTCCCTCTCTTCTCCCCCCGCCGCCCCCACCTTCTCTTTCTTCTTCTCCCCGCCGCCGGATCTCCTCCCCGTCGCCGCCGGAATTTCAAACTCATCCGACCGTTGTGAGAGAAGCGTCAGGTCTGTAGCTTCAAAAGGGCCATTGCTTCTCTTAGCGTGAGAGAGAGACCTCAAGAAGACTTTCAGAAAGAAGAAGAAAAAGAACAAAAAAAAAAAAAAGGGTTTCGATTGTTGGTTTCTCTCTGTCTTTTTGAAGATTTCAACAATGGCTTCAAGACCAGTTGTTCCCCAACAAATCAGAGGTACAAGAAATTTCCCCTCTAAAATTTCCCTCTTCTTTTTTCTGGGTTTCTTCTGAAATTTTATATCTGACTGGTGTATCGTGTTGATTCGAACCCCAAATCGCTTCTAATACAAAGATTTATGCCTTGTTCTGTACTTCCCATTCTGTTATTTTGTGTGCATGTTTTGATTTGTTTGTGTGTTTTCATTTGGAAGATCTGTAATTTGTGTTGTTGGGTTGGATTCTCTGTTGCATTTTAGTTAAGTGAGGATTGAGGAAGTCTCTGGCTCAATTTTTGGTGTCTTGTTCTTTCCGTTTTCTTTCTGTTTCTTGTGTTGAATGGGGTGTTTTAAATGGCGTAAGGTGAGGCAGCGATCGGCGGAGGAAAGCAGGCGAAAGCCGAGGCGACGGTGGATGCGAGGAACCTTCGAGCATTGGGCGATATTGGGAATCTGGTAACTGTTCGAGGAGCTCCGGCGGCGACGGGGAGGAGATTCGGCGGGGAGAAGAAGAAAGAGAAGGTGGGGGCGGCGGGGAGAGAAGAGAGGGAAGGTGGGAAAGAGGAGAGAGAGAAAGTTTTTTTTAATAATAATAATAATTTTTATTATTTTTATTATTATTATTATATTTTAATAATAATAATAATTATTATTATTATTTTATTATTATATTATTATTATTTTAATTAAAAATCAATATTTTATTATTTTAAACTGCCACGTCAGCCCTAGAGGGACTCAATAGAAACATTTCCGGAACAGTAGGGACTCGATTGTCCGATTTTGAAACGTAAGGACCTATTAGAAACTAACTCGAAACATGAGGGACCAAAAATGTATTTTACCCAATATTTTTTAAAAAAACTATACTAATACCAAATGGGCTTTAATCTATTCATCATTTTGGAACCCATAATCTCTTATTTCAAAAAGCTTTCTTCCTTTTAATAAATAGCAATTGGGTTATGATAAAAAGAATCACTACTTTATATCAAATCAATGTCAAAATTTCAAGATGCATGCATATTAATTATTTTAAACTCCAATTAAATAGTAATGCATTAATCCCAATAATTCAAGCCAAAACTATATAACATCATTATCCATTATACATAATTCAAATTACACTATTCATATAAATATTAACATATAATTAAAATGTCCACCATATATCATTTAAATTACTTAACTCATAAAAATATTTACCTCTAATAATTTTCTTTTTGAATATTACATCACAGGATGTCTGGAAAAATTCAAAACTATAGCCTCTTGAAAAAGTTAAAGATATTTTAACCACCTAAATTATGCTCATACCATAGACAAAATACAATAAATTAGTACATAATAATTCAAGTAACTCTCTTAGCACGTAATCCATTTTATTACACAGTGAAAAAATATTCTTTTTAATATGTTAATTAATATGATATAAAGTTTTTTTTTTCTCTGTCACTAAATAACAAATACATGTGTTACTTTAAAGTTTCATATTCTAAAGCATAATTCCATTGTAAGAGAGGAATCCAAATCATGATTTAGTGGAATTGAAAGGTTCATCAATCTTTTCCCTCCATTATTATGAATATATTCTTTTTGTCAAATATTCTTAATTATCTTTATTTTATTTTCTTAGTGATGAATTATATTGGGATTGGGAATATATAATCTACAGTCTTCATGGAAGAAAAAGTGCATAATATATATATTTTAAATACTGTTTTACATTAGTGTAGAGGAATTATTCTCTTGCTTTTCAATTAAAAAGAAAAAAAAAATATTGCTTATTAGATATTTATACAATGGTGTAGAAACGACAAACTACGAGTTTTTTTTTTTTTTTTTTTTTTTTTTTTTTTTTTTTTTTTTTAAAAAAAAAAAAACTACGAGAAATTGATTGTTGTAGGAATGGAGCTTTCATTGACGAATACAAATTCGTAATTAAAAACAACTTTCCACAAAACGATCCATCATATATGAAAAGATTTGGTATAATAATACTTGTATATATTAATTTTGTTTATAATTTTGAAAGTTCCTTCTCTTTTCTCTTAAATTTAAGAATTGCAGCTAAGCACGCTTAACTTCAAAGTTCCTATGATTGAGCCACCGAAAAGGAAGGTGCACCTTGTTTGTATAGGTAGTATCTATCAATTCTTTTAAGCTTATCTTGACCATACTTTCATGTCCTCAAGATCCCTCTCATTCGGATGTGGTCTCAGTTCATTCATGTACCCCTCCTAACTCGGGTGTTACAAGAATAGTGGGGTGGGGGATCGAACCATCAACTCTTATGGTAATTGGTGTCTAATCAAATAAGCTATGTTCAGATTGATATGAAAGTTTAAATTTTACTTCTATATTTTGATTTATTAATTTTCGTGATTTTTTTTTTTTTTTTTTTTTTTGAGTAATGTTAAACTTGAAAAAATATGGATGTGATGAAAATGTGAACAATAATTTTTTTTTGCAACTATATGTAGTAACTATTAAGATTTTGAACTTAAAATATGGAGATAGGATTCTAAACCTTTAATCCAATATGAGCATAACTCGCATAAAATATGTACTCTTAATCAAGAGTTTAGAAGGAGTTTAGAAGTTTGAATCAGTCAATCCAAATACTGTATATAAGAAAAAAAAAAAAGAAAGAATCTAAACTTCAAAAGATGAAAAAGTAATAAAAACAATTTTTAAAAAATTTTTATGATGACTATTTCTTAGGTGTCGTAGTCATTTTATTTTTTATTTTCTATTTTTTAAAATCATGATTGTTTCATCATAATCTTTTGGTAAAATTTTCAACTATTTTAAGACACAGATTTGAATTTTAAGTCAAATTGTAAAAATAAAATCGAGTTTTTAAAAATGATTATTTTTTTAGTTTTCAAATTTTGGTTAGCTTTTTTAATACATTTTTAAAAAGGCTATGTACTATAGCAAGAAAACTATAGATGAAATTTTCAAAAACAGAAAAACTAAAAACAAAATGGTTATAAAAAACACTTTAGTAATTTAGCCTATACATGGTGAGATATCAAAATTGATTTAATAATAAATGTATACATATCCACTTTATGAAGTGATCATATATACAATTGTCAAAATGACCCTAACTCAACAGTAATTGACAATTTGGCATGTTCCTTCGGTCAAAACATTAGAGATTCAAATCTCCCCACCCAAATGTTGAACTAAAAAAAGGAATGTTTCGTATTAATTACCATTAAATCTCAAATGACTTATTTCAAAGAAAAATTAAAATTAATCAAATGATTTATTGTTTATTTTTTTTATTTTTAATGAAATATCTATATATGCCACGTAGAAATTTTAAAATAAATACACCAGTGACCAAATCATTTTCCTCATTATTTTCACTTTGACATCGACTATGCTCTCATATGGTAAAAGAAACTTCTTAATTTCTTTCTCATACATATAATAAAGTATCAGTGAAATTAGAATATTATATAATTTATTCGATAACTAATATGCTAAAGTTCAATTAACTATAAAATGAAAGTAATTAATTAATGAAATTGAGCTAATATTGGGCAGCTTTCCACTACAACGGTTGAAACCTTATGAACTTCATTAAAGGTTTATTATAACATTGTTGCATGCATGAATCATAATCACTTGAAGAAAAAGCCAAAAAAAAAATTATATATTTTTTAAGAATATTTTTAAGATTTTTACTTTTTATTTATTTATGTTAAAGTATTTTTGAAGTTGATTCTTGATTAATCTTCTAGAAAGGATTGGAGGCAATTTTTTAAAAGAAGGTTACAAAAAAGAGTTTTCTTAATAGTGAAATACCTAACCCTAATTTAGATCTAGGCCTTTTCTTTTATTTCTTTTTTTTTTTTTTTTAATTTTTATTTGTTGGTGTGCATTAATGTTTATTTCTAAATGGTCAACTGCATGAAATATTTTCTTGTTAAGATTTCTATGAGTGACCCTATCATCATTGAAAATTGATGCCCTTTTGAAGGCTTTTAGATTGATGTCCCACTTTCTTTCTTTCTTTTTTTCTTTTTCAAAAGTAGAAGAATTTTCAATAGTTTGATTTATCACATGTATCATATAGAGCTTGGTTGAATTGGATTAAGAAATATTTTAAATATGTTTCAATTTATTAGAGTGTTACACATGCTCCATTGCATATGATTCAATGTTAGCAGATGGATCCATCCAATCTCTATTAATTATGGATATCAAAAAAAAAAAAAAAAAAACACTATTAATTATGTAATGTATGTTTGGATGGAGTTGATTAGACAATAATATATGAACAAAACTTGGCTGCATACTAGTATGGTATGTAGGGATCTCCCAACATATTCCATTAAAATCTTGACAACTAAGAAAGAGGAAGGAAAATCCATATTCCTCTTTCTTAGTTGTCAAGATTTTAATGGTGGTATGTAGAGAGATCCCTATATACCGGGCCAAATTTTTTTCATAATATATTTCAAAAGTTTTTACAAAGAAAGGTGATAAATAATATTATATTTTATCTCCGCTCTTCAAATAAAGATCGCGACATAATATTTTCTATTATTCTTTTTAAAAAAAATACTTTTTATCCTATCTACTAGCAATGTGAGTGCATTTTATCTCAAATATATATATAGTTTGGTTAAATCAAATTTATGAAGTTGAATAGGAAAATTATAATAAATTATAAAAACCCTCCCAACTAAGCTAAACTCTAACTTTTTTCGAAAATATATACCATTAATCCTCAACAAGTTAATAAGAACATGACTAAACTAACATAAAGTTTGTATCCCGACCAAAAGGTCAGAGGTTCAATCTTCCATCCTACTTGTCAAACAAAAAATTCTTCAACAAAATAATAATAATAATAATAATAATAATAATAATAATAATAATTCACTCAACCTAGTTAATAAATACCCAAAACGTGACTACAAAATGATCAAACCTATTTGAGTCTGTTTGATTACAAATTCGTTTTTTTGCTTTTAAAAGTTAAGTTTATAAACATCTCTTCCATCTCTAATTTTCTTTGCTTTGTTATCTATCTTTTTTCATGGTTTCAAAAACCAAGTCAAATTTGGAAAATTAAAGCCCCGTTTGATAACCATTTCATTTTTTGTTTTTGGATTTTTTAAAATTATGCTTGTTTTTCAATCTTCTTACCATGATTTTCATTTTCGTTAAGGAGACATTTGAGTTCCTAGCTAAATTCCAAAAACAAAAACAAGATTTTGAAAACTTGGAGGCAATGACCCCTAGTCACCATTTGGATATATGTCTCTAGTATCACACATGTTTTCATAATGGTATAATATTCTGTCGGTATAATCTAAGGTCATATTAACTTTTACTTCCAAACTCTATTTCAAAAAGTCAGAAATTTGATAAAATATTTTATCCTTGCTCATATAACTAACAATTTTTTCACTTATATATATATGATATCAATATAATTACCATCTTAAAAGCAAATTAAATAGTCAAAAAAAGAAAAAAAAAAAAAAAAAAAAAAAGCAAAAGGGTAAGGTATTGTATTTGTTTGAGCATGATAAAGCAGGTGTAAATGCTAAATTCCCATCTAAATGAATAAAATCTTGAACTTTGTAAGCTTTCATTTTGGCAAGATTTTTAGAAAGGCATCTCTCTCTCTTTTTGTGCCTCTCCCAAATGTTGGCTTTAAAAATTAAAATTCAACACACATCCCTTTTCCCCTGTAAATCAGATATTGTCTCTACCTTTTTCAACCTAAATTAAATGCTGTCAAAATATTATTCAAAAATCCACTTCTTCTTTATTAATTTGATTCTTCTTTGTGTACAAACCAACATCTCTTAGAGAAAAAAAAAAAAAAAAAAAAAAATCTTTTTTGCTTTCAATTTAAAGACATCTCCTCGTACATATAGTACTTTGCTTTTATTTATGCACCGTAAAATTATGTGCTTTTGAAAAAGTTTGAAGAGAAAAGAGCGAAACAAATAGAATCAATAATGAATTACGGTTTGATTATTGCTTCAATCTCTAAAAACTAATTTGAACCCAACATATCATTAATTAATCTATAAACTTTTGAAATTATCATGGAAGTTGCAATTTTTTTTGTGATTCCAAAATTATTGTGCTTGGTTAAAATTTAGCACCTTATTTTAGTGGCATTTTTAAAATTAAACTCGACTTCCTAGTTTTGATTATTAGATAAACATGGGGTTCTGTCTCAAAATTAAATCAATTGATTAGGAGTGGAGTAACCCATTTATCTTAGAAATTGTGAGATCTCCACTAAAAATCATTGTTATTTTATATTTCGATACTTTAAACATGAATTGTGTAGGTTAATTAACTTTATTTTTTTTAGTTAAACATAAGATTTGGGATGAGAAGATTCAAATCTTTGATCTCTTAGTCGAGAGTATAAGTTTTAGTCCATCAAACTAGGCTCGAATTGATAGTTAACAAAATGGTGATATTTTAACTAATATCCACCACATTGGGCTTGTTGAACTATTTAAACTAGGAAAATTGTAATGGGTAGCTAAATTCTAATGGTTAATTGCAGATATAGCAAGTTTTATAAAAAAAATTGCAAATATAGCAAAATTTTTAAATCGTTTTTTTTTTAAATTTCCGTTTTACCCATGTTTTGAATTCTATCAGTGATAGATTTCTATCGCGGATAGAATCACATTGATAGAATCTATCAGTTATTTCTGCATTTTGTTTGGAATTTGCTATTGTTTTATGTCACTAATAGATTTAGTAAATTGATTGGTTGTAGTTGTTCAAATTAGGCGATAGAAAATTTCTATTACGAATAGATTTCTATGAGTGATAGAAGGTTTGATTTCTATCAGTGATAGAAATCTATTTTTCTATCACTGATAGAAAGATTGATTTCTATCAATTATAGAAAACTATCTTTCTATCATTGATAGAACTATCAGAGATATAAATCTTCTATCACTGATCTCAGTTATTTATATCACTATATTAAACTATCATTTTTATTTCTAAAACCTATGTCACTGGTTTTGTTTTGATTTTTTTTTTTTATTGATGTCGAAACAAAACAACATGGAAATTGAACTAGAAGAAAATAAAAACATAAAGCGGAAGTTGAAATTTAAAGAAGGGGAGACCTCAACAAAAAAATAATAATAATAATAATAAAAGATATGTACAAAATTATCACGTAATCAAATACACTATTGGTTTCTATAACTGATAGAATCTATCAGTGATATAATCTATTACTGATAGATTCTAGTGTGATAGAATCTATCACTAGAATCTATCAGTGATAGAATTTTATCATTGATAGACTTGATAGAAACGGGAAGAAGGAAAAAACGGGTTGGATAGACTGGGTAATCATGTCAAATGGGCATTTAGTAATTTAGATGGGTTGAATGTTAAATTTTGCTATTTATGTAAGGAGCCCTTTAAACTATGTTTATTGCATAATGGAGATATAATCTATCTATACCTACCTCTCTCTCTATATATATAACATTTGGGGTTGAGGAATTTGAACCTCTGACCTCTTGGTCAATGGTACATTTGGGGTTGAAGGATTTGAACCTCTGACCTCTTGGTCAATGGTACATGTTAATTATGGTTGAGCTATGCTCACTTTGACATCAAATGATATATATATCCTAATTGAGTTGCTAATTAATGCATATAAACTAGATTATGACACAATGTTTTGTGGTTGTATCTTAAAGAAAATGTGTAAATAGTGGTGTGTGTGTATGTATGTACGTATGTTGATGCCAAAATCCGGACAGGGAGAACTCACCTGACCTTCACGTGCCACCAACGGTAAATTTGTTTAAGATGGGGGAAGACGTGGCCTGCAAGACAAGGTAAACCTGCACACCAGTGTGGTGTTTGCCACTCTGCCTCCGATACTTAAGTCAGAAAGCGAAAGGAAGATGAGCAAGACCAGACAGTTAGAGGAAGAAGAGAGAGTTCAAAGAATAGATTTATTCGGGATCCCTTCTTTAGGGTTGAAGAAGGGTTTATATACCTTCTTTCTGTTTTAGGGTTTCTAGGCATCTCCAAATCGATCAGGGCTGAACCGGGGCGACCAAAAACTTCAGGAACCAAATGGAGGTGGAAGGACTCGGCCCACTCGGCCTCGGCCCATGGCAGAGGCCGACCATGAGCCTCGGCCGAGGTTGAGCATAGGCCTTGGCCTCGGTCTTGGCCGAGGCCAAGCTATGGGGTTGGGCCAAGCCTGGCCCAACCCCTTTCGTCTGACTCTCCTCTAGGGCCCGCTTCCTGGTCGCATCTTCGGACTGGTGCTGTGCTATCTTGCTTAGCTCCTGGAATTTCGGAGTGGTCGAGAATTACCTATAACAATATATATTTTGAAAAGAATGGTGGTTAATATTTTAGGTAACCCGTGATTCTTAATCTTTTAAAATTCTCAACTAGGTCTTATAAAAATTTGTAAACAAAAATTTGATGTACCATCAAATATTGTTCTATTAAAATTGATACATCCACGTAGCATGTCACAAGTCTAAATATATCAATAAAACAATAATTTAATAACATATAAGCTTTCTATTTTTTTTCTATACAAAAATATTTACTTAAGAATTTTAATACATTAACAGTAAAAATAAGAATTTTAAAAAAATTAAAAACCAAATTATAATTATCTCTTTTTTTTTTTTTTTTTTTTTTTTTTTTTTCGCAAAGGAACTATCCAAAAAATTTGGGACGATTAAACTGCAGTACTGCACACATTTGGCCGATTTTAGAAGTTGTTTTTAGAAAATCCTTTTAGTCTAATATTTTTAACTGTTTATGAGTTTTTATCATCTCTCCATCAAACACGCTAAATACGTTATATGATATTTATGAACCATCAATATAACTAAACATAAGTTGTCAAAAAATAAATAAAAAAAAAATAACTAAACATAAAAGAAGCTGAACTTGAAAAAAAAGGATAAATATTGTTATTATTTCATACCATTTTTATTTTTATGTTCCATAAATTATTAAGCCAACCAAATTTTTAAGAGCAAAAAACTAAATTTTCTTCGCAAAAGCAGAAAACTATTTGGTTAAAATACTATTTTATTCTCCGTACCTTTTTGCTTATTCTATTTTGATGGCTATGGCTATACTTTGAAAATGCTAAATTTAGTCTTCATACTTTTTCTTTTTTTTTTTTGACATCAACCTTCATACAAGCAAGGCAAAGCGCTCAAAAAGCAATAATATTACAGAAGACAGGAACAGGGAGACAAAAATCTCTACACACGGAGAGACATCCTCACTCCAAGCCAAACACGTCAGCCAGATAAAAACACTATCCCCTCCTAGAAGAAAGTGTGTATTGAGAGCTAAGCAGACAACCAGTGGGATTCATCTGGATTTTAGCTAGCCTTCCAAAGCCTCCGACATTTTGACTCCAATTTTGTTGCTAGTTTGCTCCGTACAAGCTTGTGGCCTTAAGCTTGCATCAAAATACCACCTCAATAATACATTTTAAGGTATCAACAAGATAAGCAGTTTAGTAGGTGATGCACTACCCAATCGCCCCCAACCTAAATCCCTCCAATCCTCATGTAAACCCAAATCTATATTTAAAGAGACATCAATAGCATAGATTCAAAGGGCGCAATCAGACATGCTCACGATCCTGCACTACGTCTACTCAATCTTTAGCCTAAGAGAAGCTGACACAAGTTAACAAAATATGAAACAAATCAAAAACTTTCCAAGAAAACTCGCGTGTGTGTGTGTTTTGCCTTCCTAAAGCAGTCCCTAATGGACCAGATGCAAATTTATGAGACCCTCCACCTATCTTCCCCTACACTGGAGCTAAGGCCTCGCTTGAAAGACCAACTGGAGCAAAATTAGAATGCTATCTTATTGCCTAGGAGCTAGAAAAGGATTCACTTTCCTTTTCCTTGTCCTTATGCACACTAATACTATGGGGTACTAGCTTTCACCTATAGTGTAGGGACCTCTAACCCGAGTTTAACCCTTGGTTGGCCTAACTGAACACACTGCAGGTAGCTCTTTTTACCCCATATCACTCAAAAACTTTGAAAGCAAATAACACTTTCTGATATCACAGAGAGTATAAAATAACTATCCCAGGCAAGACACCCTTGCTCAAAACCACTCATTCTTTTTTCTTTTCCTTTCTGCTTTCTACCTTTTCCTTTTCCTTTTTTTTTTCTTCAGTTTTTTCATTTTTTTTTCCCCAAATACTCTCATCTTCCCAAAGGCAAGATTCACACACTAACTTGCAGGAAATCAGACTCCCTAGCTTAACCTTCCCCCTATCGGAATGACAACAGGCTTATGAACCCTATAAAACAGATCTAGCCCTTCAAGTCTAACTAAAGGACAGGCCACGTGCTCAGATATGCAAGCAATTTAGGAAAGATTTAACAAGTCTCAAATTTATGCTAACAAGCAAAACTTCACCAAAAAACCAAAAAGAGAGCATAAGAGCACTAGAAGCATAAACATGACTAAGGCCCAAACACCAAAAAATCAGCTATTAGAACTCAAACAACTTTTACTTTTGTGTCCAAAAGGAGAGAAAAAAAATAGGTCTACTACTCCGATACATGGCCTCAAACCAAACCTAATAGAAGCAAACAAATCACATAAACATGAATAAGGAGTAATCTGGTGCTCAGTTGCAACCAGCCCAAGCCTAGGATCCACCGACATGCAAAAGCTTCCAACCCCAACCTATATCATACAATCATCTCAATGTAATCTAAAAAAAAAAACATGCACACATAAATTTCAAAAGAAATGGAGACAGAAAACCTTCCCTGATTGTAGGTCCATCAGTTGGAGAGGAAATTGAAATCTGCTTAGCTTAGTTCCCCAACTCAAGTCCTGCTTTTTGAGAGATCAAAAGGCATCCAAAACATTAGAAGAAGCATCTCGAGTAATTACATCCAAAAGCTCCTCCGGCCACTCTTCCAGCCAAGTATAGTCAGCATAGGTAAAGGATAACGAAGCCAGAGTATGAGCTGCCATATTCCCTTGCCTAGGTGTAAATAACACCTTACAATCCTGATCTTGGCGAAGCATCCTAGACACTTCTTCCATGAGAGAACCCACCTCAGAAACATTCACTTCCTCCCCATTCAGAATCTTCACTAACCTCAACGAATCCGATTCCAAATGGAATTTAAAAAAAAACCCATCTGTCGAGCCAACTGAACCCCTTTCAACATAGCCCAGTCTTCCGCCACATCAACACTCCAGCACTTTGGAATGGTAACACACGCTGCCATCAACACATCGCCCCTACCATTCCGAGTTTTCATACTTTTGATGAATCGTAAAAGCGATCTCCACTATTATGTTTTGATTGGTTTGCTCTTCACTTTTATATGCCATGGAAAAAGAAGGGGGAAAAAATCATCTTTATATCAATATTTGCAACTCCTCATATTCTCAAGGTTAATCAAAATCCCAAAGAAAGAGATGCATATGGGCTGTTGATAACCAAATCAACCCATAGCCTTCTTTTATTCCATGTGACTTTGAAAAGAAAAAGAATAAAGAATAAAAGAATCTACTTTCTTTCCATTGCAAGTAAAACCCTTTTTTTTTCTTTTTTTTTTTTTAAAGAAAAATTTACTCTTTTGTTGTATTCTTTATTTTAATTTTATTGATATTATCATTTTTTTTTTAATTTCAACACCTTT
This sequence comes from Luffa aegyptiaca, assembly GCA_017139565.1. NCBI lineage: Eukaryota > Viridiplantae > Streptophyta > Magnoliopsida > Cucurbitales > Cucurbitaceae > Luffa > Luffa aegyptiaca. The sequence continues at coordinate 7,650,023 of CM029405.1, read as the reverse complement.
GATCAAATTATCAACCTTTGAGATAGTAATAAATATCTTAATCTTATTCGTTGAACTATGTTTGTTCTTCACTATTATCATTCTCCTGAAAAGAGCTACTATAATTCCAGTAATTCCCAAATTGATCATAAAAACAAAACTCGAGTGTAATTATCTTAAATAACGAGTTTACTGATCTCATAAATTACATAGATCTTAAATTTTGCACGCTACATATGTTTATAAATCATAAGCTCATAAATCAAATATACATTACGTCGATTCAAACAATTAAACTCCGACTCGACTGTTCAATCCCAAACTATAAATCAACATGATGAAAATAAGAAAACATTCTTCCAAAATCTTATTCAATCAAGATCAATGTTTTCTTTCTCAATTAACAGCCTTACAGCACAGACATTCAATGAAACAATTAACAGCACAAAGGAATAGAGGAAAAAACAATAAATGAGTTCAGTTCATAAAGAGAAACATAAGGCCTTGCTCCAATTTTAAGAACAAAAAAAAAAAAAAAAATTAAATCAACTCTATACATGATCTTATATGTTACAGAATGTGCATGTTGGATCAGTAAAGCAGCTCCACTATTGAAGGAGACTTTTCCATTCAGATTCTAAATCCCAAGCCTGACCACTTTTTCGTTGTCTCTTTCTTCGTCTTCCTCGAGTTCGGGTCAATGAGGTTCTCCAGAGACTTTGCTTTTCGGTTTCGGGTTCGGCCTGCTTCCTTCAGTAGCTCAGCCAGTCTCCTCTTTTCATCTTCGAAATCGGGATTTGCAATTCCAAGCTTCTCTTCCCTCAACTTAAGAACAGATTCCAATATTTCGATCGCATCATCGACTCTGCAATAGTTTCAGAAGAAACCATTAGATAAAGTATTTATCAGCTAAGCTACATTGCCAACTTCTCCATAGAATTTGATATGGAAACGAGCTAAACAAATATTATTACCAACCGTAATGTTTCGATACCAGAGTTATCACATAGATTCATTAGATAGCAAGATATTTAGCATCCAAGATAGTAAATTGCCATAGCTTTAACCTAAGATTTCCTTTCTATCAGTGTAAGTAACTTTGAAATCCAAGGGAGTATGGGGGTTCGAGCTCCCGTTCGAGCAATGCAGATGCAACAAAATATGTATAAAATGATTGGTAATGGCAAGGAAACAGTTTGAATAATTTGAACTACCTTCCCATAGCATCATAGGTTGCAGCAAGATTGCTATATACTCCAATGGTATCTTGATGACAATTGCCACACTCCTGCTCCAAAATTCCTCTTGCTTCTTCAAACAACTCAGCAGCTTCATCTATCTTGAACAACTGCACACAGGCCAATCCCATTTGGTTCAAAACAACCCCAAAGAATGCCGATTTTCTCTCCCCGGTGGCTCTAAGTTTTGATATTGCACTCTCGAAAGCGGTCCTTGCGTCTTCGTACCTTCCAACCATGTAAAACATCACTCCCATCCGTGCTTCTATCCCAGCAATTGTGCTCTGCTGTCCTGGTTTATCCTCCAACATCTTCATTGCCTTCTGCAAGAGCTTCAATGCCTCTTCGGGCTCGTCAACAGACTCGTAAATTGCCGAAATTTCTGTTAACCCACCAGCAATTTCTTCCGGTGAAGTTCCAGGCACGGGCTTTGAGTATATCCTCATTGCATTTTCGCAATAAGATTTGGACTCCCGGAGCTTTCCAGTCCGGTGATACAAGTCAGCAAGGCGTATGAAAACAGAGGCGACCAAAGGATGGTTGTCGCCCTTAGATGCTTTGAATACAGTGAGAGCCTTTTGGTACGAGAAAACTGCCTCGTCAAAGCGACAAAGAGACATGTAAATATTTCCAATGCTGACATCAATGGCAGCAACCTCACTGTCTTGCCCATTTGCAATCATCGCCATACTGGCCAGCACAAGGTGCTCAAGCGCCGATTCGTAATCACCTTTTGCCTCACAAATGAGCGCCATCAGTCGGCGGTCAGCTGCTTCTTCAAGCGATGCGGGCTCGCTATGTGCATGATGAATCTCAAGAGTTTTCTTGCACAATTCTTCTGCTCTATCGAACTGCATTGCTTGAACGTGTGCCTCAGATAAATACCTGCATATAACATGATATTATCCAAAATGAACAACAGACTTAACTCGACAGCTTCGTTCGTCCTCAACTTTATTCATACTAACCATTTCTTTCGAACAACAATGAACCAATATAAAAGTCCGAACAATAACAGGGCTTCACTCGATTAACAGAACCTCTAGCAACTAGTTATGACACAGACAAAAAGCAGTCAACGACTCAACTCGACTCGATAGGCCAATACAAGCAGAATCAAATAGTCAGTTCAGAGATCCATTGTTCCCCCACAACAAAGAAGGCTGAAAACACACAGCAAAGACTACAAAGAACAATCCAAGAAAACAGAAACATTAGATCACACAGAAAACTTTACACAAAAAACACACAATCTAACACTAAACCAGAGTCATACAACACATAATTTCAAGTAAAAAAGAAAGCAAGAAGTTGACTCTTAAACAGTGAAGTCCCAACATCAGCAGATCAAGCACAATCTCAAAATCCACCTCCAACCCACCAAAATCCAACACAAATGCCACAAATTCCCACAATATTTGTTTCAAAGACTAAACTTCATCTAATACAAAAACAGAAGAAACTGAAACCTGCAAGTCTCTCCAACTCTGGGATCCGTCTCTCCCAAGGCCTCGATCTGAATCTTCAAGCCCTCTTCATAGCAACTAATCGAGCGCTCGATCTGACCCAGCATCGAAAACGTATCACCCAGCTGCATATGGCCGGAAAAAGCAGCCAGGGCATGATCCGGCCCTCTCCCAATGTCAGGGACCTGAATCGCCTGTTCAAGAACCGGCACCGCCTCCTCGAACCGCCCCAAGCTGCAATAAATTGCAGCCAGAACATGTAGGCTCATGGCCAGGTCCAGGCTCGGCTCGCCATCGACAGCGCACCGCTCGAACGACTTCGATGCTCGGATCGCGTAATCCAGGGCTTTATTCGGGCCATCCCCGGAGGCGATGGTATCACGAGCGAGCTTCAGAAGAAAAGGCCCGAGATCGGGGTTATCCAGAGAGGAATCCGGCGGAAACTGGGCCGCCGTCGGACTCTCCGGTTGAAGCTTCTTCTTCCCGTTGGGCGAGGGCTTGGATCGGGAAGGAGAAGGAGAAGGTTGTTTCTTCGTCAGAGGAGATGGGGGCCGGTGACTCGACGCCGGCGGGGTGTCGGGGACGGAGATCCGGAGCGGCGGAGCATCCGGCGGGGTTTTGACGGAGACCAGACCGGGCATGGCGGCGGATTACGGCGGCGGAAAAACAGGGGATTTGGAAATGGAAGTGGAATTGAAGTGGGTTTAACTTGGATTTGGGGAAATGGGGATTGGTATCAGGGATCAAGGGGATGGAATGGAACAGCCCACCTCGCGGCTGAACCAAATTAAGATGAAAAATTGGAAGAGAAATGGAAAGGAAGAATTTTGGAGTTGGGGTTTGAAGTTGAAGCTGCAGTAGATCAGATGTCAATGACTGTCCTGGCTGTCAAGTGTGGGCTGTCGGTCTGCTCCAGTAAGAGAGAAAACAGACAACGTAGGTTGGGAGGGTAAATTTGTAATTTCGATTTTTTTCTTTATTCTTTATTCTTTACATATTACGTTGTCAGAAATTATTTCCAGTTTTTGTTGAAGTTGAAATAATTCATTTCTTAAATCTTAAATAACATAAGTTCCAACTTCCAGTTTTATTCAATTCAACATTATTGGTTTTTCCTTATTATTGCTACTTAGTTGAAAATTAATTTTTTTATTTAGTTGAATCTTTTTTCCCCCTGAGATTTGAGTATTCTTGCTGAAGTAGATTTTTTTTTTTTTTTTTTTTTTTTTTGTGGAATTGGGCATTTCTTTGAGATGAGTTTTTTTTTTTTCCTCTCTTTTTTCGAGTGTTGGATTTGGTTGACTTGATTTAGGGTGGTTTTATTGGTTTATTGATTTTTAACGAGGATTCGAACCTCTGATCTATTGGTCTAGGGTTCATACCAATTTATACTCATTTTGGCAAAGAAGATATTATTTTTGCTACTTAAATGTTAAATTCAATTCGTTGGTTGACTTATGTATAGTTGGATTAAAATGGTTGGATGGTTGGTTTTTACATAATTTTTCGAACTTGATTTTGAAGAATGTATTACTTTTATCTGTTTATTTATATTCTAAGTTCAATTTGATTTTTAGATTAATTTTTTATATATATAAAATTAGATTATAATTTGGAGTTCAACTACATTTGGGACTGGGTCAAACCTCTAGTCAGCCATTCTCACTTTGGTTTAGTTATCCTATCGAATAGCAATAAAAAGTTCACTTAATTTGTTTAGAGGGTCAAAAATTAAACGAGATGAGAAGTCAAATTCTAATATTTTAGGGATCTAGGTTACTAATTACTTAACCAATCAGGTAGCAAATAGAACTTTTTTTAAAATATATATATATAATAATAAAGGTAGCAAATAGAAAATTGGCATACTTACCACAAAGTCAAGGTAACATTGCCCAAAAGAGAGAAAAAAAAGATAAAAATTTTGAACTTTATTTACGGAGGAGAAATTTCTTAGTACATTCTCTAAAATATTACCAAGGTGTCCTACTCACTACACTCATTTCTTTTATCAAACTTAGCATTTTTTAAGTAGTCATCAATCTATCATATCGTTCATTTCGTTGTTATCTAATTTTAGAACAAAATTTATGTATTTATATGCAGTGCATTTACCCCTAGTCAATAGCTTCATAGCAAGTTGTGGTAATAATCGTGACCAAGAACGTCCATAAGTTGTCAAAGCAATTTGTAAGGCAAGATCTTATGCCCAATTCCTAGTAACGACACACCAAACACTATGAGATAAAGGATATATATATGAAAAATTAAATATTTGTAGCAAGATTAATATATTTTTATTTAGTCTCTATTTGATAACCATTGTGATGTGGTTTAGGTTTAAGTTATTTTTAAAATAATAATAATAATAAACAATAGTATATTTAAGATGGGTTTAGACTTTAAAAAATGCAATTTACTTAAAAAAAACAAACATTACAAGAACTAAATTTTGAAAAAAAAAAAATATATCCCATGAAAATAATTATTAGAAATATCCAAATATTAATTTTTTTCTTTATTAGAAAAGTACTATTTAAAAGTAAAAATATATTATCGAACATATAGTTTTTTTTTTGAATTAATATTATCGAACATGTAGTTAATTTCAAAAAAGTATAGGAGAGGTAAAATACAAGATTCGTCTATATACTTGTCTTGTTAATCTAACTAGAGCTTTTGCACCTTTTTCCTTTTGATGTTTTGTTCTTTGTATTATGTGTTGATATTTTTTACTTTTTTGTTTTTTAAAGTAGTTGATATTTTTTACTTTAAAACTTTAAACTTTATTAAGGACATTTATTCATATATAATATATTTGCATGTCTATTAATATGTTATAACTTATAATATATATACCCACACAAAAGATAATTAGATTAAAATTTTAGTAAGGATTGAATTTGTTTTGATTAAAATTTATAGGAAGGTGTGAGTTTTCTGTAGTATATGTGTCTATATAATTTTGTATAGACATATATGTTATAGGTAATTTTGGATCACTCCGATGTACAAGGAGCTGACGAGGAAAACCCGACACGAGTACAGAAATAGGACCGAAAAATGGACTCCGAAGGCGAAATGGGCCGAAAGGTCAGGCCAAGGTCGGAGGGATCGGGCCTTGGCCTGACCCCTGCTTGGCCTCGGCCTTGGGCCGAGGCCGAGGCCCATGGTCGGCCTCTGCCATGGGCCGAGGTCTTTCGTCTCCGTTTGGTCCGAGGTGCCCCGATTCCACGTGATTCAGCCCTGGATCGCCTCCGAACGCTTGAAAATCTAGAGCAGGAGCAGGTATTTAAACCCTTCTTCATCAATGAAGAAGGGATCCCAAAACTCATTCCCTGAACTCTTTCCTCTTACTTTGCTCTTTTGCTCTCCCTCCTTCAGTTTTCTGACTTAAGCATCGAAGGCGGTGTGGCAAGCACCACACACCGGTGTGCAGGTTTACTGTTTTGCAGGCCACGTCTTCCCCCCTCTCATACAAATTTACCGTTGGTGGCACGTGAAGGTCAGGTGAGTTCCTCCTGTCCAGATTTTGTCATCAACAATATATATATTTGATTTAAATGTTATATATTAGCTTGAATTGAAAGGTGTGTGTTTCTTTTCCCAAAAAAAAATGTGGATTGCAAAAGGTTTGGTTTGGTTTATGTGATATATGCCGATTAATTAACAAGTTTGTTTTAAAGATTAAGACTGATAATGATTTGATTTTTTGTTTTTAATTTTAAAAACTAAGGTCTCGTTTGGTAATCATTTGTTTTTGAAAATTGTGCTTGTTTATGGTTGTTTTCTCCCAATTTTTTCATAATGGTTTTCATCCTTGAACACATTTGAATTCTTAGCCAAATTAAAAAAAAAAATTGAAAACTACTCTTAAAAAAAATACTTGATTTTAAAAAACGTGGGAAGAAGGTAGGATAGCAAAGCAAATAAACTTATAAGTGAGAGTAGTGATTATAACCTAATTAATTTTTGAAAACCAAATGATTATCAAATAGGACCTAAATAAAGTAGTTTACAAAAACTCGTTTTTGCTTTTGGAATTTGACTAAAAATTCAAATGTATGCTTAACAAAGATGGAAATCATAGGTAAGAAAATTAGGAAAAAACAAATATAATTTTCAAAAACCTCAAAAACCAAATGGTTATCAAACAAGTCTAAAAAACACACAAAAACCAAACCTAAATTCAATTTTATAATTTATTTTTTTAAAAAAATCAGTTTCATAAGTCAACTCTATAAACCTAACCCATATGAGTGAGTTCCTCTTTTAAAGTTTTTTTTTTTAAAAAAATTTACCTACTAGTTTTTGCCAATAAAAGTGTTGTCCTCATGGGACTCATGCAATTGTGTTTAACAATAAATACTTCTAAGAACAATATTCTTAACAACAAAACTTGGTTGCATACCAGTATGTAGGGATCTCCCTACATACCCCATTAAAATCTTGACAATTGGGAGAGATAATCCTATTCTTAAACATGCCTTTGCAAAAAAAAAAATATATATATATATATATATATATATATATATATATATATATATATATTCTTAAATGTTTTTCTTTCTCACTAAAGTGCTTTTTAAGTCATTTTGTTTTAATGTATATAAAAATTGAAATGAAATGCATGCTTCGATTCCTACTATACGTTTTTATAAATTATTTAACAAAAATCATATAATTGATCAAGTATCACATATTTTACATCGATCAATGATTAAAATAACATTTTCTATATAAAGTTTCAGAACCAAAATAAAATAAGCGAAAGTTGAGAGACTAAAATAGAATATTTGAAAATTGAAGATATAAAAGTTACCAATCAAAATAAGATTTAAATTGTTAAAAAATAAAATAAAATAAAACGAAATTTATTGATTAAAAGGATCGGTACAAGTTAGCTATAGCCAACTGATTTTGTCTCTATTAATTTTAATATTTAAGCATCAAATTTAATTTGTCCATTATTTTCCATGGAATAATTTCTCAACATTTTTTTTTCAAAAAAAAAAAAAAAATTCTCAACATTTTCTCACCTACCAAACACCAAATTTTCTTTCAATCAAACACGTCCTTATCCAAAATCCATTGAACACCAAACCAAACCAATATATAGTCCATACTCAAACCAATAAATTTCAAATTAAGTACCAATAAATGTTTTCTATTTTTACGTACAAACTATCATAGATAAGTCACTTTTTCTTTTTTCTTCCAATTTTCATATATATGTCATTTTCTAAAAAAAAAAAAGATCCAAAAATAGTCAATTAATAAAATCACGAAAACAAAAATCATTCATCCTAACAACAACAATTAATATTGCACTATTCTTAATAATTGCGAGAGAAGAGAGACTTATACCAAACAAAGCAATGAAAATTCTCACTATTTTCTATATCCTTTGAAAATTACTAAGAATTTGTTTCCGTTTCTTCATTTTTAATAAAGAAAAATAGAATTTCATGACCCTAACACCTATACATTCAATAATAATAAACCTATATTCTTATTTATGTTTGGAAAAAATTGGAAACAAGAACAAAAAAGGAGAAACTAGTTTTAGTTGTTACCAAAAGTTCTATACAAATTTTGGGAGTGTTTCTAAAAAATGAGAAACAAGAAACATACATAGTTATTAAATGCTTAGATTTCTTAATAAAATTGGAAACAAGAAATAAGAAACGAGAACGTTACTAAACGGGCCCTTATTTTCTAGGGAATTGCATTCCATTATTCAACCGGGGTAATAGAGTTTCTAATATGACAACCTACAACTAAGGCTCCATTTGATAACCATTTGGTTTTTGGTTTTTAGTTTTTGAAAATTAAGCTTAAAAATACTACTCTCACCATTAAGTTCCTTGTTTTTGTTATATATCTCGTTCCCATGTTTTCAAAAACTAAGTCAAGTTTTGAAAACTAAAAAAAGTAGTTTTCAAAAACTTGTTTTTTATTTTTGAAATTTGGCTAGGATTTCAAATGTGCCCTCAACAAATATGAAAATCGTGATAAGGAAATTCATAGAAAACAAAGCTTAATTTTCAAAAACCAAATGGTTATCAAACGGGACCTAAGAGATCCAGAGGTTTCAAATCCTTTCCAGACCTTTCCACACCCACATGTATTGTTAACCTCTCAAAAAAGGTTTCTAATATAAATCTAGTAGCATCATATATATGTATAGGTAAGACTAATATCTCGATTAACAAGAAAAAATCATGGGTCTATAATGCATAGAAAATCGATGCAAACTTAGGGCTCATATATAATAGACGATGATAGTTATACGATCATACCAATACAAAGATTGTCACTTATTTTAGAAGTGTATAAATGATGTTGTATACATCCTAATATAACACATAAATAGTTATAAAGTTAAGGTTTCAATAACTGTAGCTCCTTTTAGATTGTAACGTAAAATGATGTAATACCAATCGATACGAAGAAAAACAACACTTTTTGTTCAAACACCCTAACAAAACAAGTTAAACTCTATAAAACTAAGATTAAAACTTATGTTTTTTTTGGCTTATATATATATAAAACTCTTTAGATTTATAAACCTAATATGTTTGGCATAGCAAATATATACTTGAAAACAAGTCAAACACAACATTTTTCACATTCACACATGCCATTTCTTACATATATTACATACCAAATATCACTCTTATTTTTCCACACTATCATATACTCACTCTATAACAAACATATTCTTACACACTCCATAATTAAACTCTCTTCACAAAAGCATAATATATGATCTCACTCTAAGTAGTTGAAGTTTTTTTTTTTGAAACCCTAATTTCATCATATCACTTAGGGATTGGCACTTGCTCTGCCTCCAGGGTTCCCAATCCTTGGGTCATGTCTTGGGTTATGGAATGGGTTTTCAACATAGTCTGAAAATGCTTCTGCTCCCAAAAGCTTTCTCATCACTTTCTTTTGAACTATCACCTGTAATTCAAAAAGATGATATCAAGATTTTACCTCGTTAAGTCATTCATGCATAGAACAAAAGTATCTACTTCTCTATGATATATTTGTGGATTTATTACTAAATTTGAGTCATCGATATCAATATCAGTATTTTTTGTATTCGGATCTGTAGTTTATACAAACACGTACACAATTTTAAAGGAGCGTTTTGGGGTGATAGTTTGAGTCTCTGTGGGTTTGGCTTCAGATGTTGAATTTTTGTTTACCTTATGTTAGGGTTTGTTTGTGTGTTAAATCACCGTCATACTCAACCCAAAAGAGGAAGATGATAGATTATAGGAAATTTAATTTTGTATCAATACTCTAACACTCACACTCACTTGTTGGTTTGAACATTTGTAGAAGGTTCAACATGTCAAGATCAATCTTCATTGGAAAGGAAATAACATTACATGGGTTCATATACAAGACCTACTACTGTTCGGATACCATGTTAAATCACCACTCAACCTAAAAGTTTAAGCTGATAGGTTATTGGTAAATTTAATTTTATATCAATACTTTAACCTTTTGGACAAAAATTCATGGATTTCAATGGTACCTCAAACTTACTTTCTCAAACTCACTCTCTCAATTAGATAGTCGTTCTAGTTTTTAAACTTGCACTTCAAACATAGCCTTCTTAATTCAGACTTCTTAAATCATTTACTCATAAAACTTCAAGACTTAACGTTATTTAGTTAAGATGTCGATCGATCCTGTGCCTCGAACGTTCCATAAGTTATATTCTAACAGTTTTCAAATTTGAAGTTCCAACTTAATTAGGGTTTCTCACCTGCCCACAAGGGTTTGGTAGCTTCAAACCCTCCTTCAACCTCAGGCCATCAGCATCCCCTACAAAAGGAAAAAACAAAAATGAACACAAAGTCCAACAAATTCCTAATTGTGGAACCCTAATTTCCATTTGTAACATTGAAATACAGATCTAAACCCTAAACTGATCTTTGAAATTATCAATTGTGTGAAGAAATCAGCATATATTTAGAGAAGACATAGAGCTAGGGCAGCAAAATTTTACAAACCCTAATATAATTAATCATCTTTGTGAAGTGGCATATCTAAAAAGTACCTGAATTAGGGCAAGTGAAGATGAGGAAGATGAAAATGAAGGCCTTGAAGGCAGCCATGGACACCATTGTTGAAGGATCAAAGGTGGATGAAGGTGTGAATTTGATTAAGAGAAGATTGGGAGTGGCTAGGGTTAGAAGAAAACAAAGGGTTTTATAGAAGAAAGAAGATGTATAATGGAGCCAAATTAAGAGAGAAGTTTTGTCATGATGATGGCCTCCATTAAAGCTTCAAGTAATGATTTTGTAAATGCTGTACCTGTTATCCACTACCTGGGAAAGTCAACCTCTTTTTCAGTAGTCATACACAAGTATTGTCCCCTTTTTTTCTAAAGAAAAACATGGATTGATTACACTGGTAACCCTCTTTTTCTCAATATTTATGGAAAAGTAATTGTAGATATAGTTTTTTTAATTTAAGATCTATTGATCGATATATGCTAATTTTAGTAATCGGTTTTGGTTTATATAATTGATGGTTTTGAGTTTTCTTTTAGTCCAACAGCCTGTGTGGGGTGGAGATTTAAGACAAATAACTTTTTAAGTACTCAAAAATCCTTTTTTTAAACCTTCAGAAAGTTATTCCAAATAGATCCTTAAGTCTCTGACCTCTTGGTCGATGATATGTGTCTTAACTTTTTTTTTTAGTTCAACAACATTTGAAATGGGAAGATTCAAACATTTAACCTTAATTGAGAGTAATGTCAATTGTTGCTCAGCTATACTCAATTTGACATATATATCTTAACTAATTGAACTATTCTCAGGTTGACGAGTATTACACTATTCAAATGTGAAAGTAAAGATTCACATTTACAATAACCTTTAAAAAAAATGCCAATATAAGTAATCAATTTGGTTTTTTGAGGATCTCGCGTTGAAAAAATGATGAGACCTTATAATTTTTATAAGATACATGAATTACTTCTCTCATTGCCAATTATACTGTTTCTTTCGATAGGACCTCATGTTATCTAATATGGTTTATATAAAATTGATTGATAGTCAAGTTATAAGGCTAATCCAAACTCATTTTAACAAATTTTATTAAGTTGAACAAATTGGAGATGAGAAATCGAACCGTCTTATTAATTCAACTATATTACGTTAAGATAATTGACATAATTAAACTAGTTTTTGAGCTGTGTTACCTCTAAAATATTAAACCTTTATTATGTTTTGGGATATTCTTTTTTGTTTTCTCCCTTATATATGGCATATGATATTGTTTCTTTCAAAGTTATGATTCATCTCTCCTATTTTTCACTTAATTAATTAAGGTTTTGTTGTCTTATAAGATAGTTCAATGAGCAAAAATTAATTAGTGCCAACATGAGCATAGCTCAACTGGCATAAGACTTGTCTTAATGACTGAAAGGTCCGTGGTTCGAATCTTTCCACCCCACATGTTGTCAAAAAAAAAAAAAAAGTCCAAAAATTAGTGAGTATTAAAAAAAAAAAAGAGCAAAAATTAGTGCATGTAAATAACTCGTCAAGGGTTCGAAGTGTTCTCCCCCAATCGACCTCGTTAAAGAAAACAAAACTTTGAAGTCTGTTTCATTATAATTTTCTTATCGGCTTTCTATTTTAAAAAATTAGTGCTTTTTTTTTTGAGCTCACAAAAAAAAAATAATAGTGCATGTTTTTTTTTTTTTTTTTAGCATCAGAACGCATCAACCTATCATAATGCCAAGAGAACTGCTCAGAGAGCAACAATACAAAGGTAAATCAGATAAACCCACACCCTCCACACACGAAGGGGCAGACTCAAAAAGTTAGGCCAAAATCACCAGCCATTGTGCAGCACTCTTCCCCACACGAAAGCGCGTGCCCCAATCTAAAAGAACAGCCATGACTTTATCTGCAACTCAGCTAGCTTCCAACTCCTCAATCATTTTCACACCAAGCCAGCCATTTAGAATTTCCGGACTATCCAACTCAAAAGCGGACCCTGATCTCAATAATTAGACCTGCAAACAAGATTACCATCAGAAAGCATCTTTGCACATAAGCCAATAGAGAAAATTAGGGCGGAGCTAAACATTAACAAAAATAACTCTATCCAAACCCCCAAAAACTCCCCTACACCAAGATCAAGTCTACTGCTCTATAGTATGACTGGCCGAGATTCACATGTTGACATTTATCATGCTCAAAGCCAAGAGCTACATATGCTAAGCCCTTTACCTGTGAAAAGCTATTGCAAGCTAACCAAAATAAGACAGATCAAACTTCCCATGAAAACTCGCATGCGTGTGTGTACAACCTCACCTAAAGCAGTCCCTACTAGTCCAAAACTAATTTATAAGGCCCTCCACCCAATGGAAAACAAAGGCCCCACATGAAAACAAACCAGTCAAAAAGAATGCTAACCCATTACTTAGGGGCCATGCCAAATTCCTTATTTTTTCAACACACCAAAAGCTTTCCTTTTCTCTCTATTTCCTCTTATCTTTTTTTGTTTGGTAATATTTATTGTTTGGTATACTCATGCTAGAATTGTAATTTTTTTTTTCTTCTTTGCAATCTACTATATATATATATATTTTGAAACCCTGGCCTCATTTCAAAACCAAAAAAAAAGTTTTTGAACTATTTTATAGTCCTCATTTGATTACAATTTTATTTTTAAAATTAAACTTGTTCATGATTGTTTGTAATAATAATAATAATAATAAAAAACTTTCTAAAAATATTTTTTAGGTTTTAACCAAATTTCAGAACCAAAATTAATTTAAAATTTAGTTAGAGTTTTATTTTTTTTTAAGTAGATTATTCTATAAGTATATGATTTTTAAAAATTAAAAAAGAAAAACTAAAGACATCGTTATATGAACCAAAGTATTTAATTTTTAAATTTTGGCTAAGATTTTAAAATATATTTTCTTGAAATTTACAGAATAATAAAAATTATGATGGGTACATATTTACGTCCTCAATATTATATTCCAACAAAGAAAAAGGGCAAGCACAACAAATGTATCGTATCATGTAAAAAATAATCACATTCATATGATTATTATTAATCAATTAATTAAGAAAAAATAGAATACACTATTTTCTATATTCCCAAGTCATACTTGGAGCGTATAAAAAAGAAAGTCACACCTCATAATTTGCTACAATGTCGCTGGTAATTTTGTATCGACAGATGTATAAAAAAAAACGACGACAAAAGTAGTTCAAAATTGTATCTAATGATTATTAGGATATATATTCAAATTTTATATCTATGGTTAATTATTAGAAGACAATCACATTGTGGTCAAGTCTCATTCAACAATTTTTCCATATATATTGACCAAATATTTCATGAGGTTTCAATTCACTTCTAAAATATATATAGAATTTCAAAGTCTTTAATTGTATCTTTGATTTAAAAATAAAATAATAAAATACCACAATTTGCTTGAACCAGCACATTATTATAAGTTGATGCAATTATGTTTCTCTATAATCATCTCATCAATTTGTAAAATTATATTCTTAATCACAAAATAAATTTCACCTTTTTCTTTTTTATAGAAATTCTAAAAGTCTATATGACCCTTCAAAAAAAAAAAAAAAAAATCTATACGACCCAAAAATAAAAGCTAGTATGCCAAACAATTTCCAACAACTTTTTTTTTTTTTTTTGAGAATAACAATTTCCAACAATTTGAGGAAATTTATTAATTAATATTAATCAATACTTAAATTTGTATCAATCATTCACATGTTTTAGCATTATTAAGGGGGTGGCTTTGTGCCACTCACACGTGTGGGTTAGGTAGCATTCCATTAAAAGGGTTTAGTCTTTGATCACTTAGCAAAAGCCCTACATGAAAAAAAGCATATTTAATAATTAATAGTATATGTTAAGAAAAATGCTTAATATATTATGATTAATTATTGTAATTATACAAAGGAAGTTTGGTTTATATAAGTCAAGCTCTGTCGGCAAAGTTAATAGCAAAGGCCCCTCTACTATACAAAAATACAAATTCTATCTTATCCCTAATTCTTGATGTTTGTTCCTTTGGGCCATGTTTCTTCTTTTTCCCTCTAACTATAATTGCAATTTAGTCCCCTTGTTTTCTTTCAATACCAAATATTAATCTCTCAAGTATCTCTTCTTAGTTGTATGTCGAATAAGAATAAATATACAACCAAAATTTATGGAATAGTTACTCGAAATCAATATAAGATAGTACAAAACTCAATAAGTGGTGATTCCAATGTTAATAAGTGAAGAAAAAACAATATAAAAATTTGATTTTGTTATAGGTAATTTTGGACCACACAGACGCACAAGGAGCTGACGAGGACAATCGGACAGAGGTAGGACCAAAAGACCGACCCAGAGGAAGACCGGACCAAAGGGTTGGGCCAACATGGCCCGACCCATATGGTCGACCTCGGCAAAAGGCCGAGGCCGACCATTCGGCCCGCTTGCGCGGGCCAAGCCCGGTGGCCTCTTTTCGGTCCCTGATACCCCGAATCGCCTCGGTTTCGCCTGGTTCGTCCGAAAACACCTCCGGATTCCTAAAAACCCTAGGAGGACAAACAGGTATAAAAACCCCTCTTCATCACGGAACAAGGGTTCCGAAAACTCTACTCTTGACTGCTGCCTTTACTATCTATAGCTTCTCCTCGGTTTTCTGACTTAGGCATCGGAGGCGGTGTGGCTTACACCAAGCCGGTGTGCAGCGATTTTTGCTGGTCTTGCAGGTCACGTCTTCCCTAGTTTCTACAAATTCACTGTAGGTGTCACGTGAAGGTCAGGTGAGTCCTCTGTCCGAATTTTGGCATCAACAGATTTTATATTATATTGTCAGATTCAAATTTTTTAAAAAAACTAAATCGAAAAGTGTTTTGATAACCCTGCCAGATTCAAAAGCTAAAATGGATAGATTAGAGTATATTCCATATTTCTAATATCTCAACAATGACATAACATCTTAGGCGTAGTTGTTGAGGATCCCACATTGAAAAGATAAGTGGAGATCTCCTAAGTTATAAGATAAATGGATTACTCCACTCATTGTCAATTGGTTTTAAGATGGAACCCCATGTAATCTAATATGGTATCAGAGCCCATTAAACCCAAATGGGTATTTGATAAAAAAAAATGGTTTTGAGATGGAACCCATGTAATCTGCCTAATGGTCATTTTATTTTTAGTTCTCTTGTTTAAAAAATATATCTGTCTCTCCCAATTTCTTTTCTTTGTTATATTGTGAGTTAAATTCCTAGCTAATTTTTTTAAAACAGATCAAAAAATAGTTTTAGTTTTTCTTTTAGACAGAAATTTTGGGTTAGGGTTTAGTTTTTCTTTTAGTGTTTGGTTTTAATCATAGAAAGCAAATTCTCACCAAATTTTCATCATACATAAACATGGAACATAAACCACAAGTAGACGGCAAAATTATTCGATATGTGACCGCAAATTTTTAGGGTATGGTTGGTTTAACTTTTCAAGTGTTTAATTTTTTTTAAAAAAATTATTATAAAAAAAATTCTAGTGTCTGGCAACCACTAAAAATGACTTATTAAAAAAAGATATTGGAAAATAAAACCATTTTGAGAGAAATACTTGAAAGCAAATTTAAAAAAAAAAATTAAATATATAATAACTTGGGTATAAAAACACTCTTGAGGAAATGTAACCAAACATATGAGTGTGTTTGAATTCGAAACAATTTTTATATAAAATATTTAAAAGAAAATACATTTTTGAAAAACACAAACTAAAATGTATTTCGAAGAGGCCCTTAGACTCAAACACTTCAATGGATAAACTCTACAAATAAATTAGATATATTTAATGCATCTGATATATTACCAACTTGTTCTCTCTGTTACATGCAAGCTTGAATATTTAGTTGTTCTTGGTGTGAACTATGAATACGAAATGGAAAAGAATTGAAGAAACAATGATTCATAGTTTGAACATAGGATATTTTAGTTTAATATTTATGTGTTAAAAAACTCTTTGATCTTGAAACTTAGAGCGATAAATTAATCATTTAAATATATTCTCAACATAGAACACGATATCGAGCTAGATATATCCAAATCCTGATAATATTATTCAATTTTCACTACATAATCACATGTCTCAAGGTCGTTTGTATATCTTGCAAAGTTGAAACTTCATATCATGATACAACACATGCACAAACTTTTCCGACGCCCTTTAGAAACATATTATTCAAGCTAAGCGCTTTAAATTGTTTTTTCTTGAATAACATTTTATGGGAAAGAATGTTGATTAGTTTAATACAAAACCATGAATATGATGATGTCTCCTATTGATAATGCATGAATAGCTTTATCCCTTCAAAAACCAAATTGGTTTCTCTTTTTTAAGTTTAATTTTTTTTCTTTGCACTTTTGAGTGTGGAGTTCGTACGGCCATGGCCTTTGCCATTCCCTTCAATGATGCTTTAAGCATGTGGGTTTCTATCAATGATCCACATAGCACTTGAATTAAATTAGAGCTTTACAAAAATTAAAGAGGCCACTTTTATTTTTATTTTTATTTTTAATTAAGTACATGTATAATTTTATATATGAATATTGTAGTGTGATCTTAGTGCAAATTTGAAGCACATATATTTAGATCCCTTATTCATGGTGGGACAATAATAAAAGAGAGGTAGTGTTTAGCTTAATCCATTCCATTCCATTCTTTTTTTTTTTCTTTTTCTTTCTTCAAATGACAAGTGTGGGAGGTGGATTTTGAAATTAATTAAATAAAGTTATATCTCTATTAGTCATCATACACACATATATATATTAGTCAAGCTATCAGTTGAGTTGCCATTTGGAGACTTGTATAAATAGATATTAGATCTACTAGGTCATTAAATACCACCCATCTAATTCCTTATTTAACAATTAGATTGGTATAGACTATTATTTAAACTGGTTCAGGTATTTATTTTAGCCTTCAGTCTCAAGTAACGAAGTTGTCTTAATCAGTAAAATCTGAATATTTTTTTTTTTTTAATTTTAACCGCATACAAGAGTGAGAAATTTAAACCTTCCATCTTCTTGATTGAAGATATATGTCTTAATTAGTTGAGTGATACTCATGTTTACAAACTCAAATATTATTTGGCTTGTGCTAATATTTAAGAAGTTCCTTTCTTAAAGCCACAATGTTTTGATTTTTTCTTTTTTTTTTTCTTTAAGTTGAATGAATATTTCTTCACACAAAGTGTTTCACTCCTGCGAAAACAAACTTAGCTCAACGGTAATTGGCATGTAACTTCAACCAAGAGGCCGGTCAAAGGTTCAAATCTCTTACCCACGAATGTTGTTGAACTCAAAAAAAAAAAAAAAAAAAAAAAAAAAAAACTTAATATGTGTGGGGAAATAATTGAACTGTTGTAGCATTAAACAACTCAAGATGCAAAAATGGTAAAAATGCTATCAATCAATATAAAATTCAATTTTACAGCTCAACTGGAAATGGGTAGGTTTGAATTCTCATAGTAAAAAGAAAGGCATAAATTTCAAGCTTTTTTTATTTATTATTATTATTATTTAATTTTGAGGAAGCATAAATTTCAAGCAATTACAATAAAAGGAATCAACCATGGGAATTTAAGTCAATTCAACTCATAAATCTCTTGTTTCAAAAAGGAAAAAAGAAAAAAAAATCATAAATCTCTAAAAAAATATTCCAAAATTAGCCACAACTAATTATGGACTCAAAGAAAAATGAATGCTAATGAAAAATTAATATGAATTTATTTCAAATTTTGATTTCAATTACAATTATTAAGGCCCCGTTTGATAACTATTTGATTTTTGGTTTTTGGTTTTTCAAAATGATGTTTGTTTTCTCTCAATTTCCTTACCTTGATTTTCATTTTGGTTAAGGAGACATTAGAGTTCTTAGTCAAATTCCAAAAACAAAAACAAGTTTTTGAAAACTATTTTTTTTTTGTTTTTAAAATTTGACTTGGTTTTTAAAAACATGGAAATGATGTAAGTTCAAACCAAAGAGAAATGATAGGTGGAAGGAGTGTTTATAAGCTTAATTTTCAAAAACCAAAAACAAAAAACGAAATGGTTATCAAACGGGGCCTAAGATACCATATGATAACCATTTGATTTTTAGTTTTTTGTTTTTGAAAATTATGTTTGTTGTCTCCCAATTTTCTTACCCTTATTTTCATATTTGTTAAGTACACATTTGAATTCCTAGTCAAATTCAAAAAATATAAACAAGTTTATTAAAATTACCTTTTTTTAGTTTTTGAAAATATGGGAAGAGGGTGGATGATAAAACAAATAAACTTAATTATGGATAGTAGTAGTGTTTATAGGCTCAATTTTCAAAAATCAAAAACAAAAAACCAAATGGTAATCAAACGAGGTCTAAGATTTTCTTTTGGTTACAAAAACATAATCAATAAAATTATTTTTTTTAGAAATATTGAAGGAATAAAACCTTAAGATAGTTTTGCCAATAATACCAACATATATATTATTTTCTAAGTCACTAACAAAAGTATTAATACTAACAAAAGTATTAATACTCTAAGAAATAACACCTTTTTGTGATGGAAAAAACATCGCAGAAAGTGTTTTGCAACAAAACTAAATATGTCCTCATTGCTGAATGTCGATCGGGAAATATATTTGGAGACATTTTTCATCACAAAAATGGGACGTAATCTAAAAATGTCACAATTTATTTGCTAACATAATTGCATTTTCATCTCAAATTTCTGTGTGTTTTGCATGCATTTTCATTGCCAATTTAAAACAAAATGCATTTAGTGATTTTTAAAAAATTTTACCCCTTAATATAGAAACATTTCCTTAAAATATATATTCACTGCTAAATTTAAAACTGGAAGCATTTATCAATTCTACTTCTTTACTTATCTTTCCTGTACGTAATTATTTGTCTTTAATTTTGTCAAACATACATCTTATTAACATTCTATATATATCAAATAAAATAAAATAAAACCAATTAAGATTAATAAAAAACTAATATATGCAAACTTAATAACTTTCGTGTAATATTGCAAAGTTACAAAATAAACTAGAAGAAAATAATGTTTATGCCATAACAACGTTTACAAAATAAATTATCAAATGCATTATTCTAAAGAGGATGGGAGCGAGAGACAATCTTTCGTTTATTGTGTCTTCAAGAAGTAATATAAAATTTAATCTTGCACAACAAAAATCCAATTTAAAAGCCACAAGTGTAAATGTAATTCTTAAACATAAATAAGGTCGCATGCTAAAATATAGTTATAATCATTTTAAAAAACATAGGGTAAATTATAAAAAATACCCATGAACGTGCTTGGTTTAAAAAATGCCCATGAACTTTAAAAAGTTTGAAAAATACCCTGAACTTTGAAAATGCTTAAAAAATACCCTTGTTAATTTTGGATGGAAACCGTTAAAGTTTTAGTTTCAAAAATACCCTTGAACTTTCAAAAAAATTTCAAAAATACCCTATTGAAACATGCTGCTTCTTTTTTTCCTTTTCCCACGGTAAATTAATTCTTCCTCCATGAAAATTAATGAGAAACTTTACTTATTTGTTCTGTATTCATAATCTAGGATCTTTTCTTCTCTTTCAGCACATTCCAAGAACTTAAATAGATTTTCGTGTCAAAACTTCAAGATGACATTTGTTACGTTCTTGAAATTCTACATGTGCTCTTGATTTCATTTGTTGGTAGTCTTTTCAATATTATTTTCTCACCAACCATTATCCATTAGCTTTCTTTATATTCATTTTATGAAAAAAAAAATGAAACTATTGTTGTATACAGGTTCTAACAATTCTTAAATATTAATAAGAACAAAATCATATATAAAAATTTTGATTTATTAATCTTATAAATTGGACCAAACTCACAGTCTTATAACACATTTCTTTTCTTATCACTAACATACACAAACAGAGACAACAAAAAGGAAATAATATATTTACATATATATGTTGTTTTCTCACACTTATTTTCTTTACATTTTTTAAAAGAGAAAACTTGATTTCAAAGTTTGTTTTATCTAGTATTGCGTTGTACACAACCTTTATAAGCAAAGTTTTGCATTAATTTTTATGGAGAAAGAATTTACGATGAGAGGAGAAAAAAAGAAGAAGCATTTTTCAATAAAGGGTATTTTTTGAATTTTTTTAAAGTTCAAGAGTATTTTTGAAACTGAAACTTTAACGATTTCCATCCAAAATTAACGGCAAGGGTATTTTTGAAACATTTTTTAAAGTTCAGAAGTATTTTTGAAACTTTTCAAAGTTTAGGGGCGTTTTTGAAACAAACCCCATAGTTAAGGGGTATTTTTTATAATTTAGCCAATAACATAAGTAAACATACTCAAAGCATAATATCATTAATTAGCACGCTTTTGTAAATTAAAGCTCTAAACAAGTAATCTTTGCGTGCATAATAATCTTACTAGTTACTATAGACATTATAAATTAGATTCATAAATTCTTTCAAAAAAAAAAAAAAATTAGATTCATAAAAATACTAAGTAAATTTACCCAAACTTAATAGTTTAAGCTATTTTATGTTTGGTCTAATAATAGTATAAAACAGGGTAGTAGATCGAAGAGGAAGATATAAGTCCATATCTTGTAAATTTCAGGTCCATTTAGTAAAAAAAAACATGATTCAACTGGCATAAAAAAAAAAGTCAAAGTCCACTTAACTTCAAATTAATTGTTGTTGTTTAATCAAATGGAATTCATCGGTCACATGGCCTGTTAATCCTTCACATTATGTGAAGGTTTCGATGGTTATTAAATTAGGAATTATTTCAAGATTTTCTAACATTTTTTTTACAACACATGGGTTGGGGGATTTGAACCACACACATCTCGATCTTCCAACCTTGCCCACTCGAACATAATTCAAATAGTTGAATAATAGTACTTCTGATAGTAGATTTGGATAACGATGGATAACATTCAAAAAGTGATATATTATTATTTATGGTAATAAAGTGCAGCAAATCAATATACATTACATAATGTTGTAATTTTATTTATGTACTGAGTTTCAAGAATTACAGAAACTTTATTGTATTGGTTTAAAGAGCATTATTGAATAATATTCAAGGATTGATGCTTGCTCGACCTCCAGGGCTTCCTTTTTTTGGCTCATGACTTGGGTTGGCACCTGGCTCATGATAGTCCATCAATATTGCTTCAATTCCCAAAACCTTTCTCATCACTTTTCCTTTCACAATCCTCTGCAAATTAATGTCCTCCATCCATTATTAAAATAATTACCAGTAAAAACCAAGAAATAATATTCTACTATATCCAAAAATGGTCACATTCCAACACAAGAAAAATAAAATAAATTAAAACTATATGGTTCAATTACCTGACCACAAGGACTTGGTTCTTCCTTTAAATAACCCTTCTTCATGCTCGAATCATGGGTGGCTCCTGCAATATTGGAACATAAACCATTTTCATAGTGATTTAAGATATTATCTGATCGAAAATCTTAAATGATAAAATCTCTTTAGTATTGTTATTTTTGATTTATTTCATATTAATAGTTCACTTGTTAGTAGGTCGACTAATGGTAATTTAATTTGGTAATCGTAAGACGAACAATGTAGCTGATAAAAAAATGGAAAAAGATCAGAAGTACCTGAATTAAAGCAAGTGAAGATGAGGAAGATGAGAATGAAGGTCTTAATAGCCACCATGGAAGCCATTGTTAAATGGTGTTAACCAGAGAAAACTTGATGATGCTGAGATTAAGTTGGAGTTGAGAGTGATGGGGTTGGAGGAATAATACAAAGGGTTTTATAGAGATGGAGAGAAGAATTAGATACAAATGGAGCCAAAGGAAATTAAACACTTTTGTAATCATGACAGCCTCCATTAAAGCTTCTTCATTGTCATCATTAATTTTCACTATGTTGTACCTGTTATCCACTACCTGGGAACAACCTTTTTGGAAGTTTTTTTTTTTTTTGGTCCAACTCTAAAACTCCAACCTCTTTTATTAATTCGCTAGTTGATTGGTTTGTATTGGGATATACTTTATTAATGGCGTATGTGAGATACATATACAAGCATGAAACGCCAACAAGAGCTTAGCTCAACTGGCATAACATTGTACTGATAATCACAAGGTCTGTGGTTCGAATCCCCTTTCCACATATTGTAAAAAAAAAAAAAAAAAAAAAAATACAAGCATGAAACAACAATGCTATAAAAATGAATCCCAATGTGTTGAAGGAATTCAAACCTAAAAATTACTGGAGAAGTATCTATGTCTAACTGGATGGACTATGTTTAACTTATAACTAAGATAATAATAATGATTTAATTTTGTTTTCTAACTCATATGACGTGATCAATCAATTAAAATAAATGTCTTAAAATACAATTCAAATTTAATCTTTTGCAACGAATGTAACTTGTCATATGTTAGGTTATTAAAATAAGATGACACCATCATGAAGCTCATTTTAAATATCTATCAATTAAACCTAAGGTCAAAGAAAAATTAAAGAATAAAAAATGTAATCAACCCTCTTATTGTATAATTTTGAATGACCAAGGGAATGAATGACCTAAAAGTAAGACTTTGATGAATGAAAGCTCATTTTAAATATCAATAAATTAACTAAACCTAAGGTTAAATAAAACCTTAAGATTGACATTTAATCAATCCCTTTCTTTTACATAATTTTTAAACGACCAATATTGTTGCAAAAAAAAAAAAAAAAAAAAAAAAAAAGACCAATAATTCAAAAGTTAATAATTTAGTGATATGTATTATATATATATATATATATATATATATATATATATATATTATCACCAATTATATAACTGAGACTTGATGAACATTAATTTAATTATGGAAGGAAGTTCAATATTTAATTTGTCAATAATCTGTATCAATCATTCATGTTTAGCATTTTCGTTCATAGGGGTTGTTGGTTCACTTACACTTGTGTTAGGCGTCATTCCATTATAAGATTGGGAAATTGCAATGGGTAGCAAAAAATATTAGGATATTTGCAAATCTAGCTATGATTTTTTAGATTTGCAAACATAGCAAAATTTTAAAAATCTGATTTCCGTTTTTTTTATTATTCCAGTTTTACCCTTGGTATATCAACAGGTATATATGTAGTATATCTGATATACTTTATATTTACTAATATACGAAATATAAAGTATATCAGTTAACTGATATACCAAATTTGATATACTCGAATGAATACAATGATATACCTAATATATACTTGATTTGATAAGCATAACATTTGATATACCTGATTAAATGTTGATATATCAATGATATACTTGATATGTTACTTTCTTTACTTATATTTGTTATGTTTTATTTTCTCTTTATTGAATTATGTTGTGTTATTTACATCTTTTAAATGAAATGTTTGTCTTCTATACCTGTTATGAATGTTGATATACCATTGATATACCTCTTTTTTTTTTCTTTTTGAACTTATCTCATTTTTATACTACTCAAATAATTAATAACATTGATATACCTGATTATGAGTAGCTAAATACATCAATGATAGACTTGTTATTGAAAAAAATCACTGATATATATTTTTAATTGTTGGTGTATTATGAAGGTCGTGGAATGCAAAATTTTTTATAAGTATATCAATAAGATGCAATTTTAAGTATATCATTAGTGTATTAGTACTCACTAAAAATGTAATTTAAAGTATATCAATATTGTATCAGTAGTATATTATTAAGATGATGTATAATATATTGATGTCATATTTGCCAACATGAGCATAGCTCAACTAGCATAAGATATACACATTCAACCAAAAGGTTAGAGGTTTAAATCTCCTACCACACATATTGTCCCAAAATAAAGCTAATATATCTAATTCTTTATTGATGAAGTATATCAAAGATATCTAAACTAATGAAAGTTCATGTGTATACTTCATAAATGAAGTATATTATATTCACAAAATATACATCTGATATACTATATATTTAGTATATCAGTTGATTGATATACCCAATATCTAGTATATCAGTACACTAAATAAATGAATGATGTACCTGATATACAGTATATCAATAACACCATTGATATACTTTTTAAACTTCCAGCGTGTTTTAGGGGTTTTTTTTTACTTTTCAACTTTAATGTTTAGGCGGACCTACATTTTTTTGCTATATTTGCAACATTAAAAAACTGATGACATGGTTGCAAATTCCATATTATTTTTTGCTATTCTTGCAACTGCCCCTATAAGATATAGTCTCACTTTACAAACCCCATATTAACTTTGCCATTTATATAACAATAATAAAATAACCATTTTTCAATCCATTCCCCTTTTTTTTTTTATTAAATTACAAGTTTAGTCCCTGAACTTTTTGAGTTGTATCAATTTGGTCCCTGAACTTTAAAAAAATGTCAAATAGGTTCTCAAACTTTTAATTTTGTTTCCAATAGGTCCTGAACTTTCAAAAGTACCCAATAAATCCTTACACTTTCACTTTTGTGTCCAATAGATACTCTAACTTTCAATTTTGTATCGAACAAGTCCTTGACCTATTTGACTCTTTTAAAATTCATAGGTCTAGTAGATGTACAAAATTGGGAAGTTTAAGATCCCAATAGGCATAAAATTCAATTTTATATCTAATAGATTGATTAATTTTTTAAAAATCTTTGAATGTGTCACGGACTTATTAGATACAAAATTGAAAGTTATCTGAGATAAACAAACTCACAAATTAAACATAGAGTTATCGTTTTTTTTTTTTAAATATGTGAGGTGGAAAATTCGAATCATAGATCTCATGGTCATTAATACAACTTTATGTCAGTTGAGCTATACTCTTGTTGGCAAACATAGAGTTATGTTCTTTATTATTTTAAGTTACCTAAGCCCTAATCCATGAGCCAAAAGTTATATTAACTTCCAGAAGATCAAGTCAATGTGTTTTTTCCGTTTAAGTTTTTTTTTTTTTTTTTTTTTTAATATTTTTATTGTTTTCAACTTGGCCTATATACATTACATGAATAAGCAATATAATTAAAGAGCCAAGTATGGAATATATGGATAAATTAAAATTTGAAGATCAAAGTGTAAATTATAGAGAGACAAACTCAAGTGGAAATATTGCTCTAGTCTTTACATTAATGCAACTATTTTCCTGATATATGCAGTGTAACTAATGTAACATGAACAAGTAATGAGGTTGATGAGAGAATAATATCTCAAAAAATAAAAGGCATAAAGTAGATTGAGATAAAAATGTTTCACTGATCTTTTTAGACAAAATTTTCTCTAGCTAAATTTTCCCTAGCTACTATAATTGATATTCATTGTTTTTTTTTTTTTTTTTTTTTTAAACAATAATTGATATTCATTGTTTTATTTGTCTTTGGAGATACAAAGTGAAATTATTTTTATAGTAGTGAGAATCAAAGCTACAACTTTGATGACAAGCATGCAAAATATGTCGATAGTATTCTTTTGAATAGTTATTGTATTTTATAAAGATAATGAGTTTCATGAAAAGACAGACTAGTCTTATCAATAGAGTCACAACCTATCATACCCTATGATCATTAAAAAAAATCAAAATAATCGAGCGAGTACAACCAATCCATAATTAATTTAACAAGTAGCCCCCATAGCTCAGTGGTAGAGCGTCAGTCTTGTAAACTAAAGGTCTGTAGTTCGATCCTGCATGGGGGCAAGTTTGTTAATTTTGTTGAACTAAAGAAAATTTTAACAGTGAAATTGAACTTGAATTTTTTTTATTTGAATAAACTTTTGCGTTTGAGAAATTGTACATGAGTTTCCTCTCATTTTCTTTTTATTATGTTGGTGGGTTTTGTTGTCTTTTTTAGTTGCATAGAAGAACATGCATTGTGGAATGAAAAGAAAGCAATTTTTTAGTTTTTTTTTTTTTTTTCATTTTCATTTAGAAGACTTTTTCAAGTTTGTTAATTTTGTTGAATTTAAAAAAAAAAAAAAAAAAAAAAAAAAAAAACACTTGAATTTTTTATTTGAATAAACTTTTGCATTTGAAGAATTCTACATGAG
This sequence comes from Luffa aegyptiaca, assembly GCA_017139565.1. Classification (NCBI taxonomy): domain Eukaryota; kingdom Viridiplantae; phylum Streptophyta; class Magnoliopsida; order Cucurbitales; family Cucurbitaceae; genus Luffa; species Luffa aegyptiaca. The sequence continues at coordinate 7,623,185 of CM029405.1, read as the reverse complement.
TTTCCTCTCATTTTCTTTTTACTATGTATGTGGGTTTTGTTGCTTAGAAGAACATGCATTGTGGAATGAAAAAAAAAAACAATTTTTTAGTTTTCTTTTTTTATTTTCATTTAGATGACTTATTCTTGTTGAGAACTTTGTCAGTTTTTTTTTTCAAGGATTACGAAACCAAAGCCATTTTTGAGTTTTTTTTTCTCTTCAAATGTTTGAAGGCTTTTTCTTATTGCTAAGAACTTGGTGAGGGTTTTTTTTCCTTGTTTTTTCTTTCTTGCTAATTACACATGCAAGTGTAGGAAACCAAAGGAAAGCAATTTCATGTTTTTTTTTCCTTATATTTACTGGATTTTTCTTTTTCTTTTTTTGCTAATAGTTTTGTGATTTTTAGGCTAAATAACAATGAGAAGAATCACTTTGGAGTATTTGATTTCTTAAAATAAAGAGTTTCTCCAATAAATTTCTTACAAGAAACCAACGTAACTCATGTGCAATGTGATTTAAAAAAAATGGAGGAAATTGTCAATCACATGTTTTAATGGTGATGCAAATGAAAAATTAATCAAATATCTACATTGCAACACACTTATGCAAGTTTAGGATTAAAATTGATACAATCTACTAAGTTTATGGTTCAATTTGATGAAATTGAAAGCTCATGATTAAAATTGATACAACTTGAAAAACTTAGTGTTAAATTTGATAAAATTGAAAGTTCAGGGTTAAAATGGTTACAACTTGACCAAGATAAACGAGGACAACATCCCATCCATAATTAATTAAACAAGTTGCCCTTATAGCTCAGTGGTAGAGCGTCAGTCTTGTAAACTGAAGGTCTGTAGTTCGATCCTGCATGGGGGCAAATTTGTTAATTTTTGTTGAAACTTATTTACAACAAATAAAAGGAAAATAAATGTTGATGGATGATGGATATTCCTCGAAAAATATTTTTAAAAAAAAAATCTAAAGAATTAATTAAATTAATAAATAAATGTTTTATATTTTTAAAATGAGTTAAAATACTTACTATATAAATATTATATTCACATTCATTACATTCTATTGTTATTTTGTTTATACTTTATCAATTTTTTTACGGTATAATAGAAATGTCGATTCATCCCTCATATCGATGTCGAATCCATGGATATGTAGAAATGTCTAACATGTCGAAGAAAATTTAATACATTGAATATAACATCTAATCTAAAAAGAGAAAAAGAAAACCATAATTAATTTCATATGGGCTCTCAAGTGGATGATTTGTGGTCGTACATAAATTGATTAAGGAGAAAAATGATTAAGATTCCAAATGTTAAGTTTGCTTGGATAAATGAAGCTTGTCTGCAAACATACAAGCAAATGGGCCTATGTACTTACACAAATTAATAGACATATTTTGGTAGGAGAAATTGCCAAATTGCCTTCAAATTAATATACATATTTTTGGCAGAAGAAATTGCCAAATTGCCTTTTCCTTACACCTACCTTTTTGTGTGTGCACTTCTAGTTTGGCCACTTTTAAAAAATATATACACTCAGTATTTGACCATTTACAAAGATTTTCTAGTTTTTGTAGTAGATGATTTATGGTAAACCTATTTTTTAATATATTATAAACATATGCAACGTGAAATTATTACAAAACTAAAAAACTTAAAAAGAACATTATCGATCAATATTTGGTTTTTTAAAATTAAGCTTATAAATACTTCTTCCATCCATAGATTTCTTTGTTTTGTTACCTACCGTTGACATATGTTTTCAAAAACCAAATCAAGTCTTGAAAACTTAAAAAAAAAAAAAGTAGTTTTCAAAAACTTGTTTTTGTTTTTGGAATTTTTTACTAAGAATTCAAATGTTTTTTTTTAAAGAGAGATGAAACTCGTTGTAAAGAAAATGAAGAGAAAACAAACACAATTTCCACAAACAAAATGGTTATCAATTGGAGGCTAAATTAATAATTTATGGTACATTTAATATTTTTTTAATGTATCTAGGAATGACATAACATCTTAGAATTACCTAGCCGTGATTTTATTTTTAGTTCTCTTGTTTAAAAATTATATCTCTCTTTACTCCCAATTTCTTTTCTTTGTTATATGTAAGTTAAATTCATAGCTAATTTTTAAAAATTGAAAAAACAATTTTAAAAATTTGCTCCTATTGGGGAAATGTGTCCATTAAATCCCCAACGAACCCAAAAAACTTAAACTTGATGGATTACTTCTCCTCACTTGTGAGCTTGAACATTAGTAGAAGGTCCAACAAATGGAAATCAATATTAGAATTTGAATTTAGGATATTTTATTTTAAAAATGTGTTAAACACACAACTCTCAGCTTAAAACTTAGACCAATAGATTGATTATTTAAATATATTCTCAACATGGAACACAATATATCAAGTCAGATACATTCAATCTAATAATATTATTTAATTTACAATATTGAGATCACATAGGTTCAAGGTTGCTTTGTATATCTTACATACCTGAACATATTATGTTCTTGTACCTAACCCCCGAAAAAAGATCAAGTTGAAACTCATATTATGATATAACACATTATACAAAAACTTTTCCAACACCCTTTCAAACACATATTCAAGCTAAGAAGTAAAAATTAAAAAAAAAAAAAAAAAAAAAAAAAAAAAAAAAAAAAACTAAGGCATTTTATGGGAAAGAATGTTGATTAGTTTAATACAAAACCATGAATATGATGATGTCTCCTATTGATAATGCATGAATAGCTTTATCCCTTCAAAAATCAAATTGGTTTCTCTTTTTTAAGTTTAATTTTTTTTCTTTGCACTTTTGAGTGTGGAGTTCGTACGGCCATGGCCTTTGCCATTCCCTTCAATGATGCTTTAAGCATGTGGGTTTCTATCAATGATCCACATAGCACTTGAATTAAATTAGAGCTTTACAAAAATTAAAGAGGCCACTTTTATTTTTATTTTTATTTTTAAGTACATGTATAATTTTATATATGAATATTGTAATGTGATCTTTGTGTAAATTTGAAGCATATATATTTAGATCCCTTATTCATGGTGTGGGACAATAATAAAGGAGAGGTAGTGCTTAGCTAAATCCATTCAATTCCTTTTCCTTTTTCTTTCTCAAATGACAAGTGTGAGAGATGGAATTTGAAATTAAATAAAATTATATCTCTATTAGTCATCATACTCAAATAAATAAATAAATATATTAGTGATAAATAAATAAAGTTATTTGGAGACTCATTAGTTGAGTTGAGTGATCATTGCTTTATTAGTTGAGTTGTCATTTTGGAGGCTCATCTAGATATTAGATTTAGGTTATAATATCACCAATCTACTTTCTTATCAATTAATAGTTAGAGTAGTAAGCCATTATTGTTTTAACACATTCAATTCTTTATTTTTTTTTAGCATAACAAATTGGGAGTGGAGATTTGGACATTCGGTCTCAAGGAAAGGAGTAGATGTCTTTGCTGGTACTGAAGTTATACTCATATTGTTAATTACTTGTTCAATTATTAAGCTTTGTATAAAATTTGATTTTTTTTCTACGACTAGATATTTAACATATTGTGATATTAATGGTACTATCTAAGTTTATGAACTTGCTTCAATAAAAAACCACATACAAAACAATGAGTTCAAACAATTAATTAGGGCCTATTTGATATGTAATCTAGACTATGTTTTATGTTTTTAGATTCATTGAATCAAATGGATTCAATGAATATCTGTTTGACAGATTTATTTTTTAAAATTGTTTTTGGATTCTGAGATCCAAATAATGGGAATATCCGTTTAACAAAAGTATTATTTTTAAATTTTTTTTGTATTCTGAGATCCAAATAGTGGAAATTCTGAAAACAATATTTTTTATGTTTTCAATGTATCCAAATTTTGAATTTGAAATTTTAAAATGCATAATTACAATTAAAAATAGAAAAAAAAACTTTGATAAAAATTGTATTTCATCTTATAAACTCATTTCATTTTTATTAAATTAAAATATGTATAGTATAATATATTATAAATTATATGATATTATTGTAAAATAATAATTATACAAAATTTATAACATAAAACATGTTTATAAATTAATTAATAATACTCAAGAATCAATCTAATATTTACTTGGTAATTAGAGCTACTTTTATGATTTATAAATATACTATCAAATAAATTTTGAACAATTATTTAAATTGAAATTCAATTTCGAAATTGTTACCAAACACACACATATAAATAGAACTCCATTTTTCATTGAACCCCATGTGTTTAAAATTTATGTTTTTGAATTACTCACGAAACAAAACCTCTGCCTGTTTGATAACCATTTGATTTTTGAAAATTATGCCTGTTTTTTTCTAATTTCATTACCATGGTTTTCATCGTTGTTAAGGACATTTAAATTCTTAACTAAATTCTAAAAAATAAAAACAAGTTTTTAAAAACCACCTCTTTCTTAGTTTTCAAAACTTAACTTGATTTTGAAAATATGGAAAGAAGGTAGGTAACAAAACAAATAAATTTACAAGGAGAAGTGGTATTAATAGGCTTAATTTAAAAACAAAAAAAATAAAATAATCATCAAACATGATCTTAATTATTACACCGTTTATTTTAACCTTAATAGTTGTAACAATTAAGCCAGATAAAATATTAAATGGGGAGGCAAAAAAGATATACGAAGGTTCTTTTTTGTGTCTTCTCAAAAAAAAAAAAAAAAAAAAAAATTGTGTTTAGATTGTTTTCCTCATATCTACCTCCTCATGCTAACGTCCAAAGAATAAAATTTATTAAAAAAAAGTTTAGTACACACCTTTCCAAAGTATATAGTTTGAGATTGTTGTAGCTTTCGAAATAATTATTGTCAATTGTGCTTCTAAAAAAATTAGGTGTCTTAGTGTTTGGTAAATTTCAAATTTAATTTAAACATGGATAGTTAAGTTACCGCATTTGGTAAACTAATATTAAATTGTTGCAAAATAGTTAGAATGGATCGACGTATATTTCAATTAAGCATGAGAATTGTTTAATATTTAACTTCAAAATTTTTCTAAGATAATTATGTAAATTTTATATTATTTATATTACAAATTATATTTTTTGCTTACTTTAAATAAATTAATAAAAATATCAAGAGAACAATTGTCATAAAAAAATTGTCAAACAAAATCTAATTTTAGTATAAATAAATAAAAAAAGCAAGAAAAATAAATTAGAAGCGACAAATCAATTTTTTTTTAAAAAAAAAAAGATGAGATGAGATGAGATGTGATAAATTGTAAATAATAATATTTGAAAACCTTTTATTGTAGATAAAATTTGGAAGGATAAAAAAATTATTTGTTAGTTAGAAAGTCAAATTTCAAATCAACCCTTTAGTCACCAACAAGAGCATAGCTCAACTGACATAAAGTTGTACTATGACCACGAGATCTGTGGTTCGACTCCCCCTCCCCACATATTGTCAAAAAAAAATCAACTCTTGAGTCACATTTGCAAAACAACGTGATTCAAGAAGTGATTTTTTTAAAAAAAAAATTAAACAATCAATTTTACCAAATATATATATATATATACAAAAAAACAGTTAAAATTTTCCTGTGATCTTTAGGTCTTCAAAATCAATTCCAAACTTGTTTTTTAAAAAAAAAAAAAATCAAACCGAGATCAAAATCAAATATTTGCTCGTCTTTTTTTATTTTGCAATATATATAGGTTGGTACTTAAAAATAAAAAAAATGGCACGACAATTGCATTTATTTTTTTAAACAATATGTGGGGTTAGAAAGTATAAGTTTTATACTAGTTGAGCTATGCTCATTTTGGCCGATGATTGCATTTAATTTAACTTGCAGGTTTGTAGTGTATATATATTATTTTCAGTTATAATTTTTAAATTTTACATATATATATATATATATATATATATATATATATATATATATATATATATTTAAATTCAGTGACCATATAAACACAAATCTAGAAACTAAGACCCGTTTCATTTGGTTCTTAGTTTTTGGTTTTTGAAAATTAATTAGCCTTAACGACTACTTACACTTATAAATTTCTTTGTATTTTTTATCTACTTTCTTCCTATATTTTCAAAAACCAAGCCAATTTTTGAAAACTACAAAAAGTAGTTTTCAAAAACTTGTTTTTGTTTTTGGAATTTTTCTAGGAATTCAATTGTCTCCTCAACAAAGATGAAAACCGTGATAAGGGAAATGAGAAAAAACAAGCAAAATTTTCAAAAACCAAAAACCAAAAACGTCTCGTTTGATAACTATTTGGTTTTTGCTTTTTGGTTTTTAAGGTTATAAACACTACTAACTGAGATTCTTGGTTTTTCTATCTACCTTCTTTCCATGTTTTCAAAAATCAAGCCAATTTTTTAAAACTAAAAAAAGTAGGTCCCGTTTGATAACCATTTGGTTTTTCGTTTTTCGTTTTTGAAAATTAGGCTTGTTTTCTTTAAATTTCCTCACCATGGTTTTCATTTTTGTTAAAGACATACATGAATTCCTAACCAAATTCTAAAAACAAAAACAAGTTTTTGAAAACTATTTTTTTTAGTTTTCAAAAATTGGCTTGGTTTTTGAAAGCATGGGAAGAATGTAGGTGAAAAGGCAAAGAAACTTAGAGTTGGAAGTGGTGTTTATAAGCTTAAAAACCAAAAACCAAATGGTTATCAAACGGGGCCGTAGTTTTCAAAATCTTGTTTTTGTGTTTTAGAATTTGGTTAAGAATTCAAATATGTGTTTAACAAAAATGAAAATCATAGTAAGGAAATTTAAAGAAAACAAGCCTAATTTTCAAAAACCAAAAACCCAAAAACCAAATGGTTATCAAACGGGACCAAAATGATTATCAAACAAGACCTAAGGAGCTAATAAACTTGTAATTTAACCTAACATAAACTCATGCTTCTGAATAAATTTCTTGTAGAAAAGAAGGATATAAGTTCAAATCTCTTTAAATGTCAAGTCCTCCATGCTTCAAATTAATAGTTGTTATTGTTTAATCACAAGAGAATTAGAAAGATTGTCTTTTTTTTCTTCTTTTTTTTTTTTTTTTTTTTTTTAAATATTTTCATAGTCCCATAGCCCTTTTGACCCTTTGTATGTGGAGAAGGTTTAATTTCCACTGGTTAGGCATTCTTTCATTATTGAAGGTTTTCTAACATTTTCCACACAAATGTAGTTCAAATAGTTCAATACTAGCTGGTGCCTCTTTTTAGTATATTTTTAGTAAAGATAGTAGATTTGAAATAACCTTTCTTTTATTTGTTCGTAATATATAATATTACAAAATAAAAGGATTACATTAACATTCAAAAGTGTTCTAATATTTATTATTATATAGTGCTGCAAATCAATATATTACATAATGTTATAATTTTATTTATGTACTGAGTTTCAAAAATTACAGAAACTTTATGGTATATTGGTTTAAAGAGCATTATTGAATAATATTCAAGGATTGATGCTTGCTCGACCTCCAGGGCTTCCTTTTCTTGGCTCATGACTTGGGTTAGCACCTGGCTCATGATAGTCCATCAATATTGCTTCAATTCCCAAAAGTTTTCTCAAAACTTTTGCTTTCACAATCCTCTGCAAATTAATAATGTCCTCCATCTATTATTAAAATAGAAATAATATTCTACTATATCCAAAAATGCTTCCAACACAAGAAAATTCAAATAAATTAAAACTATATGCTCTAATTTTGTAACTTTATGAAATCTTTTGACTTGTCTCCTAACTCAATATTCAATTATCAGGTCTCGGAGGCCAACAAGAGCATAGCTCAATTGGCATAAAGTTATATTGATAACCGCGAGGTTTGTGGTTCGAATCCTCCACTCCGTATATTGTCAAAAAAAAAAAAATATATATATATATATATATATATATATATCATGTTGGTAGTACTTCGCATTTTTTTTAAATGTATTTTATGTGAAAATATTTTGAAGAAAGAAAAAATATTCACAATTCACACACATAAAAATGTTTATATATTGGGTGTATATACATATTATATATAGCTTTTACCTGACTATATGGGTTTGGTTCTTCCTTTAAATCCTCCTTCTGGCTCAAACCATGAACTCCTCCTACAATGAAACATCAACCAGTTATTTGCATTTAGATATCGAGATTTCACAATATATCCCAAAAAAACAAAAAACAAAAATGTTGCTCAATATATATGAGAGCGAAAATGAAAATTTGATCTTTCAATATCATCGAAATAAATTCGATTTAATAGTGATTTAACCTAACATTTGTTCGAAAATAGTACTATTTTTCATTTATTTCATATTATTAATAGTTCACTTGTTAGAGGGTTGACTAATGGTAATTCAAGAAAGAGTATAAATCTTAGAGTCCGTTTGATAATGTTCTTGTTTTTCGTTTCTTGCTTCTTGTTTTTTAAAAACCAAAAACAAAAATATGTTAGATAACTATTTTTGTTTTGTTTTTTTTTTTCTTCCAAAAAAAAAAGAAATAGAAACAAAAATGTATTTGATAACTGTTTCTTGTTTTTTAGTTGAAATAAAATTTAGAACATATAATATAAAAAAAAATACATATAACATGTATTAAAATAAATATAAAACTATTATATAGTATTTATTCAACCCCAACACAAAATAAAAAAAAAAATGGTAATATATTTTATCCTCAAAATTTTGTTCAAATTTGATTAACAATGTCATATTTCACGCCAACAAGAACATAGATCAACTGACATAAAGTTGATGTCATCAACCAAAAGGCCCCACGTGTTGTAAAAAAAAAAAATGTTTGCTTACACGAGAGTTATAACTCTTGTCCCTCTTCTAGAAACATTTTTAGAAATTTAAAAACAGGATGAGTTATCAAACATATTTTGTTTCTCAAAAAATGAAAAATAGAAACAAGAAACGGAAACATTATCAAACGAGTTCTTAATAACCCTAACACTAACACTGAACTTGTAATATAGCTGAAAAATGGCAAAAGAGAAGTACCTGATGAATAATTAAAGCAAGTGAAGATGAGGAAGATGAGAATGAAGGTCTTAATAACCACCATGGAAGCCATTGTTAAATGGTGTTAGCCAGAGAAAACTTGATGATGCTGAGATTAAGTTGGAGTTGAGAGTGATGGGGTTGGAGGAATAATACAAAGGGTTTTATAGAGATGGAGAGAAGAATTAGATACAAATGGAGTCAAAGGAAATTAAACACTTTTGTAATCATGACAGCCTCCATTAAAGCTTCTTCATTGTCATCATTTTCAATATGCTGTGCCTGTTAATCCACTACCTGGGAAAAGCCAACATTTTTTTTTTTGGGGTGTCCAAGTACCCTGGAAAACAGATATTATAAATCAATTACCTCTTTTATTAATGGCTAGTTGACTGCTTTTGTGTATTGGGTTTGAGCTATTACTTAGTGAGATTAAGAAAAGTTTCCAATACCATAGTTGTAAAAAAGCTTTCATTAATTAATTAATATGAGATCTACTTTAATTAAATAATAACTTCAATTTTTTACAATACATATGGAAGGATTCAAACCCACAAAAGAGAGGCATTGGTGATTGATTGGAGGAGCTATTGTTTAACTCAACCCCAAGACAACATAAACCATAATATTTTTTTTTTAATTGACGTGACACAATGAAATGCTGAGAACGAAATGTCTTAAAACACAATTCAATTTTTTTTTTAATATAACAATATGTAGGAGTGTAAATTCGGATCTCTAAACTTTTGATTAAGAATCTGATACCTTGATTAATGGAATGATATTCAGATTAACATCATATCTTAAATTCATTTTAAACATTTATAAATTAAACCTAGGTTTAAAGGGTAGAAATTAAAAATGTAATCAACCTTTTTTTTTAATAATTTTAAATGACCAATAATTCAGTGACGTGTGTAAACATATCAACAATTAATTATATTAACAAGCATTGATGAACACTAATTTAATAATGGAAGCAAGTTTTTTTTTTTTTTTTTGAATCAAATGGAAGCAAGTTTAATATTTAATTTGTGAATAATAATCTGTATCAATCATTCATGTTAATTAGAGCATTTTCCATGGGGTTGTTGGGTCAGCTACACGTGTGTTAGGCATCATTCCATTAAAAGATCGATATAGTCTCACTTTACACATATTTACTTGCCCTCTATATAACAATAAAAATAAAATAGGCATTTTTCAAATCTATTTACTTTAGAGAGAATTTTTTTCGGTAGATTATGAGAAGTCTAAAATTAAGAAACTTAAGAAATTTGACTAAGTTATAGAAATTTGAGTTTGATTATCCTTGTTTTTTTTTTTTTTAAGAGAAAGATTATTCATGGTTTATGGTTTATTATTTATGATTTATTGAAGTTGAGTTTCGCTCACATAGATTTATTCATGTAACCTGAGAAATTAACAAATACATAATTTGAGAGTCCCTTGGAGGACATCCGATAAAAAAAAAAATACATAATTTGAGATAAACAAATTTATATACCAAACACATACTTTCTCAAAATATATATATATATATATATATATATATATATATATATACCAAACACATACTTATCTTTTAATTCTAAGTTAATCCAGCGTAAGGAAAATTCCTTTTCTCTGTAGTCAACTTTGGGCATAAGCTCTCATGATTTTGTTTTTGGTTCCACCCAAAATGTCTCATGCCAATGAAGATACTAGTCCTCCCTTATAAACTCATGATCATCCCTTATCTAACCAATGTGGGACTTTAGTCGCTCCCAATTCTCAACATAAATAATGAACTTCATGAGAATATCATCTCAAAAAACGAAAGGCTTAAGGTACATTTAGATCGGTTGTCTCTTGAGGTACAAAGTGATATTCTCCTTGTATAGAAGTGATGCTCAAAACTACAAGACCAAGAACGAACGTGCAAAAAAATAACTATGTATAAGAATCATATGTATAGAGATTTTTTTTTTTCCTTTTTGAAATGATTATTGTATTTATAAAAATAATGAGAGCTTTGTAAAAAGACACGACTAATCTTAAAAAGACCTCAAAAGAGGTAACTATGGTCATAAAAAACTACAAAAAAGAAACGAGGATAGTGTTCCTATAATAACCTCCAATCCCCTATAACAAAGACTCATGAATCTTATATAATAATGAGTACACAATCGAAAACTCGTACAAATGAGTTGTCATATATTAGGAAAACTAAAAAAGAAAAGCATGATTAATTTCATATGGGTTCTCAAGTGGATGATTTGGGGTTGTACATAAATTGATTAAGGAGAAAAATGATTAAGATTCCAAATGTTAAGTTTGCTTCAATAAATGAAGCTTGTTTGCAAACATACAAGCAAATGGGCCTATGTACTTACACAAATTAATATACATAGAAATTGCCAAATTGCCTTTCCTTACCCACCTCTTCTTGTTGTGTGTGCACTTTTAATTTGGCCAATCTATGCTTTCTTCTTTTCCCTATTGCAATTCATAATTCAAGTTAAGCCTTTTCTTTTCTTCTTTAATCTTAGTTTTTTGGGCCAAGTAATGAAATAATTGCATGTTTAAGTTATAGTTAATTTAAATATTCATTACTAATAAGATCCATTCAATCAAAATATATGTGTGATCTATAGGTGAAATTCAACACAAAACTCATTTATATATATATTAAAATGTATGGTGTTGGTGTTCCTACTTACTGATATATATATAATGGAATTAATGTTGCAATTATAAATTTTTTTTTTAGATAAGGGATATGACAAAAGTTGCAAATGGATTTCTTAACATAGCCAACATGAGCATAGCTCAACTAGCATAAAGTTGTACTAAGGACCAAGAGGTCTATGGTTCGAATCTCCCACCCCACATGTTGTCAAAAAAAAGTTACAAGATGGATTTCTTTAACATTACATTTTAATTTGTCTTAATTATGTATAGAATCTAATAAACTTATAGGCTATATTATATTTAATTTGGTCTTTTTAAGGTGCACGTTGATAAAATCTATTAGACGACTTTTGTTACACATTTTAGATTTTTTTTTAATATAAAAAAATAATTTTAGAGTTTAACTATGGATAACTTGCAAGTCACATTATTACTAATGTGGCATGTGCATCTAAAAGAAAAACACTTGAATCCACACATTATTTGTCAGATATGAGTTAGGTTTTAAAAGATTTATTTTATTAAAAAAAAAAAGCCTTAAAGAGTTGGCTAAAATTAATGTTTCACAAAGTTCAAACTTTCACCCAACAAAACATACATATAATTCCATCACCCTTTTTATTTAATTCAAGATGATCAACACAAGCCTTGATTTGATAAGAATTTGATTAGTTTAAAACAAAAATTAGAAAAAGAATTAATGATGATGTCTCCCCTTCATGCATGTATAAGCTTTACCCCTTCAAATACCCATTGTGTTCCTCTTTTTCAATTTTTCCATTTATTCATGCTCATAATCAAGGGTGGACTTCTAAATGGAGAATGATTATAGATTTTTTATTCAAGAATAATGTTATTAAAAAAATTAACATACTTTTATATATATATATATGAATGTGCTCTTATACTATTTTTTGTTTTACTCTTATATTTTCTCTAAATTATATGAACTCGTGTGCATTATGAATTATAATATATGGGTTGTATCAATGATGAATGACACTATAATAAAATTATAAAAATACAAAAATTGAATAATAAAGATGTGTTTAGAATACTTTCTAATTACTTTAAAAAAAAAAAGAGAATACTTTCTAATTAAACATTTTTTTTAAAAAAAAAATATATTCTTTTAATCAAAATGCTTTTATAAGACCCAAAAATGCTTTAAATAACAAATTTGTTCGGTTACACTTTTGATTCAAATAGTTGAAAATGTGTGTTTTTTTTCTTACTAAATATTTTGAAGATTTTCAATTACTTAAAGTCATTGTTGGATAATCTATCTCTCAAGCATTTATTCAAAAATAGTTTTTAAATTAATCTATTTTAAAGTACTTTTTCTTTAATAAGATTTTTCTGAAAAACACTTTTTTCATTTAAAATTATTCAAGAAGCTATATTGAATACAATTCAAATTATTTTTCGAACAAAACTGGGTTGCATACCGGTATGTAGGGATCTCTCTACATACCCCATTAAAATCTTGACAACTAAAGAAGAGGAAGGTAGAAAATGAGAAAAAAAAAATTATCTCTCCTAGTTGTCAACATTTTAATAGTGGTATGTAGGGATACATATATATTGGTATGCAGCCTAATTTTTTCTTATTTTTCATAGGTGTTTATAGAAAATTTGATTTTGTTTATAAACCTTTTTTTTTTTTCAAAAGCACTATTCCAAACACACCATAAATCTCAAACAACCTCTCCGATCCCGAAGATTTTTCTAAAAAACACTTTTGATCATCTAAAAATGGTGATGCTTAGCAATGGTAGGAAAGTGATTTCAAGTTATTCCTCATCGATCACTTGAAAGTTCAATAATTTCCAAGTGATTTGTTGCAAATGATGGTGAGAGATTTTGGTTTTTTTTTTAAATAACTACTATATCAATTTTAAAAAAAAAAAAAAAAAAAAAAAAAAAAAAAAAAAAAAAAACTCCTCCTATTTTATTTCATTTTTTCCTAAAAATTTATGAAAAGTTAATTCTTTTTCCTTTCTATAATTTTGTCCCTCTCTATCTTTATTTATTTCTAAATTTCTTTATCTAAAGTTTTTATAATCTCTATTTCTAACTTTACTATCTCTAAAAATGTTATCCTTTTTTTTAAAAAACAAAAAGAAAAGAGGTAAAAGAGAAGAAAAGAGAGAGGAAAAGTTGTATCTACCCAGGCTCCTAGGTTTGAGTTTAGCTTCCTGATTGAAAGTTTCTTAGCCTTTTCTTGCAAGACCTTAGTGTCAGTGTAGGGGGAAGATAGGTGGAGGGTATTATAAACCTTCTCCAGACCTTTAGGGAATGCTCTTAGGAAAGGCTAATCACACACACACGCGAGATTTGTTTTCTTGGAAAGTTTTGAATGGTCTCATTATTTGTCAGCTTGTTGTAGCTTCTCTTAACCTCAAGGCTTAGCATTATTTTTTTTGCGCAGGGACTTGTGCATGACAATATTTCAACAACTGAATCTCTGGCATCTATATTGCTTAGGTCTAGGAGTTTTTCAAGGGGTAGTAAGTTTAGACGGGGGTTTTGGTGGATCAATTGCCTGTTTTGGTTCTAATTCTCTCTTTCTGCTTACTAGTGGTGATTTCTATAGTAAAGATGCTTTACCATGATGGTGTTTTGTGGCAGGCTTAAAGTATGCGCATGGGGACAAAGACGAGCTGGGTACGAGTGAGGATGGAGCAATTTTGGTAGCTAGCCTAGTTTTGAGATGATCGAGGATATTGTATTCAGGTGGAGGATTAGTGTTGAGCGTCTGGTTATAGCATGTTTGGCTCCGATTGATGATGAAGGACGGATTGAAACGAGGTTGTCCTCTTAGTTTGTGGTGGTTCTTTTGGGTTTTGTGTTTTTCATTTTCCTATGTAATGTCGCAAATGTGATCTTCTTGGTTTTTGTGAATGAAAGAAGGTTATGCTGTTGATAAAAAAAAAAAAAAAAAATCCCTTTTTCTCTTTTTTTTCTCTCTCTCTCTCTCCAATATTTTTTTTTTAAATCTTTCTCACTTGTTTATCTTTAAAACTTTTGTTCCTCTCTCTAATTTTCGTATCTATAACATTTTTCTCTAATTTTGTGTACCTCTTTTGCTAAGTTTTTTCTCTTCAATCTTTTCCCTCCAACTTTTTTTCTCCTTTGAAGTTTTTCTCCCTAATTAATTTGTTTGTACAACTCTCTAATTTTGTTCCTCTATCTATAACCTTTTTTCCTTTTAGAAACTTTTCTTTAGCTCTCTATGTTTTTTCTAATAAATTTTTATTTCTCTCCTAATTTTTTTCTTCTATCTATAACTTTTGTTTACCACCCTCTAAATTAGTTTTCTCTCAAATATAATACTCTTT
This sequence comes from Luffa aegyptiaca, assembly GCA_017139565.1. Taxonomy (NCBI): domain Eukaryota; kingdom Viridiplantae; phylum Streptophyta; class Magnoliopsida; order Cucurbitales; family Cucurbitaceae; genus Luffa; species Luffa aegyptiaca. Next base: position 7,608,149 of record CM029405.1, on the reverse strand, counting down.
TTAGTAATTTGATGATTTTAAAATCACTTTTAAAAAAACATTAATCATTAAAAAATAATTTTTATTTAAATCAAAATCTCTTTCGATTCCACTCTTTTTTCTTTGTAATATAATGGTACAGAATAAAAATTAGTACAAATTTTATGTCGTTATACTCATGTTGACAAAAAGATTACAACATTCAAAAAGAGAAAAAGTGATCTCTCATGTAATTTATTATTACTATTATTATAAAGTGTTGCTAATCAATAATATATAACATAATGTTATATTTTTATTTAATGCACTGAATTTCAAAATTTACAGAAATTAAACTTTATGGCATTGCTTTGAACAACACAGCATGATAATCAAATATTCATGGATTGAAGCTTGGTCGACCTCGAGGGCTTCCTTTTCTTGGCTCGTGACTTGGGTTAGCTCTTGGTTCATCATAGTCCATCAATATTGCTTCAATTCCCAAAACCTTTCTCATTACTCTTGCTTTCACAATTCTCTGCAAATTAACGTCCTTTCCATCTATTAACTAGAAGCACAAAAGAAAAAATCTATCGACAAAAATGGTGATTCAAAAACGAGAAAAATAAAATAAAATAAGACCACATTATTGTAAATTAAAAGAGAACTGTGTGTTTAAATTTATGAATTTTTTCTTTTTACTTGTCTTTGTCTTGTAAGTCATTCAATTCTTGGGAGGTAATACTTTGCATTTTTCTTTCTTTTTTTTCTCAAAACTATGTGGGTGGAGAGGTTCGAACCTCTTGATCTGGTTGAGCTATAATCAGGTTGGCTACATAAAAATGTTTTTGATATATATATTTATTTACCTGACCACACGGATTTGGTTCTTCCTTCAAACCCTCCTTGAGGCTAAGGCCATGAGCTCCCCCTACAATGGAACATCAACCATTTGCATTTAGGTTGAGATTATAATCAATGTATCCCAAAACAATGTTGCTCGATATATGAGCGATATAAGCGCGGTTTGATAATGATTTAACATAGTATCTGATCGAAAATCTTAAATTCAATTCTCGTATTATTTTTCATTTATTTCATATTAATAGTTCACTTGTTAGTAATACATCTGAAAAATACAAAAGAGAAGTACCTAAATGAGAGCGAGTGAAGATGAGGAAGATGAGAACGAAGGTCTTAACCACCATGGAAGCCATTGTTGATGGATCTAACACAGCTTAGATAAATGGAGTTGGGAGTGCTAGGGTTGGAGGAAAACAAAGGGTTTTATAGAAAGTGAGAGGAGATAAAGATATTATGGAGCCAAAGTGAAGTTTTGTCATCATGAAAGCCTCCATTAAAGCCTTCTTCAATTGATTTTGAAGATGTTGTACCTGTTATCCACTACCTGGGAAAAGCCAAAAGCTTTTTTGGATGTGGTATATTTTTTATATTCTTGTTCTTCAATTTGTCCAACTCTGAAAACGGATATTCTCAATCAAACCTGTTTTATTAATGGCTAGTTGACTGTTTTTGTGTTGAGTTTGAGCTATTTACTTAGTGAGAAAAGTTTCCTAATACCCACAAGTTGTATGAACTTTCATTAATATGAGATCTACTTTAATAAAATAATAACTTAAAGTTTTTTACAATACGTGGAAGGATTTAAACCCACGAAGAGGGAGCCATTGGTGACTGACTAGATTGGATGAGATGTTGGGAATGCAATCAAAGTTTTGCATTGGCTAGGATAAGGGAAGACATGGATACATAAGTGCGAGGGACAATATCTCCATTAGTATGAGACATTTTGGATGATTTAAAAATAATAATAATTAAGGCTTATGTCCAAAATGGACAATATCATATCATTATATGGAGATATATATGGACAAAGACAACATAAACCATAATTTTTTTTAACCAATGTGACGTGATCAACCAATGAAAAATGAAGGGAAAAGATCAATTTTCACCTTGAACTTGACCAGTTGTATTAATTCTAACTCTAAACTTTCAATTTTATTAAAATTGCACCTCTAACTCGGATAAGTGTTGCAATTTTTCTCTTGAGCTTCAAGTGCTACAAAATTTACCTTGTATAGTAGGTTTTTATTAAGAGAATAATCATTGAAGAAGGTATTCAGATATGTGTCCAATGAATTATAAAATATATAATTTAGTAAGAAATTGATAAGATCCAAACAAAAATGGCATCATAGCTTTAGTTTTTTTTTTTTTTTTTTTAATTTATAAGTTTTGACAAGGTTATTTAATAGTTGATTTTGTGCATTGATCAAATTTAATTGTGTGCAAAGTTTGGTTTTCATTAAATTAATGAGTTTTTGGTTTTTTTTTTCTTTTACATATGAATGGGCAAATGAGCAAAAATTGAATTGAGAAGTAAAAATTACCGCATTTATCTAGGCTTCATTAGGGTTCTAATTGTTGTAAAAAAAAAAAAAAAGTTCTAATTGATGAATTGAAATATTAGGGTGAAAATTGATATAACTACAAAGTTTAGTGGTAAAGATTGAAATTTTTCTTCCAAAAATAAATGTCTTAAAACACAATTCAAATTAAAAAATTTCAACCAGTGTGACCTGTCATATTTAAAGCTCTTTTTTTATATAGAGACTTAAGGACAAAGATTCGAACTTCTAATTAATCTTTTGGTCGACAATACAATGTCTTTATTAGTTGAGTGATGTTTAGGTTAACAACATATCATAAATTATTAGACTAGAATGTCTAATCATGAAACTAAATTTAAAAATCTATAAATTAAACCTAATTAGTATAGAAATTAAATCAACCTTTTTTAGTAATTTTAAATAACAAATAATTATTTCAAAAAAAAATAACAAATAATTCAAAAGTTAATAATTCATTGATATGTGTAAATATATCAACAATTATATGAACACTAATTTAATAATGGAAGCAAGTTTAATATTTAACTTGTGAATACTCTATATCAATCATTCATGTTAATTAGCATTTTCCATGGGGTTGTTGGGTCAGCTACACGTGTGTTAGGCATCATTCCATTAAAAGATATAGTCTCACTCTACAAAACGTCCCCATAACTTTTTTTTTTTTTTTTTTTTTTTTTGAGTTCAACAACATTTGGTGAGAGGAGGATTCGAACTCATGACCTTTTGATCATAAGCACATATTTTATGTAGTTGCGAGCTATGTTCTTGTTGGCTACAAATCCATATTTACTTGCCATTTCTATAACAATAATAAAATAAGAATTTTTCAATCTTGGACATGGTGTTAAATTTTTGTCCACATGTCGACATTTCCATTGACATTTTTACATATCTATGAGTTTGACATCGATATAAGGGATTGAATCAATATTTCCATTATAATGTAAAAAATCAATGAAATAAAAAAAAATTAACAATAAGATGTAAGTTGTAACTAATATGAATATAATATTAACAATAAGGATTTTAACTCAATTAAAAAGTGTAAAATGTTCATTTATTAATTTAAATATTTTTTTTTATTTTTATGATTTTTTTCAAAAATATCCATTGACATCAACATTTCCATAAAATTGAGACTTTGACATTTCCATCGACATCAACATTTTAAACCTTCTTGGAGATTGCAAAATCTTTTTTTTTTTTTTTTTTTTTTTGATTATTTCAATCTATTTACTTTAGAGAGTGTTTTTGGCTCCATGACCTTTTAACCAAGGTGGATGATTATGAGAAGTCTCAAATTTAGAAAATATGAAGTTTGACTAGGTTATAGAAATTTGAGTTTTATTATTCATGGTTTATGGTTTATGATTTAATTAAAATGATTTGATATCAGTATAAAAATTGAGTAAACACATATAATCTGAGATAAATGTCAAACATAAACATATATATCTTCTTAATTCTAAGTTATTCAAGCCTAATTCATGAGCCTAATACCCCTTAAAAGTCTAATTAGAACTATAGAGATTGTTTTCAATTTTTTCTACTTTCATAACTACACAATAATGAATAATTAGTAATTAAGCATGGATAAATAAAATTTTGAAGATCAAAGTGTAAATTATGTAGGCAAACTCAAGTGGAAATATTGTTGTAGTCTTAAAATTAAAGCCACTGTTAGTAAGACAAATAAATAAAATGACCTTTGATGAGAATATCTTAGAAAATATAAAAGGCATAGGGTAGACTGGATAAAGGTTTCCCATGACAAAATTTTCCTATTAATATCAACATTGATAGTTCAATATTATTTCTCTTAAAATAAAAAATGATATTTTCTTTTGTAGTAGTAAGATTTAAACTACAAGCAAATCAACGAGAAAAAACATGAAAAACAATGTCAATAACTGATCTCTAATACATTTATGAAAGAATAAATAGGGATTAATCGTATACAACCAGATTAGAGGTTTTTTTTTAATGGTTATTGTATTTATAAAGATAATTAATGAGTTTCTTGAAAAGAACACAACTAATCTTAAAAAGTTTCAATCGAGAGTAGTAACCTAGGGTAACTATATATCATCATAAAAAGCTATCAAAAGAAACGAGTACAACCTATGTATAATAACTTTTAATAATAAAATTTCATAATTCTCCTATAATGAAGAGTCACAAATCTTATACAATGGTCAGTACCACAAAAACTCACCAAAAAAAAAAAAAAAGTTTTCATTTAAACTATATAACATAAAAAAGAAAACCATAATAAATTTCACACATATGGGTTCTCAAGTGGATTATTTGGGGCCATACCTAAATTGATTATGGAAAAAAAATGATTAAGATTCCAAATGTGAAGTTTGCTTCAAAAAATGAAGCTTGTGTGCAAATATACAAGCAAATGGGCCTATGTACTTCACAAAAATATAGATATTTTGGTAGGAGAAATTGCCAAATTGCCTTTTCCTTACACCTATCTTCTTGTTGTGTGTGCACTTTTAATTTGGCCAATCTATGCTTTCTTCTTTTCTCTATTGCAATTCATTATTGAAATTAATTAAGCCTTTTCTTTTCTTCTCTCGTCTTAGTTTTTTGGGCCAAGTAATGAAATAATTGCATTTGTTTTTAGTTAATTTAAATGGTTAGCTCCATTCAATCAAAATATATGTGAGGATAGGTGAATTCAACCCAATGAATCATTACCATCATACTTAAATATGTAGAAATTATTGTCTCTTTTTTTATATATATAAATATAAATGTATATATAAAATAAAACATATTAAGATATCCTGCTTAGTGAGATAATAGAATTAATGTTGCATTCAAATAAGAATATGACAATCTATTTGTGGTTTTGACAAATGAACTTCTTGATATTACATTTTTTGTTAATTATATATAGGATCTAATGTATTTATGGACTGCCTAATTTGGACGTTTTAAAATGTAAATTTATAAAAATCTATCAGGCGACTTTTCTTTCTCATTTTGGAATTTAACTATATAGATACTTGCAAGTGGCATTATTGCTGATGAGATGTGTACATCTAAAAAGCACTTTAATCAACCCAACAATTTGTGAGATATGAGTTAGATTTTAAAAGATTTATTTTATTAAAAGAAAAACCTTAAAGAGTTAGCTAAATTTGATGTTTCTCAAAGTTCAAACTTTCACCAGACAAAACATACATATAATTCCATCACCCTTTTAATTTAATTCAAGATAGTACTTAAAATGACCAACACAAAGCCTTGATTTGATAAGAATATTTGATTAGTTTAAAACAAAATTAGAAAAACAATTAATGATGATGTCTTTCATAATGTATGTATAAGCTTTATCCCTTCAAATGCCCATTGTGTTCCTCTTTTTCCATTTATTCCATTTATTATTGCACATGATCAAGGGTGGACTTCTAAATGATGAATGCTTATAGATTTTTTTATTTCATGATATAGTAAAATAATTGACATGCTCATATATATGAATGTACTTTTACACCATTTTTGTTATCACTTTTATATTTTCTCTCTAAATTATATGACCTTGTGTGTCCTACGAATTATAATATGTGGGTTGTACCAATGATGAAGGACACTAGAATAAATTTGCAAAAATAGAATATTAAGCATTAAGAGTGTGTTTGGAATACATTATAGTTTAAGTACTTTGTTTAAAAAAATATTTTTCAATAAAAATGTTTTCATATCTCACAAGGAGTGCTTTAAATAGCAAACTTTTTGGTAGTTGCAGCTTATTGAAAAGTGATTCAAATAGTTACAAATATGTTTCTTTTTCTTCCTATTTTGAAGATTTTCAATTAATTAGTCACTTTAAAAGAATTTGTGGATAATCTATTTCTTAAGTTGCTTTTTCAAAAATTATATTTAAATTAATCCGTTTTTAAGTGCTTTATATCAGAACCTTGAGAGTAAGTATAAACCTTGCTTGATTTGACATTCAGAGTGAGGCTCAATAAATAGCCAAAGGATAAGTGGTTACAACAACAAAAATAACAAAGAAATAACTAATTAACCATGTATCTTAACCAATTGACCATGTATCACCATGTATCTTTAACTAATTAACCATGTATCTTAACACTCCCCTCAAGATGGGCCTACTAGATTAACAACTCCCATCTTGGAAATCAAACTGAGAAAGCGGGGAAAGGAAGAGCCTTAGTAAATGCATCAGCAAACTGTAATTCTGAACGTATTGGCAGTAGTTTGACATCTCCTTTGATGATTCTATCCCGGACAAAATGGCAATCGAGCTCAACATGTTTTGTACGTTTGTGAAAAACCGGGTTCGATGCAATGTGAATGGCAGACTGATTACACAGAATATGAATGCAGGAGACGTCTTGACAAGAAGAGCAGCCGGCGAATTCACTGTATTGTTGGCAACAGAGGGTGAGGAAGTCGTACCAACAGAGGTCCTCTGTTCGACTTCTTGAGCGATTAGAGAAAAAGCTCGTTGAATGGACGGTTCTGGTTCCATAAGAAGTAGCTGAGTCCTGATTTGACTGGAGGAGTCGTTTAGGCCCATGACGAAAGCCATGACATATTCAGTCTGAAAATATTCGACGAGCTTCTTGACGCCATCGCAGGTACATTTGCCACAGTTGCAGATGGGACAGTAAGAAGAAAGCTCGTTGCACAACGTCTTGAGCTTGGCAAAGTATGTGGTGACAGAATCTTGATCTTGGATAAGATTCGAAATCTCTCGTCGGAGTTGAAAAATGCGGGGACGATTCTTCCTTTGGTACCGTTGTTGGAGGTCAAGCCAGATGTCTCGGGTTGTTTTTGCAAAATTCACGCTAGCCGCAATCTCCTTTGAGAGGGAATTCAGTATCCAGGCTGTTACCACACCGTTACAGATGATCCAAGACCGCTTCAGTTCGCTGTCAGGTTGAGTGATATAGTGTCGTCGACAAACCCTAATTTGTTCTTCACTGTTAGGCCAATGATCATGGCGTTGCACTAGGGAGTATAGTTGGATTCGGTGAGAAGGTCTGAGACGAGAACGAGATTGGTTCCGTCTGAGTGATGTAAAAAATACGGATTCTCATATTGTTCAATGACAGATCGATTCGTTGGCTGAGTTGTGGAAGAAGAATCATCAGCCATGGAAGGATCTTGAAAAGAAGCAGGGAGGAACTCTTGAAGGCTTTTAAAAAAAAATAGTCTCTTGATACCATATCAGAACCTTGAGAGTAAATATAAACCTTGCTTGATTTGACATTCAGAGTGAGGGGCTCAATAAATAGCCAAAGGATAAGTGGTTACAACAACAAAAATAACAAAAGAAATAACTAATTAACCATGTATCTTAACTAATTGACCATATATCACCATGGATCTTTAACTAATTAACCATGTATCTTAACACTTTATCTTATCTATTAAGAATTGCAAAAACACTATTCATCATCTAAAATCACTTAAGAAATTATATTAAACACGCTTTAAATCATTAATTTTTTCAAAGGTGTTTATAGAAAAAAATTAATTATGTTAAAAAGCTTTTTTTTTCTTCCAAAAGCTATTCCAAACACACCATATAAGTCTCTCTGTAGAAAATTTATTTGGTTGGATTGGTAACCTTTGCTTGCTTTTGTTTCTTTTTCTTATTTATATAACAAAATCTACTCCATTTGTGATTCACAACTTATGTGATAACGTTTTGATAATAATAACGTTTTATAAATTAGTGAAGTTCAAACTAGACAAAGCCACTATGACACATCTTTTTTTTTTTAATTTAGGATACAAAGACACAACAACGACATTTTCATTAAAATATATATCATTTTTTATATAATAAGGAATTTCAAAGCCAATAAATTCATGCATTTATATGCTTAAAACAATAAGCTTCATGTATTTCGCTTTCAAAATTTTGTTATTGTATCCATTTAATATAATGTCTAATAGATGTTGGACCTATATTAACTTTGTAGCACTAGTATCCAACACATTTTATTGGGCTAACAAATGCCCACTACGTGTCAAAAGTGTCCTAGCCAAACTAAAGCGTGCTACTTTCAAAATAGGGGTATCTATAAGAATGGGCTAAAAGCAGCCCATATATTTCACTTTTGTCCATAATCCTTGAAAATTTCATGGATATCCTTAGAAATTGCCAAAAATTACAGGGTATTTCTGAAAAATGGTCAAACTGGATTTTTTAATGAAAAATGGCCAAACCGGTTTTCTAACCTATTTTCGTGGGATTGGAACTTCCATTTTTACCCTTGAGTCATTCCCCACGTCTCTCCTATATTTGTGCAGCCTTATCTGATGATATTTAAAAAAAAAAAATGAAAATCTGTAACCTCCAATTCCATGAATCAAGGAATGATAGTTACAGAATCAATCCTCCTTGTCTTCCCAAAATATACATTTTTTGGCTTTGGTTTTTCAGAATTTACAACATCAATTCTCTCTCTTCATTTTCTTATTAAAATAGTGGGTCTTAGCTTCGGTCAAATTGTCCTATTTGTAAGGAAAAAATAGTTTATATCTATATAAACCAAAAAGTTAGAAGAGAATCGAAGCATGCATACCCTGGAATGTCTACAGTGTAAATCTGTCGAGTGTCTGTGTAAATACAGTGTAAATCTGTCAAGGGGTTTGAATGTCTGTGTAAATACAGTGTAAATCTATTGAGGGGTTTGAGAATCGGGTTAAGGGTTTTGGTTTCGAGACGAAGATTGAAGGAGAATCAGTTGAAGAAGAATGATCGAAGAAGAAGAATGATGGGGTTTGCTTGAAGGAACGAGGAATGTTGAAGGAGAATCAGTTTTGGTCTCTCGAACGAAGAATCGAGAAGCTGAAAGGGTTTCTTTCGAAGAACGGTACGGTTTCTCTTTTCTTTTTTGATTTTTGAAATGAGGGTTTCAAAGAGAGAATATGAAGAGTTTTCGGTCAATTGCTTTTATTTTCTCATTTACAGTGATATTAATGGGATTGGTGAGCCTTTTTATTTTCTCTTTTTGAAATTGGATCCGTGAATTGTTTTTGAAATTGTTCCAGATTATACGTTATTTTTGATATGATGTCGGTGCAACACTTAATGATGTCTACCAAATGTTATCATTGGCATTTTATTCTTGAGCTGATGTTTTAGATGCATGAAGTTGTTCTTCATTTTTTATTTAATCCTAGTTGCAACATGTAAGTTATTAGTTGTTCTTGATTTTTGATTGAATCCAATATACCGTGGTTAAATTTTGAGTTCTCCTGTTTTTTCTCTCTTATTGGAATTTAAAATTCTTGTTTTAAATTTATTCTCTCTTATTTGAACTTAAATTTCTTGTTTTAAATTTAAGTTACCAGATTTATTTGTTTAATTTGAAATTCTGTTATTGATTTGGTTGTTGAATTAATCCGTAAGAATCCTAGATTTCTCCGTATTTTTGGTTTAATTTGAAATTGTGTTATTGATTTGGTTGTTGAATTAATCCGTAAGAATCCTAGATTTTCTCCCTGGTTTACAGTGTGAATTTAAATTTCTTGTTTTAAATTTAAGTTCCCAGATTTATTTGTTTAATTTGAAATTCTGTTATTGATTTGGTTGTTGAATTAATCGGTAAGAATCCTAGATTTTCTCCCTATAAAAGTTTATAGTGTATTTTTGGTTTAATTTAATTATGAATTAAGATTTTGGTTGGGGTATTTTTGTCCATTTTGTTGCCAAAAGAATTTACTAAAATTAGCTTTTGGCCATTTCTCACAATGAAAACACGAATGGCCATGGGCATTTATCTGGTTGCCCCCAAATTTCATTCCAGTCCAGCCCGTTTTAATTAAATGTAGCCCATTTACCGTTTTGACCCTCTGATAAAAATAAATAAATAAATAAAAAGACAAAAGGAAAAAACCGTTGACCTGTGTTAAAAAAAAAAAGAAAAAGAAAACAAAAAAATAGGAGAAATCGTTTGGTATTTATAACAAATTTCTTCAAATCACGTATTTTCCTTCTACAAAATCGTGAATTTCTTTCTTCTTCTTCAAGGCGATTTTTTTCCATCTTTGTTGCCGGCATTCTTGTCCATTGCAGGGAGTTAGGGTTTCGAGTTCTTCAGTGCCATGAGTTCTTCTTCAGCGTCGAGAGCAACGAAAAGAGAAAAATACGTCGTAAAAGTGGCTCTGGCCTTGTTTTTTTTTTTTTTGGCCAAGAACAGAGCACCCACCAACCCAAATTCAGATCTTCCCACAGAAATCGTTGTCAAATCTTGTTTCATGGAATTCTCTTCTTCACTCCAACATGAGAAGGAAGTGCTGAGTGATTTGGCACCCTGCACTAATGTAGTGCGTTGCTATGGCGATGAAATAACGACGACAAAATCCGGTGAGAAAATTTACAACGTCCTATTGGAGTATTGCTCTGGCTCGAGCTTGCGTGACCACATTATTAAATTTGGACTTAATGGATTGCCGGAATACAAAGTTCGAAAGTATACAAGAGACATTGTTCATGGGCTCTATTACATGCATTGCAATGCTCGCTACATCCATGGTGACATAAAACCAAGAAACATCTTATTGTTACCTAGTGCTTGTGCAGCTGACAAAGGTTCTTTTAGTTTATATTATACATTCTCCAAACGAAAAAACTTGTATATATTGATTTCATTGAGGTACTGGGTTATATTAAATAAGATTCATACACATATTTAATTTGTATTTGGGTTTTTGGTTTTGTCTTTTTTTTGCGTATATGTCTGGTTTTTTTTTTTTTTTTTTTTTTTTTTTGCATCTGGTTTACTGGAAAAATACCCTCCATTTTTTTTGTCGTTTGATTTCTGGAAAAATGCCCTCTGTTTTTTCGTTCATCTTTTGTTTTTGTTTTTTGCGATTCCCCGTTAAATACCGGGTATGGATTTTGAAACTTCTCCATAATTAGTTTTGTCTACCTCAAATTTTAGTTTTTTAGATAAATTCTCACTGGCATAGTTATTCCATATTGGGTATTTTTATTTAGCTAACTGGCATAGTTATTTCATATGAGGTATGAAATTCGTTTATTCATAATTCTAACACAAACATGATAATTCTGTACCGATATATACCACTTACAAGCGCGTATGAAATTCATTTATTCATAATTCTAATACATACAGGATACCAATATATACCACTTACAAACAGGTATGAAATTCGTTTTTTCATAAGTTATATACCACTTACAAACAGGTATATGAAATTCGTTTATATCCAAAAGAAAAAAAATACAAATATTGGTTGGAACAACTTATATATTATCGAATGAAAAAATATAATATTGCTAAGAATATTATGTTAATGGAATTAATGAGAAATGGAAGCCGATTTCATATTTTTGATTGAAAATTCAGTTGAAAATGGTAGCAGACGACAAAAATGGGTTGAAATTTTGAAATCTCAAAATACACCAAATTTTGGTTGAAAAATAATCAAAGTTTTTAGGAGAAAAAACATGAAAATCGAATTATCTCCTCAGCCAAATCGAGAAGCAGGCACCAAAAGCAAAAAAAAAGAATTTAAGAATTCCAAAGCTAGATGTGGGGATAAAATTGAAAATAAATATAATGATTTGTTAAATAAAAGGAATAAATTGAGATTGATATTTATAAGAATATCTATAATTAAATTTAAAAAAAAAATTCCATCTTGGGTAGCTGCCATGTGAAAAAAAAAATATATTTATTATAATTATATAATTAAATAAGGACAATTGGGGAAGAAAGAAATTGAAATAAATACATAAAATCCTACAAATGAGAAAATCAGAAGATTATGACAGAAATGTAATTAATAGGTTAAATGAACTCATCCGCTATAATTTCTGTTCAAAATATTCATTTTGATCCTCATACTTTTAAAAGATGACAATTTTGGTCTTTGTTTACAAAATTTTAACACAAATTCTAAACACGATGAAAACCCTTCAATTCAAAGTAGTGACATATTTCAAAAAAAAAAAAAAAAAAAAAAAAAAAAAAAAAAAAACCTTCCACTTTTGACAAGTATATAATAGACCAAAACAACCCTTTCAAAAGTACAAAGACTAATATTGACAAAAGCTAAAATTAAAGCAACCAAAACAATTGATTTGAAATAACCAAAACTTAAAATACATGGACCAAAATATGATTTACACCGCCAGAGGTTCAAACCTCCCACTCTAAACCCAAAACTCAAATATATATATATATATAACCCAAAATTTAAGATTTGCAATCCTTCAACATTCAGGAGGATCTGATAGGTAATTTCTGACTTTCTATCACAGCTTAGAGCTTGAAAACATGCCTTCCATGGTTATATTGCAGTAGCTAGTGATCTTTTTTTCCAGTTAACTTGAGTAGTTCTAGCAGAGCAGCAAAGATTAAGAAGAGACAATTCAAATTGATCCAGGGTTGGCGAAGGTTCACAAACACACAACATAGTTTATGGTTTGATGACAACATAGTTCAAAAGTAGTTCCATAGAACAAAGCATATCTGACCTGACACACAGTAGATTAAGATAGATGTCTTGATTGAAAAAAAGCATAATCAAACTCAAACAGCAACAACACCAAGGGGTGGGTGATAGGTTTTCAGCTCTCAGAGCTGCAAGATGTCTCTCCAGATGAACCACTGTCATGTTGAAGCCGCTTCATCTCCTCGTACGCCCACTCGAGACCGGGACAGTAGTGGAGTGGAGGATTAAATCTGCAGTCATTGATGTCATCCGGCAAGAATGCTCCATTCTCCACGAGAAACTTCACTGCTTCCTTTCTCCTCTCTTTGGCTGCACTGTGCAGAGGCGTCCCTGGGTTCATCATTGTCAACATTGATGAATGTTTAGGATTCTTTATAGGGCTTGAACATCTTATATATTCTTACCCATCCTATTGCTAGTATTTAGGTACTTTCAGAAAAAGAAATTATGGTTGTTTATCCACATTTTGTTCAAGGAAAAATAAGATCGATGGACAAACATGTACAGTGAAAAACCCAGCACCATGACACCACCAACACAATATTTACAAGACAGAAAACAAAGACGGGTGCAGAAGCGAAAAAATGAAACTTTACCCAAAAAGATTGAAGTTAGACACCCAAAAGCCAAGACTGGCGCTGGAGCAACCAAAATGGAAATTTACCCAACATAATTAAGTTAAAGAGAAAGAATAGAAAGAATAAAATAGAGGGAAAAAAGAGGCTGGAACATCATTCAAAGACGAGAACAACTGCTAAGGGCAACAAGAAGAAAAAAAACCATAGTTCAAAAGACAAAGATGTCTTAGGAGATGATTCTTCCAAACTCTTGTATTTAGTTTTCTGTTTTTCTTTCCTTCTCCCTCTCTTTAGTTAGTTTTGTGTGAGAGTACTAGTTAGGGATATATGGGGAATAATAGTAGAATGGTAGAAAGGGTATAATAGTAATTAGCTAAGGTGTCTTGGTTGGACTTTGATTATAAATACGTAAGTTAGGGTCTTAAAAGGGTGTGGGTGATTTTGGGTATTGTCTCATAGTGGGACTTTGGGAGAGAGTTAGCCCTCTCGAAAGGCTATTGGTTATATTGTAATTTCATTTTGTTATTGCAATATATTAGTATTTGGTGTTTTCTTAGTTTGGATACCTAACATTTTGTCAATGAATTGTTACTTGTTTAGAGTTCTATTCTCCAAAATTATGAATTTTAAGTTGTTCTTGCTTGGATTTTTATGGCGAATGTTAGTTCTCAATGCTAGATTTTTCAAAATTATACTCATCTTTTTTTTCCTTCAGCTTCTATTCTAATGAGGGCATAGGCTAACTATTTCATATCTAACACTACAACTTAGCAAAACCGTGCACTCCTTGAGAGATTCTTTTCTTAACTTCAAATTCTTAATTTAGGTCCCGTTTGATAACGATTTGGTTTTGGTTTTTGATTTTTTAAGATTATGCTTGTTTTCTCCCCATTTCCTTCTAATGATTTTCATCTTTGTTAATGAATATTTGAATTCTTAGACAAATTTCAAAAACAAAAACATGTTTTTGAAAACATACTTTTCCAAAACTTGACTTGGTTTTTGAAAACAGGAAAAGAAGGTATATGGCGAGAGAAAGAAACTTATAGGTGAAAGTGTTGTTTATAAACTTAAGTTTCAAAAACCAAAAACCTATCAAACAAGGCCTTAGTAGTTTACACTTATAGTTTTAAAATCACTCTTACTGCTTCAATTTGATGTTATTTAATGTGGTTAATATCAGGTAAAAGATTAAAATCTAAACATCCCAGAGAACTACCCTATTAGTCTATTTCTCCCTTCCCTTCGCCAACACTTGACAACATATTCTTGCAATGATTCATCACTAACAATAAAAATAACAGACAATTTCAGCAAAATATGAATGAAAACTCAATTCCAGTTTTATATGTAATGTAATCAATTCCAAGGGAAATCAGTCCGGAGAGAATGATACTTACAGCCACAAGCACCTTTAGTTCTAGCATCAATGTTGGCTCCACGTTCAAGCAATTCATCCATAACTTCAAGATGTCCACCCTCGGCAGCAAGGTGGAGGGGGGTCAACCCCTTTGATTTGGGACCCCATGCAATTGCATTCACATCCATTCCATCATTGAGCAGACGCTTCACCTGATGAGAAGGGGAGAATAATACCTTCAAGCAACTATATTTGCAAAAGAAATTTCAAGAATAAACGAATAACATCAACAGAAATCACCTCAATAATAAACGAGCAAAGAAACCCATACTAAATATTTGAAAAGAAAACAAAAAAGCAGATAGGTTCCAACCAGGAGACCAATAACCAATTTTTTCCATTTGTTTGGTTTATAGGGGAAATATATGTGTAATGTAATGCCAGTGGACAAAAGTTGTTGTAAGGCACTAAAAGAACACGAAAGTCAACAAGATGCATAAAGATAACACTCTGGACTAGGGGAGAGGATGAGGAGGGAAAGGAACAAGAGAAAGAAGTAATATGTCTATACAGTCACCACTCTTTGTTCCAGATACTGGGTAGCGTTGGTTCCAATCCATTCTTGTTGTGTTGAACTGTTTCGGAAGAAGTTATTCTTCAAACATCTTTCTGAAACAAAGGGAAGTTTCCCTCAAAAGCAGGGTTCTTGGCAGTTGTATTGAAAATCTACTTAGAAAGGAATATGAGGTTTTTGAGGTAGAAGGATTTGGTCCTCTTTCAATGTCACTGTTTGTGTGTCAGGTCAGGTCTTTTTGTGATATTCCTTAAAAAAAAATTTTATCCTCAACAGTTGGAGCACTTTCTTATCAGCTTCTGGTTGCTCCATTTTTGCAAGGAGCGATATAGATGTCTGACTATGTTGAATTTTTTTTAATATATAAGAAACAATTTAATTGATGGTATGAAATTACAAAAGGGGGAAAACCTGCAGAAGGGAGATCTACTAAACACCTATCCAGTTGAAAAGGATAGTGATGAAAAAGAGGGGAACATTTACACCAAGTCACAACCATGAAAACTATAGCATCAGAATAGGCAAAAAAAAAATACCAAAGGGGGATTAAAATTTATCTTCCCTCAAGACTCCAGTACACCATCAACATGGTGGAAATGTCCACAATAATCAAAATGTTGTTCGACATCACCATGCCAACCTTCAAAATTATAAAAATTTTTACTTTTTTAGGGCATTTGTAACATATTACCCAACCTCCAAAGCCCATTAATAATAAAAGAGGAGGAGAGGCAAAGAGGGGTGACATTCATGGGGAAGTAAACCCTCCCTTCCTCATCCCTTCCATGTGGAACAATCTCACCCCCACAAAATAACGTCAGAATGCTAAACTAAACTAGTATATCATTCTTTCAAGTTTCAATGATTTCATACAATTCTATTATCAATAAAATTAATGGCAACACAATTGTAAAGGCAATGACAAAGGAAAAACAAACAGCGATTCGATCCAACTAAGAAAGCAGCAGGCTAGCAAAATTATACAAAATTCACCTCTTTAAGGTCCCCCTTTCGCGCACCAATGTGGAGTGAAGTCCATCCTCTATCATCCGTATTGAATACATCATATCGGAAGGAACGCCTTCTCGATAGGCTTCGACTAAGCGGGCTCCTCTGTTCCTGAGGCATGTTCTTCAATTCCCCTTCGATCAACTCGAACAGCCTCGATCACAACAGTTCGACAACCACAGACTACAATCAGAATTCCCTTCAAATTCCACAGCGGTAGAATCAATCGTCCTCGAAAAATTCTTATCGAAATATGGTCTACGACAAGAAAACCCAGAACCCAAAAAGACACAAGAATTACATGATTCTTGGGAAGAACAAAGTAAAATTAAAATCCTTGAACAATATTGGGACGAAAACCGAAAACGAAGAGAATTAGCGGGAAGCAGCAATGGAATGATGAGCGACGCAGTAGGGTGCAAAGGGATTCAATCCAGGACCAAAGACACGAAGATTGTGAACGATTACGATGAAGGTCATAAAGGGCTTGAAGATTGTAATCATAATTGATGCGAAACCCTTATCTCTTGGATGATGAAACACAAGCGAAAATTTGAAGAACCAAGAGATGGGGTTTCGGAATCGGAGTAGATAAACGTCTGAAGGGAAAATTTGGCGGTGATTAGAGAAATCCTGCTTTGAATCGGACGGAACTGAAGGGAAACATGACAGATACGAGCAGTGAGTGCCCTGATTCTCCAAACCCTAGAAAGAAAGGGATTTTTGGGAGGCTCGAGAGAAATAACAGAGCGATTGAAGCGAGAGAGATAAAGAGAGAACGTCCAGTAGAATTCGGTTGGACTACTTGTAGTTCTACGCAAAGGAGCCAATTTTAACGGCCAATTACACTTCTGAGATTCGGCTAAAAATACAGGGGACGTTAAAAGAAATTCAAATATATCTTCTAGGTTTCTTTTTTTTTTTTTTTTTTTTTTTTTTTTGACAAAAGTAAGAATGAAATTTAACAAACAAGAGAAATTCCCCTTCGGGATACAAAAAAAATGAACGTTCCTGACGCGTCAACCTAACAAGCCAATCAGGGTAATTGAGCGTCCACTCCTGCGGAGCAGTAAAAAGACCCTTCTGAACCAACCCATGGGCGCTTCTGTTAAACTGACGATGTACATGCCAAAAAAGAACCTTGCTAAAAGAATTTTGCAAACGTCGAATGTCCCACAAAACTGATGCAATACTCGAATCTCCTTGATCCACACCTTGGAGAGCTTGAACCAACGTGAGGGAATCGAACAGAACTGTCACCCTTGCCACCTTCAAGCGACGAGAAAAACTAAGCCCTTCCAACACCGCTACCGCTTCCGCACATAAAGGAGTAGTGCAAATCTGAGATGACGAAGACAATCCTGCTCGCAAATTCCCTTGCTTATCCTGAATCACTACTCCAATGTCAGTCTTACGATTAATCTCATCAAAAGCCACGTCCGTATGCATTATGGTCTCCTCCCCTTTATCAATTAACTCTTGGATGTCCACACACGACGGCGTCTTGGCACCGCCCACTTCATTTGCCTTCCAAAACTCTTCAAGGTAGCCAAAAATTCAAACATACCGAGCCTCAATGGTAGGAATAAGGAAATGATGTATAACGTTATTTCTATCATTCCAAATAGTCCAAGCACCCACACATATGAGACCCAAGTCCACATCCTGACGACTACTAAGATGGAGCCATCGGTCCTTTATATCTTCTAGGTTTATAATACATTGCAAATCACTGCGGTAATTGATATGTAACAGTTTAGTCTCTTTTACGGTCAAATTTATAACAATTTAATCTTTATCAAAATAAAAGGTTGATTTTTATTATTTAACGATATAGACTTTGTAACTAACTAATTTATTGATATACCTATGTAATAAATTTCATTAAATCTTAGTAATATGTTTCACCATGCGGACTAAATTGTTACATATTTGAAAGTATAGGAACTAAAGGGTTGTTTGGGGCACTGAATAGGTTATAATATCCCCTTTATTATAACCTATTCAGTGTTTGGGGCATCAACAAAAATAAATGGTGATGTGGGTTATTTTTACCCTCGATTATTTTATCCATTCTCTACAGTAACCATCATTCAACTCACCCGATTATTCTATCCATTTTCTACAGTAACTCTCTCCTCTCTTCTTCTATGCGACTCCTTGACTTTTCCGACGACCGCCGGTCGCCGTCGGCCGGCGAAGTTTCCAACGACTTTCCGACGGTCGCCGACCACTTTTCCGACGACTTTTCCAGCGATCGCCGACGACTTTTCCGGCAACCTTTTTTTTTTTTTTCCTTTTTTCATATTTCTTCTCATTTTCATTTTGAAAAATATAAAAATGAAAATAAAGAAAAAAAAGAAGAAAAGAAAGAAAACGAGGAAAAAAAATTTGGTCGTCGAAAAATTTGTCGGCAACCGTCGGAAAAGTCGTTGAAAACGTTGCCGGCATTAGGGTTAGAGGAAGAAGAAAATGATGAAGATGGAGTTTGAGGTTGAGGAAGAAGATGGAGATGATGATGGAAATGGAGGAAGAAGATGAAGATGATGGAGATGGAGGAAGAAAATGAAAAAGAAGGAAAAAAGAAAAAGAAAAAACGATTTTTGGTCATTCCATGTTAGAAACACTTACCAGCTTCTCAGTTAGTCATTCCAGGTTAGAAAC
Source organism: Luffa aegyptiaca (assembly GCA_017139565.1). Lineage (NCBI taxonomy): Eukaryota > Viridiplantae > Streptophyta > Magnoliopsida > Cucurbitales > Cucurbitaceae > Luffa > Luffa aegyptiaca. The sequence continues at coordinate 7,589,084 of CM029405.1, read as the reverse complement.
ACTTACCAGTTTCTCAGTTGTCTTTCTACATATATAAATATGGAGTTTTATTATATAATTTCTTTGTACATAAGCATTTACCATTTTTACGTTGAAAATACATAAAAGAAACAAATATGGTTTTCCAATATGAAATCATAAAATGACTTCTTTTGTGAAAAAATCATGACCCTAAAACAAAGAAAATCAACTCTTACCTTAGGTTATTTTTGTTTCCTTTTAAGTTAAACACATCATTTAACCCGTATACTCAATACTTTATTTTTTTTACAACTGAATCCAAAGAATTTTTTATTGATATTTGCAAAATATAATATTTGACATACAAAGTTGTACGAGGAAAATAAACAAAAAAAAAAAAAAAAAAAAAAAAGTTAGGAAAAAACCAGTCAACTTGAACATTTGATTCAGAATCTCATGTTAAACATATCAGCAATCCAAACACAGACTATTTTAACCCAGACTAAAATAATATGCATCCCAAACACAAATTATTTTATCCCAGACTAAAATAATCTGCACTCCAAACATAGATTATTTTATCTCAGACTATAATAATCTGCACCCCAAACACAGATTATTATAACCCCAGACTATTATAATCCCCAGATTATTATAACCACCAGATATTATAACTAATTCAGCGTCCCAAACAGCCCCTAAATGGTTACATTTTAAAGTTTAAGAACTAAATTGTTACATATTTGATAATACAGAAACTAAATTGTTGCCAAATAAAGTTTAGTTCATTAAAGTCTCGAAACCAAAAGTGATTTGTAACCTTATAATAAAAGAAAGGTTAAAATATGTTAGACTAAGTTCAAATTTTACAAACTTTTACTTCCTTGAATTTATGTTTGTATTCTAATCATTTCTTTACTGTATTTTTCACGACATTTGAATTCAATTTTGAAAAACTACGACCTCGTTTGATATGTTTGAAAATTCAATTCACAATCATCAAAGTTTTAGGGCTTAATTTTTAAACCAGAAAGTTCATGAAAATTTTACTTGTTTCACTTATAAAATTATTTCTAACATTTGAAAGTTTAGGGGTCTAATCTTTTTCACACTTGTAAAAAATTGGGGTGCACGTTGAAACCGACCAAATTGAAAAAAATGAACCATACGGAACCAAAATTTCGATTTTTTTTCAAGTTTTTGGTTCGGTTCGGTTTTAAAAATAAGTAAAATCAAATTTTCGATTCGGTTCAGTTTTGGGCTAAAAACCGAATCGCAAACCGCATTATATAATTTTACATAAATATATATATTTATTAGATTTTTTAAAAAAAAATACAATATAACACGTCAGACACGTTAGTTTTATTTTTTTAAAAAAAATCAGAATTCTTTTAAAATCGAAAATTGAACCGAATTGAATCGGTTTGGTTTGGTTTAGTTCCAACTGAACTTGTGGTTCGATTCGGTTTCTTTTATTATTATTATTTTTTTTTTTTTTTTTGCCCTCAAATAGAATTGAACCGAACCTTGAACATCCCTAATAAAAACTGGGAGAACTTAATTTTTAGTAAAAAACCAATTTTTATCCCTAAACCTATCAAGTTGTACCATTTTTTTCAATAAAATTTCAATTTAATCAAATTGGATTCTAAACTTAAATAAATGTTAAATTTTACACTTGATTCAATTTCCGCTAATTCGTCCACTAGTTTTAACAAAAATCAATTTAAAAATCTCTGATAAACTCATTAATTTCAGTAAAATCAAACTTTGCATGAAAACAAGTTTGACCAATACACAAATTAATCATTGAATAATTTTGTCAAAATTCACAAATTTCAACAAAATTTTTAGCTCTAATATCATTTTTCTATAAATTTTTATCAATTTTGTTTCCTACAAATGTTTTATAATTCATTAAATGCATAAGAGAAAAGTAACAATATTTGAAGTGATAACTTATTATTAGAGGGTTAAAATTACATCAACTTTTAAAGGTTGAGGTTAGGATTACTAACACTTATCTAAAATTTATGGTGAAATTTAATAAAATTAAAGTTTATGAAGAAAATTTATAGAACCTGATAAGTTTATAGATAAAAATTGATTTTTTTTCCTAATTTTTACTTTTGAAATTTTAAGGTGCAATCAGGATGCAGAATGTGTCATTTATTTGGGAAAACAAATTGAGTTAGAAACAAAATTAACATTTAGTCATAGGTTGGAATTCTCCCACTTTCATTTATTTTTTAACTAAAAAGTAATAATAATAATTTGTAGGCTGAAACATTTTTTAAAAAATAAATCATTTTAACGACACATCAAAAATAAAACAATCAAAGAGAGTTAAGAGTCAAATGCTTGTTCTTGCCCTCAATAGTAAGCGCCCCTTAATTGTTGTGACATTGAAGAGACGACATGTTGTCTTTAAGCACAGACCTTACGTTTAAACGACACTCTCTTCCGCTCGAGATCATATCCAATCAAAAACTGCATCTGCGCCAAGTTTCCAAAAACGGCCAAATATGACGCCGGAGCAAAAGTCAAACAAGTCACATTAGGAGCCACCGTCGCAAATGTGTTGAACGACGACAACTTCACGGCAGCGTTGCCAGAAAAATGAGCCGTAATGATCGGAATATTCAAGTCATCAATTTTGGTCGCGGCGTAACAGAGTTCCAAAATCTTGGACGGATCCTCCACCCGTTTTGCTCGAATAACACTCACCAAAGCTGAAACGACGCCGTTGTACAAGTTTCGAGGCAGAAACGTCAATGTCGTACCGGAATCGATAAAGATATTCCCGGGTTCTACCTTGAGCGACACGTTGTCCACAGCTTCAAACCGCTTGTTTGCGACGGAGATCGCTTCAAGAGTCAAGTGATAGTAGGTAGTGGGAAATTTCGACACGATAGGTGTAGAAACGACTTCATGTCCTGAAACGACGGCGTTTCGACCGAAGTTTATTTTACTCGTGACATTCGCACCGGTGAACAAGATTGGAAAGCAGTACGAGAACCGTCGTTTGACGGCACCGGTTTTGCGCATTTGAGAAACCAACGAGATACTGCCGCCGCCGAGTCCGATGATTCCTGTGGTACGTGCGCTGAATGTGCCCTCATTTTGGTGGCCGCATCCGATGATTGTATTGCGAAGTTTGAAGGACCCAATGGTAATTTTATCATATGCAATGTCTCCGTTCGTGAAGGATTTGTCTCCATAGCTGTACTTGTAAGTGCAGGTTCGAAGGTCAGGCCCACAACCGAATGCGAAGAAAGATCGGCAGGTATCGGCCGTGCAAGGCATGGGGCGATAAGATGAGGATCCACGTGGATTAAAAATGGGATGGGATTGATTGAAGCATTTGAGACATGGCGAGCATTGGGTCCACGTCAGGTCGCTGCCAGTGTCGGCGATGGCGATGAACTCTACCGGTGGAGTTCCGATTGAGACAGACATTATGAACTCGCCATCGTCGGGGATGATTGGGGAGTGGATGCTGGAAGTGGAGACGGTGGCAACGCGGTTGAGGAGGGCGGCAGAGCGGGAGAAGGAGCGACGAAAGGCGTTGATGAGGCGATCGTAGCGGGAGAGAGATGGGTTGTGGAGAGGGGAGAGAGGGGAGTCACGATGGACGAGAGTGGTGGTGAAGCCATTGCCGCCACCGCCCTTGGTGGTTGCTTCTGAGAAGGAGAAGAGGAGAAAATAAAAGAAGATTGAAATGGCAGCCATGAGAATTTGAAAGCTTTAGAGAGATGATGATTTTTGACCAGGCAAGCTTCTCCTTTTATATATGATAATTTAGGGGGAGGTTTTTTTTGACAGAGGAGAGAGAATTCGTTTGCATGAGATTATGATTAATTTGGTTATTCTTATGTTTCCTAACATTAGAAAAAAAAAAAATCTTTTTTTTTTTCGGATTACTATCTTAACCGTTTATGGATTCGAATATGTTATCTCATTATTGACGAGCTTAAATTGGTGGGAAAATAATAAGAAATGGACGAATCTGTTCACACGAGATTTCGACAAAGGAAATTTAATTCGTGGAAATGAACTTGATTTTATTGAATTTGTATGTAGAAGTGTACAATCTCTAATATTTATCCTCTGATTCTTTCTCACAAATATATAAACTTTGGCCTCTAGCTTGTTGCTCTTCTTGGGCCGGTTTGTTGGGCTTCTTGGATGATCGGCTTGCTAGGTTGATGATCTCTTGGATCGGCCTGTTGGCTTGATGATCTCTTGGATCGGCTTATTGGTTTGATGATCTCTTAGATCGGCCTGTTGGCTTGTTGATCTTCTTGGATGATCGGCGCTTAATGATCTTTTGGATCGGCCTGTTGTGACTTGTTAATCTTCTTGGATGATCGGCCTGCTGGCTCGACGTTCTTTTGGATCGGCCTGTTGGCTTGATGATATGTTGGATCGGCTTGTTAGCTTGTTGATCCTCTTGGATGATCGACCTGCTGACTTGTTGATCCTCTTGATCGGTCGATCTTCTTGGATGATCGGCCTGCTGACTTGTTGATCTTCTTGATCAGTCGGTTTCGAATCCTTCTGAATTCTCTTGACTCTTTGGCTTCTGACGACTCTGGACTCTGGCAGAATGCTCTAGACTCTGAGTTCTCTGACTCTGTCTCTGAATCTCCCTCCTCCCAAAATCCTCTATTTATAGAGTTTGATGGACCTCATATGGGCTTGGGCTTGAGCTATATTTGGGCTTTAATCCAACCCATTTTTAATAAAGCTGGATTATTTTAATTTAGCCCAATTTCTTCAATGATCTCGGGTTACATTAGTCTCAGGTCCAATTGCCACGTGGCATTATTTGATTAGACTTGACTTATGTCATCCGATGGATCAATAATAGACAAGTGGCACTATTTGATTTGCTAATTTTTGATGTCTATTAATTTAACTTAGGGACACATGTAAATTTGTAATTGGTTCCAAATTTATTTTATCATTGATTTAAATTAATGACGTGACAATTTGTGATTGGCCGAAATTTCTCATTCAACAGAATCAATTAAAAAAAAAACTAAAATAACATAATTAAATAATTTTATTTTAAGCATATCTATATTTTTTATATTTGTATAAAGCTATTAGAGTTTGGGACACTTATCCCACATGTTTTTTAACTAAAAATTATAATGTACATCTCTAAAATTTTGGATGAGTTTAGGGATATGGTAGTTTTTTTGTTTGATTGTTTTTTTGACACCTTTACTCCTTTTTTTTTTTACAATTTTTTTTTTCTTTTTCTAAGGAATGTGAGTGGTGGTAGTTAGTTGAATGGATTAATAAGTGTTCTGACAACATTTAGGGTAGAGGTTGAACCATTTTTTAAGATTAACTTGTATTTAATATCTTGTTTTTTTAGTTCAACAATTGTAGGTGGGATCGAACCATCAATTTTTAGATTATAATTAGTGTCTTATCTACCAAGTTATACTTGAATTAGCAGTATTTAACCTTTCGTTTAATTCTTGAGTTTTTTTTTTTTTTTTAAAGATAATTCTTGAGTGTTTTTTTTTTTTTTTTGAAACAGATAATTCTTGAGTGTTATATCAACATCTTTTTTGTTATGGATGAATATGAACTATATATGAACTAAGATAAAACGTAAATCTAATTTTGATGGTTCAGAGTACTCTAAAAAAACTCTCTACATTCATTTAGCCAAACTATTTTAATGAAACAAAAGGGAAAAATATATTTTTGGTCCCTGAGTTTTCAAACTCGACATTTTAGTCCCTGAGGTTTGGATTTCGCTTCATTTTAGTCCCTCCATCCAAGTTATATGGAAATATAAATAAATTTTTACCTTAAATTTGGTAAGTTATATCTATTTTTACTCTAAATTTTGAATTTCATCGAATTGAACCTTATAATCATCTTTATCTTCAATTTGTGTTGTAATTTTTTTTCTCTATAATATACTTCCATATGAAAATTTGTTTAAAAAAAATCTTATATGTATTTAATGAATTATAAAACATATATTTAACCAAAATCATTGAGACTTCATGAAAAAAAATGATACCATGTTAGATTCGTTATGAAAATTTTGAGTTTTGGAGATTTGTTCAAGGGTTGATCTTATGCATTAATCAAACTTAATTTTGTGTCAGACATATTTTTATATTGAAGATAGTGAAATTTGGGAGACTTTTACTACATTTACATGAAATTAGTGGATAAATTTAGTAGAAATCGAACAAAGGATAAAAATTGTTACCCTTATTTAAACTAGAATTCAATTTAATAAAATTTAAAGTTTAGTCTAAAAATTAATACATTTTGCCAAAACTTAATGGTAACATTGTCAACTAAAACACAGTTCAACTAAGGCATATTTTCTCAGTCAAAAGTTCGAAGTTTCAAATTTTGAATTTGTCAGCTTGAACAAAGTTGGCAAGACATATGTCAAAGTGAATATAACTCAGTGTAAATTGGCATGTATCTCGATCAAGAGATCAAAAGTTCAAATCTTCCACATCTAAAATGTTGTTGAACTCCTAAATAAAAAGATGAAAAAAATATTGGTCAAAATATCAAAACATCAACCTTCGAAATGATAATTAGTATCTTATCTATTCAAGTAGGAGTCTTTTATCATATTTGAAAAAAGAGGAATGGTTTGAAAGTGTTTTTAAGCAATAATTATAATAATAATAAATAAATAAATAAATAAAAGTTTTTTAGCAAGGTATAAAAAGTCAAAAGGTGGACCAAGTAAATTAAAGAGAGCCAAATTTCAACGATTCCTTTTCTTCTTAAAGAAGTAAGCCGGAAAAGGTCCGATAATGGAAAGAGGGCAATCGTCAATTACAAATTTCCGCCATTAATTTTCTTCTCGGCCGGCCATGGTCACCATCATCCACCGTTCTTAACTGAAGCCGAAACCCTGCAATTGTATCAGCCATGAGCTCGAGCTCCATGGCGGCTACGGCTCAGCAACACCAGTGGGGCGAGGAGGAGACGAGGGAGTTCATTCGGATTCGAGCCGACCTAGAGAGGGACCTGGCGGCGGTTTCCGCCGGAGAAGTTCCGGCGGCGAAGAAGAAGGCACTGTGGGAGATGGCGAGTGCGCGGATGAGAGAGAGAGGGTTTTGGAGGACTGCTGACCAGTGCAAATGCAAGTGGAAGAATCTCCTCAGCCGCTACAAGGTTGGTCCAGTTCTTGATTCGGTTTTCATTTGGGGATTTTTTGAATCTGTAATTTGAGTTTGTTCTCTGTTATGATTCTTTCAAGTGGGCTCCTCTGAATCTGGACTGTACTTGCTTTGATCTTTTGATTCTCGTGGCTTTTGATGGATGGGGGTTCAATTCTTCCAACATTAAATCTGGGAGAGCCAGTAAAATGTTGATACTGTCTCGCAATATGCGGGCGAGAAAATGGCAAGATGTCAAAATGTCTTTAGTCAAAATAGACTTGTTTTGACCGTTCAAACTATTGTTATCATTATTTCCTTTTCCCCATAAATTGAACTTCAGAAGAAACTAACTTTGTGATTTTACTTCTGGAAGTTGCCTTCTGCCCAATGTAACAAAAATGAAAGCTCTTTCTATAGGCAGCTTATGTGCACCTCAAGTAATTTCATGGGATAACCGCCAAACCTTATAGCATTTAGTTATAAGGAATTTTTGTTATTATTATGAATATCAATTTCCTTGCTTTTCTGGAAAACGATCTTAGATTTCTGAATATACTAGTGATATGTTGGAAGGGGAGCAATTTTGTGTGGGGAGGCTTTTATATTACAGTTTTTGAGTGGTATAGCATATAACTACAGGTTTGATTTGCAAAAAGTTCTTGTGAAAGGGTGGTGTTAAAGGAGAAGGTGGAACTTACTAGACTAGGACATTATGTCTAACACTAAACTTCTGTGTTGTATGGCACTTGAAAACTTGGGTAACAGATTCGGCTTTGGTAAGGAATGGTTTTGTAGATTTTCCATGGAAAGTGGTGTTCTTTAGCTTGCTGTAATTGCCTGTAACTGGAGGCTTCAAGAAAATGGATAGAATTTAAGGATATTGCAGAGAGGTAGCTACAATTGTTTTGGGAGATTTCCCTCTCAAAATATGGCTTTCTTCATTTCTAGGAGCACATATCAACTCAGAGATGGTGGCAAAATTAAATATCTGTTGACTACTTGTAAAAGAGACATCATTCTACTGAATTTCCTAGGTATATGATTTGTCAAAGTGGGTTAATGTCTCCATTTCGAATCTTTTTCTCCCCAATCTTCTTGGTTGGTTTATTTCCCCTGGAATCCAAGTGATAAGAAACTCTTGACTGTTACTCCTCTAGAATTTAGAAAATTGATTGTTCTTAAGCTCTCTTATAAATCTTTCTTACTTAATCTCTTAGTGTCATGGGAAAAATAAAAGGGCTTAGAGGGAATGAGTTCAATCTATGATGGCCAAGATCACCTACCTAGGATTTAATATCCTATGTGTTTTCTGGCAACCAAATGTAGTAGGGTCTGGCGGGTGTCCCATGAGATTATTCGAGATGTGCGCAAGTTGGCCCGAACACTCGTGGATATCAAAAAAATGAGAAAAAAAAAAAACTCTCAGTTACCGATGAATGGTTACATTTTCACTTCAAATAAACAGATTTTAAGGAGGAATCTTCTTACGCATGTGTCAGATGTCCTATGCACCTGTAGATTGCATAGGCTGAAATGGAACATCTCTCTATTCATTGTTCTTGTTTTTTGATTTGTGTGATATATGTAACTTTTTTTTTTAACGAGTAACAACTTTACTTGCCACTACAAAACGTGTAGGTGGAAAAAAGGAAACTAGATGCACACAATCACCCTTTGAAAAGCCAAGGAGATTCCAAAAGGCTCTCTGGTTGACATTTAAAAAGAGGGAACTATTTGAAAGAGATGATCAAGAGAGCTTCATCTACATTACCTTAGCTCTTTACCCCAATGAATGAAAAGCCAAAGGAGATTCCAAAAGCCTTTCTTTTTAGCATTTAACGGAATTTTTTCTCAGATTTCATTCTGAACAAAGACCCGACCTCAAACCATAGCCAAAGACTGCATTATCGTATCTCCTTACCCCCAATGAATGTGTGGCCAGCAAGAAGTTGAAGGAGATAACCTGGAGGTTATATGGCCTGCACAACTAAAAATAAAAATATTTTAATTACTCTGTCCACAGAATTTAGGAAGAAAACCGACAATAGTGATGTTATTACCTTCTCCTATATCTCTGACAGAGACTGCATCATAGAGGGGATGAAGCAGACCTCAGGCTTATGTTTCTTTTCTAGATATTGTTACAAGTGTTCGACTTCCCAAGGGCCACATGCACCAGAAAAAAGAACTTGACTTTGTTTTGGTCCTTCAGCCTCCTGAAGATGTGGGATTACATGATGGGAAGAGTGGTTAGAAGCAGTGTTTTAAAAGGCAAGTGCCTAGACGCGAGGCGCGGTGAGGAAGGCACGACCAAGGCGTGCGCCTTCCTCGAAGCCCCCGAGGCGCGCGCCTCTGGGGCTTCACATTTTTATATATGTTTTAAATTTTTTTAAACCAAAATACTTGTTATGAAGTATTGGTCGTTCGGAGTGTCAAATATCATATTCAAGGCATATATTTTTTGTGGAGTATTGACATCATCATACTTGGTCATTCGGAGTGTCAAAAGGCATATTACAATACTAAACTCACTGTTTTTTTTGTGGAGTATTGACATTTGACTCTATGTTGGAAGACTAATATTTGAACCTTATTTATCTTTTATCTATTTTTCTTGGTTAAAAACTTCATTACTTGCCATGAAAGTGTTTTATATACATGTATATATTTTTGTAAGTTTTTTTTCTATATAGTGCGCCTTAGAGAAAAAAGCCCGCCCCTTTTTGTGCGCCTTGCGCCTAGGTCCCAGGAGGCCATTGCGCCTTGAGCCTTTTAAAACACTGGTTAGAAGTAGCAAGAAGGTGATTGGAGAGAGATTTTAACCCAGGTGAAATAGCCAGATATCTGTCTTTCTAACTCTCATTTCATCCATGAGATCAATGAACAATTTAGGAAAATTCTCGTTCATTAAGAACTCTCTTAAACTGAGCTTCCATCCGGCTCTCTCCTTCTTTCAAATACCTTCTGAAACTAAGGCTTCCAAACAAGAACTTGTAGTGGCATAACGTTTCAAACATTGAGCGTGGTCTGCACTGCAAGTGAAAAAATCACCTGAACCCTTTTCTTTTTGTGGGCGAGTGGTTGTAAGTGGGGAAACATTTAATTGCTTCCTACATTTAGTAATTCTCTTTCATTAATATTTATAGAGATTCGTTTCATGTAGTAATTCGAACTAAGCTCATCATAGAATGCAAGTAATAAATTAGCCTTGAATTAGCTTGACTTGTGAAGGCCAACTTTGGCCCAAAAACTTAAATGAGCTATAGATATCCCTAGAAGTTGAGGCAGTTATTGACAATACTCGTGTTGTTTAATCACAGTTATACGTTTCTAATATTAAAGCATTTGTACAGGGGAAGGAAACATCCCATAAAGAGTTTGGCTGGCAATGCCCATTTTTTGAGGAAATCCATGCAGTATTTGCTGAAAGGGGGAAAGCTATGCACCGATTGCTTCTTGAACCCGAAACAGGTTCTACCTCAACAAAGAAAAGAGCGAGGGAGAGAAGTTTAGAAGAATATTCAGATGTCAAAGAACTCAATGAAGAGGAAAGTGAGGAGGAGGAGATACCCACTCAAAGCAACTCACAGAAGAGAAAGGCTATAAGAACACTCCCAGCGAAGTCTTCAAGAGCAACCGACTCTAAAAGTTCTAGTAGCTCGGTTAGTAATGAAATTCTAGAGATGCTGAAGGGCTTCTTTCAGTGGCAGCAGAGGATGGAGATGGAATGGAGGGAAATACTTGAGAGACATTACAACCACCGACGAATGTTTGAGCAGGAATGGCGTGAGTCGATGGAGAAGCTCGAGAGGGAGAGGTTAATGGCTGAGCAAACTTGGAGGGAAAGAGAAGAACAGAGGAAGAAAAGGCAAGATATCCGAGCTGAAGGAATGGATGCCCTCTTAACAACCCTTCTAAACAAGCTCAACCGCGAAAATAATTTATGAGATAATGAGAGAAAATGGTGCTTCAGAGATTACACAGAACTGATTTCTTAAGAATGGAGATAGTTGAAGCAAAGAAAGAAGGAAATAGTTAAAGGCTAGCAATACTATTTTTTAAAGAATAGTAAATATAAAAGATTCAGGTTTCTTCTTTTCTTTGGGATGGTAGTGGTACATATGCAATTTTTTTTTACAAATGTCTTCAGTCTGATTGTATGCATACTGAGAGTGTTCGGTTTTCTCCCAGGAATTTATAGCTCTTGGAAGAAAAATGTAACTGTTATGTACATTTTCTAGTTTATCTACTTGGAAGGGAGCTTGCCATATCTTCTTTTCTCCACTGTTTTTAATTTTAATATCCAAGGTACAGACCACTCTTTGCATAAGCTTTATTGCTTGTATCACTAATTTCTAGTAGACATTGGCCACCTCAAATTCAGTATTGAAGACAAACTCTATGAAGTTTAGCTTGAAATAAGAATCTTATTACTACAACCACCCTTCTATTTTCCTCTCTCCTCAAAACTGTTGCAAGGTGGAATGCGACTTCTCTAATTACAAAATTTTCTCTAATTACAAAATTTGATAGTGTTATTTAATTGTCAACCTAAACATAGTGTTAAGATATATACCATCAATCAAGAAATCAAAGATTTGAATCCTCCCACCTTCACATGTTGTGTATTTAATTGGAAGTGACGTGTTTCTCAAATTTTGAAATTATAATATCTATATGTTGTTGCAAAGACATAGCAAGCAATGTTAATTCCTGTTTCCAAGCTAGCTAAACTTAAACTCCATGACCTATTATGAAGCCTTTAAGGGTGAAAGGGCATTGAACTTCGAGTTTGCAGTGACGGTTAGTTCTGTGAGTGCCTGTTTGGAATGACTTCCAAATGGGTCCTGATTGATTGCACTAATATGTATCTAAGTATCCTTTTATAGAGAAGGGGGAAAAAGCCATTTCTTAGGACTCCATATTTTCAAAGGCACAGAGAAAATTAGACTGGGAATCTTGAATAAGCATGTAAAAGTCTGGTTTATTTTACACGTGACAGAACCACTCATCATTTTTTCACCCTTACAAGGAGGAGTACATTTTAAGAACAAGAAAGATGAAGACAATAAGAACAACTTTCATTGATCTGAACAGAAGAGAACTTTGAAATGCCTTCAGTATAGCGATTGCACGTACTTCAACTTGCAAGCGAAGTTTCAACCAGATTCTGATGGTGGCTTTTCCTTTGGATGTTTGGACGCATAATGATCACCCAATTGGTTATGATTTGCTAGTTGTGCCTGAGGAGAGAAACAGATTATAAATACTTTCAAGTACCAAAAGCAAGAAAATAGTCTAGATTATCATAATGCATAATGCATTATACTCAGAAACTTCAAAATAGAGGAATTTATCTTTATTTTCCATCATTCTTCCACTCTTTCCTATGTCTAATTCGACATTCAGGGTCTCTTTGACCGTATGGTTTCGTCCCACATGCCAAGAAAGAGATCAATTCACAAAGTCGTACAAGGAATATATGATAGACATGGATTCTAGTATGTATGTGTATGAAGACCATGATGTACGCATATTAGACCACAAAAGATCAATCCACTTGCTAAACATATAATTTGTAGAGAACTGGTTGGTTAACATCCAAGAAAATCCATCACAAACTAAACATTTGAACTCAACAGACAAAATAGGTATCCAAAATGAGGAAATGAAAAAGAGAAATGATCCACTGAAGTTTTACAGTCCTACAAAATCCCATACCAAACGATCCGCCAAAATGATTTATCAAGAAACCCACAAATTGATCAAAACCAACGAGTTTCTTATCAATTGAGACCAACCCAACAGCAACATCAAGTGCATTATAACCTAGAACAGAAAACAAGCAAGAAAAAGGAGAATTTCATCGCCGGATATGGGATTGTCAGTTGCTTCGACAACATAACATCAAAAAGATCATGATCAAGATTACAAGGAACAAAGAAACATTGAAATCCAATCGAGTGATAAAATAACAAGAAAGATTAAAGAGAACAAGAACCTTGCAAATAGGGCAAATGATTTTGAGGGCAACGGCTCTGGCCTCGAGCTGTGAGCCCTTGGGCTTCTGATTCTTCTCCGCATTTCGTCTCTGAGCTTCGATCTTCTGTTTTCCTCGGGTCATCTTCTTCGAACAACAAGAAGCAGACGATCCGATTTGGGAAATTCTGATCACAAAAATTGATCGGTTTTATTTATTTCATCAGAATAAATATTGAAACCAAGTTGACTTGACCCCATCTACAATGACGAAACTAACCCTTTCATCTTCAGTAAGATTTTCATTTATCATAATTATATTTTCGTCAATTTACTTTTATAAATTATGATAATCATTTACTAATATAAGATTTGTAGATTTGTTAGGAAGGTTCTATATTTCCGTCTACACGACGACGTTCCTATCGAGATAACGACTGGAGGATGAGTTAATATCTGGTTAAAAATCACTATGGGTCTCTAAACTTTCATAAAAGTAACGTTTTGGTTCCCGAAGTTTCAAAAGTAACGATTTGGTCTCTGAATTTTAAAATAGTAACAATTTGGTCCCTGAACTTTCAAAATAGTAACGATTTGGTCCCTCCGTTAAACATTCCGTTAATTTAGAAACATAATTTTTACACGGCAGTTCCACGTGTGAAAAATTAAAAGCCACATCTGTAGAAGAGAAATAGTGGGTTTCAGGTTGTGGGTTTATGACTGGTTTAATTTTTGGGTTGTGGGTTGTGGGCTTATTACCGATTAACGGGTCTGGAATAAAAAATCTTACGCGCAGAAAAGGGAACGATTGAATTACCGAGAGAAGAAGAAGAACGAGAGAATATATAGCGAGAGTGAGAAAGCTTGGGGGCGTCAATGGCGGCCAAAGCGGACCTGGTGAGATTCGAAGCTCTTCTGGTCGCCATTTCTTCGATGAAAGAGAAGTAGCTACAAGGAGAAGATGATAAGCAGCTTGGCGATGAAGCAAATGGAAGCTTGTAGAATGTTCGTGGTTCTTCAAACGTTCACATGGCTTCTTTGAGGACAAGAATGAGAATAAGGAAAAATGCTATTGGTATCATGCATCCATGATCTATTTTCATCTCCATGGAAATTATTGTTCATATTGGTGCCACAAACATTCTATTTGAGGCCAAGTTATCGTAGTCCCTGTATGAGACATGCATTCTTCCAAAATCAGAAGATTTGTGTAACTAAATTACTTAACAAGAGCTCAAATATTCTTAACATTTGTACGATGTATGTTGTGCATTAGTCTATCTTTTTTGTTGGTGTATATGTGTACATAATTCAAACATGAATTGACCCCTGAGGGTGAAGTGTACAATTTCTTTTCCTATAATCACTTGAATCGATTCATCTGCCTAATCCTCACAAGTTTAACACATTTCATTCTACTTGGTTATACATGTTTTAAGTTGATGTTCAAATATTAGTTTAGCTTTTTTCATTTTGCAAGAGTAATTTCCACGGGGATATGGGAATATAAAGAAATTGCAATATGATGCACAATAGCTTTTGACACAAATGAACAAAATTACAGGATAAATGAACAAAATTATAGGCAAGAATCCTACTTCCATTATATAATGGACAAATGTAATATCAAAATATAGTTCGTTTGACCATCGTTTACAAACTTCATTTATAGCCTTTGGCCTCTCACTTAATCTCAATATCTCATGAACTCTCATGAGATTTAACAGAAGAGATTGACAGTGTGTTGAAACTAAGGTTGTTGGACCATTTGTAGCATTTGGCCTCCCACTTAATCTTTCTATCTCATCTTGACGAACATCATTGAACTATTCATCTTTCAATAATACACTGACAAGAAACAAGTTGAATCTCAGAAAAACTAAATAAAGTCAACAAAAGAGAGTAAATACATCACAGAACAAGCAAAAAAAGGGTACTTATAAGACTTTTTTTTTTTCATGTCTGTTGCCAAAGTAGAGTGAGTACCTATTTGGATCCATTGCTTTTTTATATGAACATATTGGCAACTCTATGCAAATTTCGAGATCAGTATGACCAATTGGGCTGACAAACTTTCTATCCAAGTAGAACTACACAACTTAAAAACAATCAATATCAATTAAAATATGCAACTAAATAACATAAATAAGAAAGAAATCATCCAAACATGTTGATTACAAAACAAAACAAAAATCACAAACTCACCGAAATCACAACTTTGATAGCTTCCCAACGTGTCTGGATTCAAACTTGACTTCTTCTATCTAAAAATCTATAGTTAGCTTCCACAACTATTACACTAATCAAAATCTAGTCAGCTTCCACGATCGTTACAAAATCATTTTCATAGTTTCCATAACTATGATTAATTAAGACAAAAATTAGCACACAAAACAAGGTCACATGGCAAAATGGAAACTAACTGGACAACCATTCTATTCTTTTATAATTCTTATAGGCAACTTAGATCGCCTATCTGCTTGAGCATTTTGGGACGATGAACTTTCCTGCAAAATTTTTCAAGTAGTGAGTAGTGAGAAAAATTTTAAAATAAATTTACATGGAAAAAAATTGTGTTATTTTTATATTCATTACTAACCTGTGATGGTCTTTTTTGTTGAATTGGCCCTTTGCAACTCCTTTTGTTGTGACCAGATTGATTACACTTACTACATTTCATAGATACATGTCTCGTACCAACTGCAGTCTCCTTTCTTGGCTCATCAAATTCTCTTCTTCTTAACTTTTTTGGCCTACCGGGAGCTCTTCTAAAATGAGGTGGATTAATGATATTGAAATTTGTTTTTGGTAAGACATTTGAGCCATTGATTGGACAAATAAGAGGCTCGTAGCATGCAATATAAGCTTTCTTCTTATAACAGTCTTCGACATATGTGTCAACATCTAGCCCTTTATAGAAAATACAACTTGGCATGTTGACAAGGTAATAGCATTTCTAACCATTTCTACAACCATAGGTACGTGCATCAAGGTCTACACTAAACTTGTTCCAACCATTTCTAACTTCAAATTTCATGTCACCAACCCATGTAGGCAACCAATTTCTACTATGCAATTTCTCAGTTTCAATATTCTTTTTTATCTTAGGACACAACTCTCCTTCAAACTTTTCAGCTTTCTCCCTATTATTTTGAAATCTTCTCATAAGGTTAAGTTTGAATCCATTCACATAGAGAAATGATTGGTTTGTCTCTAGCTTCTAAGATGGTAGCATTAAAGACCTCACATAAATTATTAACCAAAGAATCACACTTAGATTCACAATTGAAAGCATGCTTACTCTATTTTTGTCGAGGGAAGGCCAACAACCACTCATGTGCACCTTGATTTACTTTTCTTATTTCTTGCATTTCCCTTTCCCATTGTTGTTGGCTGCTCGCCAAAATAGCTCTTTCAATTGCTTTCCAGGAAACTTTTTCCTCATATTGCTATAGATGTGTCTCACACAAAATCGATGTTCTGAGTTTGGAATTAACTCATTGAAGGATGGAACTAAACCCTGAAAATATAAGTAAAATAAAAATGTCACAAATATGTAAATGAACCAACTGCGAAATAGATGTTCTGAGTTTGGAATTAACTCATCAGATATAAATGTTATTATTCTACCCTCAATATCTGTAAGTAATTTAGTTAGAAACCATGTCCACGAGTCCTTTGTCTCTGCTTCAACCACTGCGAAGGCTAAGGGAAAATATTGATTATTAGGATCTATTTCAACGGCCGAAATTAATTGTCCTCCGTAAGGGCCTTTTAGATGACGAGCATCTAAACCAATAAATGGTCTACAACCAGCAATAAAACCTCGTCGACATCCATCAAGACAAATATACAACCGTTGAAAGGTATGGATTAGTGTAATTTTACCAATCGGTTGGCCATCAATCACCTCTTGTTCATGTCGTACATCCAAGTTCAATAGAGTGCTACTACCAGGATTGGATTTACGTATCTCCTCACAATACTCCCATAATCGATGATATTGCTCTTTGTGTGATCCATGCACCATATCTAAAGCTAGACTTCTAGTTCTAGATGCTTTTGTTTTACTAATCTGTGAAATATAAGTACGTTGTACCTTGTCCTGGATGGCACTCAATCTCATATTTGGTTGCTCCTTTACATCATTTGTTATTTGCTTGCTAAGCCACTTAGAAGTTAGACGTGGATTCTTGAAGGATCTACTACAGGAATGTTTGTCAATTAAAGTCTTCAATTGATAAGTCATCTCTCCT
Source organism: Luffa aegyptiaca (assembly GCA_017139565.1). Classification (NCBI taxonomy): domain Eukaryota; kingdom Viridiplantae; phylum Streptophyta; class Magnoliopsida; order Cucurbitales; family Cucurbitaceae; genus Luffa; species Luffa aegyptiaca. The sequence continues at coordinate 7,571,719 of CM029405.1, read as the reverse complement.
TGAATCTTAGAAACATAAGCCGCCCATTTACAACCATCTACACATTTGGCTCGAAATTTCAACTTATCATTTTTTACAAATCGTATTTGCCATCCCCCTTTAACAGCGTAATCTGCCACAACATTCTTGAACTCATTTAAAGGGTTAAATAATATTCCTAATTCAAAGCGTGGCATCCCATCACCCATTACTTCTTTAAAAACAGGATATTTTGGTTTATTGCCAATTTCAGAATTGGATGAATCGCTCAATGAGATTAGTTCGCTGGAGTCGATGTCACTTTCATCATCCCTTTGAACATTCTCATTTGTTCCTATAACATCAGTTATATCCAATTGTATAGAACTACCTTCTACATCCTTATCAACATACATATCAAACATCTTATCATCATCATCTTCATCTTCCAATTCACAATCACTTATATAAGGCAATTCATCACTATTATTTTTATTATATAAAATTTTTTAGATTTTTAATTTTTATATTCATATATCGATATTTAATATCTTTTATATGTAAGTTTACATGTATTAATTATGGATTTGAGTATTAAAGTAATGACAGTAATGTTGTAAAAGAAAAAAAAAAAAAAAGAATGATAGTAATAAACATTAATTAAAAGAAATGATAGCAATAAACATAAGCTAAGTGTAGTAAAATAAAAGTAAAAAATAATAATAAACATAAGCTAAGTGCTAGAATTTTGTGTGTTAAAAAAGTATTTCATGATTTTTCTAGATTTTAAAGGATATCAATATTTTCGTTAATATTCCTTTAAATTGAAACTTTAATATTCTCAACAACAACAACAACAACAAAAAAAAAAAAAAAAATGATACTTGCCCCGTTTGATGACCATTTGGTTTTTTGTTTTTGGTTTTTGAAAATTATGCTTAAACACACCTACTTCTACCTATAAGTTTCTTTGTTTTAGTATCAATCTTCTTCATTGTTTTAAAAAACCAAGTCCAATTTTGAAAAAAAAAAAAAATAGTTTTCAAAAACTTGTTTTTGTTTTTAGAATTTGGCTAGGAATTCAAATGGATCCTTAACAAGGATGAAAGTTATGGTAGGGAATTTAGAAGAAAACAAACATATTTTTCAAAAACCAAATGGTTATCAAACGGAGTCTTAATAACGATTTTTTAAAACATTTTTAATAACGAACTTGTATATTAAAAGATTAGATCTTTAAATCTTCCAAAGAAAAATCTAAACTACACTCTGAGAGTACATGTTTGAAAGAAAAAAAAAAAAAAAAAATCTTAACCAATAAGACTAAATGTTATTTGTTTTTAATATATTTTCATAACGTCTATATATCTCTCTACTATTACCTTATTCTTGATTAACATTCACTTTTTGCTTATGAACTCAAAAAAAAAAATCACTTTTAACTAACAAGAGTATAGTCTCGCGAGAGATGAAAGGTTCAAATCTCCCATCTCACTTGTTAAAAAAAAAAGGGAAGGAATAAACATTTTTTCTATTTACTTGACTTTTATCCTTCAATTCTTGTGTATATCAGTTTATATACATTTTCTACACCTTTTTTTTTTCTTTTGCATTGTGCGTTGATGTTGTTATTTACTCCCTTTCATAATTATTCCATTTCATAATGTTGCCTCTCATTTGAGCCTTTTGGGATCTATTGAAAATAAAAGTGAAAGGATAAAAACTTACCTACTTTTTAAAACCAAGACCTCTTCGACACAAAATTGAAAACTTGAAGACCTATTTGAAACTTTCTAAAGTTCAGGGGCCAAATTACACATCCTTGAAAGTTTATGAAAACACACAATACCAAAAGGAAAATTCTGAAAAAGAAAAACAAACCATATGATGAATGTGATAGCAGATCCATAAAGTATGTAAATTAATTGATGGAAACGTATATAGCTCAACATTGGATTTAAGTGAGACAAACCTAGGAACAAGAACTATAAATAAATTAAAAAAGAAAAGGTGAAATATCGTTAACTTAGTTCGATTTTTTATTTATTTAAAAATAAAAAAAAATAAATAAATAAATATGAAGAAGCAAATAATTTGTCTACAACAAATAATTTTAAAAATGATAAATACACACAATCGATCATATTCATGTGGTAATCCTAGTTTCTCAAGGATCATTCCATGTGCAATATTCTCGTCTCGATATATTTACAATAAAAACCTTAAATCCTTAACCATGTAAATAATTTTACGATCTATAAATAAATGAACAAAATGAAAGATAAATAATAATAATAATAATAAATCATCAGTATTGTGAGGGTTTTAGAGATTCAATGGCAGCCAAATCGAAGCTAGACTACAAGACTCATAAGATTGTACATAGACAACAAAATGTGCTAATAATTCATTAAATAAAATCACACTTTACAAAGAAAAAAAGGAAAGTGATGAATAACTTAAGGAGCAATTTGATTTGTACAGCTGCTCATGTTCAATCAATACCAAGAAAAAAGACAGAAGAAATTACAATTGAGGCAAAAGTGGAAATTACAAGTGGAAATTTCTCTCACTTGAGAGTACGTAAGAAGAATCATGCACAATAAAGCATATCATTAGATAGTAAAAGGGACCATAGGGATACCATTAAGAATTTGATGAAACTACTCATAAGAGAAGAACAAATGGGTTGCAACGGTAGAGAGCGGCTTCCGATTATCTAATGAATTTCAGGAAGAATAAGTGAAATCGAGAGTCGACCTTGACGCCTGGACGTTGGTACTAAGTCTCTGAGAAAATAGCGATGAAACAGACTCCACCATGCTTTGTGCTTCTCAAAAAATACTGTTAATCAGAATTGGAATCATCGAAGTCACTTGGGCATGGCGTCATAACCTCAGATTCAAAGAACTGGACTACTCGGTGCATGGTCGGTCGATCGTCTGGATTAGAAGAAACACACTGAATAGCAAGCCTGAGCAATGCATCAAGAGTTTCTGTCTGCACTCCTTCACATTGTGAATCAACTATTTCTCGTTGCCTATTCTCCGTGACAAGAAAATTTAGCTGCAAAAGAGAGAGGGATCGGTGATGCAAGGAAAAATAGATCTCATGCAGACACGCCTGTGCTTACAAAATGATAAATTCAATTGTTGCCTGATCCCCAAAATATAGATCTCTGACAAACAACCTACGTTTGTTGCTACGTATAGAATAATTGTGGACACTTTACATTAGTTTTAACAGAGCGTATTATTTGTGTATCAGCTTCATTCTTGAGCTGAGCACCACCTTGATTGGCAATCTCACATAGTTTTGCTGCAACTAATCCCCTTTAAGCTTATCCATGCAAGCGAGCCCACAAAACATCAAAGTTCAAATTGTACATTGTGACTCGACTTTAGAGAGGTAGAGGGACTTTTCTACTCATTGTAGAACAAGAATTATTCGAGTTAAAGGACAGGGATTCCAGAAGGTAGGTCAGAATTGTAGAGAGCTTTATTTTCACTCTGCAATGTCAGAGATAGAGCTCAAGGTCAGACAAGGTTAAGAGACGGCTTGGTAGGAGCCAGCCTCATCATTGGAAAAAGACTATTTCATTAGGAAAGAAGGTTGTTTTTTGCTCTAATCCTTTTTGCAAACACAGCTGAACGGAAGTGCAGAACAGAAGGTGATGGTGTTGTCAAGTTAGTTTTGCTGTCTTCATACAGGCTGGAAGGAAAGAAGAGGGGCGGGTTGAATTTAAGATGAAACTAGAAGGGTTTCTACCCAAACCAAACGCCTCTGTTAATGAAATCTGCAACAAATTCAAATGAGAACTGTCTCTTGTAAAGTAAAGGGAACCTGTTGTTCACCATGGAGTTCAAAACAGCCGCAGCTCCTTCTCGATAAAGTTCTTGAAGGTCATCAATTCGTGTATTTGAGAGTGCTTGTGGCAAGCTGAGAGCAGCTCCAACACCTGGAGCGTTTTTTATGCCAAAAGCATTGCCCAGTGTTCCCCACCAGCCCAACAACCCCCATATTAGTCCTCGGAACGTCCTCCAATAGTTGCATGTGCCAATAAAAGGGGAATTGGGATCAGGAACTCTATTGTAAAGGATGTCAAGCTTTGTGATTTTATTGAAATTAATGAAGAAGTCAAATATTAGGAAGAGATGGACGTTGGTTTTTAATTTGGACTTGCAATTCTGGTTATGAAGTAGATTGCATCAAACCCATAAAATCGAACAAATCATAGCCTGAGAATGAAGAATGATTCTAATCTTGTTTATGATGACAAGTGGGATCCCACTATTTCTTATCTCGGTTTAAAATTCCTGTCAATCTATCCCATGTAGGAAAGGATCATGAGGAACTTTTCATGAGAATGAGTTGAGGGAGAGTGGTGGACGTGGATCTCATCTTTGTTAAGAGGGAGTTGTTCAACGAGGATCAGTTGCGTATAAGTGATGGGAGTAAGAACTTCGCCATCCATGCAAGTATGGTGTCACTCAACTAGGTGGGATACTTCTATTTGACTAAAGAAGCATTCAAGAATCTATATAAACTCACTGCCTTATGCATTTTTGCATTTTAACTACAGAAAGTTCTCTGTAGAAGATGGGTCTTGCGTTCGATTTTGAGTCATTGGAATAGTGGCTCTCTTTGTATCCTTTTCCCTTGCCTATATAACCTACTTCCCTCTTTAGAGAGGAAGTATTTGTTAACTCTTTTGCTTCTCAAAGGTGATTCCCTTTCCCTTTCCCTTTCCCTCAACTTTCATTTCAAGAAACCCCCTTTTCAACGATAAATGATAAAATTTGTCGGCTCTACTTTCTTGGTTACACTAAGTTCATCTCTCTCCAAATTCTAGTGATCATCACACGTGAACCCTCAAGCCTCTGAGCAAGTTCTCTCTCCTTGTTTGGTAACTCATTCTAACCATTCTTCCTCCCTTTTCTTTTCCAAGCTTTGATGCAGTAAATCCCTAAAAAGCTCAGATTTGTTTCTGGGTTGGTTACTTCGGGGGCATTGACTTCGTGACTTCATTCAAAGATGTTCACACATAACGCTGGAGTGGACATTGAAAGATTCGATCATATGGTAGGGTCATAGGAAGATGTTACTTCGATAAAATTTAAGATAGATTTCTGGAGACTTTTTTTATATAAGAAACCTCAAGAGATATTATAGACAAAAAGAGGAAAAAACAGCCTAAAGGCTAGATTGAGGATAGAGAAGTTCCCCTGCTAAAAATTCATCAATACAGCTTTCCAGTTGTTGATAGTAGGCAATAAAATTAATTTTAAAAAAAAAAAAACTTTGTGGTTGGAGCACCACCAGACAAGTTTTGCTGCGATTCATGAAAAACTGTACAGCAGTTGGTATTCATTACAACAGATTTCTAGAGACTTTTGGCATTCATTTTGCTCCAAGCAAAGGTTGCCAAGGATATTATAGTGATATGATGGAGGACATGCTTGTTCACCCTTGATGATTGTACACCCTTGCTTTTGTAACCGAGGCCGGCTTATTTGGCAAATGGCTTTTATTGCTATTATATGTAATCTGTAATGGTGAATTATCTTGGGAGGCGGTTTTCCACTTCAATTCCTCCCCTAAGAAATCCTGAGTTTAGAAGTTTTATTTTTAAAAATTTGTTCTGTCTCTATTGTCTTATATATTTTTTTTTTTATTTTAATGAAATTTCCTAATTTGCCGTAGGTCTTAACAGGTTTGTTTGTTACCTTTCCTGGTTAAGTTAGGTATGCACAGCAATCATAACAAATATACTACAAATTCAACTGGTCTTACAGTAGCTATTTTATCCGTTTAGGCTTGTAGATTCAAATCTAAAACCCTAGGTAGATTTCTATACTGTTATGGTTGATTGAATTCCACAATTTTCTCCTTTGATGTTCTCTTTACGCTCCTACACTTTCCTAGCCTGGAATCTGGTTTTCTGATAGCCGTGATTCAGTGAAACCCCCTTGGAAAACTCACTCTAAAATTGAGCCCCAAACTGGTCCCATGCAGAACCACTATCTGATATCACAATAAGACAAAAATACGGCAATATTTTCACGTAGAATGGAATTACAATAAAAGAATCCACTCCAGGAGAAGGCTTCCACAAGTAAGAGCATTCTTTTTTCTTGGATATACATGAGTGTCAAGACCAGCTTATGCACATCTCAACTAATCTCTCAAAACAACCGTCCAACTCTATTACATTTGGTTACCTAAGAAACTCGTAAGATAATATATCCTATGTAGATGGCCACCGTCACTTGAAACCATTCCCCCTAAACCCTTAAAGTCAGTCACGAAACAACCGTCCAACTCTACGGACATTTGGTTGTCTAAGAAACTCGTAAGATATTATATCCTATATAGGTGGGCCATCGAGATTGGAAGCCATTACCTCTAAGCCCTTGAAGTCACTCATGAAACAACTGTACAATTCTACTACATTTGGTTGCCTAAGAAACTCATAAGATATTAGATCCTATGTAGGTAGCCACCGTGACTTGAAAGTCATTCCCTCTAAGCTCTTGAAGTCATCCCTTCTAAGTCCATATAGTAACAAGTAAGAGCAATTTTGAAAGCCAGAAATTAAGTGGGGATTGACAAGGCTAGGAACCTTTTGAAGTTTGATCGAGAACAGATTCCAGATCCTATGTAGGTAGCCACCGTGACTTGAAAGCCATTCCTTCTAAGCTCTTGAAGTCATCCCTTCTAAGTCCATATAGTAACAAGTAAGAGCAATTTTGAAAGCCAGAAATTAAGTGGGGATTGACAAGGCTATGAACCTTTTGAAGTTTGATCGAGAACAGATTCCAGATATGCTAAGTCAGCATAGCCTACAACATCACTCAGCTGACACTAGAGATAGGTAATTTGAGGATGCGTAACAGGACTTTGCTGGCGAAATGGCTTTGGAGGTTCTATTCTGAATCCAACACCTTATGGCACAGGATTATTGCTAGTAAACACGGACCCCACCCTTCTGAATGGGTAACGGGGGGGATCAAAGGCACTTCCAGAAACCCTTGGAAAGAAATTTTGCGTGAGCTCCCTTCTTTGACATCTTTTATTCGATACTCCGTGGGGAATGGGGAGGACACTTACTTTTGGGAAGACAGATGGGTGGGGGATAGACCCCTTTGCGTTACTTTTCCTCAGCTCTATCATCTTTCTTCTATGAAAAATCATTCCGTGGCCGAGGTTTTGATTCCTTCAGAGAGCTCTTTATCTTATTGCTTTGGCTTTGCGCGTCCGTTGTCTGATCGTGAAACAACGGACTTCGTGACTCTCCTTTCTTTGATTGGGGAAACAGCTTTTAGTACTACTAGGAAAGACATTCGAATCTGGAGCCTCGACCCTTCCCTCGGTTTTTCTTGTCGATCCTTCTTCCAATGCCTTTGGGACCCTGGTTCCTCTGAGCCGTCCATTTTCTCATTATTGTGGAAGGTGAAAGTTCCAAAGAAGGTGCAGTTTTTTATTTGGCAGGTGATCCATGGAAGAGTTAATACTCTTGATCGGCTGTCCAGAAAGATTCCTAGTTTGTTTGGGCCTTTTTGTTGCATTCTTTGTCGGATGGCGGAGGAAGACCTCGATCATATTTTGTGGAGCTGCGCTTTTGCTAGGACAGTGTGGGATGAGTTCTTTGGCTCGTTCGGGTTGCAGTTTGCCAGACACAGAGGCCTTAGAGAAACGATCGAGGAGTTCCTTCCCCATCCTCTCTTTAGGGAGGAAGGAAAGTTTTTGTGGCAAGCTGGGATTTGTGGTATTATTTGGGGATTGTGGGGTGAGAGAAACAATAGAACTTTTAGAGGGTTAGAGAGGGATCCCATTGAGGTTTGGTCCCTTGTTAAATATAATGTTTCTCTTTGGGCGTCGGTGACGCGTTTATTTTGTAATTATTCCTTAGGTCTCATCATTTTGGATTGGAGCCCCTCCATTTAAAAGGGCTCCCTCTTTCTCGGGCTTGTTTTTTTGTATGCCCTTGTATTCTTTCATTTTTTCTCAATGAAAGCATGGTCTTTTATCAAAAAAATCAATTTTGACCCTTAAACTCGTAAATTGTATCAATTTTCACCCAAAACTTTCAATTTCATCATATTGCAATGTTAACCTTAAACTTTAAAAAGCGATGCAATTTTAATTTTTAATCCTTTAATACGTTCTCACTCCAAATATAGTTAAAAAAGTTCTCTTATAGTAGGGTATGAAATTGATAAGATTTTAGATAAAAACAACATTAGAGCTTTTTCTTTTTTTCTTTTTTTCTTTTTCTTTTTTTTTTTTTTTTTTTTTTTGAATTTATGGCATTTGGCAAAGTTATTCAAGGGTCAATGTGTGCCTGGGTTATAAACTTATCTTTGTGGAAAGTTTTATTTCATTGAAATTAACGAGTTCATGAAGATTTTTACACTTTTTTTTTTTTGTTAAAATTAGTGGATGAATTAGTAGAAACCGAACCAGGGCAAAAATTGCAACACTTATTTAAGTTCAAGGTCCAATTTGATGAAATTGAAAGTTTAGGGTCCAATTTGATGACATTGAAAGTTTAGGGTCCAAATTGATGAAATCGAAAGTTTAGGGGTAAAAAAGTCCCTTAAGTTATCTAAAAATGTATTAGAGTTTAAGAGAGGCTAGGGAGGAAAATGCATACCCAGCCAACAATGTTCAGGCCTTTCTCAATAAAGGATGCATCGGTAGGTCGTTTTCCACTCAGTACTTCAAGTACCAGGACTCCAAAACTATATACATCGGTCTTTTCAGTTGCTCTACCACTTTGCATATATTCTGTCAGATCAGAAATTACAAGAACTGAGAGATTGAAATTTTAAGAGAAGAATGGAAGTATGGCTAAACAGAAAGAAAAGCATCAAATAAAGGGAGGCCACAAAAATTACAAATTGTGGCTTCACTTATTAAGAATAAAAAGTTGTAAAGGATAATTGCAAAAATGTTTCATCCTAGGTGCCGAAAAGGACCATTAATATTAGAGCAAATTCATCCAAGCAACAGATTGGTGATCGGAAATCTCTGATTGTGCCAATTGTAGAATGCTGAAGAAAACCATTATATTACAGAACTCTAAGCATAATTTGAAGGCTAAAAGATCAGCTGCAAGAACAGCAGCCAATCATTATTTCATCATAAAAATAAATTATTTCCAACAATCCCAAGAAATTCTAAAGACTGCTTACCAGGGGCCAAATAACCAAATGTTCCGGCAACAATGGTTGTAATGTGGGATTTATCATCGTCCAGAAGCTTGGCAAGTCCAAAGTCAGAAACTCGAGCATCCAGATTGCCATCAAGTAAAATGTTGCTTGACTTGATATCCCGATGTATGATTCTGGGTGAACAATCATGGTGCAGATAGGCAAGCCCTTTTGCTGCTCCCAATATAATATTCAAGCGTGTGTCCCAATCTAATTGCTCAGATCTTTCTGCAAGGTGTTATATGCACGAGGTATATTTAAATGACATACTGAGAAGAAAATTTACCAGACAAGGATTCAAATGGAAGACGATGGTTTTATTGTAAGTAGACTAGACTGCCAGCATGTAATATTTAAACTGAAATGCATAAAATCTACTTAATGTCATCTCAAGAACACATCATGTAAATTAACCAATAAATACATAGTTGTTAGAGTGATGTGCCTCTTTTAAAGAAAACTTGATGATGTGAGGAAGAGAGTCTCACCATGAAGGGCCTCATCAAGGCTGCCCCCAGATAGGTAATCATAAATCAACAATTTCGATGTGGGAGAGTTGCAATATCCTCTCAAATTAACAAGGTACCGATGCTTTAAACTTCCAAGAATTTCAAGTTCCCTCTCAAAAAAGTGATCAAACCCCTCATTTATTTTTACAATATTTTTCAAAGCAAATACATTGCCATCATCCATTGCAAGCCTGTAAACTGTTCCAAAACCACCAGAACCGATTATGTGTTCCTCATTCAAGGTTTCCAACTTCTTCATGATGTCTTTTGAAGAGTATGGCAAGTCTCCATGAAACATCACAATCGATGCACCTGTAGAAGTCAGCCTATGGTCATAGAGATACTAAAACCTTGGAACTAAGAATAATATTGACATAAACAACAAGAATGCTGCAAATAGATAATTCAATATATAGCATAAAATTGTAAAGAACAGTACCTCCACCGACATTCTTTGCAAGACCTTTCTTTTCATTTTTGCCAAATCTTTTATAAAGAAAGCAACCCCAGAAACACATAAGAGCAACAAGTAGTAGTGCCCCCACTGTAGCTGATGCACTTATGAGCAGCCGGCCAGAGTACTTCTTCCTCATTTGATTTTGGCCTACAGAAAAAGGAAAAAGGGTATGACTAAGGACTTAACCATATAAGTTATTAACAGAATTCATTGAATGAATTTCAGAGCTCTCATATGTATTGTTTTGAGTAGAGAATTGAAACATACAGGGTCCAAAAATGAAAAGATGCATCATAAACATAATAATGAAAATTAAATGATTCACAATCATGTGAACAATCCAAATGACGAACTATAATAATGATATCACCTGTGCTTGGGGACTCAGAATTTGTTCCAGATCCTGTGTTATTGTCTTTGCAAGTGACACTGACTTGTTTCCCACATAAACCAAGATTTCCAACAAAGCTGCAAATCAATGTACTTTCTTATAGAACTGTCATCGTATTTGCAGGTTAATTCACCAAGAGAAATCAAGCAGTTGTTGCAATAATGCAACCAAGAGAAATCAAGCAGTCATTGCAATAATGCAAATAAGAAGTACGCTCATGTAAAAGTTTACTCATAAGGTTTTGAATATGCAGTACTTACGAAGTCTCTGAAAACTTGGAAAGAACACCATCAGAAGGTACTGGTCCAATTAAAAAATTTGATGACACATTGCTGTACAAGTGTGCATGTCAGGCATAAGGGTCACTAAATGAAAAATTAAATTTTATAGGAAGTACCTACTATCAAACACTATTAACAAACTTTACAATGTAAGGCCACTTACAGAATAGCGAGCTTATCCAAGTTCCCAAGGGACGTTGGGATATTTCCACCAAGTGAGTTGCTAGAAACGTCTCTACAACATCAGGAGAAAATTATTAAAATCATTTTCTCTAGCAGAAGGCCAAATTCGCATTGCTTAGTGTCTAATTTGTCTAGGTGAAACAATTTTTTTTGAAGAGGAAACAATTTTTTTTTTTTTTTTGAGAAGAAGAGGAAACAAATTAGGTGAAACTATTCCCAACTTCATATTTAATTTGCAGTTGCTGTAAAGTAATACTAAGTAATTGGAAAATGGATATCTTCATTTCTAACAAGTTTTAAAGTAGTAATATCTATATGGTAATTGTACATATTCTTGAAAAATTTTAGCCAGCACACCATCTTATCCAAGCTCGACCAAAAATTTCAACATGTACATACGTGTGCTAATAGCAAGTTCTCTATAGAGTAGTTTTTTTATTTTAAAAAAAAAAATCAAGCATCATATTATTGGAACTGTTGTAAAGTTAAAGCTAGCCGTCTTGCATAATAATGATCAAAACAACAGCAAATTAATGTCTCAAAATCCCCAAACATCAACTCTTAGTTCTGGAGAATTTCTATTTGTACTTCGGCATTAGGAAATAGCAACTTCCATGATCCTTTCAGAGGAAATTGTTCCCCGCAGCCTTCAGCTAAACAAAATTTGAAAGATCATAGAAACATGAGATAAGCAACTTACAACATTTCCAACTCAGAAAGGCTTCCCAGCTCATAGGGAATCACTCCGCTTAGGTAGTTTCTTTGCAAGAACCTGTGGCAGACAGATGATTAACTAAAATATCTTGAGAACATGGCAACATTGACATAGAATTTGCAAATTGAAAAAGATCAAAGAAAAAATGAAAACAACAATATACTAGTAGTATGAGGTGAATAACTGATCACTCTGAAATCCATATTAGGATTGGATTCTAGAAAGAAAACAAAAAATTATATTCATTCTTCATTTTTATTTTTCTAAAGGTATAACATAAGTCAACTTGAGCATAGCTCTACCGGTCAAGGGATTCAAAAGTTCAGACCCTCACCCCACTTTGATTGTAATGCTAAAGAAAAGGTATAACATGTACTCAAAATGTTACATCATTTAAATGTGAAAGGTACACCTTTTAGTTTCATTCTCACATTCAAGTGAATGTTTCAGGTCAAATCACTTTACCACCACACAGTTTTCCATCTCCACACGCACACACTTTAAGGGGAGGGGGAAAAGATAAAATAACTTTACATCTGGCAAACAACATTTAAACTCAAGAGAGGAAAACAAAGAAGCAGGCACATACATTCCCTGCAACTGCGAGCAATTTCCCAGTTCTGATGGTATTGTTCCATATAGGTTGTTGTCCGAAAGAGTTCTGAAATAAGATGAATCCTACAGATTATCAGCAAATCATATGCAAGCTTTCGAAAATATAAGCATGCATTGGCAACCTCATATATATATATATATATATATATATATAGAGAGAGAGAGAGAGAGAGGAGAAATCCTCATAAAACTTACAGTGTCTTTAATTGGTCAAGCTTCCCAAGTTCAGGTGCAATGAACCCACTCAGTTTGTGACTTGCAAGCTTCCTGGATAATTGGGCAAAAAAATGAGAACAAAGACATTTGAATGCACAGATGTTTCCTACTAAAAGAACACACAGGCCAAAGGTATCATATTAAAATAAACTTTTTTTTTTTGATAGGACACACTGAAATAAACTTTAGCAATCAATTTGAACTCTTTAGCAATCAGAGTTCAAATTTTTTGCCACTTGATTGAAAAGCATATTTTCAATGAGGCGAAGAGTGTTTGACAGTGTCACCTTACTGGAAAAAGAAATTCAGCAATGTAATAAATTCATGGTTCTTCAAACTTAATATATAAAATAATTCGTCTACTTTAAACAAATTCACAAACAGTTACGTTGCATGATTATAGGCTATAGCCTCTCTAACCCTGCAACTAAAAATAAGCATATGTGAATATATTTATTTGGTCAATAAATTTCTCCACGTGACATCCTCATATAAAACTTTTCTGTTTTTGTAAGGAACTGGAAAAGAATAGGCCAGAGGGAAGAGGCAACTTCCCAACCTGAACCATGACTTATAAATTGCCCTCCAGTTATGATGACCATGAAAGTTGACATTTAAAAAAAAAATCCCAACGGTACCAGCTTGAGGTTATAATCTGTAAAGTATATAAAAAATTTAGAAACCTCCCTATGAGAATCTTGAAAAAGCCTCTTGTTTCTTTTCAACCAAATGCCGCATATCAAATGGTTTTACTCCTACTTCAAACCATCTATAGATATAGATGCTTTTTGCAACTTACAATGAGATTACTCTCTTTGTTTTTGAATCACAGACCACTCCTGTCCAGTTACAAGGGTTTGGATCCTCTGGTCTCCACTGAAAGATGACCCCATCAGAACTGGAAACTGCCATCCTAAAGCTTAGAAGTGCCTCACCTATACATCAAAGATAAGATTACATGAGTGACCAATATGAAGTATAGGATGACCCCATCAGAACTGGATAAGATTACGCATTGTTTTTACTCATAGGATGAGAGAGAAATGTAAGATCATAGAGTAAGTGCATATTTTATCTACACAGCAAGTGATAAAGAATCCAAAGAATTAAGAAACCACTAGAACTATATACTCAACACGAGACAAAGATGATATACATGTAGCGCAGGGCATAGTTTATCCTTAACTTTATGTACAAAGGTTGAGTTAATATGAAGACAAGAAATGCCACAAACTTGTACAAGTACAAAAGTTACCGTCAGAGGTGAGGCCAGTGCTTTTATTCATTGCCATAGAAAGAAGTAGAACATGAAGGACCAACAAGCCAGAAAATTTGACCAGACAGATGCCCATGGTGGCTCTGGTCAAGGGTGAAGTGTCTACGATAAATCATCTGACAGAACAAGCCTTGCAATGATTTCCTCGGACATATGGCACTCTGGTTGAAGATGAGCTGTATCAATTTTCAAACATAAAAACATATAGACAGATGCATATTCAATTTCTTTTTCCAAAAAAATAAATAGAAATAAAAAGAGAGGAAGAAGAAGAAAGAAAGAAATATGGCCTCTTGAACAATGAACAAATCAAATTACCAATAATAGAAAATATACCCTCATTTACGTAATGAATAGATATCAGTAACTAAAAGGAAATATTCTTGCTCTATTTAGATAAATTTAACAAGAATAGAAAAGCTACATTAGTAACTTAAGGAAAATATTCCTACTTCGGCGTCATAGCTCATTAGCAAACGCCTAACAATTGATGAGCCAAGAAACCTCTCATTTCCATCGTAGAAACACCACAGTGGCTACATTGAGAGATCAAAACCAAACTTCGAATTGAAGTACTCACAGAGACGGCTCTTCCCCATAAACACCACTATTAGATTCCAACATCATTGTTACTCAAAATTCTCTTCACGGAAACCATTAGACTGAATTATATAGAATGGTTAGCCGCAACATATTGCAGTTAAAATCAACAAATTAATACTTCATTATGAACTACGTAAAGCCTCAAATCCATTAACAGACTCTTTCTCAGCCTCACAAGTCGTAAATATCAAAGAATTCAATAGATGCAGTACAGCACCAGAATTACAACCAGTCTCCACTCATAACTGCTCAAACCAGAAGAAACAAGACAGAAGCAAAACCAAAAACCTCCAAATTACACAATCTCACACTTCAAAACCAAAACCGCGAGAACTATAGCACATTCAACAATCAGAATCCAATCCAATCCAAAATCCTATCAGAGTAGTCAATCGACTCAGAAAAACAAAATCGCGAAGTCATCGAACTACGGGCAACTAAATACTACACAGAAATCATGCGTTTAACCGGCGAAAAAGAACAAAAAAGCAAAAAAAAACGCAGAGAGAGTGATGAAAACGGAAAAGTAAAACATGCACGGACCTGCAAGACGATGTTAGATCCAATTGAGAGAAATGCAGCTCAGTAACAGAAGAGAGAAAAAGAGAGAGAATCGTTGGTCCGTGAGAGGTTTGGCTATATCTATCACCGAGAGGCTGAGTTTGCAGCTTGCTTCCAGAGAGAGAGAGAGAGAGAGAGCGAGGGCGAGCATGTGGAATATTCGACAGAGAGGCGTTGGAGTGAGACTGAAGAGGAGGGTGTGGCACGTGCGAAAGGGATGCTTCCAAGCGTGTGACCGACTGCCCCATTTTCGCTTCACATTCCCTGCTCTATACACTTCGAGCCAATGCCTCGTCCGACTCATCTCATCATCTTGATGTGATCCTATCCCTTCCCCTTTCCTACGCTCACGTGGCATTCTCCATTTTTGTCAATCATTAAGGTTTTTTTTTTATGCATATAGAAAAAATCCAACCTCCAATCTTAAAGATAGAGGTAGGAATACATATAGATTACGGTTGAATTATGTTCATTTTGACAATCTACTGTTAAGGTTATTCAGTTTTGCATTTGATGATAAGTAGGTAATACTTCAACTTTACTGTTTAATTTTTTTGCCCTCTATGCTTTCAAGGGTCTAAATTTAATCTTTTTACTTTTAGTAAAGTTTAAAATTAGTTGTCAATTTGAACATAATTCATTGAATAAAAGAACAATTATCATCATAAAAGTTGATGGTTTGATCCTGACCCCATTAATTGTTAAACCAACAAACGTTTTAAAATAGTTCATGATGTTGATCAATGTATTTTGGATTTTAGTCCATTTTAGTTAATCGTACTTTCAAATGTTCAAATTTAGTTCATGTACTTTCAATAAGTTTTAAAATTATTCCCTACCATCAGTTTGAAGTTCAATTTTATCGAAATTGGTTAAATAATAACAATAAATTTGATGGAAAAAAAAAAGAAAAAAAAAAGCCACAAGTGAACATAGATTTTGGTTTATATACTTTGAGTTTCATTCCATTTGTTAGTTTGAAGTTTATTTATTTATTTTTATTTGGTTAATCATAATAATTTTTATGTAACAAAAACACACCATGTAAATATATTTCTAAAATTTTATAGAGAGAAGGAAAGGCGAGAAGTTTTTTTTTTTTTTTTTTCCTGTCCCTTTTATCAAAGTTAAACATTAATAAAACCAAACCATAGGGATCAATTTTAAGTTTTTATTCAAAGTACATAAGCTAAAATTGGAGATGGCATATTCATCTATTTAAACTTTTTTTTTTCTTTTTTTTTTTTTATAACATCAACCTTTCATTGAATATATTAGTTATACACATAAAATAAGCTAAATAACAAATTTAAATTTCAAATATAAAAATAAGGGAAATATTCAGATTGATTCCACACAACATAATAGAAATTAATCTATCAATATTTTTTTTCTTTGTCCTAGTCGAGTTAAATATTTGAATCTATAATCTTGTGATGTAGGGTACATATTTTATATCAGTTTGAGTTATATTCAATGTATTAAATTTTTATGAATCAACATTTCCATTATATCGCAAAGAAAGTCATAAAATATAAATAAAATAATAACAAAATGTAACTAATGTTAGTGTAAATAATATTTATAATAAGTATTTTGATTTTTTTTAAATGTAAAATAATCATTTGTTAATTTAAATATTTTTTTTGAATTTTTTTATTTTAAATATTTTTCCAGAAATATCCATTGACATCGACATTTTGTCGATATTTCCATAAATTTGAGATGTCGACATTTTAATCCTTGGCTATACTATAGGTTATCTTTCGGTAAATATTTAGTTAAAATGTGACCTACCTATCACAACTAATGATAATTTAGTTAAGCTTTTTTTCACAATTTAAAAAATGTTCACATATTAAGGATAATCTCAAATTTTCAAAATATTACAGAGCAAGTTCTGAATATTGTTTCAAGGATGGATCTGTTTGGCACATTTAGCCAAAAGTAAAATGTAATATATATATGGGTAAAATACCTTTTTGGTCCCTCATATTTCGAGTCAGTTTCTAATAGGTCCCTACGTTTCAAAATCGAACAATCAAGTCCCTACTGTTCTGGAAATGTTTCTATTGAGTCCCTCTAGGACTGACGTGGCAGTTTTAAAATAATAAAATATTGATTTTTAATTAAAAAAATAATAAAATAATAAAAATTATTATTAAAATATAATAATAATAATAAAATAATATAATTATTATTATAAATATAATAATAATAATAATAAATTAATAAATTAATATTATTATTATTAAAAAAAAAAAAGTTTCTCTCTCCTCTTTCCCCATCTTCCCTCTCTCTCTTTCCCCATCTTCCCTCTCTCCGCAAGTCATCGCCTCCGCCATCCGATAGGCGCCGCTCCCCGTCGACCATCGCAGGGGAATCTACCTAATCCTAACTTCCGGCGACGTGATCGTTCAAGATTTCTGCAGAGCCGTCTGTGGATTCCATTACTTCACCTTCCCGTCGATGGTCGGCTACACGCTGCCGTACGCCTGGGTTGGAAACTCCGGCTAGCAGTGCCCGGAGGTCTGTGCGTATCCGTTCGCCGTCCCCAGCTACATGGGCGGCGGAGGTCCAGCGGCGCTGTCGCCGCCGAACGGGGATGTGGGTGTGGATGGGATGATAAGCGTGATCGGACATGAGTTGGCGGAGCTGTCGTCGAATCCGCTGGTGAATGCTTGGTACGCCGGCGAGGATCCGACGACGCCGACGGAGATCGGGGATTTGTGTGAGGGGCTGTACGGGAGCGGCGGTGGCGGTGGGTATATTGGGGCAATGATGAAGGACGGAGAAGGGAGGAGTTTTAATTTGAATGGGAGGAATGGACGGAGGTTTTTGGTGTAGTGGCTATGGAGTCCGGTTCTGAAAGCTTGTAGACTCATACTTTTAATTTTAATTTTGTTTATCCATTTCCCTTTTCCCTTTCTCTTTTGTCTTCTTGTTGCCCTTTCCTTCTCTCTTTCTCTCTCTACTGTGATTTTCTTTCTTTCCTTTTTCTTTTGAAAGAGTTGGGAGTGGTGGGGGCAATGAACCCCAACTTGGGAGGTGAAAAATCAGCCATGGCCCTTAAGTTTTTTTTTGGAGTAGCTCCGGCGACAACGACGGGGACGGGAGAAGTTCCGGCGGCCGGGAGAAGAAGAGGGAGAAAGTAGGGGCGGCGGGGAGAAGAAGGGAGGGAATATGGGGAAAGAGGAGGGAGAGAAGCTTTTTTTTAATAATAATAATGATTTTTTTTTTCATTTTATTATTATTATTAATAATTATAATAATTATTTTATTATTTTATTAGTATTATATTATTATTTTAATTAAAAATCAATATTTTATTATTTTAAACTGCCACGTCAGCCCTAGAGGGACTCAATAGAAACATTTCCAAACAGTAGGGACTTGATTGCCCGATTTTGAAACGTAGGGACCTATTAGAAACTGACTCGAAACATGAGGGACCAAAAATGTATTTTACCCTATATATATTGTTGACAACAGTAAAATGAAATGTAATATTTATTTCTCAAAAAAAAAAATGTAATATTTAGCTTTTATAAATATAACAATAATATCCATATTAATTTTTTCTCAAAAAAAATCCATATTAATTTTGGACAATATTTTTTTTTCGTTGTCCGACATGTGGTTCATAAAAAACTAACAAAAAAGCAAACGTTCGAGACCAGTCTCAAGTTCTAAGCACAGACGGTTGGTTTGAACGACAATTTCCTGAGCTCCAAATCATATCCGATCAAGAAGTTCGCCTGCGCCAAATTCCCCAAAATCCCAAAAGCATCCGACGGCGACGACGGCGTCAACGTCATGCAACTCACGTTATCGGCCACTTTCTTAAACGTATGCATCTGCAGCAAATCCACGTCGGCGCCGCCGGCGAAATGGGCCGTGATGACCGGAATATTCAAACCACCACCATCTGCAGCAAAGCAGAGTCCGAGAAAGCCGCCGGGATCTTTCACCCGCCTCGCTCGAACGACCTTCACCAACGTCGAAACGACGCCGTCGTACAACTCCTTCGGAAGGATCGTCAACGTCGTCCCGGAGTCGATTATCATGTTCCCTTGTTTGGCCGACATGTCGGACGCGTGACGTTCGTTGGCGACGGAAACGGCTTCGAGAGTCATGAAATAAAACGTGCTGGGATTTTTGGGGACCAGCGGCGTCGAAACGACTCCAGCACCGGAAACGACAGCGTTTTGGCCAAAGTTTATTTTTCCACTTGCGTGACTGAATACAGTCGGTAAGCAATAGGAGAATCGTCGACTGACGGCGGCGTTTTTGCTCATTTGTGAGACCAAAGAGAGTTCGCCACCGCCGAGTCCGATGAGACCCGACGCAAGGCCGAACCCGCCGCCGCTCTCGTGGCCACATCCGAGGACCGTGTCCACAGAAGATGACCCGAGGGTGATCTTATCGAATCCCAAACTCCCCTTCGTGTAGGTTCGATCTCCGTACGTGTAACCGTAATCGCAAACCCCCTGGACCCCACAACGGGCGGCGCCGAGGGAGTGACAGAATGGGGACGTGCAAGGCACGTGACGGAATGAGGAGGATTTGAGCGGGTCGAAAATGGGATGCGATTGTTTGTAGCATTTCTGACATGGCAAGCATTGAGTCCACGTCAGATCGCTGCCAGTGTCGGCGATGGCTATGAAATCCACCGGCGGGGTTCCGATGGAGACGGACATTAGATACTCACTGCTGGCGGGGGAGATCGGAGATTGGAAGATGGCGGCAGGGGTGGCGGCGGCGCGGTGGAAGAGGACGGCGGCGCGAGAGAAGGAGCGGCGGAAGGCATTATTTAGGCGGTCGTAGTGGGAGAGAGATCGGTTGTGGAGAGGAGAGAGAAGGGAATCACGGTGAAAGAGAGAGGTGGTGAAGCCATTGCCGCCGCTGCCACCGCCATCGATGGTTGCTTGGAAGATGAAGAAAGGGAGAAGATAAAAGAAGCTTCTGGAAGTAGCAGCCATGGATGTTGCAGGTGTTCAGAAGGATCTTGGAGATGGAGATTTGAGCAGCCATGTTTCTCTTTTTATAGGAATAAGAATAGGAATTTGTAGAGATGGGTTTGCATGGGATTGTATGAAATAAATTTTCACGTACTTCCCTATGAATGAAAGGTGAATGAATCGTTCAAATAAAAAGATGGAAAGAACATGAAAACTTAAATAACACAATAAATTTAAACAATTTCATTTTAAATATTGTCGGTATGTTTTTATGTTTTTACAAAGGTGATATGTATTTACATGAAACTCGGATAATTTATGGGGGAGTTAATGAACTTTTTTTTTTTTTTTTTTGACAATGGGAGTTAATGAACTTGATGCGTTAGTTTGTTCAATATTGGATTAATATAAATTTTAATGGTGCATCAATATATATATAATTTAATTTTTTTTAAAAAAAACTTTAATCGTATTTTTAATTCGCCTAACGTAGTCACGTGGTAGTAAATAATCTGACCTTTTTAGTTCCTAAGACCCCGTTTGATAACCATTTGGTTTTTGGTTTTTGGTTTTTTAAAATCAGGCTTGTTTTCTTTAAATTTCCTCACCATGGTTTTCATTTTTCTTAAAGACACACTTGAATTCCTAACAAAATTCTAAAAACAAAAACAAGTTTTTGAAAACTTTTTTTTTTTTTTTTTTAAAAAAATTGGCTTGGTTTTTGAAAACATGGGAAGAAGGTAGGTGGAAATTCAAAGAAACTTAGAGTTGGAAGTGATGTTTATAAGCTTAAAAACCAAAAACCAAATGGTTATCAAACGGGGCCTAAATGACCTAGCTTAGCAAGTTGTACTTCTTAAGTGTATTTGACATTGAATAATGATTCACTGCAGGTATGTAAAGATTTCTCTACATATTTCATTAAAATCTTGACAATTAAGGTAGAGGATGGTGAAAAAAATGAGATTTTTTTTTCTCTTATCATTGTTAACATTTTGATGGTGGTATATTGGGGAGATCCCTACGAGTATGCAACCAAATATTTTCCTTTGAAATTTTAATTTTTATTTCTAACTCACTTAACTAGTTTTTTTTTTTTTTTTTTTTTTTTTTTTTTTTTTGAGAAAATTGTTTGATGTTAATTAGTTCGTCTAAATTTATCATTTGAGGAGTACATGCAAAATTTATCTTACAAAGTATAATATATGCACAAATCTTTTTTCAAAAAAAAAAAAAATATATATATATATATATATTTGCACAAATCTCCTATCAAGACTAAACTAAATATAATTTAAATATTTTATTTTTCTTGAGAAAATCAAATATTTTATTTATCCCTTTGTACTCGGCTAGACATTGTTTTTTTCGTTAACACGTAAGAGTGGAGAACTTTTTTTTTTTTTTTTTTTTCACAACAAAAATCCTCTCATCTTTTGGTGGAAGACATATATTTTTTGAATGAGTTGAGCTAAAAGCATAGGCTAACTTATATCTTATCTAGCTAACAAAAATAATGACTTATTTATTTGATCTAAATAAAACAATATTTTATGTCTGGTTTGATAACCCTTTTTTTTTTTGGTTTTTTAAATAATTAAGCTTACAAATTCTACATTCACCTATAATTTTGCTTGTTTGATTATTTTCTTCTCATATTTTCAAAAAGAATTAAGTTTTGAAAACTAAGGCCCCAATATTTAATAATCACTCAGTTTTTTAAAATTATGCTTGTTTTATCTCAATTTTCTTATCCTATTTTTCATCTTTGTTAAGGACACATTTGAATTCTCAGCCAAATTCCAAAAAACAAAAACTTGACTTAGTGTTTGAAAACATAAGAGAAGAAGGTAGATGAAAAAACAAATAAACTTATGGGTGGGTAGTAGTGTTTATAGGCTTACAAAAACAAAAAAAAAAAAACAAAATGGTTATCAAATATTGATCTAAAAAATTAGGTGTTTGATAACCTTTTGGTTTTTGAAAATTATGCTTGTTTTCTCTCAATTTTCCTACCATGGTTTTCATCTTTGTCAATGACACATTTGAAGTCAAATTCCAAAAACAAAATCAAGTATTTGAAAACTACTTAAAAAAAAAAATTGGCTTGATTTTTGAAAACATGGAAATAAGGCGTATTAGAAAAACAAAGAAGTTTTTTTTTTCCTTTTTTTTTGAACGGGAAAAACAAAGAAGCTTGTAGGTATGGGAGTAGTGTTTATAAATTAAAAAAAAAAATCTTATTTTTATCTTTTGAATTTTGCTAAGAATTCAAATGTTTTCTTAATAAAAAATGAAAATTATTGTAAGAAAATTGGGAAAATACCAGCCTAATTTCCAAAAACTAAAAACCAAAAAACTGGTTATCAAACCGGTCTTATTTATTAAATCTATATTTACTTTGATTTTTCTAGATTATTACTTTTAGATTTTTTTTGTTGGGAGAAAAAAATATATAGTTGGATGAGCCTTAATTTTGTCCATTTAACCAAAATTAAATTTCCGATTGTTGATTTTCTAACTTCCTTAACCATTCTGTTTCTGTTTCAAAAAAAAAAACCTTTTTTTTAACGACACATCAAAAAAATAAATTGATAGTACACCATACAAATAAAATAAATATATCGAGAATATAATGTAAAAAGTATAAAGATAGGATAGCATAGCGGGCATAGAATAGCCATGTCAGAGCGAGCATATAGCTCAACGATAATTGACATATACCATCGACCAAGAGGTCAGAGGTTCACCTCCAAGTGTTGTTGTACTAAAAAAAGATAGGATCGTTTGTAAAGATAGTTCATTAACTGATTGTCATGTGCCAAACACGTGGGTTTAGTTTTCTGTTTATTGAGTTATGGTTTTCTGTTATTAAATGTAAGTATTTGGTATATTTTTGTTTTCTTCCGGAGTTTTTCTCCCTCCCATGTATATATGTTAAACTCTGTTCAGATGGTATTCTCCGGTGATTGATGAATAATATTGGGAAGGGTTTCTCTTGAATTTCTTTGAGTATTTTCATACTTGCACATCGTTCCTAAAGAGTAACTTAATTTTTAGGAAAAACCCATTTTTGCCCCTAAACTTATCGAGTTGTACCAAATCTTTCACCACAAACTTTCAATTTTACCCTTGATGATCCAATTTCCCCCAATTGGCCTACTAGGTTTCACAAAAATCGATCTAAAAATTTACAGTAATCTCATTAATTTCAATAAAATCAAACCTTGCATAAAAACAAGTTTACCAATCCACAAATTAATCATTAAATAATTTTGCCAAAATTGACCGATTTCAACAAAAAAAAAAAAAAAAAAGTTGTAATATCATTTTTCTTTAAAATTTTATCAAATTTGTATCATACATATGCTTTATAATTCATTGAATGCATAAGAGAAACTTTTTCTTTTAACAATATTTGGAATGAAACTTATTAATTAGAGAGTTAAAAGTACAACAATTTTTAAATGTTGAGGTTAAGATTGCAACAGTTGTCTATAGTGAAATTCTAATGAAATTCACGCATAAATTTGATACAAACTTGATAAAGTTTATATGTAAAAATTGATACCCCACCCCCTAATTCTTAGTTTTGAAACTTAGGTGCAAGCTGAGCAGAACGTGCAATTTATTTGGGAAAAGAAAAATTTTGAGCCAGAAACAAAATTAACAAGGGAGGTTTGGTAATTACTAATTCACCCTTCCATTCCACCAAAGTGAGTGCAAGAAGTGGGAGGTTTAAATTACTCCACCTCCATTTATTTTTTAACTAAAAGGCAGTAATAATAATTTAATGGCCGAAATACGGTTTTGAAAATTAAATCAATCATTTTAACGACACATCAAAAAAATAAACAATCCATGATAGTTGAGAGTCAAATGTTTGTTTCTTGCCCCCAATGGTGAGCACCCCTTAATTCTTGCGACATTTAAGAGATGACATGTTGTCTTTTAAGAACAGACCATACGTTTAAATGACACTCTTTTCCGCTTGAGATCATATCCAATCAAAAATTGCATCTGCACCAAATTCCCAAAAACAGCCAAATATGAGGTTGGAACAAAAGTCAAACAAGTTATTGCCAATTCATAAGATAGATGGACTGCTCCACTCATTGCCAATTGGTTTTGAGATGGAACCCTATGTTATTTGATATGGTATCAGAATGGTGAACCCAAAAGAGGCACCATCTTAAGGAGGCATGTTGAGGATCCCACATTGAAAAGATAGGTGGAGAACTCACAATATATAAGATACATGAGTTACTCCACTCATTGCCAATTGGTTTTGAGATGGAACCTCATGTTATTTAATAATTTAGTGGGAGTCTTTTCTTTTCCTGACATATCAAGGAGAGAGAAATAGTTTGCATTGGATTATGATCTGTTCTATTCTTATGTTTCCTAACATTAGACAATTTTTTTTTTTTTTTTTTTTTTTTTTTTTGGTATTACTATCTTAGTCTTTATGGATTCGAATATCTTATCTCATCATTGAGTGTCGAGCTTTAAGTTGGTAGAAAAGTAATAAGAAATGGTGAATGGTTAAATAAAAGATTCAAATTATTTTAAGCACGTTCCTATTTTTATATTCATACAAAGCTATTCTATACTTACAAGGAATTTTAATACACTCAAGTTCGATATAACTTAATTGGTTAATATATTATTATCTGGACAGAATGGTTAGAGTTTTTATATATGTAGGTTCTTTTAACTAAAAAAATCTAATGTACATCTCTAAAATTTTGGATGAGTTAGGATCGTTTTGTTTGTTTGTTTTTTTGACACCTTGCTGCTTCTTTTTCTTTTTTCTTTGTTTGTTGACATCTTTTTTCTTTTTTTTTTTCCCCCAAGGAATGGGGGTTGTGGTAGTTAGTTATATGGATTAATAAGTTTACTGGAAGAAAATATGTTATTAATGTAAATTATGCTAATTTTTGGGGTGGGGATTTGAACATTTGACTTCTTGGTCGAAGGTACATGTCAATTATCGTTGAGCTATACTTGTTTTGGCAATGTAAATGCTAATTTTAATTCCTTGGCCCACCGCATGATTTGACCACTCGCTAATCTAACTTGGCTTAAAAACGTAGTCCCTAGTTTGTATTTAACCATCTTTTTAAGATTAATTTGTATTTAACTTTTTGTTTTTTTTTTTCCGCAACAATTGCACGGTAGGATTGAACCATCAACCTTTTTAGATGATAATTTGTACCTCATCCACTAAGCTCGACTCAAATTATTAGTAGTATTCTAACATTGTTATATCAATATCTTTTTGTTATGGATGAATATGAATTATATATGAACTAAGATAAAGTGTAAATCTAAAAGAGTCATTCTCTACATTCAGTTAGCCAAATTATTTTAATGAAACATAAGATGATAAATGTCTAATTTGTTCCTCCCGGTGTAGATTTTCTTGATTTTTTCTCAGTTATTTTTTTCCCTTTTTCGGGTAAATAATAATTATAATAATAAAGTCTAGTGAATCGAAAGATATGTGTGTCGTTAGGGTTTAGGGTTTAGGATGATAAATGTATTGGTCTACGCAATAGAAGAAATGAATGAATAAAACCTAAAGATGAGACTATTTTTAAAACAACTTCTAATTTTTTATTTTTTTTAGGGACAACTAGACAGGTGATTATTTTTAATTGGGTGTTTTGAAAAATGGTCATCTGAATTTTTCATTTGCAAAATGACCTATTGCTATTTTTAGTAGGTTTTTTTAACAACGAATCATACGGAAATACCCCTAATCAAAATATAAATCTAGTGAACAATTAAATTCAAATACAACGTAAATGAAGGAGAGAATTTAGGATTTACAGTTTAATGAAAATGTAAATTCAAATAAGGGGGAAATCTAAAAAATATAATTTATCTTAATGACAAAATTTAATAAATAAAAGTTACGTTTACAAAGATATTAGGGCCAATCCATAGGATTTTACAACAATGAAACTGACTAAAATACTCAATACATGAAATCTAGATGCAATGAAAAATAGGAATGGATTAAGTACAATATATTGAAAGTGATCATAATACATTCCAGATATCATTCGCCATACCATTAGAGACGAAAAATAATAGAATCATCTAAATACTCTGGCACATTCTGGTAACTATATATTTTTTTTATCTCACTCATGTATTTATTTATTTGTTTATTTTTATTTCTTGGTCGATGGTACATACCATTTACCATTGAGCAATGTTCACTTTTTGCAATTAAGGCTAAGTATTTTTTTTTTTTTATACCAATTAAGGCTAAGTATATGTATACCTGCCAACAAGAACATAACTTAATTGGCATAAAGTTGTACTGATAACCACAATGTCTGTGGTTCGAACCCCCCACCCCACATATATTGTCAAAAAAAAAAAAAAGTGTATGTATACCTATACATATAGGCTAAGTATATGTATATATGTTATAGTTTTTCACTTGATTAAATACAATAAATTTATTAAATTTCTTCTTATATATTATATTTAATACATCAAATATTAATTTGAATTTTTTATATTTTTCTTTCAACTAACTTGATAATTTTTTGCAGTGTTACTATCAGCTAGCAAGATGTTCTCTTATGAACTTTACAAACCATAAACTCTAATGATACAAAATTAATCAATAAATTTTCATTCATTAACGTCTCTAGCTCATTCCACTATAGACCTAGTGTTGCACTATTATGCATTGTACGATCATTTGTGCCCTTGATATAACCTATGGTATTGTTTGTAACTATAGTTGAGTCAAAAATCGTGTTTTATCCCTATAATTACATCTTATATATCTCGTACTATTGATCCTATAATGAACAATATATTTATGGTCTCATCATAAACTAAGTTCATCTCGAGTTAGAGAAAGAAGGTGGGATCCCATTAATTAAGTCGCTAAATGAGTACTTAGAAGAGAACTGCTCATTCTTAGAAATTAGTAAAATTCATCTCATAAAAAACTAACAAGCGAACAATGTGGTTCGTCAAGAGTTTTCGAGTTCTAAGCACATATAGTTGGCTTGAACGACAGTTTCCCGAGCTCCAAATCATATCCGATCAAGAAGTTCGCCTGCGCCAAATTCCCCAAAATCCCAAAAGGATCCGATGGCGATGACGGCGTAAACGTCAAGCAACTCACTTTATCGGCCACTTTATTAAATGTATTCACCGGCAAAAAATCCACATTGGCGCCGCCGGCGAAATGGGCGGTGATGACCGGAACATCAAAGCCAACGTCATCGCCGCTGCCGTCTACAGCAAAGCAGAGTCCGAAAAAGCCACCGGGATCCTCCACCCTCTTCGCTCGAACGACCTTCGCCAATGACGAAACGACGCCGTCGTACAACTCCTTGGAAAGGTACGTCAATGTCGTCCCAGTGTCTATAATCATGTTGCCTTGTGCTTGTGCAGCCGACATGTCGACCGCATGACGTTCGTCGCCAACAGAAACGGCTTCGAGAGTCATGTAATAAAGTGTGTTGGGGATTTTGGAGATCAGTGGCGTTGAAACCACTCCCGGGGCGGAAACGACGGCGTCTGGGCCGAAGTTTATTTTGCCATTCGCATGACTGGACACGGTCGGCAAGCAGTAGGAGAATTGTCGGCTGACGGCGGCAGTTTGACTCATTTGAGAGACTAAAGAGAGTTCGCCACCGCCGAGTCCGATGACGCCCGAGGCAACGCCGAACCCGCCGCCGCTCTCGTGGCCGCATCCGAAGACCGTGCTCACGGAAGACGACCCGAAGGTGATCTTATCGATTCCCAAGTCCCCCTTCGTGTAGGTTTGGTCTCCGTACGTGTAGCTGTAGTCGCAAGTCCCTTGGACCCCACACTCGACGACGTCGAGGGCGTGACAAATTTTGGACGTGCAAGGCACGTGACTGAAGGAGGAGGATTGGAGAGGGTTGAAAATGGGGTTTGATTGGTTGAAGCATTTCTGACATGGCAAGCATTGGGTCCACGTCAGATCGCTCCCGGTGTCGGCGATGGCGACGAAATCCACCGGCGGGGTTCCGATGGAGACAGACATTATATACTCACCACTACCGGGGGTGATCGGAGATTGGATTTCGGCGGCGGGGACGATGGCGGCACGGTGGAAAAGGGCGGCGGCACGGGAGAAGGAGCGGCGGAAGGCATTCTTGAGACGGTCGTAGTGAGTGAGAGATGGGTTGTGAAGTGGGGAGAGTGGAGAATCGCGGTGGAAGAGAGAGGCGGTGAAGCCATTGCCGCCGCCGACACCAATGGCGGTTGCTTGGAAGATGAAGAATAGGAGAAGATAGAAGAAGTTGATAGAAGTAGCAGCCATGGAAATTGCAGTACTTCAGAAGGCTGTTAGAGATGGAGATTTGAGTAGCCATACTTCTCCTTTTATATGTGGGGATTTAGAGAGAATTTGCATTGGATTGTAGGCTCTTGGTGGTCTCTGAATGAAGGAAGATAGAAAATCAACAGTCGAAAATTTAATTTAGGTTAATTGGCCAGAATTAAGAAACCTGGAATTTTAATATAACATTTACGTTTTCCCCGCTCCAACTGATTTCAGTTCATAAATTAATAGTACAGCATGAAGATGATTATATCGCCAAGAAGAATGTAAATGTAAAAAGTCTAAAATATGGGATTTTGTTTCTAAAAACCAACTTCCTAATTGGGATTTTTTAAACAACATATGGGAGTGAGGAATTCAAACTACAAATCTCTTAGGTCTCGTTTGATAACCATTTGGTTTTTGGTTTTTTAAGATTAAGCTTATACACCCATACTTCCACCTATAATTTCTAAGGTATTTACAATAAAATTATTGGCTGAAAATAGCTTAATTTGTTAAGGCATTATAAACTCGGTCAAAAGATAAGAGACTCGAGTTCCCTCCTCTACATATATATGGTTAAACTAAAACAAAAGATGTACAACAAAATTAATTTTGATTTGTAATTTGAAATTAGAAGCGTCACTTTTCTTTACAAAGGATCTATCTCAAAGTATAAAATTTAATGAAGAATTTGGTGCAAGAATGGATTTCAAAGACCAAAATGTGTTTTTAAACTTTTTTTTTTTTCATTTGACAGATATATAGAATATTTAACTCATTTCCATAAGTATTGTAAGATTTTCATAGTTAAATATAGTAAGATTTTCATTACCATACTTAACCTTGTCTCTTGTTGATTTAAAAATTTAAGGTTAAATTATAAAATATGTCCCTGAAGTATGGGGTTTGTTTCAAAAATACCCTTGAACTTTAAAAAGTTTCAAAACTACCCTTAAACTTTCACCGTTATATCACTAAACAGAAAGATGATGCGGATGGTCAATTGCAGAACTTCTCTTCCTTGAGTTTCAAAGTGCAAAACTCCTCTTCCAACTCAAAAATCCACCATTTATATTCCCTTTCCCTTGAGTTTCGAAGTGCAAAACTTCTCTTCCAACTAAAAAACCCTCAACTTTTGTTGCTTTGTTGTGAAAAATGCTGACAAATCCAAAAGTCTTTCCTTCAATTTCCAATACTACTTTCACACCGTACCAAACTTCAAAATATAGTTGTTAGAAGATCGTGGCATTATAGGGAACACAAAGGCCAATAAAGAAAAAATTGGGTGAAATGGAGAAAAATCAGCTAGAGAAGAATACTAGGGCTTCAAAATCATTTCACCATGAAGGGGAAGGAGATTAGGGCGAAATTAGGGCAAATTTTCACAGCAAAGCAACAAAAGTAGAGAATATTGGAGCTTCAATATGAAGAGAAAAGATGTATGTACCCATTATCAATAAAAGAATTGTATCTAACCAAAGCATGGTTGGCTCCTCCTCGCTGAACCGCCATATGTAAGGACGCACCAGTATTGACTCGCAAATGACCCTCTGTCCTCCAAGTTGTTGCTTTGCTGTGAAAACTTGCCCTAATTTCACCCTAATCAGCTCATTCCCCTTCATGGTGAAATGATTTTGAAGCCCTAGTATTCTTCTCCGGCTGATTTTGCTCCCTTTCACCCAATTTTTTCTTTATTTCCTCTTTTAAATTAGGGTTTCCATATTTGTTTACACCTCAGCCTTCCATGTTAGCATTTTCTCCACGTCATATTGGTTAGTTTCAGCATTTAACAGTCCACATCATTTTTCTGTTTAGTGATATAACGGTAGGGGTATTTTTTAACCTTTCTTGAAAGTTTAAGGGTAGTTTTGAAACTTTTTAAAGTTCATAGGTATTTTTTAAACAAACCCCATAGTTTAGGGACATTTTTTTTTTTTTATAATTTAGCCAAAATTTAACTCATTCAACTCAAATATTGACAAAGTATTATTATTATTATTAGTTTTTTTTTTTTGAGTTCAACAACATTTGAGGTAGGAGGATTCGATCTTTTAACCGCTTGGTTGAGAATATATGCCAACTACTGCTATGTTCACTTTGACATTGACGAGAGTATTATTACATGACTGTTCATATCTTGCCTCATTAAAATATTTATTAAAAAATGTCTATTCAATATGGTATTGTATATAGGATCCAATACTGACAAAGTGAGCCTAACTCAAATGTAATTGACATGTAACCCCTGACCAAGAGATCAAAGATTCGAATCTCCCACCCCAAATATAAGATCTAATACTCCTACCTCTCCATTTCAGCCGCGTCGAAAAAAAAGAAGAAGAGGAGGGAAATGAAGAAATAAAAAAAATATATATTTTATTGTCATCTGGACACCCTAGCCATTTCTTTTGGTACGTTGTAGTTCTTTGTTTTTTATTTCTTCTAGAAAAAATAATAAATAATCTTTTTTTTTACAAGAACATAATAAATAATCTTAAAACAAGTCTTCAAAATAATAATAATTATTATAATAATGATAATGATAATCTTAAAACAATTTTGTTTTTTGGGCCGACATGTGGTTTGGAAAGAGAAACGGCTGTAACAACAAATCAGAAAAAAATAAAAATAAAACACGACTAAGAAACCACATGTCGTCTCTAAGCACAAGCGTTAGGTTTAAACGATAATGTCTTCCCCTCAAGATCATATCCGACCAAAAAGTTAATCTGCGCCAAGTTCCCTAAAATGGCAAATCTTCCCGACGCCGGCGCCAAAGTCAAACAAGTCACGTCATCAGCCACCATCGCAAACGTGTTCAACGGCAGCAAATTCACGTCAGCGCCGCCGGCAAAATGTGCCGTAATGACCGGAATATCCAATTCATCACCGCCTCCCCCGGCGTAGCAGAGTTCCAACATCCCAGTCGGATCATCCACCCGCTTCGCTTTCACAACACTCTCCAAAGTCGAAACCACGCTTTCGTACCAACTCGGGGGCAAAAACGTCAATGTCGTACCGGAGTCGATTATGATATTCCCCTGTTCTGCCGCGGCCGACATGTCGTCCGCGGCCTCAAACCGGTCGTTCGCAACGGAGATTCCTTCGAGAGTCAAGAAATAGAAGGTGTCGGGAAATTTCGACACGAGAGGGGTAGAAACGACATCCCGCCCCGAAACGACGTCGCCGAAGTTTATTTCGCCAGTGATATTCGCGTCGCTGAAGAAGGTTGGCAAGCAGTATGAGAACTGCCGTTTGACGGCGGCGATTTGGCTCATTTGAGAGACCAGAGAGAGAGAGCCGCCGCCGAGTCCGATTATTCCCGAGGCATTTCCGCCGAAAGTGCCGCCGTTTTTGTGGCCGCATCCGATGGTTGCGTTGTTGAGTTCGAAGGACCCGATGGTAATTTTATCAGATGCCAGGTCACCGTACGTGAAGGATTGGTCTCCGTACTTGTAGCCGTAGTTGCAGGTTAGGTTGGGTCCACAGCTCTTGTCGTAGAGGGAGCGGCAGGCATTGGACGTGCAAGACACGTGGCGGTAGGAGGTGGATCCACGTGGATTAAAAATGGGATGTGATTGGTTGAAGCATTGGTAACATGGCAAGCACTGAGTCCACGTCAGGTCGCTGCCAGTGTCGGCGATGGCAGTGAAATCCACCGGTGGAGTTCCGATGGAGATGGACATTACGAACTCGCCATTGTCGGGGATGATAGGGGTATCGATGGAGGCGGTGGAGACGGCGGCGACGCGGTTGAGGAGGACGGTAGAGCGCGAGAAGGAGCGGCGGAGGGCGTTGGTAAGGCTGTTGTAGCGGGAGAGAGATGGGTCGTGGAGAGGGGAGAGAAGGGAATCGCGGTGGAAGAGAGAGGCGGTGAAGCCATTGTCGCCACCGCGATTGGTGGTTGCTTGAGAGAAGGAGAAGAGGAGAAAAGAGAAGAAGATTGAAATGACAGCCATGGATTCCAGTTTGAGAGCTTCAAAGAGAGGTGATGATTTTTGACTGGCCAACCTTCACCTTTTATATATGGTAATTTAGAGAGATTTTTTTTTTTTCTTTTTTGACAGAGAAGATCAGAGAGTTTGCTGGGGATTATATATGATCTTTTCATGTTTCCTAATAAAACATGGAAAAGATCTCTTCTTTCTTTTTCTTCGTCAGTATTACCATCTAAGCTTGCATGGATTCAATGTCTTGACAGTCTGAGTTTAAATCGGTAGAAGAAAAACATGTATATATATATTTTTTTATGGAAATTAATAGAAGACTGCACTCTCTCCCTTCATACCATTATTCGATAATCAGGAGAGATAATTATTATTATTTTTTTCATTTTCTTTTTCTTAGTTGTCAAGTAGGAGAAGATCCCGACATATCATATGCAACCAAATATTGTTTTTTTTTTTTTTTATGCCGGATTGAAAGTTTGATCTCCACTCAAACAATTGGTGGTCTACCGAATAAAAGATCCGAAAGTATAAAGAGAGTGTTTTTAGGCTAGCTTCCCATTCGGATATTAATTTTTTTTTTTTTTTTGTGGTTCTTATTTGGATAATTATTTTTAAACTTTTTAATTTTTTTTTTACATTAATTCTTACAGGTGATTGTATCATAAATTAATAATATTTTTAAAAATTAGAGAAAATTATTTAAAAAAAAAAAGATTTCCTGAAAAAAGTTCATGAAAAAACCATTATGAAATATGGAATTTGAAATTGCATTTTCAAAAGAGATCGATGGGTAAATGTACTTAAAAAAAGAAAAGATGGGTTAAAACAATAAAAACATACTTAAAATAAATTAAGTCATCATAGAAAAAAGATAAAATTATTAAAAATACTCCTGTATTGTGGTATTGGTATCAACATTATACCCTGAACTTTCAAAAGTTTTATTTTAGTCTTTGAAGTTTGTTTCAAAGTGACCCTCGAAGGTTTTTTTTCCATTAATTTCATAAACCGAAAATGATATGTTTACATATGTATTGTTGCTTACGTGAACAAATTTGAACACATACATGGAAAAAACATTAAAAACATATGTAAAGACATTATTCTTTGTCCATAAATTTAACGGAAAATGTCTTCAAGGGTCTTTTGAAACAAACTTCAAACTTCGAGGGTTAAAATGAAATTTTTGAAAGTTCAGAGGTATAATTGAAACCAAATCCAATACTTAGCTAATGTGTAAGGATCTCTCATGTACACCACTAAAATCTTGACAACTAAGAGAGAAAGGTAGAAAATGATTTTTTTTTTTTTACACTCTTGATTGTTGATATTTTAATGGTGGTGTATAGGAAGATATCTATAGAGGTCCGAGGTTCGAATCCCGATGTTGTCGAACTAAAAAAGAAAAAAAAAATCTCACATGATGAACGAATATGCACCTAAAAAATGATAAAATTTCAGACAAAGAGACCAAAATCATGGCATTTTCTATGTTTGTTATAATTAATATTTAAATGAAAACTTAGGGTTGTTTTTCCCTTTTTGGATGGTTGAATTTTGACTGAAGAATCATCCACATATATGTGTGTATTCTCTACCATGTATTTGTGTATATATATGTATAGATATGTAGTCGCAATCATAATTTATATGAAGATATACTTATATCGAAGAAAATTCTCAAAAAAAAAAAAGATAAAAAAAAGATGGGATTTGTTTCTTAAAACCAACTTCCTATTTGGGATTAACTTTTCCTTTCCTCTTCTTTTTTTCAATTTCATATATACTTAAAAGAGAGAGAGAGAAAAAAAAAGTTGTAGATTTCAGTTTGACAGATGTATAATAAAATTAATTTTGATTTGTAAGTTTTGAAATTAGAGGTGTGTCATTTTTCCTTACAACGATCCACTTGAAAACATAACAAAATTTAATGAAGAATTTCGTGCGTGACAGCGTGGGCATGATATGGAGATTGTGGGGATTCAAAGAAAAAAATGTGTTTTTTAACATTTTGTTTTATTTGATAGACATATATCAAGTATAGGTTACATATTATTTAAAAAAAAAAAAAAAGTATAGGTTACATATAGTAAGATTTTCATTTCCATACTTTGTTGGTTGAGTTAAAAATTTCAACTGATATTCTACTCAAATCTCATCAAAGTATTAATCACCCGTGGCCTTTCATATCTTCCCTTATATACCTTTTCAAAAAAAAAATCCCTTATAATATTTTTTTTTAAAAAAAAAAACTCTACTCGATAAGGTATTATCATTAGATTGTATACTCCAAATATTGCATCTTTATATATTGTTTAGTTATTTAATCCCAACAAATTATTGTGCAAAATATATATATTTGTAATATAAATTAGGAGGATATTATAGAGAGAAACGTTGGAAAATTGATCCTAGTTTTTCACTTATCAAAATTTGAGAGTTTGATTTATACAATGGTGTAAGTTTAAGATTTTTTTTTTTTTTTTCCACTTATAAAAGTTTGAAGGCTTAATTTTATTTATTAGTTCAACAACCTCCAATTTTTTTTATTGTTTTTTTTTAATTCAACATCTGTGCAATTGTACCCAATACTTGACTACAAATTACAAAAAAGAAAAATGAGCCAGAAACAAAATTAACAAGGAAGGATTAATCTTTTATTTATTTAACACAAAGAACATTCTGACAAAAAAAAAAGAAAAAAAAAAGCAACCACCAAATTGGGTAATTTCTCCAAAGAAGGATTTTTTTTATTTTTTTTTGAGTAATAACATTAGGGATTTGAAACTCTAACCTTTTAGTTGATATTACATGCCAATTACTGTTAAGCTTTGGCTTCTAAGGGAGGATTAATCATTTTATTAATTCATAATTACATACACTAAGTTAATCTTAAAACAAAGTCTGTTGGGCCAACATGTAGTTTTGAAAGAGACCGAGAAACGACATGTCGTCTTTAAGCACAAACGGTTTGTTTAAACGACAATCTCTTCCGCTCAAGATCGTATCCGACCAAAAAGTTAATCTGCGCCAAGTTCCCTAAAATGGCCAAATCCGACGCCGGCGCCAAAGTCAAACAAGTCACATTGTCAGCCACCTTCGCAAACGTGTTCAACGGCAGCCACTTTATGGCGGCGCCTCCGGCAAAATGTGCCGTAATGACCGGAATATCCAAAACATCACCGCGGCCCACGGCGTAGCAGAGTTCCAACATCCCAGTCGGATCATCCACTCGCTCCGCTTTAACAACACTCACCAAAGTCGAAACGACGCCGTCGTACAAAACCCGGGGCAGAAACGTCAATGTCGTACCGGAATCGATTATGATATTCCCTTTTTCTGTCGCGGCCGACATGTCGTCCGCTGCCTGAAACCGCTTGTTTGCGACGGAGATTGCTTCGAGAGTGAAGAAGTAGAAGGTATCGGGAAATTTCGCCACGAGAGGGGTAGAAACGACTTTTCGCCCCGAAATGGCGCGGCCGAAGTTGATTTCGCCTGTGATATTCGCGTCGTTGCTGAAGAAGGTTGGCAAGCAGTACGAGAACCGTCGTTTGACGGCGGCAATTTGGCTCATTTGAGAGACCAAAGAGAGAGAGCCGCCGCCGAGTCCGATGATTCCCGAGACGACTCCGCTGAAAGTGCCGCCGTTTTGGTGGCCGCATCCGATGACTGTGTTGCGGAGTTTGAATGACCCGATGGTGATTTTATCAGATGCCAGGTCACCGTACGTGAAGGATCGGTCTCCGTACTTGTAGCCGTAGCTACAGGTTCGGAGTTTGGGCCCACATTGGTAGTCGTCGAGGGAGCGGCATGCATCGGACGTGCAAGGCACGTGACGGTAGGAGGAAGACCGACGTGGATTAAAAATGGGATGTGATTGGTTGAAGCATTGGTGACATGGCAAGCACTGAGTCCACGTCAGATCGCTGCCGGTGT
Organism: Luffa aegyptiaca; assembly: GCA_017139565.1. Classification (NCBI taxonomy): domain Eukaryota; kingdom Viridiplantae; phylum Streptophyta; class Magnoliopsida; order Cucurbitales; family Cucurbitaceae; genus Luffa; species Luffa aegyptiaca. Next base: position 7,535,557 of record CM029405.1, on the reverse strand, counting down.
CGGCGATGGCGATGAAATCCACCGGCGGGGTTCCGATGGAGACGGACATTAGGAACTCGCCGCTGTTGGGGATGATGGGGGAATGGATGCCGGTGGTGGAGACGGCGGCGGCGCGGTTGAGGAGGGTGGCAGAGCGGGAGAAGGAGCGGCGGATGGCGTTGGCGAGACGGTCGTAGTGGGAGAGAGATGGGTTGTGGAGAGGGGAGAGAAGGGAATCGCGGTGGAAGAGAGAGGTGGTGAAGCCATTGTCGCCGCCGCCATTGGTGGTTGCTTTGGAGAAGGAAAAGAAAAGAAAAAAGAAGAAGCTTGAAATAGCTGCCATGGATTCCAGTTTGAAAGCTTCGAAGAGCGATGAAGATTTTTGATTGACCAAGCTTCTCCTTTTATATATGGTAATTTAGAGAGAGTTTTTTTTTTTTTTTTTTTTTTTTTTTTTTTTTTTTTTTTTTTTTTTTTTTTGGACAGATGAGAGAGGGTTCCATGGAATTATATGAACTTCCTCTAATATGTTTCCTTAAACATGGAAAAGATTTTTTTTTCTTTCCTTCTTTTGAGTATTACCATCGAAGCTTATGGATTTGATTATTCAAATGTTTTATCTTGCTAGTGATGTCTTGACTGTCGAGGTTTTTTCTTTTTAAACAACATGTCGGATAGGGAGATTCGATCCACAAACTTCTTGATATAATTAGTGCAAGTTTTATGTCATTAGTTATTATGTTGTCAATCGAGTTTAAATTTATAGAAAAAATATAGATTTTTTAATACCTTGTCGAAGGTTCGATCTCTAGTCATGCAATTGTTGGTCTAGACCAGAATGTATAAAGAGATTGTATTTGGATGTAACCTAATTTTTAAAAGTTTTTTACGTTAATTCTTAAAAAAAAAATATATATACATGCAGAAAACTATATTAGAGAGAGGTTTCCTGAAAATTTTTTTATAAAACGAGGGTTATGATAGGGAAATTGAAATTGCATTTTAAAAAGAGATCGATGGGTAAACGTACTTAAAAAAAAAAAAAGAGTAAAACCAATAAAATCATACTTAAAATAAATTAGGTAATCATGTTTTGAAGATACAATTTGAAGGGGATAAATCTCACATTATGAATATACACCTAAAAAAGGATATAAATTTTCAAACAAAGAGACCAAAATCATGGCATTTTCTATGTTTGTTATAATTAATATTTAGATGAAAACTTAGGGTTGTTTTCCGTTGATGGATGGTTGAATTTTGACCGAATAATCATCCACATTTAAATCAGATTTTCTACCTTTCTAAAAAAATATGTCTTCTCAAAAATATATATATATACCCTACCATATATATGTGTATATGTTGCCATAATTATGATTTTGTTTGACAATATGTTAGAGGGGAGATTTGATTTTTTTTTTTTTTTTTTTTTTAGAAATTTGAAACTCTATCAGTTAATCGAGAGTATGAATTTTATATCAATTCAAATATACTCATATTATCAGTCATGATCATGATTTCTATGTTTATTATAATTACCAGTAATATTAAATCCGAGAATAATATTCTTCTCAAAAAAAAAAAAAAAAATCCGAGAATAATATAAATTAAGGAGAATATTTTACAAATTAGTTGGGTTTCTAACCTTTTCTAAAAAAAAAAAAAAATTAGTTGGGTTTCTAAATTTAACAAAATTTTTGGGCGTTTCATAAAATTACTTTGGGCAAAATACACTTTTGGTCCCTGAAGTTTGAGACTAGTGTCTATTTAGTCCTTGAGGTTTCAAAAGAAGCACTTTAATCCCTAAGGTTTGAGAAATAGTTCTAAATGGTCCTTGGACCGTTAGTTGACTAACAGAATATGACGTGGCAGTTAAGTAGGTTACGGTGAATTACTTAGTTGGCTAGTTTATTAATTTAATATTTTCTTTTCTTTTTTTTCCCTTCATCTCTTCTTCTTCCTCTCCTCTCCAAGCCTCTTCTTCTCCATAATCTCGTCTGACAAAACTTTTCACCGTTACAGTCGATTTTAATTTGAGACAAAGGAAGTTCCTTCCAATTCCAAATCTGGAGCATAGTGCCTTAAGGGACAATATCGTACTCTGCTGCAGTTGGATTAAAAAATAAGAGGTTATTTAAATCTTTCTCTGAATCGAACATTCAAAAAATTACATAAATTAATTGAGAAAAATAATTAGGGTATAATACTACATTTACCACTGCTGAGAGTGATGAAATAAATCTCAATTACAGAGTGTTGTAAATGGGCATTGGAGAAGTCTGGGATTTTGTCGCAAAGAATTGGGGGATTTTTGTTTCATTACTCCATGAAATAAGAGAATAATTATAAATTTGAGGTTGAGCCACTTGATACTTCAATTACTTGGGCTGAGGATGGTGCCTTTTCGCAGTCTCGGTGAGGCAATTGGTGTTGCATAAGAATGTTCATACTTGTGTTTTTAAGTATGGGATGTTGGTTTGTCATAAATAAAAATTAGTAAATAAAGGATGTTGGTGTTTTCCATGTCACTGGTTATGCTTGCTAATGTTTTCGTTCTGTCCCGATTTTTGTTTCAAAGATTGAAACCATAAACTTCCTCCGTGATTACGGCTTATTTTTCTAGTGCTTCTTCATTGATATTCACTGTTTTATTTAGGTTTGTATTTCTCTTTCATTTGCAGAAAGTTGCTCCAAACCCTAAACAATTTAGTCCCATAGACTTATAAGCTAATAGAGGCAGCGCTGAAACTAACCAGAGGTGAGGAAGAAGAAGAGATGAAGGGAGAAAAGAAAAGAAAAAAGAAATTACCTCACCCAAAAAAAATAATATTAACTAAATTAATAAACTAGCCAACTAAGTAATTCATCAACACCTACTTAACTGCCACGTCATATTTCATTAGTCAACTAACGGTCCATGGACCATTTAGAACTATTTCTCAAACCTCAGGGATTAAAGTGTCCCTTTTGAAACCTTAGGGACCAAATAGATACTAATCTCAAACTTCAGGGACCAAAAGTGTATTTTGCCCAATTACTTTTCAATTATTAATAATAACAAATAATTAAAAGTCGAAACATCGAAATATAAAAAGGCAAGTTGAAATTAAAGTTGGCATGCATCTTATTAGGTAATAAGAGATTTAGAGCCATACATAGAAATAAATTAAATTTGCCAAAAGTGAAAAAGGAAAAACCAAAGGTATTATTTATTCCACCGACTGTGAAAAATGCTTTATGATTTAAGTGGTTGATTGTTCGAAATAAATTAAATAATGAATCTTCCAGATTTTCAAAAAAAAAAAAAAAAAAAAAAAAATCAACTTTATGAATTTTCAAGCCAATGTGGACATTAATTACTCACTTTAGAAGGTTGTTTGAATTTCTATACTGACAAATAATTATAGAATTTTTTAAAAAAAAAATCTTTGAATTGAGCTTCTTATCTTCCTTTCGTGAGAGAATTCAAACTCCAGACCTATTGATCAAAGGTAAATGTCAATTATCATTTTTTTTTTTGACAATATGTGGGGAGGGGGTTCGAACCACAGACCTTGTGGTTATCAGTAGAACTTGATGCCAGTTGAGCTAAGCTCTTGTTGGCCAAATGTCAATTATTATTGAACTATGCTCACTTTTATAACTACATGTTCTCGTTTGTGGCGATGATAGATTGTCAATTAAACTAGGGTTTTAAATTTTCCTCGACATGTTGATATTTCCATCAACATTTTTCATATGCCTAATGTGGTTCAATATCACATGAGTGGTGAATCAACATTTCTTTTGGTTTTTATTTTTTTTGGGTTCAACTAATTGGTGGAAGTGAAGGATTAAACCAATGACTTTGAGATGATAATTTATGTCTTATCTATTAAAGTATGCTTGAATTGACATTGACATTTTCATTATATCATGAAAAAATGGATGAAATATAACAAAATATCACTAATATATGTACCAAATATATTAATAATAAGGAATTTAAACTTATTAAAAATGTTGAAATGCTTGTTTATTAATTTAAATAATTTTTACGATTTTTTTTATAGTTATAATATCCCCAAAAGTATCAATGTCAATTGATATCTTATTGATAATTTTATCAATATTTTCATAAAATTGAGATTTCGACATTTTCATTCACATTGACATTCAAAACTTTCACTACCTATGAGTATTTGAAACTTCTTTTTTTTTTAAGAAACTACTTGTCTTTATGTACTATTATTCCATTGGGTTATGCTCATTTTGTTCTATAGAATTGTTAATAGTGTCGTTCAAATCAAATTGTATAAGGAAATGATGACATAAAACATACCAAAAAAAAAAAAAATGTTGTTCTCTATGACTGTATGACTTGATCACTTTTAGTGAAAAGAATCTACTTTCTCATATATAAATATATTCATTTTAGAATATCACATCATAAATAATATAGATTACATATTTGAACCTACAACTTTCTAAAGAAAATATATTTGTCAACCTCAACTGGTTAAGACATAATATATTCAACCAAAAGGTCAAAGGTGCGAGTCCTATACATGTGATGAACTTAAAAAAGAAAGAAGAAGAAAAAAGAGGGAAAACCCATTAATCACTATGTTGGCCTTAGTTAGGTTTTTTAAAATTGGTAGCGTTAAAAAACACTTTTGATTTCTATTCTTTCTTTGAAGTAACAATTTAGTACTTAGACTAGTCTGTTACAATTTGGTTGATCAACATTTAAATTTGTAACTATTTAGTCCCTTAACTTTAAGAGATAATAATAAAAATAGGCGTTATTAAAGAACCGTTTAGCAAAAGTGTCTAAAAGATCCATTTTTTACAAACTTGTCCCGTCATTATTTAATATAGATGTTGTCATTTACTTTAATGTCCTTGCATGACAACAAATATAATTAAATAAAAAAAAAATAGAAAGCAAAAAAGGGGAGAAACGAGATTTGATTTTTTCCTAAAACGTGCAAATCAACCACGAAATAAAGAAACAAGATTTGATTTTTTTTTTCTTCCTAAAATCATACAAATCAACCGTGAAATTAATTCGTCTTCCCCAATATTTTTCCATTTCTCTTTTCCGCTATGAAACTCTAAGCTACTTCATGGGAAAGCCGCAAGAGGTCTTCCGAAAATACCTCGTATTTTTCTATCAAGTAAAGTACTAACGCTACATTTTAAATGGAGTTTTGTTGTGTCAATTGATGTCTTAAAAACGTTGGTTGAGTTTTGTTTACTCTATTGTGAGACATAGCAACTTCAATGCAAAAAATACAGTAGAGTTTCATACAAAAGTTTTGTGGGTCATGTTTTAGAGAAGAAGCCATTTTGTAATTTTTCTAAAAGAAGCAATTTTGAAATTGTTGTATGTTAAAATAACCTTATTAGTAAGTTTTTTCCGGTTTATAAGAACACATTTTTAAAAAGAGGAATTTTTTTATTGGGTTAAACTAATATTGGAGGAACCAAAACTTGGCTTAATCGTCTATAATGTGTGTCAATGTACAGATTGTGTTACGGTTGTTGGATGGTAAAATATATACTTTTGGTGATAAAACAGTTTTGTTCAGACATAGCTTATATACCTCCGTTTTTAAAATATATATCATGTTTGTGATGGTTGAATAATATATACACCTTGTTCTTATGAATAAATGGTAAAAAGAACTCCAAACAAATAAAGGTGAAACGACAAATGACTATTGGGGGTATTTATTGTCTATGTTACACTTGTTTGTTTAACATTTATTTGTAAATATATGTTTTGGTTTTGAATAGATAAACTGTGTCCGAAAATGTATATACTTCTGATGATAAGGTGGTTTTTGTTGAGACATAGAATATATACCTTGTTTAAAAATATATAGCAATTTTGATGGTCGACATGCTTCCATCCAAAAATAGAAGTAGATAGCGACATGAAAAAGTACAAAAATCTTTCATCGTTGTCTAGTTTATAGGAAGAATATGTACATGATATTTATTTAAGACATTATAATTGAAATCATATATTATACTTAGGTATATATCAAAAGTATACGGATATATCTAATATACCGTCGTTTAGATTGAAAATGAAATGGACTACGTTATACCATAAAACTCTACAATTTAATCGATAATGTGGGGTTAAAACTGAAAACTACTGCAATATAAAGATAACATTACTAAAAATGATCAAGTCATAGAAAACAATAATTTTTTGTTTAGTACCATAATCTGCTAAGTCTGGAGTTCAATTTGATGAAATTTAAAGTTTAGGTTTACAATTGATACAATTTACTAAGTTTGAGGTTCAATTTGATGAAATTGAAAGTTCGGGTTTAAAATTAATACAACTTGCCAAGTTTAGGATTAAAAATGATTTTTTCCCCAATACTATATTTTAGTTACTCAACTTTGAAAATGTTGTGTCAATCTCTTTAAGGTTACATTACAAATTTTGTCCTTGTGGTTTGGATAAAGTTAGAATTTAGACCCTATGACTTTAAAATAGAATTTTGCTCCTATAGTTTGCCAAAACTTCACTAAATAGTCTCTATCGTTAGAAGTTACTAACGGATCAAGTACGTGGACATTAGAAGTCACTAATAGATTGAGTACGTTATAGGATATGGATGAAATTCTAGCGGATTGATACATAGTAGAGACTATTTAACGAGGTTTTATCAAAGCACAAGATGAAAATATAATCTAAATTTTAACTTTTTCTAAACAAAAAAAAAAATGTAGTTTAACCTCTCTTTTAACTTTGTGTAAAATTTTTACTCCTTTCCAATTAAAAATTTTAATTTCATGGTATTGTTTATAATATAATAGTAAATAATTATAATAGTTTGTGTGTTTTTTTTAAGAGGAAATAGTTTGTGGTTTTATGTATTATTCTTTAGGAGAATATAACATTACAACAAACGTGACATTTTTTTAAAAAAATATGTGAAACGAAAATTTCAAACTTTTAACATTTTAAAAAAGTTGTGAAAATTGAAAACCTACAAAATAAGGTATCTGGACTATGTTGGATTTAATCATTTTATCACTTTGACAGAGGATACATGTCAATTATCGCTTAGTTATGCTCACTTTGACTGAAATCTATATTTTACTATTTAAAATTTCATCGTAGAAAATTAAACTTCACGACTACTCTATCGTTACAAGTTACTGACATATCAAGTACGTGGACATTAGAAGCTACTAACAGATTGATTACGTTATCATATATGGATGAATTCTAACGGATAGTAGAGACTACTTAACAAGGTTTTATCAAAGCACAAGATGAAAATCTAATCTAAATTCTAACTTAAAAAAAAAAAAAAAATTTGTAGTTTAACCTCTAACTTTGTGTAAATATTTTATTCCTTTCCAATAAAAAATTTTAATTTCATGGTATTGTTTATAATATAATAGTAAATAATTATAATAGTTTGTGGTTTTTATTCTTTTTTAAGAGGAAATAGTTTGTGGTTTTATGTGTTGTTCTTTATGAGAATATAACATTAAAACAAACGTGATATTTTTTTAAAAAAAATATGTGAAAGGAAAATTTCAAACCTTCAACATTTTAAAAAAGTTATGAAAACCTACAAAATAAGGTAGCTAAACTATGCTCAATCTAATCATTTTGTCACTTAATTGTGTAAATATCACTAATGATTTCAATTTCATATCCCAATGTTGAAAATTTTACTCTCAAGAATGTTGATGCGTTTACTTAGTATTTGAGAGTGACCATGAGAGATGAAATTATATTCAAAACTTGACTTTAAAATCCATGATTAGGGATTTTTTACATCGTTTTTACTTTGGGAGACGGAGCCTTCATATTTTATTGCTTTTCAAAAACATTTTATAAATTGAATCATTCTATTTTTTTTTCTCTAAAGATACGATCGAATCAAAATTCGATTTTTTTTTTTTTTTTTTTTTTTTTTTTTTTTTTTTTTTTAGTTGTAATGCCCAAATATCAAGTTGGCTCATTCGTAATAGTCAACAATATTTGGAGGTGGGGGACTTAAACCTCAAACTACTTGGCAGAGGATACATATCAATTATCGCATAGCTATGCTCACTTTGACTGAAATCTATATTTTACTATTAAAAATTTGGGAAAATTACCTTTTTGATCCCTGAGTTTTGAGGAATATATGCATTTGGTCCCTGAGTTTTCAAAATAGGCCTTTTTAGTCCCTAGGTTTTGAGAAATGGGTTTAAAAGGTTCCTAAGTTTTCAAAATGGACCTTTTTAGTCCCTGAATTTTGAGAAATGGGTTTAAAAGATCCCTAATATTATTTTTCATCTTTTTTAAATTAATATTTTTGTATTATTTTTTAATATTGAATGATTCTGTAAATTAAAAAAATTAAAAAGTATTAATTTAAAAAATTGAAAAAATAATATTAGGGACCTTTTGAAACACATTTTTCAAAACTTAGGGACTAAAAAAGTCTATTTTGAAAACTTAGGGACCTTTTAAATCCATTTCTCAAAACCTAGGGACTAAAAAGGTCTGTTTTGAAAACTCAGGGACCAAATGCACATATTCCTCAAAAAAGGTATTTTTCCCTAAAAATTTCGTCATAAAAAATTAAACTTCACTAAATAGTCTCTACGGTTAGAAGTTTCTAACGGATCAAGTACGTGGACATTAGAAGCCACTAACAGATTGAGTATGTTATAGGATATGGATGAAATTCTATCGGATTGATACATAGTAGCCTATATTTAAGGAGGTTTTATCAAAGCACAAGATGAAATTCTAATTTTAAAATCATAGGTACTAAATTCTAACTTTTTTTTTAATGGAAAAAAAAAAACCAAATTTGTAGTTTAACCTCTCTTTTAACTTTGTGTAAAAAATTTACTCCTTTTCAATTAAAAATTTTAATTTCATGGTATTTTTTTTTTATAATATAATAGTAAATAATTATAATAGTTTGTGGTTTTTTAAGAGGAAATAGTTTGTGGTTTTATGTATTATTGTTTATGAGAATATAACACTACAACAAGCGTGATATTTTTATAAAAAAAAATATGTGAAAGGAAAATTTCAAACTTTTAACATTTTAAAAAGTTATGAAAATTGAAAACCTACCAAATAAGTTAGCTGAATTATGCTCAATTTAATCATTTTATCACTTAATCGTGTAAATATCACTAATGATTTCCATTTCATCTCCCAATCTTGAAAATTTTATCTTCAACAATGTTGATGCGTTTACTTAGTATTTGAGGGTGACAAGATGAAATTATATTCAAAACTTGACTTTAAAATTTGAATTATTTCTTTTCAAAAACATTTTATAAATTGAGTCATTACATTTTTTCTCTAAAGATACGATGGAATCAAAATTCGAAAAGTCTTTTTTTTTACTTATAATGCCCAAATATCAAGCTAGCTCATTCATAATAGGAAAATCAATGTTTTTTTTTAATTATTATTTCAACAACATTTTGGAGGTGTGGGACTTGAAAAACCTCAGACCACTTGGTAGAGGATACATGTCAATTATCACTTAACTATGCTCACTTTGACTGAAATCTATATTTTACTGTTTAAAATTTCGTCGTAGAAAATTAAACTTCACTAAATAGTCTCTATCGTTAGAAGTTACTAATGGATCAAGTACGTGGACATTAGAAGCCACTAACAGATTGAGTATGTTATAGGATATGGATGAAATTCTATACATAGTAGAGACTATTTAAGGAGGTTTTATCAAAGCACAAGATGAAATTCTAATTTTAAAATCATAGGTACTAAATTCTAACTTTTTTTTTTTTATTTAAAAAAAACCAAAATTTTATTTTAACCTCTCTTTAAGTTTGTGTAAAAATTTTACTCCTTTTCAATTAAAAATTTTATTTTCATGGTATTGTTTATAATATAATAGTAAATAATTATAATAGTTTGTGGTTTTTTTTTTTTTTTTGTAAGAGGAAATAGTTTTTGGTTTTATGTATTATTGTTTATGAGAATATAACATTACAACAAACATGATATTTTTTTTTTAAAAAAGGGAAAAATACACTTTTAGTCCCTGAGGTTTGGGTTAGATTCATTTTGGTTTATGAGTTTTCAAATTCAACAATTTAGCCCTGAGGTTTGGTTTTAGTTTCATTTTAGTCTCTCCATCCATTTTTCCGTTAATAATTAATGGTTTGATGACGTAACACTATTTTTTGGATCAAGTATGTGGACATTAGAAGCCACTAACAGATTAAGTATGTTATAGGATATGGATGAAATTCTATACATAGTAGAGACTACTTAAGGAGGTTTTATCAAAGCACAAGATGAAATTCTAATTTTAAAATCATAGGTACTAAATTCTAAATTTTTTTTATTTAAAAAAAAAAACCAAATTTGTATTTTAACCTCTCTTTAAGTTTGTGTAAAAATTTTACTCCTTTTCAATTAAAAATTTTATTTTCATGGTATTGTTTATAATATAATAGTAAATAATTATAATAGTTTGTGGTTTTTTTTTTTAAGAGGAAATAGTTTGTGGTTTTATGTATTATTTTGGTTCATGAGTTTTCAAATTCAACAATTTAGCCCCTGAGGTTTGGTTTTAGTTTCATTTTAGTCTCTCCATCCATTTTTCCGTTAATAATTAATGGTTTGATGACGTGACCCTATTTTTTTATTATAAAAAATTATTTTTGAATTTTTAAAATATAAATATATGAAAAAACATATATTATTATTTTTTTATTTTTTAATTCTTTCTCCCCCTCCCCCTTATTCTTCTTCGTTTTTTTTTTCTTATTCTTCTTCTTCAGCAAGTCACTGGCGACTGTTTTTTTTTTCCTTCCTTCTATCCTCCTCTTCTCTTCTTCTTCTCTCTTCTCCCACTTTTCTTCTTCTTTTCTTTTTTAGTAGAGGAGGGACCTCCCTTTTCCTCCGTTTCTGGAGGAGGAGGGAGGTCCTCTATTAAAAAAAAAAAGGAACAAAAGTGGGAGAAGAGAGGAGAGAAAGGAGGAAAAAAAAAAAAAAAAGGCTGTCGTCGGTGACTTGCTGAAGAAAAGAATAATAAGAGAAAGAGGGAGAAAGAATTAAAAAAATATTTTTTTTTCTTAATATATTTATATTTTAGAAAATTCAAAAATAATTTTTTTAATAAAAAAATAGTGTCACATCATCAAACCGTTAATTATTAACTGAAAAATAGATGGAAGGACTAAAATGAAACTAAAACCAAATCTAAGGAGATAAATTGTTGAGTTTGAAAACTCAATGACCAAAATGAAACCTAACCCAAACCTGAGGGACTAAAAGTGTATTTTTTTCCTATGTGAAAGAAAAATTTCAAACTTTTAACATTTTAAAAAGTTATGAAAATTGAAAACAAGTTAGTTGAGTTATGCTCAGCTTAATCATTTTATCACTTAATCGTGTAAATATCGCTCATGATTTCCATTTCATATCCTAATGTTGAAAATTTGTCCCCAAGAATGTTGATGCGTTTACTTAGTATTTGAGGGTTGACAACTAAAGATAAAATTATATTCAACACTTGACTTTAAAATCCATGATTAGAGGTTTTTTACATTGTTACCTCATATTTTATTTCTTTTCAAATACATTTTATAAATTGAACCATTTTATTTTTTCTCTAGAGATATGATTGAATCAAAATTCGAAAAGTCTTTTTTTAGTTATAATGCCCAAATATCAAGTTGGCTCATTGGTAATAGGAAAATCAATGTTTGGTTTTAGTTTCATTTTAGTCCTACTTATGTCGACATCCAATTCATAAATATGTGAAAATATCAATAGATATGTGACATGTCAACAAAAAATAATAGTATTATTTAAAAATAATGTCACAGGACAACACATGTTTAAACGTATAAGGGTGTGTTTGTCATTGATTTTGGAGGTGGTTCAACTGATTAAAAAAGAATCTTAATCGTTTCTAGTGTTTGGTAAAATATATTTTAAATTATTTTTAAGTAATCTTTCAACCATTGCAAAATCCAATATAATTGTAGCTCTTCAATTTAGCTTCCTTAATTAAAAATATAATTTGTAACTAACTATTTATTTTTTCTACACATGTTGTTAAGACGTGATTCATATCAATCATTTTTTTTTATTTAAGTTAGATAATTTTATTCTATTATCTTATACTCAGTTGAAACTATTTGTTTCCATTTTCATTTAAATTGAAATAATATTTTTTTTCAATACAATAGCAAATTATATTTCTTAACAAAATATAAAAATATCCTAGATTCATTAAACATAACATTATATTTTAAATCATATGAAATTTAAAATAATTATCTTATATGTTTCAAAAAAAAATAATTACCTTATAATAATTTTGAAATTATCTTATAAAACTTTGAAATTAAACGTCAATATTAAATTTATTTATTGAAAAAATATAGTTAGGTTGCAACAATTTAGAATATTAATTTACTAAACACCTCAACCTGTTTTCTATAAAACTAAAATATTTTCCAAATACATTTACGTCATAGTACAGCTGATTTTTTTTAAAAACACAATTAACAACAATCATTTTAGCAGCTACAACAATCCCAAACTAAACCTAAATCTGGTTAAGACTAATAACGCAAAACTAAGCAAATCAGTTTACATACAAATTGGTTCTTGAAAACTATGGCCAAGTCAGAAAATGCTCGATTCTAGTTACAAACTCTCCATAAAAATAAATACTCAACAATTACAGAGGAATTTATGTAGTAATTCATTCAAGTTTAAAGTTTACTCAAGCAAAATTAACATAGAGCTAGCTAGAATTAAAGTTGACCCACTCAAATTCAAAAGGAGGAAGAAAAAAAAAATCATTGTAGGCAATTTCTAATCTTCTTCCACCATAGACCATACTACAATTCAAAGCATATTCCAGTTAAAATGGAGCACACTGTTGTTATATCACTAGCTACCACATCAGCAGTAATGGAAGAAGGGAGTCTTTTTTTTAGTACATCAACATTTGGGGGTGGGAGGATTCGAACCGCTGACCTCATGGTCGAGGGTACATGCCAATTACTGCTGAGCTAAGCTCGCTTTGGCAATGGAAGAAGGGAGTCGACAAAGAGGTTTGCTCTGATAGCTTCCTTGTGAGGGTTGAGCTTTGGCCTTTGGAGTATCAATGTAGCATCCAAGTTTCCTATGTCAATTACCCAAATATAATTATCAAAGATATCACCTCATGAGTAGTGGCAGATCCAGAACTTTACATCAGGGGCACAAGTTCATATTAAGTTAAATTACAAATTTAGTATGTGTGCTTTTAGAATTGTGTCTATATGGTTCCTGAAAAAAAAAATTGTCTGATAGGTCTGTTGAATTTTCAATTTTGTGTCGGGACATCCATAAAGTTTTGATTTTTTATCCAATATGTTCTTAATTCATTTGACATCTTTTTAAAAACTAAATGTTCTATTAGGCATAAATAAAACTATGTCTAATAAGTCCTTAACTAATTCAATTTTTTTTTAAAATTAATGTATTTAATAGTTACAAAATTGAAAGTTTAAGGTTTGATTAGATACAAAATTAAATTTTATATCTAATAGCATAGTTAATTTTGTTTTTTTTTTTTTTAAAAAAAAATCAATATGTTTAAGACCCATTGGATACAAAATTGAAAGTTTATGGATCTATTAGACATTTTTAAAGTTAAAAGACTTATTAAACAAAAAATTAAAAGTTTAAAGACCTATTACATTTTAATATTTAGTAACTAAACTTGTAATTTAACCTTCATATAAATAATATTTAGATTATAGTAATATTATTTTTAAAAAAATTATAATAACTCTTAGAACTATCTACCTAAGTATACAAGTATGAAATATTTAAGATTTTTTAAAATAGGATACAACTTATTTTATACAACTTACATAAAATAAAATTAAAAAAAAAACTTATTTTATACAATAAGTTTTTTTTTTTTAAATAATTTACTAATGATTTTAGTTTTATTTTTTGTTTTTATATATTTGTATCCAAGGTGAAAATCGTAATACATATATATGATTTTCATAATTTCAGGGGGCACGTGGCCCCAACGTAGACTCACCCTACTCATCAGTTTGACAATGAAACTTTTTAGTCCAAAATGAACAAAATTCCAACTATTTATTCATCCGGTGGCGGATCCAAAACTTTATGTGAGGGGGGTTATATAGAAATAATTTTAGTGCTTAAAATTGGTCCATGCCGTAAGTTTAAGTTAATTTTTATCAAAATTTGTTAAATAAATTTTTTCATACAATAAGAGACTCGATGTGAACATATTTCTAGAATTTATAGAAAAAATACTAACAGAGACCAATTTTTTTTTTTTAAGAAAAATTAACAATAAACTCACCATATGGACCAATTTTAAACTTTATTGAAAGTACTTAGACTAAAATTGGACATTTTAAAGTACAATGACTAAAATGAAACAAAACCCAAAATACAATAACAAAAATGATATTTTGAACACATCGATATATGTTAATATCAATTTGTATATTTTGATATTAAATTTGTTAAATTATAAATTTCGTCATTAAGTTTTCAAGATTATGCTCAATAAATCATTGACTTTCTATTAAAAAAAAAAAAAAAAATCATTGACTTTAAAAAGTTTCTACTAAGTCCCTGAATTTTCATTTTTCTATCTAATAGATTTCTGAATTTTTAATTTTGTATCTAATAGAACTTTGAACTAAAAAAACAAATTTAAAGTTTATTAGGTCTATTAGACATTAAATTGAAAACTTTGAAACATGCTAGATATAGAATTGGAAGTTTAAAGGCCAATTGCAAGTTTTTTTTATAAAAAAAAAATTCAAAAGGCTATTACTAAAATTTAAAAATATTTTTTTTGTCCCATCTTTATTTGACTCAAAAAAGAAAAATAAAATGAAAAAAAAGAATACAATGACATATGTTTTTTTTATTATTTTATATTTATAAATAAAAAAATTAAATTTAAATTTAAACTATTTTAAACCTATGAAAAAAAAATGAGAAAAACGAGAAAGAAAAAAAGAAAACGAAAAAACAAACGGATGAGGAGAAAAAATGGAAAAAGAATACGTAAAAAGAAAAAATGAAAAACAAAAACAAAAAGAAGAAAAAAAAATGAAAAAAAAAACAAAGACAAAAACAAGAGAAGAAAATGAAAAAGAAACTGTAAAAAAAATGTAAAACGAAAAGAGAAAACGAGGTTTATTGCACACACTAGGACTTGAAATCAGAGTAGGAAGAATCCAGGAGGGGCTTAAGCCACAAGGGCCTCCCACCACATATTTGTCTTGCATATGGATTCAGTTTTGGAATTCGATTTGTTGGCGAACCAAATTTTATTTACAAAGATTAAATATATCCTAACCTACCTATCAACATAGTTTTTTTAATATATTAAAAAAAAATATAGTTTTTTAATTTAGCGGTGTTTTAATATGGTATTAGACTAGAAAGCCCAAGTTGATACCCTTTGCAATGTTATTCTCTTCTCATTTCAAAACCTTTCAATTGTCTATGTTACACTTGTTTGTTTTACAAACTGTAATATACACATTTAGTTAACTTTCTGTTTGAACCACTGTTAAAGCATGTAATTAACATTTATTCCTTGTAGTTTAAATTTTATTTCAATTTATTTCCTATCTTAAAAAAGTTCCATCGAGGAAATTATCAATTTAATTCTTGTAGTTTTATAAACACGTTTAGTTCCTAAATGGTTTGTTGATCTACCTAAAAAAAAAAAAAACTCTAGTGCATATGCATTGTAACGTTATACCATCGTATCAAAATTTTAGTAATTATACCTCTGAATTTTAGTATATGTTTCGATTATAACTTTATCATCTCAAAATTTTCATTTCAACTCCTAACCCTTGCAATTGTTTCAAAACAAACCATTTCATTAGCATCCACACCTAAAATGGAGATGGAAATGTGATGATTATATCAAAGTGTCCTTTGAAATCAAGTAATATAATTTGGAGTTTTGGAGTAAAATATATTGTTTTCCTCCCCTAACAATTTAAATATTTGGGGGGGGGGGGGGAACAATTTTTTTGTGGGGTAGGTAGATCACAAAGGAAGAACAAAATTTGGAATCTCTGTCTCATAATGAATTTATAAAAATTAATGTCAAACCATGAATGGAGAAGAAAAAAAGGAAATAATAATAATAATCAAAGACAATAGAAACTAGCACTTTTTCTATTGGCATAATTTTTTTTTTCTTTTCTTTTTTTTCCGACAAGAGTATAACTCAGTTTGCATAAATTATGTGCTTATGACCAAGAGGTCATGAGTTCGAATCCTCCACCCCAAATATTGTTGAACTAAAAAAAAACACTTTTCCTCCATACATTTCTTATATTTGAGAATGCGAGTGGTTTCCTTCCTTCTTCAATCTTTTTCAAACCAATGTTTTCAAATTTATCCTACTCTTCCACAAGTTTTCTCTAATAAATATACTTGTTCTCTCATGAAGTTTTCCTCTTAGACTCATCTATCCTTCGACTTTTTCCATGTTTGATTTTTCATAATCAAAGAGGTTCTTGATTTTTACCCGTGCAAGACTTTTCTTACAATATGTGACTTCCCCTATCATTTATGATCAAACTTAAAGTCTATCTCCTAAATTTATTTCTCTAACCATCATGCGTTGGCTCTAGTGGTCAATAAGCGCCATAGAAAAAATAAAAGGTTTAGAGGGAATGAGTTCAGTTCATGATAACCACCTACCTAGGTTTTGATATCCTATGTTGTTTCCACATTGGACGTTCATTTTTCAACTAATCACCGCTTTATATTTTTGTCTTTGTAAAACTAATAAAATGGTTGTTTGAAACAAGTTTAGAAGTTAACGATTAAAATGAAACTTTTGGAACGATAAAGGCATGATTGAAACTTAACCTAAAGTTCAGGGACATAATTGAAACCTAACACTTAAATTATATGTACCATTATTTTACAAGTCATCCCCACTTAACTTTCTTGTCTTCTTTTTAATGTAAAAGTTGATGAAAATATTATTTTGAAACACATTTAAATTTTAAGGGTTAAAATAAAAGGTTAAATTTTTAAAAATACCCTTGAACTATATGAGAGTGGTTTTCATTATACCTCCAAACTTTGAAATGTTTCATTTGAACCCTAGAAATTTGATTTTTTTTTTTTTTAATGACCCTTAAAGGCTTTTTTCAGTAAATTCATGGATAAAAAATGACATGTTTGTTTTATGTGTTGCTTATATAAACATATTTGAACACATACGTGGGGTGGGGGGAAATAATAATAAAGGCACATGGTAGCTATGAAAATTTGGAAAATTTTGAAGGTTATTAAGGAAAAAAAAAATCATAAACGAAAAGAAGAGGAAATCAACTAGAAAGTAGGGTCTAAAGTTTGGGGTACAAGTAGAAAGTCATTTTCCTTCCATGAATTTAATGAAAAAAGCTTTCAAAGGGTTGCTTTGAAAAACGAACTTCAAATTTCAAGAGTTAAAATGAAACATTTCAAAATTTAAAATATAATCGAGAACAACCTCATAGTACGTACAAGGGTATTTTTAATCATTAAACTATATATATATATATATATTTGCAACTTTAAGGACATTATTGAATTCTACTACTTTCATTTTTTTTTTTATAACAACATTTAGGAGTGGGAGGATTCGAACCTCTGACCTCTTGGTTGAGGGAAAATGCCAATTATGCTGAGCTATACCCGCTTTGGCTTATTGAATTCTACTCTAAAGTTAGGGGTAATTTGTATAATTTAGTCATAGTTCTTCTACTTTATAGTTTATGAAATTGAATCGATAATCATTTATACCAATGCAATCCTAATGTGAAATTTAAATTTATAGACCCTATTTGATAAACATTTGGTTTTTTGTTTTTGAAAATTAAACTTATAAATATTTTTTCCTAACTCTAAGTTTTTTGTTTTGTTATTTATTTCAAAAACTAAGTGGAGTTTTGAGAAAAAGTAGTTTTGAATTTTTTTTTTTTTTTTTTTAAATTTGGCAAAGAAGGCTAATGTTACCTTAATAAAGAAAAAACATAAAATTGGGAGAAACTCAATCATATTTTTCAAGAACGAGTTATCCAAAGCTTAGTAGTAAACTTCATTAAATTATACATAGCTAGATAAAGGGGAAAATAATAATATTAAGAATAAATCAACGTAATTCAAAATAAGATTTCTCCCCAACACTATCAACAACAAAAGAATTGCAAAAGATATTAAAAAAAACGATGATGATAATATATATATATAAAGATAAATCATAAATCTATATTTTCTCCATTCCTAAAACTCCAAAGAAATCCCAAGAAACTGCCATTACAGATTCATCTTCACCAAATTCCCCTGATTCACAGTACTAACAAAACATATATATATTTCATAGAATATTTCTATATATATGAAGAAACTTCAAGAGTTATGTGTGTGTATGTATAGTTGATTATATGCAAGAACAAGATTCAGCAACAAAAAAAAAAAAAAAAAGCATCATCAAAATTACGTACTCATTTTCTGATTTCTTGATCGAAAAGCTCATCTTCAATGTCTGAAATGTTCATCCTTGCAGAAGCTTGCTTCGCCCATTGCACAATTTTCTCAGCCTCTCGGTTGATCTTCTCTTCCTCTTTCATCGCCTTTTTCAGAATTTTCTGTTGCTCTTTGGCTGAAAAAATGTTCAAATCTGAGAGGAACTCGTTGTTCTTGCCCCAGCCAAGGTCATTCTCCAGAAATCTGTTGCTGCTGTTCTTCTTCTCAGAGGTTTTCTTCGGAGAGCACCAAAAACAACCGGTTTTTCTCGGCGGAGACTGTGGCGGAGAAGCGACGGATCCCGATTCCGAATTTGTTTTTGATCGGCCTTTAGTTTCTTTCTTCGGCACTGAAATTTCATCGATTTCACCAGACGAGGACGAAGAATTCGAAGGAGAAGAAACGTACCTACATTTCGATTTCGCTCTGGAACTTCCATTATTCCGCTTTTGACTCTCCATCAGAGGCGTGAAATTTCTGTTTCCCGATGAGGAATCCGGCAGACGCTGCGACTGAGATTTAGGACTAAGCCCTAATTCCTTCTTCGGACTCTGTTTGTTCGGCGAAGAAACAGCAAAATCGTCGCCCGATTTCCCATCGCCAGAGTGCATAGACCGACTATTCTTCAAATCGAAACCAGACCTGGTCACGGACTTAGCAGCCGGAAACGATTTGAGCTTCCGGAATCGGGATTCGAGGTCAGTGGGAAGAACAGAGTCGGTAAAGCCAGAGCAGTTGATGGCAGAGAGTTGCTCGAGAACGCAGAGATCCTGCGTTTGGGAAAGAAGATCTTCGACGGCGGAATCGTCTGTGTCGGAGAGGAAGGAGAAATCCGCCATTGATGGAGAGTGAAGAAGGAAAATGGAATTCTGTTAGGGAAGAAGCAGACGAGAGAAGGCCGCCATAGATGGGAGAGTGATTGGAGAAAAAGTCGGCAAAATGAAAATAATGGTGTCTCTAACGGCTAATTCATTTGTCACAAAACCGCTCCTTTCAACGCGTGGACCCCACTCTCGTCTCTTTGAACCCGCTCTTGCATTTTCCTGGACCGGACCGGTCCAGACCGGAGCCTATGTTTTTGTAACGTAATTCATTTGAATCCTTTTAATTTTCAAATTTGGCCTCTCAAGTTTAAGTGTAGTAGGTTCTTTAAATTTTAATTTTGTATTTAGTTGATTTTACTTGATTATTGAGTGTGCAGTAGCCAGTAGGTCCCGATACCTTTTTCAATCTCTTAAGTCCTATTTGATAACTATTTGATTTTTTAAGTTTTATTTCTTTTGTCACAGTTTCTGTACAATGATTTTCACATTTCTTAAATAAAGATTTGAGTTCTTGACCAACTTTCAAAACAAAAACAAATTATAAAAACATTTATAAAAAATAATAGCACTACCGTTTATAAACTTAATTTTTAAAAACTAATGATTGTTAAATGGGACGTATATAATAAATAATTTACAAGAAGAAAATTGAAAATTTAAGACCAATATAATTTAAAACTTATATTAAAAGTCAATTCATGGAGCGTTGGATACATAAAAATTAATGAAATTTTCGGAGGAAGAAAAAGATATCACAAAAAATGTGTATGTTTTTTTTTTTTTTTGAGAAGACACAAAAAAAAGTGTATTGGGTGCCGATGTTAATTTAGAAATATTTTGAGAATCTTGCTAATTGAATTTTTGTTTTTGTCGTTATTATTATTATTATTATTATTTTGAAAAATGTCGTTATTATTATTATTATTTGCTAGACTAAAATAGAATCATTTACTAAAATGTATTATAGCTATATAAATATACGGTTTTTTTTTTTTTTTTGGTAAAAAATATTAGTTTTGACCATCGTACCAAACACAATGAAAAATCCTTTTCTTGAGCTAATCCATTATCTCTTTATTCCCACTTGGTAATAATGGAAAGAAGTAACTTTGGAAAAAGAAATGATGCCCTTTGTCATTGAAGAAGAATAGTAAAACTGAAAAAAAAAATGTTATAAAAAAAACTTAAAAAAAAAAAACTTTGTTATATTTTTCTCATTAACTAATTAAATTGATATTGTAGATTCTAACTTTACTTGGACTATGTACTAAAAAGAAAAATAAGAAAAAAAAAGAAAAAAAAAAAACTTGGACTCATTTGAGTTTAAATAACTTAAAAACTCATAAACTCGACTAGTTCGTGAATAATCTCTTATAATTTGTTGAAATGTAATCGTTACTCGTACTTATTGTCATTAAATACAATTAAAAAAAAATGTAGAGACTAAATAAGTACAAAATTTAAAACCTAGATATTATATTTAGGTTAAAATTCACTTTTGGTCCCCGAACTTTCATGAAAGTAACAATTTAGTCCTTGAACTTTGATTTGTAACGATTTAGTCCCTGTACTTTTAATTTTGTAACAATTTAGTCCTTGTACTTTCAATTTTGTAACAATTTAGTCCCTGAACTTTAATAAGTAACAATTTAGTCCTTGTACTTTTAAATTTGTAACGATTTAGTCCTTATCGTGAAAAATTAATGTAAAGATTTAATGAAATTTCTTACCTAAATAGATTAATAAACTAATTTGGGACCTAATATGTTAATAAGCTACAAAGTTTAATCATTAAATAATAAAAATCGACATTTAATTTTGATGATTTTTTTTTTGCGACAAGGATTAAATTGTTACATATTTGAAAGTATAGAGACTAAATTGTTACTTATTAAAGTCCATGAACTAAATTGTTACAAAATTGAAAGTATAGGGACTAAATCGTTACAAATTAAAGTTCAGGGACCAAATTGTTACCTTTATAAAAGTTCAGGGACTAAAAGTGATTTTTAACCTTATATTTATAAATAAACTTAAATACTTTTTCTCCAAAAAAAAAAAAAGTTAACTTAAATTACAATTTTGGCGCTCTTGAAACTTTATAGTTACATCTAATAGGACCATGAACTTTGAAATGTGCCCAATAGCTCTCCAAATATTTCTTATGTCTAATAGATTCTAAATTTTTAAAAGTGTATCATAGGTTATTAAATTCTTGATTATGTGTCGAACAGGTCTAATCAAAGTTTGATTGAACATAGTTCAACAGATAAGATACTTGTTGTCTTTATTGAGTTTGAAGGTTCAGTCCCCTCCCACATTTGTTGAGCTAAAAATCAAAGTTCAATGCCTTAGCACATACAAAATTATAGTTTAGGAATGTATCAAAAACTTTTTTGAGATTCAATGACATGTGTTAGACATTTCTTTGAAGTGTATAGATTTATTGGACTTGACTTTTAAAAAGTATTGCTAAACTTGTAAGATAATATAAATATTCTACCAAATATCGTATCCTTCCCCTAAAAAAACAAAAAACAAAAAAGTTACATGTGTATAACTCTGATTTGTCATAGACCAAAGTTTATATAATTGTTTGATTATTATTTGGTTTTTGAAAATTAAGCTTATAAACACTACTTTTACCGTACCTTTTGAGATTATTTGTTTTATTGTCCATCTTTTTATAAATATTTTCAAAATCAAAGTCAAATTTCACCAACTAAAAATTATTTTTGTTTTTAGAATTTGACTAATATTTCAAAATTTTCACTGAGAAAGATGAAAACAATAGTAAGTAAATATTGAGAAAACAAGTATAATTTTAAAAAAATTAAGAATAAAAAAGCAAAATGATTATCAAACATAGCCTAAAACTTAAAAAAAAAATTAAAAATTAAAACTTAAAACATTAAGATACTGTTCTGGTCTTTGTACTTTGGATTTCCTTTAATTTTAGTTTCTACTTTCAAATATCCAAATTTAGTCACTCTACTTTGAATAAAACTTAAAATCAATTTCTACTGTTAACTTTAAAAAAAAATCGTTTCTATTAGTTTTCCTTCTATAAATTTTGGATTGCATGAAAATTATTATTATTATTCAACCAATTTTGATTAAGAAAAATTAACTTCTAACCACATTAGGGATCAATTTTAAACTTTATTGAAAATATGGAGGCTATATTTAAACATATGAAAATACACTAACTAAAATAAAACAAAACCAAAATACAGAAACCAAAATGATATTTTAAGTAACTTAAAATATTTATAATAAAGAAGTCTTACCTTATCCACAAATCCATATTTAAAATGTTTATAAGAAAAATCTTATCCACCTCACAGTGATAAATTACCTCCAAAAGAATTAAAATATACACGTGTAGGTCTATGATTCGTGGAAACTCTAGTGGTGGAGGTTACAAACTGGTATGTATGACATACGAATTGAATGTACTTGGAGTTGGAGTGGAGCAGAAGAGCACAGATAGGGCCACAGGGCTGTCATCATCCATTACATCACAGCATTCAACTGCTCCTTCTTTTCCCCTACTTTCAGCCAATCAGAAAAGTGCTGCAGCCGTCATTCGTCACCGTGTCGGTCACACAAATTGTATTGAATAAGCCGATTTCTTTTCTTTGAAATGCCAACATTCGGTTGGGATATTTTGGATCGGTGGCTTTTGGCTTATTTGGGAGAATGGAAATATGTTTGCGACAAATTACAAAAACCGTTCCTGAAGTATAATGTTTGTAACAATTACACTAGTTTCAAGGGTAAAAATTAAATCGTTCAGGTATCAAAAGTGTAAAAATTAGAATCTTAAACTTTGAAGGTTAGTCATCACGAGCATAGAACTGACATAACTCTTGTACTAATGACCAAGAGATCTGTGGTTCGAGTCCCCCCATTCCCACATGTTGTAAAAAAAAAAAAAAAAAAACTTTGAAGGTTAAAATAAAACCTTCAATCTATCATGAATGTAAAAATTGGATCCATCTCATATTTATCATTCTCTCCTCTTTCCACTCTCTCTCCTTTCTCCCTCTACCTTTCATTTTTAGTCAAATTTGGTATTGATGAAATTGAAAGTTAAATACACAAACGAAAATGAATTATTGTAACGTATAGTTATTTAATTATTTAAATAAATGATACACCCGCTCATATGGAGTTTTTTTTTTTTTTTTTGAGTACATCAACATTTGGGGGTGGGGGATTCGAACTTCTGACCTCATGGTCGAGAGTACATGCCAATTACCGCTGAGCTAAGATCGCTTTGGCACTCATATGGAGTTGTGTCTCTTTTAACTTAATATATTATTTGATAGACAATACTTAGATACATATGGAGTGCACCATCATTAAAATGTCAAGATTTTAAGGAGATGTGTAGGGAGATATCTACACATCGTTGTGTAGCCAAACATGGTTCATATTATAAACAATTTCCTTGTAATAAATTTTTGTCTTTATCAAGAAGGAAATGTTAGTTCATTGAGAGAATATAATAAAAGAGACCGAGAGGTGGCTTTTTTGACTTTTGGGTTAACTTAACGTATAATCTAGAGTTAAAAGTGACTTCATATTTGATATATGTTTTTGTTTGTTATAAGCTACAAAATTACCAATTTTAAATACTATATTGTTTTGGAAAAGTCCTACAATGTTAGAAAAGAAAAATGGCCGTATAGGTATATAAATAAAGAACAACATTTTCTTTGGTTTTCCTCAAAAAAAAAAAAAAAAAAAAAAAAACAACATTTTCTTTGGTGCGAAACCTTTCCAATTATACCAAAAGTAAACCTTTCCAATTATACCAAAAGTAAAGTCATAAGAGATTAAGTCCAAACTAGACAATATCAAAACTGTTGTGAGATATTGAGTAGTCTAGTTGTCCTTTAACCTACATGAATTTACTAATAAAAACTCTATATACTAATTTTATTAAATAAAAAAAATCACATAAAGTGAACGTTATTACTAAATTGAGTATATAATTTAGTTGGTTAAGACAATAATTAGTTGAAAGTTAAATATATGCAATATTACATTTGTAAAATATTATTCTAACTAATAAGGTTTCTGATTATTCATTTGCGAAATGTAAATACCAAAGCATTAGAAAAAATTCTCATGCCTCAAATACATATTTTTAATTAGATTATAAGTTTAGTCCATAAACTTTTAGGATAATATTTATGTTCCTATTGTTGCCTCAATTTGTTTTAGGTCGACATTATCAGATACTTGAAATCAAGTTGTAATCCTTATATATATATATACATACATACATACAAACAAACAACTTACGTGTATATATGTATATATATGTATGTAAAAGTAGAGAGTAGACACTAAAGTGGGAAACTCACTTTTCCAACCCACGGTGGAAAAGAATAATTTGAACTATCAAGATCAAATTTAGTTAGGGAATCTGTTAATCATTTACGATTATTTATGTCATTTTATGATATAATAATTTATTTCAAGAGTCCCACATCATTATTTAATACTTTTTCACGAATATAGTATGGAACTTCTACAAATTTTAAAATCAAAAGTTTAAAATAATATTAAAAAAAATTAAAAGTATATAATTTATTTTTTTTAAAAAAATTAGAGTACATGTAGTACAAACCTATGCCTCCTTTTTTTTCTTTCACCTTTGTTTTTTCTTTGTCCACTCCACCATGCCACTTCTCTCTCTCTCACTCCCAACCCATTTTCTCTTCGGAATTAAAATAAAAATCAATATAATTGAAAAATACTCGAGTGCACATCCATATATAAGAATCATCATTCAAATGTTGACGATTAGAAGAGATAAAAAAAAAATTCTCATTTTCTATTTTTCTCTTTCTTAGCTATCAAGATTTAACGGATACGCAGAGATATCAAATTTTCTCATTTTCTATTTTTCTTTCTTAGCTATCAAGATTTAACGGATACGTATGGAGATCATTCGTACCCTTACGCAACCAAACATTGCTCAAAATAGGAAGACACTCAAATAGAAGACAAAGATTCAACCAACCCAAAGAGACAAAAAAAAAAAAAAAATAAATAAATAAAAACCATAGAAGAATTAGAAGAAGAAAGAGAATGAGACAATTCCCAATGATGAAGCAAAAAAAAACTCAGCATTAGTAGAGTGGTTAGAGAGCAGTTGAAGAAAGCTACCATTACCAATGCCTAATTCCCATAAGAAACCTCCTCCTTCCCCTTCCCCTTTCTCCAATTCCAATTCCGATTCAAATCCCCAATTCCTTCTCTGCAACAACAGCAACAATGAAGGAATCCAAGCCATGGCGGCCTTTCGCCGCCAATTGCTGCTCCGCCGACGACCAGACCGCCTTCGGCAACTTCAGCCGCTGTCGCCCGAACCGCTCCGATTTCTCCAAGAACATCGCTCCGCTGCCGTCGTTCCGGCGGCTCTCCTTCTCCGATCTCAGCCGATCCTCTTCGATGCGACTGAACGAGGATCTGGCGGCGTCGTTTGGGGCCGATTTGTTTGATTTTCAGTTGAGTGAGCTGCGTGCGATTACTCAGAATTTCTCGAGCAATTTCTTGCTGGGAGAAGGGGGATTCGGCCGTGTTCATAAGGGCTACGTCGATGAGAATTTTCGTCAAGGGCTTAGGGCTCAGGCCGTCGCTGTGAAGCTTCTGGATAATCAAGGCTTGCAGGGCCACCGTGAATGGCTTGTAAGCTTTTCAACAACACTCTGTTCTTCATGTTTTCTTATATTATAATATTTAGTTCATTCATTTTTTATATTTGTCTACTGCCTAACTTTTTTAAAAAAGTTTTATAATGATATATTTGTAACTGTTTCTTTAATTTTCTTTTTTTTTTTTTTGTTAAATTACAAGTTTCAAAGATGGTTTATATTAGTGTTGTATTTTGAAAAGCTTAACATAGGTTAACTTTTGATCTTCTTGTTTAATAATTATGTGATAGGTGGATAGTGCTTCATTTTGTTTTTTATTTTATATGTTTTGAAAATTAAACTTATAAATACTACTTTTATATGTGTTTCTTTGTCTTGTTATTATTATTATTATTTTAATAATTTCATAACCTAAGCAAAAAAAATTTAACTAAGGTTCCATTTGATAACAATTTCGGTCCCGTTTAATAACTATCTGGTTTTTGGTTTTGGAAAATTAAGCTAATGAATACTACTACTTTTTTTTTTTTTTTTTTTTGAGTAAGATGAATACTACTACTATCCATAAGTTTATTTGTTTTGTCATCTACCATCTACCTATGTTTTCAAAAATCAAGTCAAAATTTTAAAAACTAAAAAAAGAAGTTTTCATTTTTTTTTTTTTTTTGAAATATGACTAAGAATTCAAATGTGTGCTTAACAAAGATGAAAGTCATGGTAAGAAAATTTGGAAAAAAACAAACATAATTTTCAAAAACTAAATGATTATCAAACGAAGCTTTCATTTTTTGTTTTTAGTTTCCTCACAATTTTTTACACTTGGGTTTCAATTCTTTTATTGAAACATTGAATTCTTAGTCAAATTCCAAAAATAAAAACAAGTTTTTAAAAATAATATTTTTAGTTTTCAAAACTTGACTTGGATTATTAAAAAATAGATAACAAACACAATAAATATATATATATATATATAGGAATAATATTTACAAACGTATTTTTAACAATTAAATGGTCATTAAATGAAATCTTAAAAAATAGTTAGTTTTTAAGGCCCCGTTTGATAACCATTTGGTTTTTGGTTTTTGGTTTTTGAAAATTAAGCTTATACACACACACTTCCACCTATAAGTTTTTTGGTTTTAGTATCAATCTTCTACCTTATTTTCAAAAACCAAGTCCAATTTTGGAAACAAAAAAAAAGTAGTTTTCAAAAACTTGTTTTTGTTTTTAAAATTTGACTAGGAATTCAAATGCAACCTTAACTAGGGTGAAAGTCATGATAGGAAATTTATGAAAAAACAAGCATAATTTTAAAAAACTAAAAACAAAAAACCAAATGGTTATCAAACGGAGCCTAAAAAACTTGTTTTTGTTTTTTTAAATTTGACATAAAATTATATTTTATCGTTAAGAAATGTGAAAGCATACCAAAGCGATCGGGGGAACAAAAAAACTAGCAAAGTTTTTTTTTTTTTTTTTTTTGACAATATGTGGGGAGGGGGATTTGAACCACAGACATTGTGGTTATCAGTACAACTTTATGCCAGTTGAGCTAAGCTCTTGTTGGCAAACTAGCAAAGTTTTTAGGAACACAAAACTAGAAACAAAATTGTAATAAAACGAGACATTAATAATAATGTCACAATTTAAATTTAAGCCAATTCAAGTATTTAGAGGTGCAAGAGTTAAATTGACAAAAGTTAATTATAGAAATCTATTAGACATCTAATTAAAATTTTAGATCCTATTAGAAAAAACTTAAAATACAGAGATTAAATAAATAAATATATATATATATATATATTTAGTCGAGAATACATGCTAATTACCACTAAGCTATGTTTGGTTTGATAGAGGTTAAATAAATATCATACTGAGTTAAAAACTTTTTAAAATGTTTGTAAAATATAGAGAGAATAAATATTTCCTAAAAGTTTGAAAACTAAAATTAACATTTATTTTTATTATAATAAATTCTTGTCGCCGACAACTTTACTCGAATGTTGACACAATGGGTTGATTAGGTCACAAATAATGATTTTGGCAAGCTGTGGAATATAAAATTGGGTCTGTTAAGTCTCTTGATTGAAAGTACGCTTTAGCATACATAGTACAATTAGTTACTTAGTAGGAAGGTTAAATTTGTATTAAATTAAAAATTTTAGTTCTCTACCATTATTTAATTTACTATTTTCTTTTTAGAAGATTTAATTTTGTGCTAACATATCTAATCAATATTTAGTGGGTTTAAATATCATTTTGATTCTTATACTTTTAAATGTCAAAGTTTAGTCTATGTAATTTCAATAAACCATAAATTTAGCCCTTTGAAGTAAATTTTTATCGAAATTCATTAAAAGAATAATGATAATTTTCATACAAGAAAAGACATGTGAATATGTTTCCAAAATTTATATATATATTTTTAAAAAAAAAAACAATAATAAACTATTAGTAAGAACTATTTTTAAGATTTATTGAAAGTACAAAAATTAAATTTAGATATTTGAAAATCATAGCCTAAAGTAGAACTAGTCTCAAAGTTGAATACCAAAACGGTATTTTAACCAATTTTAAAAATAAACCAGATTTATGGTAAAACAAGTCAAGAAACACAATTAAAAATTTTTAAAAAATCTTGGCCTAATTACTAAATAGGCAGTTGTCCACATTTGGAGGCTGGATTTGTAATTTGACTAGCAGTGTTTTGGAGGCTGAATTTGTAGTCAATCCAAAAGTTCTTCACAAAATTTCTCTATTTTGGCAGGCTGAAGTAGTATTTCTTGGACAGCTGAGGCATCCAAATCTGGTAAAATTGATAGGCTATTGCTGTGAAGATGAAGAAAGGCTCCTTGTTTATGAGTTCTTGCCCAGAGGCAGCTTGGAGAACCACTTATTCAAAAGTCAGCTCCTTCATTATCTCTGCTAAAAATCAACTCAAAACTCATAAACCACTTACAAATTCTGAGTTCTCTTCTCCATTGCTGAACATTTGCAGGGCTTTCAGTCTCGTTGCCATGGTCAACGAGGCTCAAGATCGCCATTGGAGCAGCAAAGGGCCTCGACTTCCTTCATGGGGCAGAGAAGCCTGTCATTTACAGAGATTTCAAGACTTCCAATGTTCTGTTAGACTCGGTTTGTATCCTAAACAGCTCTAGTTTGTCGGGTTATTTTTTATTGTAGTGTCTTTGAAAAAGAAAATGAGTTGAAAGAGCAAAATCTGAGAGTTTCTTATGATGTTTTTTTTTATGAAGTTGTTGACTGTATATTTGGGATCATAGGATTTTACAGCAAAGTTGTCTGATTTCGGACTGGCAAAGATGGGACCTGAGGGATCAGACACTCATGTTACCACGAGAGTTATGGGAACATATGGCTATGCTGCCCCTGAATACATCTCCACAGGCAATTTTTCTCTTTTCTTTTCTTCCCTTGTTTTCAATTGCAAACTCCCCACGAGGTTGCATAGTTTTTAGCCTCTTTGTTCACACACAAAGCTGATTCAAAAATGTCCGTTTAAACTTGGGTCAACATGCTAAATTTTCAGGGCTACATGCATCTCAAATTTAAATCCCCATAACGTCTGATCATATTAATATCCCAGAGTTTAAGCCTTGAGAAATAGATTTGATGGGGAGGAGTGTCTAAAGAAGAATGGGAAAGATCAAATATGTTTTTGTCTTACCCCCGAGTACCCTAGTCATAAGAGTTTTTAGGTGTCTGGTTTGGAGATTCCATTCTTGGCCTTGAGGTTAAGCCTCTAGGTGGAGAACTTAATAACTCAAAATGTTTGTTGTCTCTCGAAGCTGACCTTCAGGCAAAGCCTTTTAGGGATTAGTGATGAACATAGTGCAAGAAGTGGGTCCTTGATACCTTAATTATATGTCCCAAGAAATGTAGAGCCTATTATATAGTCTCCATTCTCATTCCTTGACAACAACAAATGTACTCTAAGTCTAAGCACTCATGTGGGTTGCGGCCTCATGTTTATCTTAGGGCACTTGACAACGAAAAGCGATGTATACAGTTTCGGAGTGGTACTTTTGGAGCTTCTTACAGGAAGAAGAGCAATGGACAAATCAAGAGCAAAGAATGATCAAAACCTTGTGGATTGGGCGAAACCATACCTCAGTAGCTCTCGCAGGTTGCACTGCATAATGGACCCAAGGCTTTGTGGGCAGTATTCTGTGAAAGGAGCAAAGGGAATGGCCAGTCTTGCCCTCCAATGCACCAGCCTGAACCCTAAAGACAGGCCCAGAATGCCAGCCATTGTTGAAGCTCTTGAAAGCCTTCTTCAGTTCAAGGACATGGCTGTTACTTCTGGCCACTGGTCTGCCTCTGCCTCACCCAAACATGCCAGAAATGGGGTCTCTGCTAAGGCCAAAACGGAGGCAGGACGCGGAAATCTCCCGAGATCGTCTCTGGCTGCAGTGAGCAACAGATGATTTGTGTGTATATATTTAGGCAAAAAAATTGCAGAGGTTCTATGTGAATACATATGTAAATCTTGAATGCTACAATATGTAAATGAAGAGTTCCTCCCCTTTGATGGGATTGGTCTCATCTTTATCAGAGTATAAATGTTAGACGTTAGAACAAGGCTCGAAATTGAACTAAAAAACAAACAGAAGTTTCATGAAAATGGCTTTAGGTATCTGTTTTTAAAAAGCTTTTGTACTACTTTTACTAATCAAACCTACCCAATCGCAATTCTTGAAAAATGTTCTGAAGAACAGACTAGCAAAACATCTAACTTGAGTAACAATTTTAAGAGGAAAACTTCAAATTTCAAGGAAAGATTATTACTAAAAATAATACCCCTTTTCTTCAAGAAGAAGCCACAGCATGTGAACTGCATGGATACAGATCAAATACTTGCAATACAAATTACCCCAAAATCTGCCTCAGTACAATGCAACTTTGCCTTCTTGCCTCCTGTGTTGACTTTCTATGCTTCTTCCGAATCTGAAAAGTCACTGCCTGACTGCTTTATTACTTCCACATCAGATCAAGTCAATGGCATGTCACACTTATCTATCGTTTTTAACACCATTAATAGCAAGAACCACAAGGAAAATTTAAAAATTATTCAACAATATAGGAACAAAAGATATTATTTAACCAAATATATACTTATATATATCTCAGAGAGAGAGAGAGAGACGTATTGCGTTTCATGTGGCAGAGCAGCCTTGAACTGAAAGAAGCAAAAACGGTGGAAAATATTCAACCTTTTTCAATGGGAAAGGCCGCGAGAACCGCACTTTGAGATCGAAAAAACCAAAAAAATAACTCACAAAAACTCATTTCCACTTTGCTTCAGTGCGTGCCCAACTCCCCCACTTCCCCCAAACTTTTCTTCCAAAAGCATTTTCCATGGAATTCAATTCCAAAAAAACACTCCATCTTCTCCATTTGTCACCTCCCTTTCTCCTTCTCCATTCCCAACCATGGCTTTCAACTCCAAATTCCCAAAGAAACCCACCGTTTCCCCGTCCCACTGCAATCTCTGCACCACCCTTTTCTTCGTCGTTCTCTTCACAGTCCCCACTTTGTTTCTCCTCCACACCTCCACCATCTCTGTCTGCTCTTTCTCTGCCTCCACCGCCCGCATGAACTCATGGTTCGGAGATCTTCGCGATGCTCAATTTGCTTGGAATCGCCTAGCTTTCGCTGAAGATCGTCCCCCACCTGTTGCTCTGAAAATTGCAGTATTCTCACGAAAATGGCCGATCGGAACAACCCCAGGTGGGATGGAGCGGCACGCTTACACGCTTCACACGGCTCTGGCTCGCCGTGGCCATCGCGTTCATGTTTTCACCTCACCACCGCCCGATTATGGCGTTGTTCAAAACGTCTCTTCTGCAACTCCAGCTCCGTACATCCATTGGCACGACGGCGAACCAGGCCGGTGGCGATACAACAAAGCGTGGGAGCAATACGAAGAAGAAAACCACCGAGAACCGTTCGATGTTGTTCACTCGGAGAGCGTCGCACTTCCTCACGGTGTAGCCAAACAGCTGCCGAATCTCGCAGTTTCTTGGCACGGGATTGCTCTAGAGAGCTTGCAATCGGACATATTCCAGGACCTAGCCCGCCGGCCAAACGAGCCGATGTCGCCGGCCTTCAACAGGAACATTCAAGGCGACGTCCCGAAGGTACTGAATGAGATTCGATTCTTCAAAAATTACGCCCACCACGTCGCCATTAGCGACAGTTGCGGAGAGATGCTCCGAGATATGTATCAAATTCCGAGCAGAAGAGTCCATGTGATCGTCAACGGCGTCGACGAGGACGATTTCCGCGAGGATTTCAAATTAGGGCAAGAATTTAGGTCCAGAATCGGTATACCTGAAAACGCGAGTCTAGTTCTCGGAGTCGCCGGAAGATTAGTGAAAGACAAAGGCCATCCGCTACTCCACGAAGCTTTCTCCATCATCACAGAGCAGCATCCGAACATCTACCTGATCGTCGCCGGAGCAGGACCGTGGGAACAGCGGTACAGAGATCTAGGTCCTCGAGTTCTGGTTTTAGGATCGATGAGTCCATCGGAACTTAGGGCTTTCTACAATTCGATCGACATCTTCGTGAATCCGACGCTCCGGCCACAGGGACTGGATCTGACTCTGATGGAGGCTATGGCGAGCGGGAAGCCGGTAATGGCGTCGAGGTTTCCGAGCATAAAGGGCACCATTGTTGTGGATGATGAGTATGGGTTCTTGTTCGCTCCGAACGTGGAATCCTTGGTGGAGACGCTGGAAGCGGTGGCGAAAGAAGGTTCCGAACGGCTGAGGCGGCGGGGAAAAGCCTGCCGGAGATATGCGGTGTCCATGTTTACTGCTCGGAAGATGGCTCTGGCTTACGAGAGGTTATTTCTCTGCATCAGATATGAAGCTTTTTGTAATTATCCTTGACAAGGTTTTTTCTTTTCTTTTCCTTTTCTTTTGGGTGCAAATTTCTTTGTTGTGAATCTTGTGATTGTGATCAAAATAATTTTAGGGGTGTTTGGTTTAACTTTTCAAGTGTTTAATTTTGAAAAAAAAAATCATTTTGAAAAAAATTTGAATGCTTGGCAACCATTAAAAATGACTTATTAGAAAATGAGATTAATAAAAAAATCATTTGGAAAAAAACACCTGAAACCAACTTCTTTCAAAAGAGTTTTTAAGTATACAAGAACTTAGGTATAAAAACGCTTAAGAAATGTAACAAAATATATGAGTGTTTAAATTCTAAACAATTTTTATACAAAGTGTTTTTCAAAAAATGTATTCTTAAAAAACATTTAAATTAAAATGTATTCCAAACGGGCCTTTAGAGAGCTTGAATAGGAAAAAAGAGAAGGCCATTAGTACAATAATCCATTTTATATTGGTTTAAATAAGTTGAAAGGAAATTTGTGTTTGGAATTCAAAATTCAAATGCTAGAGTTCGGAACACTATATGAGGCCATTAATTTGGAAAAAGTGAGGACTAGAAAACAAGTCGACAATTTGGATATTAAAATACATGTGTTTGACAAATTTGTGTATGCTTAACAGATCTATGAAGGGAACATGCTTTGTCTAGTCCATTTTCACCCTTGTTTTGTCTAGTCCATTCTCAAATTATGTTTTCAAAAATAATAAGAACAATAAATTGCAGATACCTATTTGGCTAACTAAAATCTAAATATGGTTTTTGGAAACTTCAACTCAAATAGGCTAAAATTTTGTTAATTGCTATAAATATATTATTAGGTAAATGTTGTGTCATTATTTTTTTTCCATTATCTCAATTTATTAACTGTCATAATTAATGTGGTTGAGTGGTTAAGACATCTTACTTAGTGGCAGATCCAAATGCACTATCATTATTGCAATCAAGAGAAAGAAGTCAAAGTGGACATAACTCAACGATAATTGACATATACCATCAATCAGGAAGTTACAGGTTCGAATCTCTTCACTTCCAAATGCTTCTCTCGGTTCCTTCATTGCAATATATATTCTATAAGAAACTTGTAACATTTGTACTTGTAATCCTAGAAATAATAGATTAATTAATAGAGGAAATAGAGTGGAGCAATACGATTGCTCCTTTCTTCCCTCTATCCCTTTTCTCACTTCTTTTGTGATATTTTATGAACATTACTAGGCTTCTACCCATAATAAAAGCAACATTTATGACGTATTAAAACTCTTAGAATCTTCTATTCAAAAAAAAAAAAACTAGGTATCAATGTTATCGTTCAAGCATGAGGATTGAAACTTCAAATCAAAACTATAATTATACTCAGACAAAAATGTCCATTTCCCCCCACAATTGTAATGATGTATTATGAAAAAACAACAAAATCGAGAAGAACCAAAATCAGTTATGGAATGATAACAGTGGGATAAATCAATACAATCGATTTGAACTACTGGAAATCCTACTACTTTCAAAGTGCTCATAAGCATGTCTGGTTCTCAAGAACAACAACACACTAGAAACCAATCCCGCAACAGAAATGCATCCACAAAACACAAAGGTGAAGAAATAGCACCTTCTTCCCATGCATACAATCGCCTCGCCATGGCGGGAGCTTCTTCCCTGCGAGTCGTACACCACCGCTGCAAACATGCCGTACAACAGAGATCCGATAGGAATGTTTGTAATCAGAATGTTGTGGTTAACGCCTAAGCTGTTTGGCCCGAACAGCTCCGCTGTAATGGAAACTGCGGCGGCGAATATGAAGCCGGAGCTCAGACCGACCAGCGCTGTGCCGATGTACACTGACATCTCGCTAGACGACGCCGATAGCAGGAAAAACGCTATAGGAGTTGGAATTAGGGCAATCGAGAGCCATCCTGTTCTTGCGAAATACAATTTCCTGCAGAGAATTGGCGGTGTTTGTGTTAGGGAGAGCAGAGGAAACACAGGAGAAATTCAATAGAATCGATTAATTACGCTCGAATGTAGTCCGGTACGGCGGAGAGCAATCGGCCGAAGAAGGAGAAGGAAGAGTAGAGTGTTACGATGGCGTTGGTTCTTGAACTCAGCCCTAGCGATTGTGCAATCTGTCCAATATTGTTACTGTAAACGAGTCCAATCGTGCCTCCGCAAATGTAAGCAATGAAATATAGCCAAAAATCGAGTCGTTTCAACAATCGGCTCGACGGATGCTCTTCCCCGAGCATCGCCAATTGATCTTTCTCAATCAATTTCCGAAAACAACCTTTCGATTCAATCTCACCGTCAATCAACAATGCAGATTCAGACAATAATTGAGATCCGCCATTGCCGAAGCTTGTATTTGCCTCACGACTGAGCAGCTCTTTATGAAACTCGAGATCTTCGTCGTGGACGAGAATGAAGCTAGATCCGTCGAGCCTGAAGCTCGAATTAACGGTTTGATGGAACCAATCATTAGCGAAGACAACACCAGGAACACAGAGAGGCAACACGAGAAGGACGATCGCTCCGATGAAGAGGAGCCGCGCCATCATCGGATCGGCGGAGGTCATGGAGCCGAAGAGGAGAAGGTAGATTCCGACGATGATGGCGAGGAAATTCAAGATGAGGAAAATGAGAGAGTCTCGGTGGACGGCGTCGGAGGAGAAAGAAAGCGAGTGCAGCGGCGGTTGGCGGAGGACGGGGAGGAAGACGACGATGGAGGTGAGAAGCGGAATGAGAGCGTTGAGAAGGAGGTAAATCGGAGGCGAAGACGGATCAATGGCGTTGCCGGCGAGCGTGTAGAGAGCTGCACTGACGCCATTGAAGCTGACAGTGAGAGATAATGCCAATGGCCGATTTGCAGAGAAGTTTCGAATGCAAAGGACGAAACAGACTGTGTTGAACCAACAGATGCTGCAACCGGCAAGCAAACAGAGGAAGAACACCTGCAATATTTTTGAAAAATCACCTCCTTCCAAATTTAAATTTTAAAAAATGGTTGTTTAGAATTTAGGCCAATTTCTTTTCTTATAGTAATATTATTTTTAAAAATTATTTTTACTTTTAATTTAAAAAAAAAAAAAAAAAACTCTAATGATTTTCATTATAAACTTTCAATTTCGTCCAATTGAAACCTAGATTTGGATAAAAATGACAAGTTAGGTTTAAATTCTATTTTCAATCATTTTTTTTTCCATTTTAAACTTTTAAGATATTTATTAAAGTCACAAATTTCTTTTAAAAATTATTAGTTTAGCCTACCAACTTTCAAACATCCATTTATGTCCTTAAAATTCAAATAACTAAAATAAACATCTTGAAAATTTAGAGTTAAAAATTAAACAAGATTAAAATGAACACCTTAAAAATTCAAGTGTCAAAATGATATAAACTTATTAAAATAGAATTTAAACAATTATATTACTATTTCTATCTATGCACTTTTTCATATTACCATTGATTTTCCCAATGAGTATGACTAAGATGGCAACAGACTATGTTTTTTTTACATTCATTCTTACCGAACTTTTAAAATTTTTGTTCTAGTTGATGTGAAAGACAACCTCACATATATATGCTTTAAAATCTAGTTCTCCATCCATTAAACATTACTTCAAATATAATACTTTTGTAATCATTTGAATTTTTATTTTTAAAAATTAAGTTTATAAACAATTCTTTCATATTTATCTATGAGTTTCTTTGTTTTAAATACGCATTTTTACACTCATACTAAATAAAAAACGTAAAGAAAGAAACCAATACTATAAGTTTTGAATTTTTTTTCTAAGAAGGAAAACTTTTTTTTTTTCTTTGAACCAACTAAAAAAGAAAACCTAAAGAAAGAAACCAATGTTGTATCGTTGCGCGTGACGTTATAAATTCTTAACTTATAGTCTCAAGTGGGAGAGTTTCGATTTGCGTAAATTTAGATTTAACTCCAAAAAGGAAATATCAAAAAAAATAAAACAAGTATCAGAAACTTCAATTTATATATTCCATATTTAATTTTTAAATGTCTTGAACATAGTTTATAATTTTTTTTAATTCATAAAAATTATAAAATCAAACATAAATCATTTTGAATTTTACATATTAATTTATATAAAAGGCAGCCCAAAACATCGACTCATTTTCATAAATAATTTATCTAAAATATTGATAGTTTCTCTAATTTTCATTTCTCCAATGTATATATATATATATATATATTTTTTTTTTTTAGTACATTTCTCCTATGTATAGAAAGCTATATAATAATAATAATATTTTTTTTTTGTGTCGAAACAGTATTTTAGTCTTTACTTTGAGTTTCAATTTATTTTAGTCCTTATATTTTTAATAAACCTACTTTTAATTAAAAAGAAATTAATAGACCTTGAAAAATAAAAAAACAAAATAGAATAGGATTATAGAGGAACTAAAATAGTATTTTAACTCAATATTATCAAAATAAAATTGATTGACAAAAACTAAAGGTCCAAATTATGCACTTACATGAAAATAGAACCATTGCAAGCACTATTTTCCATACAAGACACGCATTCATTATTTTCTTTTCTTTTTTTTCCCCGACAAGAAATTATAAACATGAGTACATGACATCAAATTAAAACATTTAAAATCATTATTTTTTTTTTTCACGCTCGATAATTTGTTCATTTAAATATTTAAATTCTCTTAAGAACAAGTAATTAACATATAAAAATGTCAAATGAAGAAAATACCTAAAAAATTACAATTTACAATACTACGTAATTTCGTTATTATTTTATTTTTATAAAACAAAAGTAACAAGAAAATCGAAAACAAAACAGTTGCGGTTGGCATGCTGCTACGTGGTTGTTATTATTATTATTATTTTTTTTTGGATGTGACGTGGTTGGTTAATACCGAATTAATGGAAGTTAATATCTCTAACTTCCATTATCTAAAATAAATAAATTTAAAAAAAAAAAAAGCATTTTTGTGGAAAAAAAAAAACACCATATAAATTTAATAGAATTGGTTAAATGAGTCTTAACTGTTTCATTCAAATTCACAAAATATAGATTTTTTTTATTATTATTAATTAGTTCAAACTTACTACATTGTTATCCGTTAGTTTTTATAAATTCTGTTGTAAACAAAATTTTTTTCATAAATTTAGTTCAACCTCTACTTTGACAAAACAAATAAATAAATAAAGCTAAATCCGTGTAAGTACACGGGGAGTATTTTTATTTATTTATTTATTGTTGTTATTGTTATTATTATTTGGATGGTCCCATACATCAAGATTTGTAGGTATAGAACTCATATATATATATATATATATATATATATATATATATATATATATATATATATATATATATATATATATTTTGTTGGTATAAAAGTATTGGTATAATTAAATTTAATATAGTTTCCCAAGTTGTTTATTTTTGTGGTAATAATACTTTGTGGGTGCTTGTTTTTGTACGAATACTTTTTTGTTTTTATTGTAATACAAAGGTTTGTTTTGGCTATGTTTAGATAATTTCGTGCTAGATTTAGATTCTTTTCTTTTTAGTTACGTAAGGCATTTTTCTAGCTAGATTTTAGTTTTACAACCACAATTTTTTTAATTTTTTGTTAGCTTAAAATTACTTTACATGATTTTGAAATGGTTGAGAACTCAAAAAGAGAAAAAATTTTTTTGACAAAATTAAAATTGACTCACGCAACTAATTACATATATAAAATGAGATTTTTTCCAAAAAAAAAAAAAAAGTAAAATACAAAGGATTATATATCATTGTCTTTAATCACCATCACCATTCACCATATAGCTGCACAAAAATAGGACAAATTTCATAATTTCTAGTGTTTTTTCCTCATAATTATTTTATCTATACTTTTTTAAAAAACTATTTTATCTATACTTTTGACTTTATCACCCTTGTGTCTTAATTCTTAGTTTCATATAATACCAAAAAAAAAAAATGCGTACTATATTTTTCAGAAATATAACAAAATATCTATATAAGAAAATAATTACTAAAAAACCATTATTTTCAAAATAATGCAAATTTTAGACGTGTAAATGTCACTATCTAAAAAAGAAAAAAAAAATTCGGCAATTTGTTCCTTCCACAATCATATTTAAGGCTAAGAAAGGGCAAGAAAAAGACAAAGGGAACGTTCGCCACTTGAAAATAAATATATTATATAAAAACTGATATGAGATTTTTATTGAATAAATTATAAAGATTTTCAAAAAATCTTTATAA
The DNA here is from genome assembly GCA_017139565.1 of Luffa aegyptiaca. Classification (NCBI taxonomy): domain Eukaryota; kingdom Viridiplantae; phylum Streptophyta; class Magnoliopsida; order Cucurbitales; family Cucurbitaceae; genus Luffa; species Luffa aegyptiaca. The sequence continues at coordinate 7,496,343 of CM029405.1, read as the reverse complement.
TTTATTCAATAAAAATCTCATATCTTAATTCTTATCACGTAAATGCAAGCATGAAGTTTAGTATTGAGTTTGAAAATAAGCAATAATTTACTGTTTAGGCTCAATGAGGTTGATGTTTAATTTAAAAACAAGAGACACATTTAATAATAATTTTGTATTTAAAAATTATACTTATATGAAAACAAAGCATCTATATTAACTTTGTTTTTTTTAAAAAAAAAAACATGTATATTAACTGAAAATATTATTTGATTAATAAAAGACGTGTTTAAATAATATGCTTTTGGATTTTTTTTTACACAGAAAACAGAGAACCACATGGGCGTCATGTGTTTATGTCTTTCTAAAACAAAATATCAATATTTTTCAAAAAAAAAAAAAATCAATAACATAAAATGCTATGAAATTAAATATTCTTCTAAATTAGACATAAAACGAGATTATCAAAATTATAACTCTTAGTCTTAAAAAAAATGCATTGAGAATGATACATTTTTGTCTCTTACAGAAACTACTTAATTTATTATTTTGGAAAGCATAATTTCTCTTTCTTTATAAAATTAAGACCTCGCCGTTTTTTTGTTGTGCACTTTCAAAATTTTTTAAACCTTCTTCTTTTATCTAAGATTCTAACTTAATTTGAAAAGAAAAACAAAAAACGAAATAAAATAATAGTCATCAAATTTGACTAAGCTGTTAATATTTAATAAACTACTAATAATTTTTAACATGAAGAAAAAAAAAATCAAATAAGTTCTAGAATTTTCTAAGATGGAGGCAGTTTAAAAATCCCTAAAAACTAAATTTGGGGAGAAACGAATCAAGAACCACGTTCATACTTCATCACAAATCAATGAACGGAATCCCGATCGTTTTGCAGAAAGAAACAGAAATTCATCGAATATTTTAAAGTATCGACGTGGAAGAAAGGGAATCGGTTGAAGATTAACCAATCGAAGGACGATTCTAGAGAGAAGAGAGAGAAATTGAGTACCAGGAAATAGGGCATGGAGATGAAATCGGCGATTACGAGCCATTGGAAGCCGTAGCCGATCAGTCCCATGAAGGCGGCGATGAACAGAACCACCGGCAGCGGCAAGTGAAGCAGAGCCAATCCGGAGGACCAGCCGAAGAGCTTGCCGAGATCGGAGGCGGTGGCGAGGTAATTAAGCTGAACCTGAGAAATGCCTAACACCAATTTCAATCTCGAAGAGTAGGCCGAGAAATCGAAGTTCGTGCCGGTGAATGCTTGAATCCATATCGTCGCCACCAGAACCAGCCACTTACGCGACTGGCCACCCATCAGAAATCGAATGAACTAATTTGCCGATTATAATTTACAGTCGCTCACGGCGGCGATGGCGGTTGTGGCGGAGGCGTATTCCTATTCCGTCCTCCACATCCCGGCGCTTGGCTATGGAACTTTTGCGCTTATTATCGACGTGTATCCCGATGCGGCCTCATTTATTTATATCCAATGGTTTTTACATTATTTTTTCAACCTTCTCACATAATGGCCATTCGTTTCCTTTTTTTAGAATTTTATTCTACAAACGTCGACATTTTTTTAAAAAAATAATAAACCATAGATTTTTTCTTACAAAAATTGATTTTTTTTTTTTTGAAACACTTACAAAAATTGATTAAGAACACCATATTATATGAACAAAAACCAACAAGAGCATGTTAAAAAAAAAAAAAACAAAAAAACAAAAGCATAATTCAATTGACATAAATGTAAACGTGTACTAATGACCACGAGGTCCATGGTTCGAATCCCCACCCCACAAGTTGTGAAAAATAAAAAAAAATAAAAAAACAAAAGGTCAATCTAAACATAGTACTTTTGAATCTGTATCAATTTTTATTTCAAGAATTAACCAAATCCAACATTTTAAATATTGGTATAAGATGAAAAAACTATGCAAACACGACCATAGTTCAATGATTAAAACATCTTACATTTTTTTTTATTAATTTCTAACATTATATATATGGAAATGAAAATTTAATATTTTATCATGGAAAAAAACTTCTACTCAAAATCTTAGTATGTTTTAAACAATGGAACTATATGGTTATCAAATGAATTTTGCATATTATATATATATAAATATATAATATTATTTGTACTCAATAAACTTAACCCATTAGCCGAACTCCTCTTGATTTTTTTTAATAGGATTTATTGGTATTCAATAGATCTAGATCTATGTTCTAAATCAATGTTCTCAATCTTAATTATGAATAAGTTAAATTTCTATTTTGGAGTTCATGAATAAATTAATCTTGCACGAGAAGGACTTGAGTTTTGGTACAAATTATTCGTCTAAGTTACTGTATAATTCGTACTTACTCAAAAAATAAATTTAATCTTTGTCATAGATTTTTTTTAACTTTTTTTTTTACTTACTTGGCATTAACACATATTTTGTGCATTTTCTTTTCTTTTTTTTTTTTAATTATTTTAGCATCACATAGCATTCAAAAACAGATTTTGTGCATTTACTCGGACTATATTGAAATGTAGATGGGAAAATAAAATCAGGCACTTTTTTAAAAAATATATATTTTTTAATAAAAATATTTTTATATCTTACCTTTTTAAAAGTATTTTAAATAACAAATTTGTTTGACTATACTATAAACAAAGAACTATATTTATTTTTCTTAATTCATAACTTATAAATTTTAAATTAATCACTCTAAAGTCATTTTTTAATAATTCGTCTCTCAAATATTTCTTTAAAATAGGTTTTAAATTAATCAAATATTTTTAAAGTGCTTTTTATTTACTAATTAAAAAAACTATCATCTAAAATTACTCAAAAAAAACTATAATAAATACATTTTAAATTATTAATTTTTCTGGAGGTGTATAGAGAGAAAAGTTTATTTTATTTAAAAAAAAAATCATTTTCAAAAGTTATTTCAATCACACCATAAAAGGAAGATGAGACATTCTAAGATCAGAATAATTGTAGGAGAAAACGTAGCGTGTCCATACTTTTGCAAGTTGTTCCTTTTCCTTTTATAAAACCCCGTTTATTTACTGGGAATCCGAATAAAAATCAATTACAAAGAGAGAATGTTATTGTTGACTAGGAGTTGTCTAAAATTAGAACCAAAAGCACATTGACATTATTTAATAAAGACAGTCCAGAATGGAAATAGGGGATAAGAATCAAATATATTATATAACTACTCAGTTAAACTCTGTCCTATATTTAACTAATTACAATGTAATACTATGTCCATATAATTTTAAATTGAAATAATAATGATCAGTAACAAATTTTAAATTATTTGACTAGTTAAAATTAAATTAAATCAACTAATAAGTATTAGTTTAACTTTTATTCCTCTCAAAAGAAAATTTTAATTTTTATTATGATTATAAAATTTATTTTTATTAGTGTAACAAATATACCTATTACCTATACGATAATATCATATTATATTATTATATTTTATTGTTATGATATTCAATAACAATGGATTATATTTGAATTATTTATTGAATATTAATGAATAAAAAATTGATTTTTTTTTTTTTTTAAATCTTACGTGTTCCATTTTAGTCTTTCTACTTCCAAATGTTCAATTTTGGTTTCTATACTTTCAATAGATTTTAAATTTAGTCCATACTACAAGTTTATGGTTAGTTTTTCTAAAAACAAATTAGTCTTATTGTCTTCCCTACATAAAATCTGGTAATATATTCTTTAGGGAAAAAAAAAACGTTTTCAAGATTTTTTTTTTTTTTTTTTTTTGAAAAGAATCAAGAATTTCTTTTTTAAGAAAAAAAAAAAGAAACAAGAGACCAATTATGGAGGGAAAACGAGAGATTATGCACGTTCATGATCCTTCTTGGGCCACGAAACCAGTGATGGCATTTCTTACGTCATTAAAAGTTTTTGTTTCTTTCACAATAATTAGGTCGTTTTTTTTTTCCCTAAATACATAAACATTTGGGAGTGGAGTTGGGGGCATTTTCGAATTATGTATATATATTTTTTAATGCAATACATTTTTTAGAAACTATTCAATATATTTTTTAATACATTTTTTTTTTCTGACAATATATGTGGGGTAGAAGATTTGAACCACAAATCTTGTGGTTATCGATACAACTTTGTGCCAGCTAAACTCTTGTTGGCAACAAAATACATTTTTGGATAAAATACCATTTTGATCTTTTGTATTTTAGGTTTCATTCCACTTTGGTCTTTATACTTTAAAATGTTTAATTTTAGTCTCTATACTTTCAATAAATCTTAAAATTAGTAATTTGAAGTTAATTTTTTTTTTTTTATCGAAATTAGTTAAATAATAATAATAGTATACATACATAAAAGATATCATGTGAATATGTTTCCAAAATCGATAAAGAGAGCCAAAATAATAATAATAATAATAAACTAATGGAGACTAAATATTTCTTTTTGAAAGATTTAACAAATAAAACTAACTAGACTCACGTTGGCTCACAAAATCTCAATTTAGGTGACCATAGAATTATTTGGTAATTTATTTTGTAGAATTAACTTTTAATGGCAGAGAACATCAGTTTAGTGACTTTTAAAAGTTTACTCTAGTTAGTATAACAAAAAAAGTTCTCTAATTGAGATTTTTTTTTTCTTTTTTTCTCAAGTTCATTGGTTTCTACAGAATCTTTTAAAACAAAATTAACTAATCTTTTTAAATTACATTTTGTTCAACAAATAAAGTAAAAATATATTACCCTTATTCGTTCAATAATTACGGGTGTAACGAGTTATTTCTTGCCTTGAGACCACATTTGGTTATTGGACAGTCAAAATTGTGAGTGTATCGGAAGCTAGTGTGGGTCGCCTTTGGTAGAGTTATTATGTGGAAGTGCTAGTGTAGGACAATCTACCTTGACTTGTTTTTATAGTTTACACATTTTTGTATTACCGTTTTTTTACTGTTTGTATTTATGTTAATGCACTTCCCAATGATAAATAAGCAAGGTATTTCTGGTCCTTTACAGAAAATAGAAATTATAGATTTTTAAAATTTTAATTAGTTATTTATAACTCATTGTATATATATATAAAGAAAAGACCACCAAAAATTTCAAGGACAATCATAAAAAAGAACAATTCTTCCCCCACATTAATTATCATTAATTAACCAAAATGGTCCAATATGACAATATTTTGAGGGACCCTTGTTTGGAGGTCCTTTTCCACCCTCTATTGCTTTGTATATGAAAAAAGTTTACATCAACTATGACTATTCTCTCATGAATAATTTGATAACAATGTCAAAAATTAATTAATGTACAATGGTCAACTTGAATATAGTTAAATTAGTTACTATAACCAACGTGAACATAATTCATTGGTTAGGACATCTATTTATTTTCTTATGGTAGAAGATTCAAATTCTCACTTCTACATTTGTTCTAATAATAATAATAATAATAATAATAATAAAAAAAAAAAAAAAAGTTAAAACACTAATCAAATCAGGTGGAAATGTTAAAAATAAGCGTCTAGTTATTTTGTTAATTATTCAATTTGAGTTATTTTTTTTATTTATTACTATCAATTACTTTATTGAAATAGGAGTAATTGTTATTTATTACTATCAATTACTTTATTGAAACAGGGTTGGAACAAGATTGAACCTTCAACCTTTGAGATCGTATAATTGGTGTCTCATTCAATGAGTTATGTTTGAATTGGCGAGTAATTGTTATCGTATAGTATAATAATAGAAATTGAATAATATATCCATCAATAATGTTTCCTTTAATGAAAGATTGTATTAATTTGTTTTAGGTGATGTGATTTCTCTTTTAGGAAATTAATTGATGCGATAAATTTATCAAATACCTTTTTGGTCCCTACATTTATAGGAATAGGTGTGTCTAGTCCCGAGTTTTCAAAATGAACCTTTTTAGTCCCTGAATTTTGAGAAATAGTTTTAAAAGGTCTAAGCTTTCAAAATGGACATTTTTAGTCCCTAGTCTTGAGAAATAAGTTAAAAAAGTCTCATATTATTTTTCAACTTTTTTAAACAAATATTTTTTTTTTATTGTGGTTAAATATTGAATGATTTTTTAAATTAAAAATTGAGAAACTTGAGAAAATTAATATGAGGGATCTTTTAACCCCATTTCTTAAAACCCAAGGACTAAAAATGTCCATTTTGAAAATTTTGGGGACTTTTTAAACATATTTCTCAAACTCAAAGACTAAAAATATCTATTTTGAAAACTTAGGGACCAAAAGCACATATTCCTAAAAATTCAGGGACCAAAAAAGTTATTTTTCCATATTTTAACTTACATGATTTTGATTACTTAAATGTTTATTGATATTATCTAAATTGTTAAAAAAAAATTGTTGTATAATTTTTTTTTAGTTAATGTGGTTTCATTTTATTTAGTTATTGTTTTTGTTGATACCAAATAAATAGGTATGATAAAAAATAATAATACTATCAAATAAGATAACAAATACATTACTTTAGCATTATCAATGATTACTTTAGCATATTACTGAGCAAATACATTTTGAATTGGTTAGGAATATGGAAAGGATAGTCTAGTAATTATCATATGATTGATTTTTTCTTCTTTTGACAGTTTGATTTTTTATCCTAATACAACTAAACAACATGAATAGAATTTTGTTTATGATTCCAAAAATAATATCTAGTAAACAACATGGAAAAGTAACAATTTTTTTAGTTTAATATTAGGGTGAAGATTCAAACTTCCAATTTCAAAGGAAGGAAATGGTGTATGGTCACTTAAATTAGTGCTAAAGTGAGCATCGCATAGTAAAATACTATAATATATTTGTTAATTAAGTGTTTGTTAGTTTGACACGTTATAAGAGATAAAAACGCTAAAGAAGTAGATAACTTAATAAAATAAAATCCAATATATGAACCAATTTTTTATGGCCTAAGAAATAATCGATTATGTATGTATGTGTGTGAACGGAGAATTGAACCTTTTATCAAAGATAAAAGGATTTTTTTTTAGTTCAACAACATTTATGGTGGAGTAGATTCAAACCTCTGACCTCTTAGTCGAGGGTACCTGCCAATTACTGTTGAGCTGACTTTGGTTTGATGAAGGTTTTTATGTTTTTATCGAAGCAAAGAAAAATAATAGAAAATTCAAATAAAGACATGTTAAATTTAAGACCATTGAAAATCAATTAATGCATGGTCTCAAAATGGTCCACCTTTAAATGCTAATGTTTAATGGTGACTTGTGTATTTCAAAAAAAAAAAAAAAAAAAAAAAATTGACTTGTGTGGAGTGCCACTATCATTTATTTATTTTATTTTATTTAATATCACAAAGTGACAAGATAAATGAATACCTCACCATTTATAAGATATATAGGTTATTTTTCTCATTATCAATTAGTTTTAGGGCAAAATGCACTTTTGATCCCTGAGGTTTGGAGTTGATGTCTATTTGGTCCTTGAGATTTCAAAAGATACACTTTAGTCCTCCAGGTTTATAAAATCATTCTAAATGGTCCCTGACTTAACTTTGACTTAACGGAATGCTGACTGGACCGTTATTTGCTGACGTGGATATGATGACAAGGCTACTTCATTTGCTTACTAGGCAAATAAATTAAAAAATTAAAATTAAAAACTAAACTAATAAGATTAAATAAAAAATCGTTTAACCCTGACCCTAATCTCTCGATGGTCTTCTCCCACAAGGTGATCTCTTCCACTCCGACTCATGCCCAAGGGGTTGTATGGGTTGTGCATATGCATCTATCAAAGAGTCGACATGGTAGACTTTGGAACAAAGAGTATGATATTCGATATGTCGATAAGTGCATGCAGCGATCGCATGAGAGCATGGAAGTTCGTAATACTCAAATTCACGACAGGTGCACGTTCTAGCGTGAAGGTTGACACGTCCACCCAAATGTCCATCCTCGACCTGAAACTCATATCGAGCAATAGGTTTGACCACGTGCCTCCTTGCCTTCTCCTTTGCTTTTTCCAAGATTTCTGTAGCAAACTTCGACCACTGGCTCGGGTTACTGGAGTGCTTATTCCTGCGTTTGTAGTATTTTGCTTGGAGCCACCCTCTGATATGATCCATGAATGCGGTGATTGGGAGCTCTCGTGCATCTTTCAACACTGAGTTAGTGCACTCCGCAAGATTGGTGGTCATTTGGTTATACCGACGACCACACTGGTATGCTCGAGCCCACCTCTCAACTCCAACCCCCTGTAGGTATGTCCTGATATTTTCTGGTAGTTGCTGCCAGTACTCATTGAATTCAACCACACGAAATGCCCTAGCAGCTCCGTCAAATACTTTCATAAAGTTCCCGGTCTTAAAATGTGTTTTTAGGTTCTCCCCTAAGTGCCGGATACACAAGCAGTGAAATGCATTAGGGAACACGGTTTTCACAGCCTTACCGATGCTGGCATGTCTATCAGACACAATGACCAGACCAGGAACCTGTCCAACTGCACGTTCCATCTGTCGAAAAAAGTACGTCCATGATTGATCAGTTTCTCCCCCGGCAAAGGCCCACCCTACAGGATATAACTGGTTGTTTCCATCTACACCGGTCGCAAGAAGTAGTTTCCCACAAAATTTTCCCCGTAAGTGTGTTCCATCAACAACTAACACTGGACGAATGGAGCTCTTGAACCCTCCAATAGAAGCACCTAGTGCCATAAACACATGCTTAAAGTGTCCATCATCTTCAAGTTCTAAGTCGAACACTGTACCGGGATTTTCGATTTTCAATGCTTCACCAAATCTCGGTAACAATCTATAAGATTCTTCTGGAGACCCTCTAGCGAGAATAAAAGCTTCTTCTCTAGCCCGCCAAGCCTTGTCATAGCTTAAATTCACACCAAAATCTTCTCTAATATCGTTCACAATATCCTTTGGCCTATAAGTACGACCGACGTCTTGGAACCTAGACTTGATCAAATTTCCAATAACCCAACTCTTGGCCTGCCTATGATCATCTGTCAACATTTCACGTACACAGGTATGAATATTGCAGTACTTCGTGATCTTAAATATTTCACACCCCTTAGTAACACTCATAGCGCGAACCCTTCATTTGCATCCTTCAATTACACAGTTAGCTACCCATATGTTCTTCTTTGACTTTTTAACCCTAAACTGGAAATTCCTTCTCATTGCAATCACAGACATTCTCATGTACAAGTCTCTTTTACACATGAATACTTCTCCAACTTCTACATCTTCAGAAGAGGAAGACTGACCTGTCATGATGATTGCCTTCGATGAAGCATTTGGAACGGAAGAGCATGTCGCCACCTGTTCAGGCGCAGAAGGAACCTCATTGTACTGTACGTGAATCTCTTCCTCATTATCTCCCACAGCTACATCAACCTCCGTGTCTGTGTCCTCGTCATCATCGCACTCCTCATCATGTCCGTAGTCCCCCCAATCTTGGCCACCATAAAGTTCACTACCATGGTCTTCATCGTCCCCCAAGTTATACACATGAATATTTTTTGATTCATAGCATGGGAAGGATGTAGATGCCGATGGTATATTGTTTGGGACCAATGCCGATGATAAATTCTGCTCCACCTTATAGGGATTATTTGGCATGACGCATGGGATGGGAAATGATCGCAAGGCTTGGTTACTAGGACACTTTGGGATTGTGGATATGTTTATGGGTACGTCAGAGACCCTATTCCAGGTCAAGAAGGTGTTAAGGTCTTCATCGTTCCTAATTACAAACGCGGGTGCCTTTACCATCAATTGGAGTACACATCTTATTGTAAGGTCAAATTCCTCTGAATTTATGCTGGTCAATGCATATAATCGACTTAAGAAGTCACTATATGCACTACCAATCTCTATATCGAAACCCCTAACCTCTCCACCATCATATTCCATGTCCCTCTCATTCCACAAGCCACCATAACAAACCCACACACGAGGCATTATCTGCACGAACGAACGAAAAAATAAAAATAAATTAGCAACTGTATATTTTCCCGGTCTCGGTACTAATTCCCGGCCGGGATGCTTAAAGTATGATTCCCGGCCGGGATATATACATTTCGACCGAGAAACTGTGCAGCGACAACATAATCTTTTTCAAAACCACGAACGTACGTAAATAATGGTCAAAACTTGAATGTACATACCTCCTTCAGAAACTCGAATGTTGCAAGTGTTTTGAATGTGATCAAGCAATCCAAAACGTGATGAACGTGACAAAATCGTTGTGTGGAGATCAAAGAATGTAGTGTGGGGACCAAAAGAATGAGAATAAGAATGAGAATGTTCTTTACCTTCCAAATCCTTATTCATTAATGGAGACCATTGATTGATGGAAAATAATGGTTGGTAATTAATGTGGTTGGTGGAGAAAATTACCTTTTCTTATTTTGAATTGAAGAGGGGCTAAAATTGTCTTTTTACACCTTTGCTGACATCATTAAAGTCAGCAAAGGGTCCCCAATTAAGTGAATTTCAAAATGGGGCCCATTTTTACAAAACAACAATGAAAAGGGCCCCTAAGTCCCAATTGCCCCCGGTTATGCCCAGACGTGGTAAAAAACTAAAGACTAGGTTGGTTTGGTGCTACCTTAAGATGCCCAGGGCAGTGCCCTTGGAAGAAGAAGAAGAAGATAATACTTAAAAAACTAAAGACGATAATGCTTAAAAAACTAAAGACTCCAAAACAACTTTCAAATGGTTAAGAGTTTTAGTACCAAAACAGACCAATATTTTTATAAGTCCATCATCAAAGTCATGCTTTTAAACTACCCTTCAACAACCCATGCCCAACAAAAAAATGGCCTCAGGCTCAAATAATATTCGTCCAATTACGCCCACAGCCGCCGTCTCCGCCTGCTGCTCCTGCCTTCCACCACCACCAATGGACCCTAATCCAGCTCGCCAGGTAATTTAGGACAATGGCCATCGCGGCTGAATTTTCAAAATTTTGAAATATATATATTGTTTTTGTGTTGTTGATTTGGTGTAGGTTTTGGGAGAGATGGTGGGCAGTTTTTTGTTGATGATTTGCATCAGTGGGGTGGCGCGGCGAGCGGGCAGCTGATGGGCGGTCAGGTGGGTCTATTGGACTACGCCGCCGCCGCCGCCAGCTTCACGGTCGCCGTTTTGACGTTCTGCTTTGTTCCGATTTCCGGTGCTCATTTCAATCCTGCCATCACTCTTGCCTCTGCCATTTTTGGTCACTTTCCATGGTGGATGGGGCGTCGTCTGCTACTGCATAAGGCCAAATAATCGATTGCGGGAGAAGACCATCGAGAGATTAGGGTCAGGGTTAAACGATTTTTTATTTAATCTTATTAGTTTAGTTTTAAATTTTTACTTTTTAATTTATTTCCCAAGTAAGCAAATGAAGTAGCCTTGGTCATCATATCCACGTCAGCAAATAACAGTCCAGTCAGCATTCCATTAAGTCAAAGTTAAGTCATGGACCATTTAGAATGATTTTACAAACTTGAAGGACTAAAGTGTATCTTTTGAAATCTCAGGGACCAAATAGACATCAACTCCAAACCTCGGGGACCAAAAGTGCATTTTGCTCTTAGTTTTAAGATGAAACCTCATGTTATAGTCTATAAAGTCCAAACGAGTATTCAATCCAAAAAAAAAACAATAATGAAATTAGAGGTATAAAAAGAGATTTAAGTCAATCGATTTGTTTTTTTTTTTTACAATTAAAATTACCACTTCAATACTTATTTCATAAAAGATGTCATGTCGTCCATCTGGTAAGTTAAAGAGCAAGCATCAAAATGAGCACTCTCTAAAAGTAAATGGACTAAAATGAACGTTTTTAAAGTACATAGACAAAAATAAACATTTTTTCTGGTACGTGTAAAAATGTCTCCTTTTTTTCCCCGTAGAATTGAGACATATTATTATATTCGTATTTTGTCTAAGAAATAGGATGATATTTTTAAGGGAAAGCCATAGATAAATGAATACTGACTAAGAATATAAATTTCTTTAATTTTAGATATTTGCATACACATGTTATATTATATGAGCTACTTGAAGTTTGTTAAAAGTTAGTATTAAAAAAAATGTTAAATTACAAGTGTAGTCTATTAACTTTCAAGCTTATGAATTGTTAAAAAAAAAAAAAAAAAAAAAAAAAAAAAAAAAAAAAAAAAAGTTATGTCTATTTAATCCTTGAACTTAAAAAGTCCCTAATAGATCCTAAACTTTCCATTTTATGTTTAATGAATCTTTTAATTTCAATTGTGTAACTAATAGATCTTTGACCTATTCGACGATTTTAAAACTTACTAGACACAGTTTAAAGTTCAAAGACATATTAAATACAAAATAAAAAAAATTTATAAAGATATTAAAAGCTTTTTACTGTTCAAAAACCTTTTAGACCCAAAATCATAATTTAACAAGACTGAATTTAATTGACAAACTAGACAACTTGATTGACTGATTAAATCATTAATTTACTACTATATTTGATACCAATAAAAATGACTTATTAAAAAATGAGATTGAGAAATAAATAATTTTAAGAGAAATACTTAAACCAATTTTTTTCAAAAAGAGTTTTTAAGTATATAATAACTTGAGTATAAACACTTGTGAGAAAATGTAACAAAAAATATATGAGTGTCTAAATTCTAAATAATTTTTATACAAAATGTTTAAGAGAAAATGTATTCTTGACAAACACTTTAATTAAAATGTATTCCAAACTGGTCCTAAGTTTCGCACGACGAGAATCAATGGGTCCATTATTGGGCAAGGAGGGTACATATCAAGGCCCATAATAGAAGCAAAGCCCATTAGGCCCAAATTGGCCAAGGGAAAGCAAAACCCATTGTGACCAATTCCAAACTTTAGCTAATGGAGTATGGGAAGAGGAATTTTGAAGGTTCTTTTTGAGAAAGCAATTCCAAGGAGTGGTCATCATAAGAGTAAAAGGACAAATTCATCCCATTTCTTGAGAATCTTCATTGGGATGAAGGAAATGGATAGCCCCTCTCTTTTCACCTATAAATAAATTCAAAACCAACCAAATTCCATTCTTCATCACATCTTCACTTATTACCTTTATTTGGAGAAAGATATGGCCACTGCATTTGTGAGAGGAGCTCAGACAATGAACTCCATGTTCTTCAAGTAAGACCCTTCTTCAATTCAGCCATGGACTATTTTCTCCTGTTTTATGAATCTGTTTTTCTACAAGAAAAATATCTTTTAGATCATGAGAGAATTGCTAAGGGTTTACTTATGTTTTTTTTTCATTGTGATCTTGTCCTTGATCTACAATAGGAATGCAATCCGAAACAAAAATGAAAAAAGCAATGTAACGGACTCGGTTGAATCCCTTTGAGGTATAATGGTTGGTCGGTCCAATTTTCTGAAGTATAGAATAGAAAAATAGTTGATTAGTTCGATTGGGATAAATTATGTCCGTTTCAGTGGGTTTTGTTTGATTAGGGTCATTTTGATGGTTGATTTTGTTGCATCTAGTTGCTTTGGTTAGTGTTTTCAAAGCGCAAGACGCACTCTAAAGAGACTCGAGGCAACAAAGAAGCATGTCGCCTGAGTGAAGCAAGACACGCCAAATAAAATATTAAACAAATATTACATACGACTATGTCATGGGTAAAAATTAATAAACATGAAAATAAGAACCAAACAATTTGATGTGTTAATAAAGTTAGGAAAAAGTAGAGATAGGAAAAGAAAGTAAAGAGTTTTTATTTTAATATTGTAAAAGAATGAGCTCTACAAGCCCATGGCTAAAAATAAAATGAAACAAGCAATCAAACAATGCCATCTGTCAGGCATGAAGAAAATACTGCTAGGAGTTAAATTATCCCTCATGACGGTTGCTACATGCAACTTTAACGTTTACCTTTTTTAATGACTTTTTTTAGGGTGAAAATATCATTTTTGATCTCTATATTTGAGTTTTATTTCATTCTATACTTTCAAATGTCTAATTTTAGTCATAGCACTTTCAACAAAGTTTCAAATTGATTCCTATAGTGAGTTTAATATTAATTTTTCTTAAAAAAAGTAGTCTATTCGTAAAGACATACATTATTCTCGTGGGGAAGGGAAATCCTCACCAACTAAGAGGGGATGAGAATGGGAAACATTCCTCATCTCTCTTCCTGTTCCGTCATTTATGTTATTTTATTTTTAATGATTTAGATAATTAGATAGATTTGAATTATATGTATAGATAACTAGATGATTGATATGAAATATTATTTAATTTCTATTAGAAGGTTTAAGAATTTTATCTTTGAATGGAAATTTTTCGTAGAAAATTCATCATTTAAATGAAGATTTCTAGAATATTTAACTATCTAATTAAGAATTAATGGATATTTGCCATAAAAAGTTAACTATCTAATTGAAAACTTATCAAAATATTTATTTATTCAATTGGGATTAATAAGAAAAAAGAAAAAATATAAATAAGGAATAATTCTCAACTCCACTAAATTTAACCAAAAAATTCGAGAGGACAGGGATGGGAAGCTATCTCATCCCTACCCCACCCTTTGGACATTCCTACTTCTATAAATTTTAGAAATATATTCCCATCATGTTTTTCCTCGTATGAAAATTATTATTATTATTATTATCATTTAACCAATTTCAATGACAATTAGCATTAAACTTATGATAGGAACCAATTTTAAGCTTTATTGAAAGTACAAGAACTAAAATTAGATATTTGGGAGTATATGGACTAAAATGAAACAAATTGATTTTTTAAACCTTTTTTATTCTTCTTATTCTTTCGACTCTTCAACTTCTTTTTCATCTTCTTATTCTTTTGTTCTCCTCTTCTTTTTGTTCTTCTTCTCCTTAAAACTTTTGTACTCTTCTTATTCTTCGTCTCTGTATTATTATCCTTCTTCTCCCAACTCTTCCATTTTTCATGTCAATAGGTTTTTGTCGCCCATGTTAATAGGCACTCGCCTGTCTTTGTAGCGATAGTGAAAAAAAAAAGGTGAGAAATGGCACATCAAGGCGAGCGCCAGGTGCACTCGCCTTGGATACTTTCAAGGCGCCGAGGCCTCGCCTCTTGCCATGTGCTCGCCTCAACAACACTGGTTTTGGCTGGGTGGTTAGTTCCATTAAAAACATATCAAATATGCTCCAATCTTTGTGCACTTTTGATGATTGATTAAGTTAATCTACATATGCATTGGTTCCATTTGTACAACTTGAGATGTATAACACAACACATACAGAATATCAATACAGAGCATTACCTTATTTTTCTGATTCAGTTAGCATCCTTTGACAGACCGATTGGGCGAAAGGGCTTCCACAGGAAAAGCTCTTCTCCAGATATGATGAGGGAGAGAGTTGAAACAGAAAGCAAGGAAGTGAAGAGCAGCAAGAGCCATGAGGTGGGCGACAAGACTCCATGGCTGCTTGATGGGCGAACCGGCATTTATTATCCTAAAGGCCACGAGAAGGTCCTCGAGAGCATTCCTGATGGTGGTGGGGCTGCAGTTAACACGCATGTCAATTGGTTTAGCGACGAAAACAGCTAAAAGGGTGTTTGACAAAGGCCTGTTGCTCCAGCCAGATTACCTTGTTTGCTTCTGAATTCACAAAAAGCAAATAAAGCCAGGCCCTTTTGTTGTTAAACCAATTAAGTCAACATTATCCGTTTGAAAAGCAATTGTATTAATTAACCTCAAGAAGTCCAATTTAAAGGTATTACCAAGATTCACAAGTCAACAACAAGCACAAACAATGTCAGAAAGATTTGTGGTTGTGTCATATCATATGAATCAGAATCGACTGTACTTACAAGCTTGCTGCCGAGGTGGTATATAAACAAGAAGGGTATTGATCCGATCAGTAGATTGATCAACGTCGAGCTGTTTTAAGAAAATTTAAGATTAGCAAAAAGTCAGTTTTATAGTGTACATCTTAAAAGACTAGTATGGATAGAGAATGTGAGGCGACTCACAGAATGAAGGGCTTATTTGACTTCCATGAAGCTGAATTCTGAAAGTGATTCGCCAACTGGGTAGGTTGAAATACCTCTGCAAGATCAGAGGAAATAAGAGTGAACAATGTCCATTAGCAGAAGGCAAAGTTCCTATTGAACCATTTAACTCTTTCCTGATTTCTTCACGATATCAATGATTTTTTTTACAAAATGACTAATAACTGGATAAAGACTATATTCAATTTGATCTGTTTTTAACTGTTAACGACTAATAATCAAAAGAAGAAGATATTGGCACTGATTAATTGGTTATAAATTGTTAATACATTTCTCTGGTTTTTTACCCTTCTAAGATTATTTCTTTCTTCTTCATCTATTTTTGAAAAAAAAAAAAAAAAAAAAAAAAAAAAAAAAAAAAAAACTGCTGACGATCTTGAAAAGACAAGTGGAAATGAGCACGCAGACAAAACAAGTAACTTTTCAAGTGGCAAAATGGATTATATACATGCAACGAACAAGAATTTTCTAAAACAACTAAAGAGACCCCGGTTACTAAATATGTAAAGGGTGAACAAAACATTAAAGAAAATGTTTAATTGAGTCCAAAACTTTCAAAAATGATCATTTTTGTCTCTGTCATTATCTACCCTCAATTATTCGACAAATGATAACATGACCTTAAATATGTGATTGATTATGAAGCATAAGCAAAAAAGGTGATACACAATTTTGAAGACCAAATGGCAGATACATGAGATTGATACATAACCATTTAGATATGTGATGAAATGATATATGATATAATCATATAAATAAGTAAAAGGTATAATCTAGCCTGCTAGTTAAAAAGAACTTTGTTCAATTATATGTTTTCATTTATAACTCAAGGATACATATAAATAACCTATACGCCCAATCCTATTCAAGTCAGGTGGTTAAGTATGTTCTTCCTTCCAGCCAGAATTTTTTTTTTCTTTTTAATATTCGTGAATGCCTACTAGCTTGTGCACACCTTAACTAATCTTACAAGACAACCACTTGATCCTACCGCATTAGTTGCCAAGATAACTTGTAAAATATTAAATTCTAGGTCGGTGGCCTGACCACCATGGCTTGAACTCATTTCTCTCGGCCTTTTATTATTTACATGCCCCTTATAGAAATTTCTTCTTTAACAAAAAGAAAAGGATTAATGAATTCAATATTCAGCGCTTAAACTTAATTGTGCAGTTCAGAGGCTGGACAGGCCAATTCCAAATGCTTGTAGGTGGTCACTACCGATGCAAACAGTAGGGTCCGAACACCTCGGTTCAAAAAAAAAAAATTGCATACAGTGCCTACAGCATTTTCAATTATAGAAGAAAAACAAAAGAGCATATTATTGTCATTTATCTGTGTATAAAATTGATCACAAGATGGAGTAGATGAACTTACACATCCATGCAAATGAGAGCAATTTCTATTTCCCGTTCCAATGTGCATAGAAGCAGTTCTTACGAACAACTCTCAAATACAACATTGTTCCCTGAGAACAGCTACGTACAGATTAAAGCCTGCAAAATTTCCATTAACACTATACATGCTCATTAAAAGTTATGGAAAATCCTTAACTGTTCCAACTTTCCATGCCAGAGATATAACAATAAAAATGGCGTACCAGATCTAATATGTTTGCCAATTTTCATCCTTGGGTTTGGGTCAGAGAAGCAATAACGCTCTATCATTATCAAACCAATTGCCATCTTTTACTGTCTGTGAGGATCTCAACAGAGCACTTTATCTTCTCGACATGCTTTATCAATAGCAGCTAAGCACTTCCTGATCTGTTAAAAAACAATACCAAGTTTTTAGAACATATGTTTCACCTGTAGCAAGTCAACACATAAACTAATATTATATACAAGGTGGAAATGGAATACACTATAAAACAAAGCCTACCAGCCTCTAGAGACTAAAGACGTCTCTTCCATTTTTGGCTCTTCCATTTGGACGAAGGAAGGTGGATAGCCTCCAATATTTCAGAATGAATAAAGAAAACGATACTGAAGGATCTGGTCACTGATGAAATAAAAAATCAAAGATAAAACAGGAGAAGAATTTTCAGATAAGTTGAACATGAAACAGTAGTCACGTTATCAACAGATAATGAGGTAATGAACAACCTCTGCAGACATTAGATCAGTCTTGGCTAGTAATTGTAGGTCGATTCCAACCGTGTG
Source organism: Luffa aegyptiaca (assembly GCA_017139565.1). NCBI lineage: Eukaryota > Viridiplantae > Streptophyta > Magnoliopsida > Cucurbitales > Cucurbitaceae > Luffa > Luffa aegyptiaca. The sequence goes on along the minus strand of CM029405.1, from coordinate 7,478,145 downwards.
CAAGAGTAGTGTAAGTAATTTCATCTAAAGATAATCCTCCTGTGGACATTTGATCGCATATTTTAAAAGCTTTATCCATGTCCTTCCCCTTGCAAAATCCATTAGTCAAGGCATTGTAGGTAACAACATCTGGGACGATTCCACTTTCTTTCATCTTGTTCAGAAGTTTATTTGCTTCTTCCATATTCCCTAATTTACAGTACCCGTCAATCATGACAGTGTAGGTAAATTTATTAGGCCGTATGTTAAAAGAGATCATCTCGAGCAAAGTAGCTTCAGCAATATCCATTTGTCCTAGCTTACAATAACCGCCAATTAATGCAGTATAACAAACAACATTTGGCAATAGTCCCTCCTCTCTCATTTCATCAATAAGATGTTTTGCATCGTCAACACGGCCAATGTTGCACATACCGTGTACTAGAGAGGAATACGTGGCACAAGTTGGAAAAATTCCCTTGCTTTTCATATCATCACGAAGTTGCAAAGCTGCAACAACGTTTCTGTTATGACAATTTGCTCTGATAAATATATTGTAGACAATGGTATTTAGCTCCATTTTCTTAGTGACCAACTCATTGAATAATTTTTCAACATCTTCCATTCTGTTAGCTTTACAATAACCATCCATCATTACCCCATAAGTGTGAACATTAGAAACCAACCCACTAGCTTTGAATTCATCCCAAAGCGTAACAGCATCATCCAATTTTCCTGCATTGCACAGTCCATGCAATAGCAAATTGCAAGTATAGATGTCTGGTTGAATTCCTTGCTTAGTCATCTCTTCTTTAAGCCTAAAGCATTCTTCGACTTTTCCCTCTTTGCAACAACCTAAGATGAGCGTGTTATAAGTGATCTGATCCAATGCAAACCCCCTCTCCAACATCTCCTTGAGTATTCTCACAGCCTCTTGCATATTACCGGCTCCACAAAGTCCATGTATTAGAGCGTTAGAGGTTGCTATACTTGCTGGAGACCCTTTCTCCAATAACCTAAACCAAAGTTCGGTTGCTTCTAAATGTTTACCTTCCTTACACAGCCCACATACCAATATGGTCAACAACTGATCACTAGGCCTGAAGTTCTTCGATAACATCACCATGATAAATCGCAATGCAGAATGGAACCGAGACTTCATACATAACCAGTGGATAACTGAAAAACAAGTAACCGGGTTTATAGATAGCCCTTGTGATAATATCTCATCTAGAGCATTCTCTGCTTGCTCGATTTGGTTACTCTTGCAAAACCCTTGCATGAGAGTGTATAAAGTAACTGGAGTAGGAGTTATATTTTTGGATATCATCACATCTTTAATCCTAAGAGCTTCACTGATATTGCCCATTTTGCAGTATCCATCAATTAAAGTATTGTAGACAACTGCATTAGGAACAAAACCTGCATCAACCATTTCATTTAAAACATGATTTGCTTTGTCAAAATTTTCCAGCTTTGTCAAACCATTAATAAGCACACTATAAGTTATAAGACTTGGCTTTACTCCTTCTATTGTCATCTTCTCCTTAAACTTGAATGCATCGTCTAATCTCCCATTCTGGCATAAGCCATGAATAATACTATTATAAGTAACAACATTAGGAGAAATACCCAACTTCTCCATTTTCATGAATAACTCAATGGCATTTTCCATCTTCCCTCGCTTGCACAAAGCATTTATCACATTCGTAAACAAGAAAACATCCGGACGAACACCTTGCGACATCACTTCAAATACTTGACAACATTTCTCGAGTTCATTAGCCTTCACCAAAGAGCTCAATAAGAAATTACAAGTCTTTAACGACGGGAAAATCCCCTTACGAGCAAACAAATAGAACACATCAACGGGGCGACCAAAGCCAAGATTCCTGAATTGTGTGCTGTATACATGTATCAACAAATCAAATGCTTGTGTCCATTCAACCCGCCCAACAACTGAAGTTAAACCTGACAATGCATTAGCTATCTCAATGTGAAGCTTATTCGAATCCGAATTCAACACCGGGAGCTTCCCATCTATCAAACGAATCAGAAGCAATCTCGCGGGGGGTAAAAACTTGGAATGAACAAGCAAAAGAATCAATATACAATAAGAACGAATGGTAAACCGAAACTCGAAAGAATCAGACGCAAAGTAAAAGAAATTAAGACAAGTTTTGGGGTTGGCTTTCAATCCAACAGAGAAGAAGAGCCGATCAAACTCAAGAGGAGACAAATGGGGCAAGAGGGCTCTGCATTTAGAAGAGTCGAGAGACGAATTAGAGAGAATAGAAGATACCCAATAGAGCAACTGATCCTGGAGCTGCCATGGCGGGTCCTGGTGATGTTCTTTATGCGGTTGGGTCGATAACACACAGGCCAAGCGGCGCGAGAAGGGAAATAACAGAGGAACTGTCTTATTGATTTTAAATCTTGTCAAATGCATTGAAGAACGAAGGTTAGGATTAGATCGAAGAAGAAGAAGAGGAGAATGTTGAATTGGATTGTTGAGGATGGCGGTGCGCTAGGGTGAGAGAGGAAAAAGCTGTGAGATCGGAGGCGGAGAGGGAGGAGAGGGCGGGCGGGGAAGAACGTGGACGCCCGGAGTTGGGCCACGAGAGAAGAAATTGAGCGGCTGCTTTTGCTCGAAGTTTTTCGAGTGCGGAATGTCGAGGTGGTGGGTTGGACGATGTCAATGTAATGATAATTGGGCTTTTGGCCCATATGTTTTTGTCCCTATTGTTGGGCTTTTGGCCCATGTTCTGGGCCCTCTTGTTGGGCATGGGATACAAATACACTCACGTGTGACCATCAGTTTGGTCATTTTCCTCTAATTTATTTTTTTGTCTATCCATCTCAATCAATTATTTTATTTTGTCATTCAGAAGGATTTCCCTATTTCTGCCTTTCAAAAAAAAAAAAAAAAGGATTTCCCTATTTCTAAAAGGTTAAAAAAAAACGCTAGAAATATGGTCGAACGTGAGATGCATTTGCACTACTACTCAGTTTGCGATCTTGAAATAAATATCATGATCTTATCATAGGCTATAATTGACATTTTAAAAAACAAATTAAACAACAAATTTATCAGGTTAAGTTTGTACCATATTTCTCTAGCCATAGGTTTTCCTTTCATCTATCTTATGACAATGTGTGGGATAGATGATTTAAACTTCTGACCTCTTAGTCAATAGTAGAAGCTTTATGTTATTTAAGTTATGCTTTTGTTGCTGCAACGTCTATATATATATATATATATATATATATATATATATATATATATATATATATATATATATATATATATATATTTATTTATTTATTCCTCATTATTAACATGATTGCTAAGATAGAGTTTGACCTTCCTTTTATTGTTTCTATAAAGGTTTTAATCCCTTAGCTTCCTACTTCTGTATCAAGCATTGAATCTATCAAATTTTGTTAGTAGCTGAAGTTTCAAGTTTCCTCCTATTTACATTGTGATTCCTCTTTAATCCATTCTCATTTCTTTATTCATCCTCAATATGGTTAACCTATCTCTCAAACCCTTTTAAAAGAGCAAAAAAATGTTCTTTTTTTTTTTTTCCCCGAAAACATGTGGAGTGCGAGGTTTTAGCCTCTAACTTATTGGTCAAAATTACTAATTTTGATGTTAGTTGAACTATGTTCTTGTTGGCTATTATTTGCCAAAGTTTCCTGTCATGAAATTTTATCTTTTGCCTATCAACAGTGCATATATGAAACTAATATATTCTCAACAGTTATCTTTGTCGCCATTCTTGTAAAATTAAGATGACTAAATAAACATCGAAGAAGAGAAGATTATTTAACCGTGAGTCATGTTGTACCAGTCTCCTTGAATGATCTTTAACAAAATAAGGCGTTTAAATTTCAAGGAGACTTGCTGTCATGGGCTGGAACACAAAATCCAACTCCAAAGCAGAAGCCAATTCGGGCTCTAAAATAGCCGACACAGTCCACGACCCATCCCCCTTAGCACTGGGCCTCTGATTCAAATAGCTAACTCCAATCCTCTCTATAGTCGAGCCCACAGTCCCAAGAATTGGGCCTCCAAATCCAAAGTCCAATTCCGCAACAGGAAACCTCCGGCCCGATGATACAACAAGGGCCGGCCCACCAAGGCCCAACACAATCCTCGACAGCATCAGCCCAGGCCTGTGACACTCGATCCAATCAATCAAGTCCAAGAAATGGGCTTCATTCGTAGCCTTCGAAATCGCCTCGTGGACCACGTCAGCAATCTCCGATATCGAATTGTTTCTCAATTCCTCAATATTCGCTTCCCCAAACGCGACCGACAAGACGTTCCCTATGTAATCCGACATGTAGTTCCGATCGGCTCCCCCCAATCGGCTTCGTCCGTCGACCAACCATCCCATCTTGCACGTCGAATGCTCTGTTTCCATGGCGGAAACCATCATCTTCCACACGTATGCTGAGAATGCTTCGATTTTCGTCCTCCTCACTCCGTTCGAACTCGCTTGTTTCTGTAATCGATCGATGCTCGTTCGATCGATGTGATAGAGTCTCTTGATTAGCTTCTTGAACGTCGGAATGTTCGTTATGTCTTCCATGGTGCATTTCACCATCGTTTCGTCCAGATCTGGATGGTAAATCGGAGGCGAACGAGGGAGAATGTTTCTCCGGTGATCAGGTATGGTGGAAATCGGTTTTTCTCGAGCGATTTCCGACCAGGCGAGGAGGAATTTTCCGAATGCTGTTGCGTCGCCGAGCGCGTGATCAAACGTGAACGTAATCGAAATTCCGCCGCAAGCGTAGTTCGTGATTTGAATCTGTAGAGCGAACTCTGGATTTACAGTGACGAGTTTGCCTTTCAGAGCTTCGTCGAGATCGTAAAAGTTCAAGGCGTTCAATCGGAGATTGGCCTCTGCTTCCACAACCAGAGCACCGGAGTTATCGCAAACAATTTCAGGTTCGTTCGTCGTTGTGTTTTGGAGAATTTTACCGGCGAATGGATAGTAATGGTTTAGGGTTTCTGCGAGGGAGATTTTGAGAGATTCGATGATGGCGGTGGAGGAGTTCGTTGTCGGGCGGCGATAGAAGTAGAAATAGGTGATCGGAAAACGGCCGGAGAGGAGGTCGAGATTCGAGAGATGCAAAATGCGAGGCTCCAGCGAGGGATTGGTGGCTTTGACGATGGATTTCTTGGTGAATGAAACCTGGAGTTTGGCATGGATTGGAGCGTCTTCCATTGTAGAGGTTGAAGATGAATCAGCCAATTTTGCAGAGGAAGAATTTGAGAGATGGCCATTTTAAGAAGTTGATTCAATGGATGAACAATTATGGTAACTCTTACTTTTAGTTTTGCTTTGATTGAGTTGACTCACCCACTAGTATGTGCTGGTATATGACAATTTTTTTTTAAAATGTGTTGAAGATTCCAATTCAGATCCGATGTAAACTTGAACATAATTCAACTTAGATATATCTCTTTGAAGGTCGAATGTTCGAATATTCATCTTTATAACTTGTTGCATTTTACTTTAAGATTAATTACAAATTTGGTTTCTATGAATTGAAAAAAAAGTTAGAATTTAGTCCTATGATTTTAAAGGTTGGAATTTTATCCTTGGTTTGATAAGACCTCATAAATAATCTAGTTAAAAGCCACCAACGGATTGAGTACATGACAATTAGTTATCTTGTCACATACTTAATTCGGGGAAATTTTCTAGTACTAGTACCTACTCCCTCCATTCAGCATTTGGCATTTTTCATACTATCGTAGTGCTAGAAATTTTCCCATTAATTCGTTATAGTGGCTTCTAATGACCATGTATACAATTCATGTGGCTTCTAACAGCCATGTACTCAATCTGTGTGGCCTCTAACAACCACATACTCAATATATTAGTAGCTTCTAATGGCTAAATACTCAATCCATCAATGATTTCCAATGTAGAGATTATTTATGAGGTTTTATCAAAATACAAGGACAAAATTTTAATTTTGAGATCATAGAAACTAAATTCTAACTTTCCTGAAAACATAGGAACCAAATTTGTAATAAATTTCTTAGTTTTGTTTGATAGGCCTTTTAAGTTAATTTTTTAAAAATAGATTTATAAACTTTCAGCTTTATGCCTAAATTACATTTGGATTATAAAAAGAGCTTCAATTTTATGTCTATAAGTCACTAAATTTTAAAAGTATCCAATATATCCTAAAACTTTCCATTTTGCATCTAATAGGTTTTTTATTCGTTAGACAATTTTTTAAAAAAATTGATAGACCTTTTTTTTTTTTTTTACAACATGTGGGGGATAGGGGATTCGAACCACAAACCTTGGTCATTAGTACAAGCTTTATGCTAGTTAGCTATGCTCATTTTGGCCAAAAAAATTGATAGACATATTAGACACAAAATTAAGACACTAACATTTCAATTTTGTGTTTAATAAGTTTGTCAATTTTAACATACGTTTAATAAGACAAATACCCAATAAAAACAAAATTAATATTTGGATATTTATTTAACATTTTAGTTTAAAGATCTATTAAACACAACCTACAGCCTTAAAATTTAGGTTAAATTATAAAAAATATCCCTGAACTATGGGGTTTGTTTAAAAAATGCCCCTAAACTTTAAAAAGATTAAAAAAATACTCCTGAACTTTACAAAACGTTTCAAAAATACCCTTGCAGTTAATTTTTGGATGGGGACCGTTAAAAATGCTTTGAAAAACCATTGTCAAAAACCTAGTCAAGCTTTTGAGATGATGTGTTGACCATACTTGTCTTATACTACTTGGGTCCTTTTAGGATGCTTTGTCACGCTTAACTTCAAAGTTCCTATGATTGGGCCACCGAAAAGAAAGGTGCACCTAGTTGGTATAGATAGTATCTATCAATTCTTTTAAGCATTTCTTGAACATACTTTCATGTCCTCAGGATCCCTCTCATTCGGATGTGGCCTCGGTTCATTCATGTACCCTTCCTAACTCGGGTGTTACAATGAATACATGAAAAATAGGTAAAACTTTTCATTATTTTCATGGAAGAAGAATCTACGGTGGGATAGGAAAAAAAAAAAGGAAGCATTTTCTAATAAGGTTATTTTTTAAAATCTTTTGAAAGTTATTCATTAAATTGAAATTTTTAATGGTTTCCATCTAAAAATTAACGACAAAGGTATTTTTGAAATATTTTTTAAAGTTCAGGGGTATTTTTGAAACTTTTTAAAGTTTAGGGACATTTTTTAAACAAACCCCATAGTTTAGGGGCATTTTTTATAATTTAGCCTAAAATTTAAGGGGTTTGTTTGAGGCGCCGAGTTGATTATAATGGTTTGTGGTTATTATAGTCTGGGAGTTATAATAGTCTGTATTCGGGATACAAAGTATTTTAGTCTGAATTTAGGAATTATGTGAGGTTATAATAGTTTGTGTTCGGATTATAGAGTATTTTAGTCTAAATTTAAGAATTTGTGTTTGGAATGCAGAGTATTTTTGTTCGGACAAAATCCAAACAAATTTAGGAGTCCCTGAGTTATATTTGTGACAAAATAAAAGTTATGATATTTTTTTAAAATACATATTAAATATATGTCACCTAATGAATTTTCTATTTAATCTATTTGCTTTTTAGTTTTGTCTATTTAAGTGTTTCCTACTCTTAAAAACGGTAGCTCTTTGTCTATTTTTTTGAATCTCTCATTCTTTCAATATCAATTTCAACACAAAAATATATTCAATAATAAATGTTTTATATTCAAAAAAGAAAAAAAAAAAAAGTTGTTGCTTATAAAAATTTTGTGCTAGAATTTTGCAATATGGACCAAAACAAACACTTTTTAAAAGAAAAGTAGATAGATAAAAATAATTTTTTTTTTCTTTTAGAAATTAAGTCAAATATGCTATTTCCAAAACCATATTTCACAAATATCAATTTTTTATGAAAATTTTGAGCTTTAGCTTGACTAGATTTATTGCATCTTTCTTCTTACAATTTTATCCTTGGATGAACTATGATGTTATTATGTTTTATTTTTTCCATAATGGAGATTCTTCGACAAAGGTAAATGTATACAAACATTATTTTAATTATTTTAATATACTACAGCCCTAAATTTTGCAATTACATATAATATTAAATCCCAAATTTTGCCATGCAAAATTTTTCTGCCGTAAATTCATCCAAATTTTTCCATAGTTTGGTTTCTAGTGGAAAACTTCCTCCTCTTTTTATTTTGATTTATACTTTTCTAATATACTTATTTTTATTAAAGACGAACATTTCATCCCTTTATCATAGATCGATTATTTTTTTAAACACATTAAATGTTTTAAAATGTAATTATTCCGAAAAGCTTAAGTTTCATTTCTTCATCAATATGCACTGCATTTCATTTTTTACGCAATTTAAGTTGTCTTCTTTCTAGAATATCCATCAAGATAAAATTTATATACCCAGTTTATATTATATTATCATTAACCATGCGATCGATACATCAAAATAGCACTATGTTGATCCATACAAACGCCATGAATGCAAATTTAAAAGTTTAAGGACATTAGTCACTTTTTAAAGTTCAATAGAATCTATTACAAACAAAATTGAAACTTCATAGATTTTTTTTTAGAGATTAAACAAATTATTTAACCTGTTCTTTAATTTATTTTTCAAATAAGTAAATATATGGTATATGGACTACCATATTGCATTTGCAATGAATAAATTGGTGACTCAAATAGAGTGGAGATGCACAAATATTTAAGCACATGGGTTGAATCAAGATTGTGGTGGTATAGGGTCATTGATTTGGCTAGAAAGCTTAAATCTTTTGTATCCATGTATCACCAAGTAAACAACTATCTTATAAAAAACCAAAACGAACATACCTCAGCGATGATAGGCATGTACTTTTAACCAAGAAGTCAGAGTTTTGAATCTCTTCACTCTAAAATAGTGTTGAATTTTTTTAAAAAAAAAATGTTAAAAAAATAATAAGTAAATTAAATAAAATTTTAAAAAATAAGTAAATTTTTTAATAATCATGTCAACTCAAACAATATATTGTACTCCATTATGATATTTCAATCAAACTCCATAATAAAAGATAGAATAATAATCTTATCTTACATCACAAACTTCACATTATTTCAAATCTAATCTCATATGACAAAGTAAAAGGTTTCGAGTGGAAAATTCCTATTTCTATACACAAAAGTCTCATTCCCATCAAAACTTTGGTATATCATTCTCTTAAATCTATAATTCAATTGAGAATTTGCCCATTTTTTTCCACCATTGCTTGCAATTGCAAGTTGAAAACTTTCTTGTGGGAAAGATGATGTCCAAGTTTGTGGTTGAAGATTTTTTTTTATCATCTTTGTTTTTTATTCTTCTTGGTCAAAATTTTGTGTCATTGCAAGGTTGAAACAAATCTAGGGGTTTGGATGATTCATGTTTTTCCATAAATAATGCTAAATGCTTATGGTTGTGAAGCATATATACAATATGGCCAACATTGTTGATCTTATCAAGAGATTGATACCTTTGAGAAGATTAAGATTTGGTTGCTAACACACCAACCCCAATTACGTTTCATTGTGAACTATGACTATTATAGTATGATTGAACCACTTTGAATTTTGTTCAAACGTGAAATAGAAAATTGTGAATGGTTCAATTTGTAATTCAATTGGGAGCTATATGGTATCACTAGCGTTGTTGGAAGCAAAACATTTACGAGATCTAGGTTATCAAGACCAAGTTATGTTGTAAATTGTATCTAATTAATACAAGAATCCTTTTGTATGAAACATAATGTCGAAGAGGATAATTTAACATTGAACCAAGTGACCTAATTCTTTGATATGAGGTTGAATGCTACAACATATAGTTTATGCAACTTATATGATGTGGCAATAAACTTTGTCCCAAAACAAAAATAATGATACAATTTGACTTTAGGGTTCAATCCATGGATCCCTTGTAGATTTCCCAATAAGAAAAGAGCATGCTCGGATAGAGGTTAGGGACATCATTTTTTTCCATGGCCCCCCCACCCCAACCAAGGACGAAAATGGAGATGACAAATGTCTTCTTTGAGGGAACGGGGAGGGGAAATGCATTCACTGCCCTCTTTCCAGTTCTCGAAAAAGTTAATTATTTATTAATTATATATCATTTCTTAAACTAATTTTCTTTGAATTTCAATTTAATATATTATTTAATATTTAACCTAAACAAAAGTAGGGAGAGGACAATTCCTTGCGAAGAACTTGTCCCGACCCTCAAAATCTAGCATGGGGATTGAAATCTTCCACATGGCATGCTCGGCTCCACTCCACCTTGTCGACATTCTTATGCTTGAAATGAAGTTTTTCAAGAATCTTTATACCAAAATAACATAGAGAATTTCTTAAATCTTATCTTACATGATAGTATATGAATAGTCTTCTTGTCATGAAATGAGTGTTAAAATATATGTTATATTTTTATCTTAATTGATATTTTCTAAGTTATAAATGTTTGTTACTTACCAACCAACGATGGTCGATTTTTATCATTTCATGATTGCTATGCACTTATTTGATTTTAGTCTTTTGTCTGAATGGTTGCAAAAATAATAATAATAATAAATAATAATAATAAAAAATTGCAAGGATACTTTGCCAAGACAAAGATGGGTGTAGAAAGAAAAATTAAAATTAAAAAAAAAAAAAAAATCTAGTTTACCCATGGGATCATTTTGATGAAAAAAATAAAAGAATATTTCTTTTTTAAAATTGCAACTAAAAATGTGGAAACTATTTTCTTATTGGGGCCTGGTCATATTGAAAGTCCAGTCCAGCTAGCCCAGAGTTGAGTTCATTTCAATATTGAAAGTCCAGTTGGGTTTGTATTGTCCAGTTCATTTCAATCTTATTGGGCTTATAATGGGCTTTTTTCATGCGCTAGCATAATGCAAAATAGCAACTATTCTAACACAGAAATAAAATTCAATTAAAAAAAAACACACAAAGAAAAATAGAAAATAAAAGGTGTAAATATTAATTTGATCTAGTATTTTCAACGTTCATTTTGATTCCTAAAATTTCAAACTATTTATTTTAGTATTGTACTTTCAACTTTGGTTTATTTTAGTCCATTGCTTTCGAAATTGACCATCTCGATCTATATATTATAAAAAAAGTGACTTTTGTAAATAGTGTTCTTTCTTATTATATCACATTTACAAGTTTTTCGTGAAATTTCAATATAAATGGAAAATAATAAGGTTTAAATACTATTATGGTTTCTATACTTTTACTTTGGTTTATTTTGGTCTCTGTATTTTTAAAATGTTCATTTTGGTCTCTGTAGTTTAGGATTTGGTTCATTTTGATCCCTAAACTTTCAAAATGTTTATTTTAGTCCTTATACCTAAAAAAAAAAAACCAATTTAGTCCCTATTTCCAAAATTTAGTGTAAATTTTATACACAACAGAAGCTCTCTTTGATAAAATTCAAGAGTACATTTCTAGAAAACTTAGTAAATGAAGGATGCTAAAATCATGATGGGAAAAATGAGATAAATTACAAATAAAAGGACCAAATTCGTTATTTTTAAAAGTACAGGGACCAAAAATAAATATCTTGAAAGTACAATGACAAAAATAAACCAAAGCCATAAATACGGAGACCAAAATAATATTTAAACCAAACAATAACCTACATGTTATTCTAAAAAGGTATAATAAAAATAATTATTGAAGTATTTATTTTATGTTTTTTTTTTTTTAAATTGCTCCGGTGATATTTAATACTTTAATTATCACTACGTTTGCAGCTTTTTTTTTTTTTTTTTTTTTGAAAAATGAAATGTGCTGCCTTTAATGAGCCTAGAAAAGTTGAAAAGGACTTCTAGAAATTATCGATAATAGTCATTTAAAGAATTGACAAAAACTTCAAAATATTTTGATATTATTCCATGAACAGAGACTTCTCATCCACAAAATTAAGATAAGGATTGTATTAATTATTTTCAGCCACTTGAATTTGCAATTGGAATTTGATAAGGCATTGGACCAACCACTATCATACCATATATGAAATTAATTAATGCAATTGTGCAAGGAATATGTCTTTTTATTTATTTATTAGTATTGGTTTTAATGCATTTCAATTGCCAAAAAAGAAAAAAAAAATCTTTTTTACATCAATCTTGCATTTATATTATATAAATGAATCTAAATGTTTATCTACATCCTCATAAATTTGAAAGTCCGACACATTAATCAAATGCATATGCTTTTCAAGAATATATAGAAAGAAAATGTTACTCAAACTTTAATTCCACCCATCACTATCTTATACTATTAAATGGTTAGGATCGTTATTGTAAGATTTTAAAATATTTATTATGGAGACTGTGGTCGTCAAAAACAATGTCACATGCATTATGGTATAAAATATTATTAGAAAAAATATTCAAAATGTTCCTTTGATTGATATTTTTATATAAAATTATACATGCACATCACCCTATATATTATATACGTTGTATTAATGAAAACTTGTTTTAACAAATCGAGATTAATTAAATTGCAGTATTTTATTAAGATGTTTGATTCCTAGGTTGAATTTGTATAGAATCGTGAAGCTAAGTCTAGATTTTGCATGTGAGTTTGTTTATGTAAGACTATGAATTTGCTTGTATACAAACTGTAAAGTCTTTTTTTTTTCTTTTCTAAAACTCCTAAAAAATTAACTTATATGATTATAGTCTATAATACTTAGGTTAATTAGTGATTCCTATAGTCATTATTATTCAATATCTTGCTCAAATAGTTAATTATATAAATCAACGATTATCAATGAAATAATAATATGTTGATTATCATTTTCAAAAAAAAAAAAAATATGTTGATTATCAATATTAAAGACAATTAGTATTCAATAATTTATTTTTAAAAAAGTATAATTGTATTTTTTTTAAAATGACATATTTATAGTTTAAAATATATATACAATTATTAGAACAACTATCCAATAAAAATTCTGTTTTAAACTTTTTATATATATAATTTTTTATTCTAAAAATTAGGACGGAGAGAATTAAAGAAAAAGCTACAAAAAAATGGAAAATACATTTTTGGTCTCTAAGTTTTGAGGAGTAGGTGCGTTTGGTCCCTGAGTTTTTAAAATAGACTTTTTTAGTCCCTAAGTTTCGATAACTAGGTTTAAAAGGTCCCTAAGCTTTCAAAGTGAACCTTTTTAGTCTTTGAGTTTTGAGAAATAGTTTTAAAAGGTCCTCATATTATTTTTTTCAATTTTTTTTAAATTAATACCTTTAATTTTTTTTTAAATTTAAAAACCCATTTAATACTAACAAATTAAAAAAACATTAATTTAAAAAAGTTGAAAAAATTATATGAGAGACTTTTTAAACCTATTTCTCGAAACTCAAAGACTAAAAAGGTTTATTTCAAATTTAAAAAAAAAAAAAAGACACTAAAAATGTTTATTTTGAAAATTCAGGGACCAAATACACTTATTACTGAAATAAGTATTTTTATATACTTTTTAAACTTGCAAACAATCTAAGAGGAAAACAATTCAATTTCAGTTTCAATTTTATGCATTTATAACCCACCATGATGCATGAGACCATATCTATCTACCATCAACCCTGCTGTCGTTGATTTCAATTCCTTCCCAATTTAATTTCACTTTTTGGTACACTGAACTTTTATTATTACCAAATATTTAAATTTAGATTGAATTACTAATTTCTTGTCTTTTTAATTTAGTTTTTGTTATTTTGAAAGTTTTTAATTTGATTTCCATAGTTTGGTCAATTTTTGCGTGTCCCTATCAAATACTTGATATATTTTCTATTTATGTAGTGTATTGGTGTTTTCTATTTAGTTGATTGTGTCATCTGACTTTATTAGATTGAGTAAGAATTATAGAAAATATGAGGGGGTTTTTCATGAATAAAAATGGATTAAGGATGATTCGTGAGGTTTAATCAAACTATAAAGAAAAAATTGTAACTTTTAGAAAATGATAAAGAGTCAAAATTAAAGCCAAACTTAAATTGTATAGGAAGGAAATAGATTTTTTAGTAAATTTATTATTGACACAATACCTAGGGCATTATAATACAATTTGCTAAGTAAGAAATACCTATAATGTTGAAAAGAAAATATATATATATATATATATTAATGATTTAATTTGTGTATATATAAGAAACGTAAAAGTTAAAGTGAGTATAGCTCAATGTTAATTGACATGTACTCTCGATCAAGAGAATTGGTTGGAGGTTCGAATCTTCCACCCATCTATTGAACTAAATAGAGAGAAAAAAAACACTAATCCAACATAGACACACATTCTAGAATTGTAATTTAATCTAAACTTTAGAAGACTGATTAATGGGAATATTAGTGTATATATACTTTTTTTTTTTGATAGAGTATATATACATATATCAGAACAAATTAGTTGTACTATATTATGTCATACAATTGCTTAATTTGTTTCTATTGTTATTTTTGAAGAGAATGCTTTTTTTAAAATAAAAAAAAAAGTTTTTAGTAATTAATTTAATATAACATTTCACTGCTCATGGAAAAATTAATTGAGCCACATGGTGTGACACTATATGCAACTCAATCAAATATCAAAGTGCCACTATGCAACACAATGTAGATCTTTCATATTCAATTGGTTGATTTAAATTTCATCACTTGGGAGAACAGATTCAAACTCCATGTTTGTTATCTTTTAAATATTTTGACAAACCAAACCAAAACATATATATATAGTCATTTGTTTTAACAGATTAGTCGAACCGCGCACAACTAATCCGAACACTTACAAATAGAAAATAATAGGTTACAATAAATTTTTGGCCTCTAAAATTTGAATCTTAGTTTGGTCTTTAAGTTTTTAAAACTAACACTTTTAGTCCTTGATATTTGAATTTTTGTTTCTATTTGATTTTTTATGTTTCAAAAGTAACATGTTTGGGTGATGTTCGTGTTATTTCGCAGGATGATATTCCTGTTGGTTGTAGCCGATGTGGCTTTCTTTTGTCTTAATGAATGAAAGTCTGGTTTATCTATAAAAAAAAAAGTAACATGTTTGGTCCTCAAGTTAGTTTCTAAACGTTTTCTAAATAGTGTATCAGAGGTCGGATGACATGACACTTGAAATGTGCTTATTGGGACTTTGCTGACGAGTTTCTTTTGAGTGAGTTGGATTTCTTTTTTTTTTTTTTTTTTACTAAGGACCAAATTACAAATTGCTCTCAAACTTCAAAGACCAATTATAAATCAAATTAAAATCTCTTTCGAAAACTCAAGGACCAAGTAAAACTTCAACTCTCAATGATCAAACATGTTGGTTTCAAAAATTCAACGATTAAATAGAAACCAAGTTCAAATCTCAGGGATTAAAAATGTAATTTAACAAAAACAATAATAATATTAACAGAAAAAAATCAAATTTATACATACAAGCACAAATGAACATTACTACGATAATGTCAACTACTGTTATATCATATGAGAATTTAATTTATTAAACTAATTTATTTGGTGAGACTCATGTTACAGTAATATATAATTTTTGTATTTGAAATTCTTAAATATAGAACTCACATGTGATGTTGGGCATTTTATGAGATTCAGAAAAGGCTTTGAAAAATGAAAATTTTAGTGGGTGTATTTTTGTGGTGGCCAAAAGGAAAAAGTTGGCCACTTTGCCATTCAACTTTCTAGCTAGATCAACTTCATTGCCCTCCAACTCATGTGAAAGAAAGATGCCTTTCCTCTCTCCACTATAAATTTTTAACAAACTTTTCTTTTAATTCAATCTTACCCTAAATTTTCCTGTTAATCCAACTTTCTTTCTGTATGTCTTAACCATTTAAGTTATGTTACGTTCAAATTAGTAATAACAGTTTTGGTTCTTAACAACTTTCTTAATAAATTAGTTTTTGTCACTTTTAAATAATGTGTCTATTTAATTTTGATATTTCTAAAGGTTTCAATTATATTTTTAGTATTTCAATAACAATAATAAATTATATTATTGTTATTATTATTATTTTGGCTAATATAAGTTTACAAAATGTCACATTATTGGAGATGTGAACTATAATTATACTCATACATGCATCCATGATATATACATAAATATAAATAATGCTAACATGTATTTTTCATATGGCACCTTTTGGCGGGTGAAATAAAATATGGATTTAATATGATTTAAAGTAGGTTCAAACTTAAAATAGACAAGATCGTATGATTATATATAAAAATATGAAGAGATGACATATTTTGATCCTATCGTGTAAATGCAACACTTGTTTCTTGAACTTAAGTTCAATTTTAAAACAACACTTAAGTTAAAAAGTACTTTAATAAGTACATTAAAGTCGATAATGTTGGTTAGATTTTTTTTTAATTCATTTTGGAGTTGCTAGTAATTTATCATACAAAATTTCTTTATTAGGTAGGACTCCCGTTTTATAACCATTTGGTTTTTAGTTTTTGTTTTTTTGAAAATTAAGCTTGTTTTCTCTCAATTTTCTAAGAATAGTTTACATTTTTGTTAAGAAAACATTTGCACTCCTGACCAAATTCAAAAAAAACAAAACACAAGTTTTTGGAAACTACTTTTTTAAGTTTTCAAAAGTTGGTTTAGTTTTTGAAAGCATGGAAAGAAGATATAGATAACAATACAAAGAAACGTATAGGTGGAAGTTGTGTCTGTAGACTTAATTTTAAAAAATAAAAAACAAGAAAACAACTAGTTATCAAATGGGACCTACATGTTTAATAAACTTTGATTAAATATACGGGAGAGATGATACTGAAACTTAAAAATATATACAACAAATTGAAACTAAGATAGAAATAGCCATTAAAATTGTAATTTAAACTGTAAAAATATTTTAATTTTATGTTTTAAAAAAGGATATTATAAAAATGAACAACAAAATAAAAGTTTAAGAGTGATTTGAATGGAATATTATTATCATAATTAATCTTATATTTTTTTTTTTTTTTGACAATTATCAATTTATAGCAATGATTAACTCATTTACAATTGGTGCATGCATTCACACAAAAGTGATAAGGACTTGCAATTCCACAAATTTATGGAATTTTAGTGCCATACACTAAGCCCATAACTCATCTTGATTTTTCCTTAGACATGAGAAAAAAAATATTAAATAATCCCTCTTTTAAAATTTCAAATTTTGATTTAATCATATGATATTTTAAAAAGCTCAATAAACCTTTTTAATATTCATAATGGTTTTATGTGATGCTATAGCTTTTATCCACTATAATTCTTTTTCTTTTATTTTTGAAAGGATATGAATAGCTAGTTGCATGAGTATTGAAAGCTTTTAGTAATAGTCGTTTTCGATCAATCTAAATGATTATATCAGAGATCTCATTTAATCTACCAGTCTTATTTTTATTAATAAAATGAGTATTTAGAATAGAAAAAAAAATCATTTTTTCATACTTAAATTTGTTTGTTAATTTGGATTATAAACTTTCAATTTCATTATATTGAGTCTTTAATTTCTATAAATTATACCAAAAAAATCAAATTAAAAAATTATTGTTCTTGAACAAATCAAATTTAAAAGGAAGAAAACACACCCAAAATTAATCATACTTACAAAATAAATATGAAAATGCACAATATTTTGATAACATCCACAAGATTGACAAATAATACACTAATTATTATTTTCAATAATTCATAATCACATGAAAGAAAATATTGCATGCATGTGGTTTGGCCAACCAAAATAATATTGCTGAACTCTCTTTTAATTAAGTAGTGACTGCTCAACTACTTGATTGATTCAAACAACTTAGTGATAAGAAAAAATGTCATTATTCCTTTTCAAAAAAAAAAAAAAAAAATGGCATTATCTTTTTTCTTTTTTTGAAATAGGCATTATCTTTTTTCTTTAAAAGGGAAGAATCATCTTGGACTTTCCTATCACACCAAAGTCTTTTTTAACCTTATCCTTCACATGACAAACATTAATGGTGTGAAAGAGTTCATCAACAATTTGAATATCTCTATCCCCCTCAAGTATTTCTTTCTATTCTATACTTAAAAAAAAAAAAAAAAAAAAAAAAAATCGTTTTCAAAATAATTTTTATTTTTATTTTGAAGTTGGTTTTATAAATATCGATGATATTATGTACTTGACAACCAGAGGTCATAAACTTGGAATTTGAAAAGGACAATATTGTCGTTTGATCTATAAAGATAAATTATTCGGAAGAAATCATTAAAAGATATACGCATACAACCATATATATACACATTAGAATTTATTAACTCAAACTTTTAAATTTAGTGGTGATTTAAAGTGAGTTGAGGGATGATTTTTGGATGGGTAAAAAGTGTTATTATTTTTCTCAATCTAGAGCATATTTTCCACCCTTTCTTTAGTGTTTAGTTAATTAAATGTAATTTTGAAACTTCCAAAAAATGCGTAAAAGAAAAATGCTTTGAGAGAAAACATTTTATTGGTTCTTTTGTCAGAGGTGTAGGTAGAAAAAATATTTCTTTAAAAAAAAAATTATCTACAACCTTAAAATAAACACCATCATACTAAAAATACTCTAAACTTGAATACACAACATTCAGATCCTCTTCAAATGTGAGGTAAAGATTGAAATTTGGTACCTTTTAGTGAATGATATATGTCTTAACCAATTTGTTGAGGATCCCACATTGAAAATATTAGTTGAGACCTCCCAATTTATACCCTACAAGGGTCATCCCAATCATTGTCAATTGGTTTTGAGTTGGAACCTCATGTTATCTAATAGAACTGATATAATAATTTAAAAATTGAAATAAAAATCAAATCTACCTCTTAAATCGAGATGAATTAATGTTAAAAAAAAGTTAATTATTTAATTTGGATGAGACACTTGAGGAGCTTAAAAGTAGTAAAAGTAGAATCCAATAAGACAAAGAAGGCATGTTACTTTGTTAAACATGTCGCATGTCGGTGGGATACATGTCCAATTCGCTCGCTGTCCATACGACCATAAGTAGGAACTTTCTTCAATCATCATCCACCATCCTTTTTTTATTCATATATATTTTTTTAAAACTTGCCGTTTGACTTCTACTTACTTACAAAACCCACTGGTTTTTTTTTTAATAATTTAATTTAATTTAATTTTAATTTTCGAATACTCATTATATAGTTGATTATTCATTTTGAAATAGGGACAATTTTTTATCACCGTTTTCGACCGGTAGTAAACACACCAACAAAAAAGAATAAAGGTATTCACACCCAGACGTCTATCAAGTCGAGTTTATGATTTTTTATGTTTGTATCTAATATAGGTTTGTAAGACCTTTTGATAATTATTTAGGGGCTGTTTGGGGCGCTGAATTGGTTATAATATCTGGTGGTTATAATAATCTGGGGATTATAATAGTCTGGGGTTATAATAATCTGTGTTTGGGGTGCAGATTATTATAGTCTGGGATAAAATAATCTGTGTTTGGGGTGCAGATTATTTTAGTCTGGGATAAAATAACCTGTGTTTGGATTGCTGATATGTTTAACATGAGATTCTGAATCAAATGTTCAAGTTGACTGTTTTTTTCCTGACTTTTTTTTTTTTTTTTTTTTTTGTTTATTTTCCTCATACAACTTTGTATGTCAAATATTATATTTTACAAATATCAATAAAAAATTGTTTGGATTTAGTTGTAAAAAAAATAAAGTATTGGGTATACGGGTTAAATGATGTGTTTAACTTAAAAGGAAACAAAAATAACCTAAGGTAAAAGTTGATTTTCTTTGTTTTAGGGTCATGATTTTTTCACAAAATAAGTCATTTTATGATTTCATATTGAAAAACCATATTTGTTTCATTTCTGTATTTTCAACGTAAAAATGGTAAATGCTTATGTACAAAGAAATTATATAATAAAACTTCATATTTAATAAAACTCCATATTTATATATGTAGAAAGACAACTGAGAAACTGGTAAGTGTTTCTAACATAGAATGACCAGCTGATAAACTGGTAAGTGTTTCTAACATGAAATGACCAAAAATTGCTTCTTTTTTTTTTTTTTTTTTTCATTTTCTTCCTCCATCTTTATCTTCTTCCTCCATCTTTATCTTCTTCCTCCATCTCCATCATCTTCATCATCTTCTTCCTCCATTTCCATATCTTCATCATCTTCTTCCTCCATTTCCATCATCATCTCCATTTTCTTACTCAACCTCAAACTCCATCTTCATCATTTTCTTCTTCCTCTAACCCTAATTCCGGTAACGTTTTCAACGACTTTTCCGACGGTTGCCGACAAAATTTTCGACGACCAAAATTTTTTTCCTCGTTTTCTTTCTTTTCTTCTTTTTTTTTTTCCTTTATTTTCATTTTTCAAAATGAAAGTGAGAAAAAATATGAAAAAAGGGGGGAAAAAAAGAAAAAAAAAAAAAAAAGCGGTTGCCGGAAAAGTCGGCGGCGGTCGGAAAAGTCGCCGGAAACTTCACCTGCCGACGACGACCGGCGGTCGTCGAAAAAGTCAAGAGTCGCATGGAAGAAGAGAGGAGAGAATTACTGTAGAAAATTGATAGAATAATCGGGTGGGTTGAATGATGGTTACTGTGGAGAATGGATAAAATAATCGATGGTAAAAATAACCCACCTCACCATTTATTTTTGTTGATGCCCCAAACACTGAATAGGTTATAACGAAGGGGGTTATTATAACCTATTCAGTGCCCCAAACAGGCCCTTAGTTTTTGAAAATTAAGCTTACAAACACTACTTTTATCTTAAGTTTTTTTTTTTTTTTTTTCCAATCTTCTTCCCATGTTTACAAAAAATAAAGTCAACTTTTGAAAATTAAAAAAAATTGTTTTCAAAAACTTTTTTTTTTTGAAAACTGCAAAAATTTGTTTTTGTTTTTGGAATTTGGCTAGGAACTCAAATGTGTCCTTAGCAAAGATGAAAAACTCATGGTAAGGAAATTGAGAGAAAACAAGTACAATTTTAAAAAACAAAAAACCAAATGATTATCAAACAGGACCTAAACGTTTAATTTTGTGTCTAATATAGATCCTTGACTAATTTAATTTAAAAAAATAATCATTGATCTATTGTGTGCAAAATTGACAAAATTTAATTTTACGTGTAGTAGATCTACTACTTTTTAAAAAGAAAATAAAAAATAAAAAACTATCCAATAGACTAAGAAACTACTAGATACAAAATTGAAAGTTTAAGGATCTACGAAACACTTTTAAAATTTAAGACCTATAATATATTTAAGTTAAGAAGCCTAATTAGACTTACTTAAAGGTTAACTTAAAATTTACTAGTCTTTTCTCACGTGTCTTGCACGTGGCTTATTCTTTTTAAAACTAAATTTAATAATAAAAAAACTATTTAACTATTGAGTTTCATGTTCTTTCATGGAAAGAAAGAAAAATAAACTATTTAATTCTCATTTCCATTTGTTTGATGTAGTACAATTTGGCTACCATTTAACAAGACACAAATTTTATCAAAAAATTATTTGAAATTTTACAAAAATAGTATAATTGAAATAAAATCAAATTCTAAGTGTAATATTAGAAACAATAAGAAAGTTCACACCTGGTGCTATATTTGAAAATTTCGGAAGTTGTAATTTTTAGAACATGATCAAATTCAAGTGTATTATTGGAGGTATTAGGCGCCCCTCTCTTTCTTTTGTTTTGTTTTGTTTTTTTTTGTTTTTTTGTTTTTTTTTTTTTTTTTTTTTTTTGACAACATGTCAGGTGCAAACTTCTGACCTATTGAAATGATACAAACTTTATGTCAATTGAATTATGCTCTTGTTGGCTAGCACTCTCTTATTTGCATAACTTTAAGTCTTCTTTTAAATTGCAAAGCATCAACATTGCATCAAAACACAAACTAAAGATGAATGTTAGATTAAGCAATTGAAAAAAAAAAAGAAAAGGAAAATCAATATAGCAAGACAATGAACAAATGAAGAAAAGCAAACCTTCAAAACACAAGAAGAAAGAAAAAAAACCGAAGGAAAGAAACTCAAATGTTTGTGGGAAAATGTTGAAGAGTGCTTTTTATATAGTCATAAAACATAAATAGTTATCGAACTCTTCAATTTCATCGTTAAATAGAATTAAAGTTAAACTCATAAATTTTTAGAATTAATTTATAAAAATAAAGGTACAAAACTTTTTATATTCTTTTTTGATTTTTTTACAACAAAACTTTTGATATTCTAACTCTTATCTCAAATACATACATGTTAATTAAATGATAATTAATAATAAAACAACTAAAAAAATAAATAAATAAAAAAGACAATATAGTTTACGTGGATGGGTGTGAGGTGTGGAAAGGAAAAATTATTTAATAGTTTTTTTTTAAAAAAAAAAAATTGAACATCTTTCAAAAAAAAAAAAAAAATTGAACACAATTTAATAAGGACTATAGCAATGAATGTTCATTGGATTTTATATCTTAATTAAATGCTAATAAATAATAAAATAATTATAAAGAATGATAATAAATGAAAAAAAAAACTATTAACATTTAGTAACCTTTCAAAATAGAAATTATAAACGTGTGTGTGAGTATGGGTAGTGAAAGGTTCTAAAGACTTTATTGTAATGTATTTTTTAATTAAAAAAAATAAGGATAATTTAGATATAGATTATAGATCATAAAATTTAATAAATTTAATTTAAAGTATTTTTTTTTTTGAAAAATTTAATTTAAAGTATCAGTTGTATATGTATTTTGTAGTGGAAATCATAATCAAAAGAAAATTTCATATTTCTTTCAAAAAAAAAAAAAAAAAATTCATATTATTTAAAATTTGAAATTCCATTGAGCTTATAACACGTCATACCATTTGAGGTGGTTTCCTTGTCCCTATGAACAATATCACATGTTTACCATATATATAACAAACAATTAGCTAGTTTATTATAACTTTTTTTTTTGGTTGGTTCCATCATATTGATTCAACTTTATTTAATTTTGTAGTTACATTGGTTGCTTTAAATATATTTGGTTATTAACTCAAAAAAAAAAAAAAAAATGGTTATGTCTTTTCCTAGGAAGTTATTAGCTAATTTATCACTTCAAAAAAAAAATTTGGTTGAATCACCATGTTTGATTTTATAGTTATTTTGGTTGCTTTAACTATATTCAGTTATGCCTTTTCTAGAAAGTTAATTAGTTAGGCCCGTTTGAATTTTGTTTTTTGTTTTTGGTTTTTGAAAATTAAGCCTATAAACACTACTTCCACTAATAAGTTTATTTGTTTTGTTCTCTACCATCTTCTCAGGTTTCCAAAAACCAACTCAAGTTTTGAAAACTAAAAAAAGTAGTTTCCAAAAACAAGTTTTTGGAATTTGGCTAAGAATTCAAATGTATCATTGACAATGATGAAAACAATGATAAGAAATTTAGGAGAAAACAAACATAATTTTCAAAAACCAAAAACCAAGTTTCTCAAAAAAAAAAAAAAAGGTTATTAAACAAGATCTTAGTTTATCACTCCAATTTTTTGTTGGCTCAATAATATTGATTCAACTATGTTTAATTTTAGAGTTATTTTGGTTGCTTCAACTACATTTGGTTCTCTCTTTTCTAGAAAAGTTAATTAGCTAGTTTATCACCCCAAAATTTGGTTGGTTCAATCATATCTATCCAACTTTGTTTAATCTAGTATAGTTATTTTGGTCGTTATAATTTAACTAGAATTGGTATGTATTTTTTAAAAGTTAAATTCCTACTCAAATTTTCATTTTTTTTTTACCAGTAAAATGATTTGGTGTTGATTTGAAAAATAGGGTGAATCAACTTTACTCATACTCTCGAGAGACGGTTTGAAATGGAAGAATGATGACGATAATAAAGGTGAAAAAATGGGTAACATATTATTTTTTTAAAACATTGTAACATTGTACATGAGAATAAGTTGTTCGTATCTCCCTCTCTATTCCAAAAGATTAACGAGTTTTATTCACGTCGCCTCGTCCTCTTTGAAAACATTTCTTTACTCTTTCATGTATCATTGTATTTTATATTATTAAAATCAATCAACACGTGTAAATTAAATTTGTAAGCTACAACATTACTTTAAAATTTTAATAATGGTATGAATTTAACCATTCCAGTTTAATAAATTAATTATTAAAATAAATAAATAAATAAATAAATAATATAAAATCGATGAGTCGATGCAATATAATATAATAGTAATGGAAACAATTAATTCATTAATTGATAAAAAAACACTTAATTAATTATAATCGTGATTACTTCAAGTATGAGTTATTTTTAATGATTATGATTCATTGTTTATTGATTAATTATGATTGAATCATTTTTAATTCTAAACTTTTAGATAAATTATATCTATTTTTTAAAAATTAATTTTGATTTTTTTTTCCAACTACTACAATATAATTATATAAAATTATTCAAATTAATCTCATAAAATAAAGATTGATATCATTTATTTTTATGAAAATTTGACAGCATCTTTATATAGGACTAAATACACTTATCTTTTATTTGTAGACATCTTATTCCTTTTTTTTTTTTTTTTTTTTTGAAATAAACATATTATTCCT
This sequence comes from Luffa aegyptiaca, assembly GCA_017139565.1. Lineage (NCBI taxonomy): Eukaryota > Viridiplantae > Streptophyta > Magnoliopsida > Cucurbitales > Cucurbitaceae > Luffa > Luffa aegyptiaca. The sequence continues at coordinate 7,453,491 of CM029405.1, read as the reverse complement.
TCTTAAACATACGTTATCCTTATCTATGGCATCAAGTGAAATCTTAGACCAAGTAACACCTAAAAAATCATTAGGAAGATTTAATGATCGAAATAAAGATTATAAATTTAAAATATAATAAATATGGAATTCTAAGAATAAGATAAAGTTTGAATTATTTATTTATTTATTTTTAGAGAAATAAAAATGAATAAATAAAAAGGGGCGGGCGGAGAGCGAAAAATTGACGCGTTTATTGGACAACAGCTTTTTGAAGTTGATGGGAATCGGCAGGAATTGTCTGCGGCGAATGATCACCATAAAAGCATCCAGATCTGGGCCCCACTCCACCTGATCACCGTCAATCACTTTCTCGCATTGATCATGCATCGCCGCCGTCCAATTCCATCTCCGCCAATCAGGACCATCCACGCGTGTGCATTCTTATGCACCTGATTGTTTATTTATTTATTTATTTTAATGATCCATAATGATAGAGAATCATATTTAAGTTCCATAATCACGCGTAAATTTAAAGTTTAAATTTTATTTTGTCGTTGAAAAATAGAAAAAAAAAAACTATATATATATATATATATATATATATATATATATATATATATATATATATATATATATATATATATATATATATATATATATATATATATATAAGAAAATGTGTGTTTCCATTTACATGATAATTGCATGTCTATTTAGATAACTATTTTAATTTATAAGCCAATACAAAGTACAAACAAGATATTTATGGAATGAATCAAACAGATGTAACGAATATTTAATTGACAGATATTATTATTATTATTATTATTATTATTATTATTATTATTATTATATATGATCAAAATAGTAAATTTTCTAAAACTTTAATTGTATTTAGAGTTTGAATTTAAAATTTTGAAATGCAAAATTACAATATAAAATGGTAAAACTTTAATGAATGTAATATTTTAATAGAATTATACATTAACATAAAACATGTTTAGAAATTAATTAGTAATAGTTGCAAATTTGAGCATGGTTTGAATAGGATACTAATTATCATAACAAAGGTTGGTGGGTGGATTCTTTAAAAAAAAAAAAAAAGGTTGACATATCGATCTCCTATACTCTAAAATTATTAATGAAAATAATTATAGAAAACTTACCTAATCTTTTATATAATTTTTTTTCTTTGAGTTCAAAAAAGCGTAAGAGTGAAATGACTCAAGCCTTTGACCATTGGTCAAAGGTATTTATGTCTTTAACCAACTAAGATATGCTGGAGTTGATAATTTTTAGGGAAAAAATCAATTTTGACCGCTGAACTTAGCAACTTGTATCAATTTTAACCTTAAACTTTCAATTTCATCAAATTGAACCTTAAACTTAACAAACTGTATCAATTTGAACCTCAAACTTACATAAACGTTGCAATGTAGACCTTTGGTCAACTTTTCAGTTGAATTGCTATTAAAACATGTAATTGACAATTTCCTTTTTTTTTTTTTTTTAAATTCACATTAATGCACCTGAGTTAGTGTTTTGTAAGATTTTTTTTTTTTGAAAAACCAAAAGAAATCAAATATCTCAGACTATTCTTCTCATTATTATCTAAAGAAGAATCACAAAGTTATTGTCAATAAGAAAAATCCAGCAAAAATGAAAAATAAAAAACTCGAATTTTTTTTATTTTCGTTTCCTACATTTGTACATTCTTCTAATTAGCAAGAAGAAAAAAAATCCCACAAAGTTCTTAGCAACAACAAAAAACCAGAAAATATTTGAAGATAAAAAACCTCCAAAGTTTCTTTGCTTTCGTAATCTTAAATAGCAGCAAAAAAAGCCCTCACAATTAAAGTTCTCAACAACAAGAAAAATTCATCTAAAATAAAGTTTCTCCAATATTTTATTTATAAGAAACCAATTCAGGTGCAATGTGAATTAAGAAAAAGAAAAAGAAGAAATAGTCAATTATGTACAGTGGTTCAAACGAAAAAAGTTAACCAAAGGTATACATTGTAATACTTTTTTTTTTTTTAAAAAGGTATACATTGCAATACTTACGCAAGTTTGAGGTTAAAATCGATACGATTTAATAAGTTTGAGGTTCAATTTGATGAAATTAAAAGTTCAAGGTTAAAATTGATACAACTTGTTAAGTTTAGGGTTCAATTTGATGAAATTGAAAGTTCGAGGTTAAAATTGATACAACCCCCAAAGTTTAGGGTTAAAAATGATTTTTTCCCTAATTTTTATGTAAAGTTAACAAAATAGATCACTTGAAAATGAAATGCATTAAGATAGAGGATTTAAAAATTTTGTAACCAAACCAAAATAAATGTTTTTTTTTTTTTTTACAACCCAACCAAAATAAATGTTAAAATTAAATGAAAAAAAAAAAAACAAAATAGGTATATAATATAGAGAGACAGCAACTTCAACCTAAATCTAGAAATAAATTTGCTAGTCCAACCTAGTAGCCTACTATAACCAATCTCTTGTAGCCTGTCAAGTTCAATTAAAACTTTGGACATTTTTTTAAGTTCATTCAGCTTGAATAAATTGCCCGACAACCAAATTTCCTTTTCCTTTTAAGATTCATACATCAATCCCAGCAATACAATTTAACCTTTAAAAAAAAAAAAAAAAAAACTCTGTATTCATAAGTAAAAGTTCCTATTTTTTATTTTTTTCATGAGTTAGTTTTCTCAGTTTTTTTTTTTTTTTTTTGGGTAAGAAAAGGAAAAATAATTTTTTTTAAAGGCTAAATTTCTCAGTCGCTTGCACATTTCAGGAAAAGTTAATTTGCAATTGTGATTAGATTTAATTTCCAATTACGTATGATTTGAAAAGGGGGAATGACCCTTCAAAAAGTAAAAGGGAAAATAATAAAAATAAAAACTTCCTTTGATATAAATTATTGTTCTGATTATTGAATAAATAAAAATTCAATCAATGAGAATGAACTAACTAAGAAGTTTTCATAGACAGCTAAAAAGAACTTAAAAATAATTCCATATCTTTCTTTATAATTGTTTTATCAAAAAAAAAAAAAAAAAGAAAAAAAAAAAGACTCAGGGTATTAACAAAGATAGAATAGCGCATCGTGTTTGGAAGTTAAATTTACGTAATCTATATATAGATTATTATGTAATAAGTTACCTAAAATGAGTATGTAATATTTATTTAGTTTTCACGTGTGAAAATTTTATTTGGACATAAAATTTAATATTGCTCAATAAATTCATAAATTTTAAAAAGTTTATGATAGGTATTAATCTTTTAATCCGATATCTAATGGATCTCAAAACAATAAAACATGCATCTAATAAACCATTATCTTACGAAACATTTTTGGAAGTTCAAATACCTTATTGGATATAAAAAATGAAAATTTAGTGACATATTTAAATGTTTTTATAAGTAAAAAAAACACATCAGCACAACAATATGAGTTTATGGGTCTATCAAACATATCTTCAAATTTAAAAATTTATCGAACAAAATTTTTAAAGTTAACAAGTCACACTTGTATTTTTTAAAAAAAACGACCGATGTGAAAGTGAAAATTTGAAGCTAACTTAAAAAGAAAAAAAAAGATCTTAGTGCATGTTTGAGATAGTGCATGTTTGAGAGTGATTTTAAAATTGCCAAAATTACTTTTGTCATATTCAAAATCACTGAAAAAAATATTTTTAATAATTCAAAATTAATTTTGATGGTATGAAAATCACATTTAAAGTGTATAATCAAACATGAAATTGATTTTGAATAATTAAGGCCCCGTTTGATAACCATTTCGTTTTTGGTTTTTGGTTTTTGAAAATTAAGCTTATAAACACTCATTCCACATATCCATTTCTTTGGTTTGAACTTACATCATTCCCATGTTTTAAAAAACCAAGTCAATTTTTGAAAAAAAAAAAAAAAAAAAAAGTAGTTTTCCAAAATTTGTTTTTGTTTTTGGAATTTGGCTAAGAACTCTAATGTCCTTAACCAAAATGAAAACCAAGGTAAGTAAATTGAGAGAAAACAAACATAATTTTGAAAAACTAAAAACCAAAAATCAATTAGTTATCAAACGGGATCTAAAAGTTTATTCGAGGTGATTTCAAACATCATAAAAATGATTTGGCCGTTTTAAAATTACTTCCAAACATGGACAAGGTTTGCTTTGCATCATTCATCTAATTAAAAAAAAAAAAAAAACTCGAGAATTTATTCTCCACCAACATTTACTTTTATCATTTTTTAAAAAAAAAACATCTACTAAAATCATTTCTTAAAAAGGTAGTGCATAAGTTATACGGTGGGCATCCATCCACCGAATAATTTCTCGTACTCTTTTTTTTTAACTTCACTACATTTAAGCAGGACGTTGGAAGAAGAAGCGCGTAGGGCCCACAACGACAAGATTCGCCATTCATGTCAGCGGTAATCCGGGTCGGGTCGGGTCAACAAAGTTCAGCGTATTGCAAAACAGTTTTCTCTTTCAAAAACTCGTTTGGGTTTGGACTCTCAGAATGAGTGTCGGTTCTCGGGTTCGACGCTCAAAATCCGAACGCAGTCTAAATAAGAAAACAAAATCCTCAGTAATTATTCATTAACCTCTCTATAATCTCTCTATATAAACAAACAAACACACATTTCGATTTCCAGAAGCAACAAAACAAAACTCGGCCCCTTTTTCGCCATTAACATTTGAAGATCCTTCAAAACCAAGAGAAAAAAAAAAAAAAACAAACCATTTGATTCGCTATAGCTGACTTTTCACCTCCACTTTCTGTTTGAGGTTTTTTTAGCAACCTTTTCCTCTTCTGCTCTCTTTATTTTTTGATAAATGCTTGTGGGTTCTTCTTGTTTTGAGCAAATATTTTTCCTTTGCCATGTGGGTTTTCTTTCTTGGGTCTCTTTTTTTTCCTATTTCCTTCTTTGTTAAGCTATTTCTTGGGTTGTTGTCAATCTTCTGTCTGATTGTTTCTGATATTGGTTCTTTCTGAATTAAGTATGTGATTCTGTTGTGTATGAAGAACATTGTTAACAGTTTGATGTTTTTCTCTTCTTTCTTGTCTGTTCCTCTGTTCTTGGTGTGTTTAATGTGTCGATTTTTCAGAAGATTTCTTGTATGTTGTGGGTTTAGTGCACTTGGGTTGCTTGTTAATTAAGCAAACGAGATGAATCCATTTTTAGATTCTGCTTTTTATCTCAGAAATGGCATCGTGTTTAACAGTTTGCATAGTTTTTGGACTTCTGATTGGAACTGTTTGTGTTTTTATGTTTTTGTATGTGAATGGCTTTTGGTTATCTGTGCAGGAAGAAGATGGCCAGAGAAAACTTTGGTTTCTGGCTATTTATGATTGCATCTCTACTGCTTTTCCTCAAAGCACAGTGTATTAATGTGGGGATTACTTATGTTCAAGAAGCTGGTGCCAAGGGAGCTGGTAAGAAACTCGAGTATCTCGATCGACCTGAGTGTTTGATTTGGTGACTTGAATCAAGTGCCTTGTCTTGAATTCACTTTCAGTTTCATTAAGAAAATCTTGAAGAAGTTTAGTTTTGTTCATTGACTTGAGACGTGTGATATGTGAACAACTGTGCAGTTTGTTTGGATGGAAGTCCTCCAGCTTATCACTTCAGCGACGGGTTCGGTGCTGGGATCGACAATTGGTTGATTCAACTTGAGGTTTGTTCTTTGTCTTAGAGCTGAAGTAATGAAGTAACATGAATTGGATTAGTTGCCAAATTGGAAGAAACAGAAGAAAGTTCATGCAAGCTTTCTATACAATGAAACAAAACATTTCAGTTTCTGTTGTGGAGTTTAGAGATTGAATGAAGCTATAATGAGCTTTTAACTTCCAAATCCATTGTCAAGTGTAATCCGAACATGTTTCGACGAATTCGTTCTGGAATATTCAATTCTACTGATTGTTTGTTATACTAATTTCAACTTCATTTCATTCTTAGGGAGGAGGATGGTGCAACAATGTCACAACTTGCCTCCAGCGCAGGGACACTCGTTTAGGTTCATCTAGGAAAATGGTCACTGAGCTTGCGTTCTCAGGAATTTTGAGCAATAAACAAAAATTCAATCCGGGTATGGCCTCGAATGAACAACTTGAATCAATTTATCGACTTTTATCTCGGACGAATGCTATTTAGGGACTAACTATAACAACAATACTTCCATTCTATACTACAGATTTTTATAATTGGAACAGAATCAAGGTTCGTTACTGTGATGGATCTTCTTTTACCGGAGACATTGAAGCCGTTGATCCCGTAAGTTGCAATGGTTTCGAGATTAGAAAGTTTAGATTCCTTTACTGACCAATATGGTGAGAATGAATGAAATCCCCCCCTCCTTGGCATTTCTGAAATAGTGATGATACCTTGGATCAGGCTACCAATCTGCATTTCAGAGGAGCAAGAGTTTTTCGTGCTATCATCGACAACCTACTCGCCAAAGGAATGAAAAATGCGAAAAACGTACGAACAGAACGTTCTTCTTTGTTACTACACATCATAATCTATATGAATATCCACCTCTCTCATGGATCTGATCTTGCTAATACAGGCTATTCTCTCGGGTTGTTCAGCGGGTGGATTAAGTTCCATCTTGCATTGTGATAACTTCAAATCTCTACTTCCTCCTACTACTAAAGTAAAGTGCCTCTCAGATGCAGGATACTTTATCAATGCGTAAGCTCGAATCACTTGTCTTATCTCGGCTTTCTTCGTTCCTTCGTTCCTTCGGTTAGATTTTTCGTCAGTCGATCTAATGTTATATTGTTAAATACCAGGAAAGACGTCTCAGGAGCACAGCATATTGAGGACTTCTATAGTGATGTAGTTGCCACCCATGTATGCTCCTTTCTCTATCGATCTCGACTTTTATACGGATATGGACGCATTTAGTTCATATTTAATCGTTATCTTTGATTTCGATGATCAATCCTTTTACCATACAAGATATGAGATGTTCTTGTGGAATTTCATGAATTTAGTGATATCAATATTGCTTTGTTTTCTCAAAACTGTCCAGACTTCTGCTAGGAATTTGCCTGTATCATGCACTTCGAAAATGAAACCTGAGATGGTAAGTTTACGGTCGAGGAAAAACGTCGTGTTCTTCTGTTTTTTTCATTGCTTCTCGAGATTCGAGAACCCTTTCGAAGTTCCGAGCTATATACTAATGCTTCTCAAGCAAACTTCTGCAGTGTTTCTTTCCCCAAAATGTAGTTCAGCTCATTCAAACTCCAATCTTCCTTGTAAATGCAGCTTATGATTCATGGCAGGTTAGTAAGTTTTGTAGCTCAAAAGATCATTAGAAACCAATACTTTCTGAATTCTAACCCATCTAAAACATGTAAAGAACCCGACTTTCAAACTCGAGTTTGCTGCCCAACTGTTTTCTGAATAAATGTCATTGAAACCATCCAGATAAAGAATATTCTGGCGCCTGGTGTTGCCGATCCACACGGTACTTGGCACGACTGCAAGCTCGACATAAAAAACTGCTCGCCTATTCAGCTTCGAATCATGCAAGGTAGAATCAAGCTCTGCAGTCTTCAAACCATTCAAAAGTGTTCAATTCTAATCTTTGTGGTTTTGATGCAGATTTCAGGGTTCAGTTTTTGAGTGCATTGAATGGTGTTGGAAGCTCTTTATCAAGAGGATTGTTCATAGATTCTTGCTATGCCCATTGCCAAACCGAAATGCAGGAGACATGGTTAAGAGCGGATTCTCCCATGCTGAGTAAGACGGTAAGCAGCCGTTATATCGGTTAATCGACATCGAAACTTACAACTACAAACATAAATGCTTCCTTGTTCGTTGACGAACTAACTCTTTTTCGGTTCTCGAATTCGAATATGCAGCCCATTGCAAAGGCAGTTGGAGACTGGTTTTTTGACAGGAGTCCGTTCCAGAAGATCGACTGTCCTTACCCGTGCAATCCGACTTGCCACAACCGCATTTTCGAAGCGAAAGACAACCTCGAATGAGGGGCTTATTATACCATGTTACATTATTGTTTATGATAGAGAAAGAAAATATATAGTTCACAATGTGATTTATGAGAAAATGTAGCGGGAATCATCATCATTCATCAAGTGCTCGGAAATAAGAACGAAGGCCTTCGCTGCACCAAAACTCCTCGGGTGTGTCTTCTTCTACCATTGTTTGAATTGGCTATTAGCTTAGCATTGTCTTGTTGAAAATTAAATGTGATTTCATTCAATGTAGATTTCTCTTCTATGGAAATCAATCACCTTATATTGTAATAATTATTTGAGCCTTTGTGGATTTCTCTTATATTGAAATATTGAAATTAATATCACTTAAATATGTGATATTTTCTCTTTCTATCGTTTGTTTGTCTTTTATTTTTTTGAATGTTTTATTAATATTCACCTGATGAATTAAAAAAAAAAAAAATGAATAGACAACTATAAATTAAGTGTTGAAGATCTTACATTGAAAAGATAAATAGAGATCTCACCATTTTATAAAATATATGGATTACCCCACTTATTATCAATTGGTTTTGAGATGGAATCTCATGTTTATCTAATACTAAGAACGTGAACAACTTTGTCGAAATAAAGTAAATTTAAAATTTTGAAGTGGCGGTCGATTATTTATATGAAATGAAGGAGCATGAATAAATAATTAATCTATGGAAACAACAATACTAAAACAAAGCTTAAATTATCTTTGCCTTAAAAAAAAAAAGGGAAAAAAAAGCTTAAATTATCATTTGAATTATAAAAGTAAGATTTCCATTGACATAAAAATTCAACCTTGGATTAATCAAGGTTGAAATGTATTAGAAATTCCTAAAAGAATGTCACTAAAGATTTATAAGCTGTTAATAAATCCGAAACATTTATTTATTAATTAAAACAAATCTAATTTTTACGACAAGGAAGATATATTCAAAATAAAGGGGTCAAAATTGGTGTTTGTGCTTTCAATAAATCGATTTAGTATCTACTTCAGATTCCAAATGAAGGGTAAATGCTAATTATCGGTGAGCTCACTTTGACGTCTCTTGGAAAAAAAAAAAAAAAAAACTAATCTAGGTTAATCTTCCCCTAATAAATTTATTATTATTATTTTATAATTTTTTTATAAAAAACTTCACACTAACAAAAAGGAAGATATATTCAAAATACAATGATCAAAATTTGACATAAAAATAAAAATATAACAAGTCTCAGATCAGAGGTCCAAAATATAATTGAACCTTTTTTTTTTTTTTTTCTTTGGAAATAGAAATATAATTGAACGTTGAGATTTTTAAAATTCAAAACTAAATAGGCACTACAAAAATCCATTATGAGAGTCTAAATTTATAATTTAACCCAGAAAGAACAAAAAAAAAAAAAAAAAAAAAAAATCTAAATCTGTCCCGGGAAAAGTGTTTTCTAAGTTCCAACCATTTCGACTTGCGCGATCTCTGCTAGAGCTCACTGGTTGGTTTCCATGGAAGCTTAAACGCCTGGCGGGTTTCGCGTAAATGGATTGGGCATTCGTCCACAAAGCTTGGGACAAATGGGCTTCCGGCAGCATTGGCACCTTCGGTAACCAACGCCGAACGCCATCTCAATTTATGGATAATCGATGTGCTCAGATACGATTTTAATGTATGTTCGTTTGTTTATTGTAGGTCAGCCATTGAAAGCTGCTCTGTTGATTAATTATGATCCAACTGGACCTTCCCGCTTGCTTTCGACCATGTAAGCCGTTTTCATTTCCGTTTTGAATGTGCTCATAACTTGCAATTTCGTTTGTTCGTTCTTGTTTAGGGTTCTTAGCGATTGGTTTACTTATTATACAGTTCACTTTGGAATCTTTTGGTTTAATTGAGACAAACAATTTTCAAATTCAATTGGCATATTTCGTAATGAATTGTTTTTTTCTATCTCTAAGTAGTTCATCTTTCCCTAATTTAGACTTATTATGCTAATTCTACTGTGTTTCATAATCTTGCAAGTTCTTGTCGCGTAGTTCCTATTCCTTTTAACTCGTCTCGATATGCTAAGTCCAGTTTTGGGATCGGTGGTTAGGGTGGAACTTTCTGACGGGCTTGAAACGGATTATTTTAGCTCAAATTGTTGGGGATTTGGTTGTGTTTTAAGCTTGTTCAGACTGTTCTATAATTGGCAATTAAGTTATATGTACATACCGTGACTTTCCTTAGTTATTTCTCAAGATTCACATGAGACTTATTTTCTCCTAGTTACAGGTGTCTGATGAATTGTAAGTCACATGAGTAACTAACATCCAGCTTGATAATGATTTTGTTTTAGGTTTTCTGTTTTTTGAGAGTGAAACTTATAAAATCTATGTATACAGTATACCTATGTTTTCTTTGTTTAGTTTTCATTTTGAAGTCTTTGTCAAATTTGAAAAATAGAAAGCAGTTTCTGCAATCTACTTTTTCCTTTAGTTTTGAAAAATAGAGTGGAAATAAAGAAATATTAGTAATTTCTCAAAACAAAATAGCAAAATAAAAAAATTATCAAATGTGGCTTAATTTAACATTTGATGTCTTTTGTTTGCTTTTTGGGTCTCTTATGGAGATCCGTCTGAAAGAAAAATATTTAGTATTTAATTGTCAATTATTGATGTTTGAACATGGAGCTGAAGCATTAGAGTGGCTCCTACGCATCCTTATTTATATTGATAGAGTCATTGTGTATTAGACATGTTTTCTGTGTCTAAGCTTTTACTTCCGATCATTATTTTATATGTTCTTTTCAGGATCATTTACTTGTTTAAAATATTTTAATCTTCTGGGTGGTAATTAGAAGTTAAATTATCTCAGTATTTTTCCTAGTCCCAACTCTGTTTTAGAAACGTGAATCTTGGTTGTGGGTCTTCTCTGTGTATTTGTTTTCATTTTGACCTGTTTTGGAAGCTCTAAGAGCTTGTTGGGTGCTTGGCATTCAGTGCAGAACAAGAAGGAATATTGCTTAATCCAATAGAACTGAATCAGTTTGTTGATTTCATCAAACGTGACAAACCCCAAACGGAGAGTTTCAGCATTGGTTCAAATCAATGTAAGTGTTCTTATAGGCAGCGAAGTTTGAAAGGAAAAATTAGGGGCCAAATCCTGTTTGCTTCAGAAGATTGTGATTTTTTCCTTGTAACCATTTCTGATTTAGTTGTTTTATCTTCTTAAATGAAAATTATATAGGAAATTCTTTTGTTCTGTTCATTTATATATTCTTTCACTCAAATTCCCTCACTTTTAAAACATTATTGTTTCACCCTACATTATTATGTGCATAAAGTGAATTAATATAAGATCAATTAAGATTATATTATAACTTGAGCTATGCTCAACTGGTTAAGACATTATATCTCGATCATAAAGTCAAAAATTCAAATTCTCACCTGAAGGTGTTGTTGAACTAAAGAAAAAGTTCACATTATGTTAGTCATTGTCATCCTTGAAAAATGGTCACATGTGTATAGATGTATATTCTTTTTAGAGAAAAGCAAGCATTATAATAGTAATATCTTGAAGTACAAGTGCAGGATAAGTTATTCTCTGTTGAGCCAAAACGAACTGCAAAAAGAGGAAAAAGAAAAACCTCCCCGTGAGTTTGGATTACAGAAGAATAATGCTTATGGAAGTGTCTAGACTCTAGAGATAGAACATTATCTAGAAACCAAGAACACCAGAACATTTATGATATCTACTAGGCTTTTCTATCTTTACCTTGAAAGTTGAGATGGCTTCTTGTAATCTAATTTTCTCGTGCAATAGCAACCACAGAATGGACCAAAGGATTTTTAGCTTTCTTCCACAACTCGTGAGTTGTGACAAAAAAAACTGTATAATAACAAAAACTGGCAACATTTGCAGTTGCTTCTCTGCAATTCATGCTGTATTATTTACAAACTTTATAAATATGTAGTTCGGTTTTCATCCAGACGAATCTAACCTTGATGAAATTTTATTTCAGACATAATGACATCAGTTCATGAGAATTGGTTTTGTGCAAGGTGCATGAACACTATAAAGCATGCTGGTGAAGGTGTTGTTATTGTGCAAACAACGGCATTTATTTTGGTTGCTATGTAAGTGTATAGTTTACTGCTAAAAACTACTTTTGTTTTTGCCACTTCTACAGCTGTCAGGATTTCTTGCATTGGTACAGAATGAATAAAATTCAAAGTATATTCAGCCAGAGAATTCTTGTTTATGTGTAATTTCTTTTTTAAAGAACTCCTCTTAATCTCTATAGGTATGATGGCTCCATTGCTGCAGCATCTCGCGCTATGGCAGCGGCCGATCAGTTATCTTGGCAATTAGGCAGGAGAAATCTTTAGTTACCTTGAAGTAAAAACCTTGTATGAATGACAAATCCTTGACTCATTATCTAACTGATGTAGAATTGCAGCTGTTTCTTCCATGTTTTATTACAACCTTCTACTTCATCACTAGAGTTCTTCCTACCATGAATTGAACGATCAAGAAAATGCAAATATTTTTTCTCTAAGCAACTTTTGACCACGGTTTTGACTGGTACAAAACCATAGAACTGTTATCTAATATCATTTTTCAAATGTTATATAGGTGAAAAGTTTAAATGTGGATTAACTATTTTTGCTAACTTGAGCATAACTCATATGGTTAAGGCGTATACCATCAATCAAGAGGCCAGAGATTCAAATCCTCCAACTCATGAGTTGTTGAACTAAAAAAAACAAAAAGAAAAAAGTTGGAAGTTTGGATGACCTTGTATGATAATGCTCTCCTTTGAATTTTGTTGAATGTGATTCAAATTTTTTTTGTCTGGCATTTATATTATATAATCTTTTGTTCTATAATGCCATCTATATTATGCTAAGCAGGAAGGTCAAAAGAAATTAGGTTGAACTTCCTTCTAAAGGTGCTGTGGTTGCACTGTCAAGTCAATTGATTATAGGAAGCTTGCTGGTGAAGATAAGTTTTCAGCACCATTATTTTATTATAAGTTTGCTCTTTGTTCTGTACAATAAACCATTTCTTGTAAGAAGAAAAGTACCACAAGTTATATGAACTTCTTGTGAGCTGTGGCTATTTAATCAAATGTGCAAGTTAACTAAAATTAAGGTTAACCCCACGTGGTATCCCTAAAAAAATAGTTAACCCCACATTAATTATTATTGGAGTTGCAACTCATAGGACGAACTTTGTGGTAAAGACATGAAATGTTTAATAAGGATACTTTCTGAGGTTCTCGATTCTGGTCATGTCCCATTTGATAACCATTTCGTTTTTCGTTTTTGGTTTTTGAAAATTAAGCTTATAAACACTCCTTCCATCCATATATTTCTTTAGTTTGTTATGTACATCGTTCTCTTGTTTTCAAAAACCAAGTCAAATTTTGAAAACAAATAAAAGTAGTTTTTAAAAACTTGTTTTTGTTTTTGGAATTTGGCTAAGAGCTCTAGTTTTTCCCTAACAAAGATTAAAACTATGGTAAGGGAATTGAGACAAAACAAACATAATTTTAAAAAACCAAATGGTTACCAAATGGGGTCTTAATATCTTCAATGTCTTTCTAAACTGTCTATGACGTGCTCGAAACCTCTAAGGATAGTAGTGGACCACGAGCATAATATAAGGAGGACACTTTTGTATGCCCTAATGGACCACATACTTTTCTGAAATCTAATAGGAAGACACCCCTAAACAAAGGAGTCATTCTACCTTCTTTTGAAGAATTATTGTTCTTAGGTGAAGATGTGTCACTCTCAAACTTGAGGGAAGTGTCTTCCTAATATGAAATTGCCCTCAAAAGTCAAATTTCTTTCTTTAGAAGAAGAAGTTTCTCTTATTGTAATGAATTTTTCTTTAGACAAAGATGGGTTAATGGAAAATAGTGATGATGCCAACAAGAGCATAACTCAATTGGCATAAAGATGTACTGATAACCACGAGGTTTATGGTTCGAATCTCAAGTATTTTTCTTTAATGACTAGCGGCTTATTAAGTAGTGCATTTTTTTTTTTTCGTTTCTTCAATTTCCTTGATATTTCTTTTATACGAAAAACAACACACTTGATTAAAGAGAAAACTTACAAAACAATGCATTACATAAATGGAGGAGGGAGAATAAAAAGATCAAATATCTAAATCATATTTCTCGTGACCCTAAAAAGAGATTATAAAAAAATATACCATCATTTCACTAAAATTTGAAGATTGGCTCTCATAGATGAAGATCCCCTCCACGTGCCAAAAGCTTCATTCTTTTCATTTATTTTTTCAGGTTTCTTCTTTCTTTTGTATTTATTATATATTAAATTCCCCTTTTCTTTCCCTCCTTAAATTAATTTAAAATTATACATTGTTCATATCAATATAAATCATATCTTTTTGGAAATACTAAAAAGATTTGATGTTTGTATGATAGGTGTTTGAATTATAGTTCCATTTTCACATAATCCCTCTTTTTGAATACATGTAAATTCCCTAAATAGGTGGACAATGAGTGTATTCTAGTGGCAATATTAAAAAAGAGGGGAATTAAGGGACCTTTTGCAAGTTGTTTTTAGAAGGGTTTTTTTTTTTTTTTTTTAAATTTAAAATTTGAATAAAAAATCATTAATAACATATTTGACTAATTGAGTAATTTTTTTGAAAGCTTTTCTCCTTTGTTTTTCATTATCATTATGATCTTCCTATTATTTATTTATTTTTTTGAAAATAAAATGATCTTCCTATTATTATAAGTCCAATCAAATTTCTTTAAAATACTTTAAGAAATATTAGGATGATAAGTAGAGCATACTGAAGATTAGGAAGCTTTTCATAATTTTGTCCAATTGTTCCTGCCCTTCAAATATAATTTAAAATACAAAAATTACATTGGATTGCATAACTTTAACATATACTTTTACAAATCAAATATATTGAATTTATTTTGACAGTAATATAAAAAAGTAAAACATCATTAATTAAAATGAAATTTATAGGTTTTTTTTTTTTAGTTAAAATGAATGGCACAGTAGAAAAGAGATTGGATTTGTAAAACCTTTTTCAAATTTAAATCTTATTTTCTTCCTTCAACTTTTATACTTTATTCTATTTCAGTTCTTTTACTTTAAACATTTCTCTTTAGGCTTTGCATACAAATTATTTTAATCATTACTATTAAATTTATTTGTAGACTGTTTAATAGAAACATAATACGGATGTCTTTTTCTTTCTTTCATTTTCAATCGTCTCAATTAAATGTATAGACAAATATTTGTTGATCTAAAAATTGCTTAATAGATAAAACGATTCTTATCTTCCCTACAAGTGAAAGTTGGATCTCCAACCGCGTCACATTTTTTGAAGTTATAAAAAAAAGGCAAATATTTGAAACAAAATAGTAAGTTAGGTGTCAAAATTCAAATGACATTGGCGTTGCTTGTTAAATAATTGATAGAAAATTAGAAAAAAAAAAAAACTAAATAATAGTTTATGCAAATTTTTAAAACTTAAACACTTTTTTTTTATATATTTTTTTTAGTTCAAAAATATTTGAAAGTTGAACAACTAAACCTAATATTTTAAAGTTACCAAAATAAAATGAGTATCAAAAAAGAATTTAAACATGTTCTCACATTACAAACAAAAGTTTTGAATACTTACATTTTTTTTTTTCAAAAGAAATTTATGGGAGAAACTTCAACGGATAGTACTAGTACAATCTTCTCAAATATGTATCTATTTAAACGTAATTGCAATTATTATTTTTTTTTTTTTGGAACTGTAATTGCAATTGATTAAATGTAACAACTAATAATTACTGATATAACTACATGTTGATTAACCCTAACTACTCACTAATACTATTTCAAAAAAAAAAAAAAAAACACACTCACTAATACAACTCCCATTAGATTAGGGATAATCATCCATGTACTTTGATTAACTATAGTAACTTTTATTTATTTATTATTTTTATGGCAACATGTGAGATGAGAAATTTGAAATTCTGACCTTTTGATCAAGACTATAAATTTTATGCCAGTTGAATTATGCTCTTACTGGCTATAGTAACTTTTATTTATATGTATATGTTTTGATACACGGTAATTTATATACCTTGAAGAGATATAACTAATGTATGTGTATTGTGAATTTTAAATTTTGGTTATATTTACCAATATTTTTATAGATTCTATTTCTATAATATTTTATATGGAAAAAAAAAAATCAATTTTGACCTTAAATTTGAAGTTGGATCAATTTGGACTATACTTTCAATTTCATCAAATTGTATCTCAAATTTATATATTTTTTTTTAAAAAAACTTAGATTAAGTGTTGCAATCTTAACCTTTAACTTTTAACTTTAAAAACTGTTGCAATTTTAACTCTCTAATAAGTTCTCACTCCAAATATTTTTATAAATAGTTTTCTCTGATGTGTTCAATGAATTATTATTCATTTGTATGATATGAGATTGATAAAAATTTTAGAGAAAAATGACAGTAGAGCTAGATTTTTTTGTTGAATTTATGAGTTTTGACAATATTATTCAATGCTTAATTTGTGCATTGGTTATAAACTTATCTTTCTGCAAAGTTCTATTGTATTGAAATGAATGAATTTATGAAAATCTTTACTTTTTTTTTTTGGTTAAAATTAGTGGCACAAAAATTAATATGTGGATAAAAATTACAACACTTATTTTAAGTTTAGGGTCAAATTTGATGAAATCGAAAGTTTAGGATCCAAATTGATACAATCAACAAGTTTAGGGTCAAAATTGATTTTTTTTTCTATTTTATATTAATTAGGCTAGATTCTCCGTTTTCCGCATTTAGGGCAAACAAGTTACGAACAACAACATTTGTAAATTACCAACATAACTCAACTGCTTATATTATTGACCAAGATGTCTCTAGTTCAAATCTCCCATTCCACGTGAAAAAGAAAACAATGTTTGCAAATTGTATTTCTTCCAAAAAAAAAAAAATTTAAAAGGTTTGTAAATTGAAATGAAAAAGAAATTGAGTGGAAAGATCAGAGCTGGAAGACAAAGTAAGGCCCAAGAAGAAAGTACACACAATTGGGCCCGGTGGCCCACGGGTGCAATTTTCAAAGGGTCGGGTGTTTGAATTTTTCCCCCAAACGGAGGCAGAGAAAACGCCATGTTCTTCGTTTTTCAATCTGAAAATCAACGTCGCTTAACTCTAATTTATCCATTATTAAATCCTCACTCCAAATTACTCTACTTGGGTTCCTTTCATTTGCTTTGCTTTGCTTAGCATTTGGATTTTCATTTCATTACACCAACAAAAGGGACTCCATTTCCCCATCTCTGCTCTGCAAGTTACTTTGTCTCTTTCTCTCATCTACTCATCACAATATGCGTCCCAATCCCACGCTTTCCCTTCCTTTTTACTTTCCCAATTCTTCTTCCTTCCGTTTAATCTTACATTGATCGCAAATCTGCGTTTATGGACTCTTTCTAGATCTGGGTCGTTCGAATCTCTGCCTTTTTCGCGTTTTTCATGGAGTAAGGATCGGCGTTGCCTCCGAGGGATGGGATCCAGTGGGAGTAAATCGTCGAGAAGTTCGCCGCCGGCGCCGCCATCGTCGTCGTCGTCGGCGGCGGTGGCTCTCTCGTGTTCTGGGAGATTCCGGAGGGGGAGATCCAAAGGCCGGAGAGTTTTCCAGTCTGCTTGCCTTGGTACGCCCTCTGGATCGCACCATAGCGACAATGACGATAATGTACGTGATTTTCCCCTTTCACTGAGATTGGAAGCTGGTATTTGGTGTTTTCGTTGATGTTGATTCCATGGGGCTGGAGAATGATTGCTGAGATTTGAATTTCTGCATATTTTCGGGTGTTTTTATCTGTATTTTGCTCTGGTTGTTTTTGGTTCAGCCTTCGACTTTTGACTTGTGGCTTGCATGAAATGTTGTGATCATCAATGCTAAATCACAAAGCAATGGAACTGTGGTTCGTTGCAACTCGTATTAATGAACCCTTTTGATAAGTTTTCTGAATTAATTTGAAGCACTTTTCCTTTAAATTGGAGAAGTTAACTGCTTCCTTTTCACTGTTTTTGATTCTAGGGCATGTGTTATCCTTAAATGAGGAAGAAGGGACTTCATATTTGCACAAAACTTTGTGATTTTTCTTTTGTTGTCAGTCATTCAGTCTATGGATTTACATTTAAGTATGGGTCAGTGGTGTTTTAGCTTTACATTGTATGTTGTGTTTTGGTTCATGTTAAGTTTATTGTTTATATCGCCTAGGATATGATGTTGCAGGTTAAATACTATAGAACTCCTTCATGTTTTGCCCATGCAATTTGAATTATTGATTACTCAGGACTAAAATGTGTTTCTCCTTTTAGTTGGATTGCATGAATGATTCTGTTATTTGATTTATGATGGGCAGTCTTAATTCCTAATGATCTGTAGGACCAAAATTGGAAGTTGATTGATGATGTTAATAGAGTTGACCTGGTTTATGGGTTATTCTGCAGGATTGTGAAAGTGAGAACAAAAAGAATGCTCATGATTATTCATCTGCAAATCGGACTGCTCAAGCGTTAGATCAGATGAAAATCGAGGGTTACAGAAGGGTCAAAGCTGAGGAATCTGTTGAAGTGCCTTGCATTTCATCGAATGTCGAGCTTGATGGATGGAGTCAAGCAGGTGTTGCTGTAACAGCCCCCAGAGCTGGAAGTACCTCTGCTCGTGCATCCTCCCTTCAGTCGTTGAACCCTTCGAGTAACTTCCTTTCTCGCTTTAGTTTCATTCCTGGTAATGTAAGCTTCAGATTGAGTAGAGCAAACAGTTTAGGATCATCTAGGTCTTATCCTATGTCTTCAACAAATCTCTCAATGTTGAATGATGAAGACGAGCTTCATTTATCAGACAGACCTGCCAGAGGCTTGGGTGATAGAGATGAAACTCAGCAAGGTAGGGACTTGCTTCCTGCGTCACTAGCTAGGGCAACTCCTACTCAAGGTCATGGAGATAGTCCTGCTAATTTTAGGTTAAATACACAAGCTTCTGGTCTTTCTGATAACTTACAAGACAATCAGGCAGTTTCTTCTACCCATGACATGGCTGGTGTTTGTGATAATGCAAGAGTAGAGCCTGATGGAAACCTTTCCCATCCTCGAACTCTACCTGAAGATGATAGCAGTGAGATTAGACAATCTGACAGACGGACTGGATCTAGGGAACCAGTTGAACGCAATTTTCGTTTCAGTCGGACCCTTAGTGTTGGAAGACTCCGTGATAGAGTTCTTCGTAGATCATCATTATCTGACTTCACATTTTGTCCTCAGCAACAAGAGGGAGAGGAGAGAAATGCTAGTCAGAGTGGTGATGACCGACATGTCTGGACTGCGGAGACAAGGGCTTTGTCATCTGAAGATAATGCTATGACCTCTCCAACAACATCAGGTTATCCAGCTTCTAGTCTATCTAGTTCCTTGTTCAGCACCCAAGATTATGAAATGGAAACTACCCGGCCTAGAGAAGCTAGATATCATGATTTGCTGGAACACCGGTCAAATTTCCTTGAACGGAGAAGAAGAATACGTTCCCAGGTTTGTAATTATTCCTGATGGAGTTCATTTTTATGCTATGGTAGAGAGGCAATAGTACACAACTAATGTAATGTTGGTCATATTTCATACAACTGATGTAATGCTGGTCTTTTTCCTCTCTTGAAATCACTCATTCAGGTTCGTGCCCTACAGCGGTTGGGAAGTCGCTTTGAGAACCTATCTGGGCATGAGAGATCATGTATATTATCCGGTCAACATAGAACCGGTCATTGTACTTGTCGTATCAATAATCGTGACACCAATATAAACGATAACACCAGTGCTAGAGCTAGTATATCAAGAATTGTAATGTTAGCTGAGGCCTTATTTGAGGTAAATTTATATGTTGGCGCCTTATCTGCTTACTTTCCTCACATTTTATCTATACTAGTTGAATCTTTGTACTTATTTTAATTAGGTTCTGGATGAAATTCACCAGCAATCTGTAGTTTTATCCTCCCGCCCTGCATCTTCAATTGGCTCTCTGCCTGCACCCAACGATGTTGTAGATTCTTTGCCTGTTAAATTTTATTCCAAGTTACAAAAGCATCAAAGCGAGGAAGCTGCTCAGTAAGCATCTACTTTTATTTTCGAGACAATCAATTGATATTGGTGTGTTTGACGCTATTTTTAGTACAACAAATGTAGATTATGGGGATTTGAATCTCCAACTTCAAGCGGAGTATGTGTCAATTACCACTGAGTTATGCTTATCTTGGCATGTGTGTTCGGTTCGAACTTCTCTTTCGTGTTTAAGATATTCTTACCACATATTCATTAAGTTTAAGGCTCTCTTTCAAGTTGAAAGTTTTTGTCGATATACGGGTTTATTCCATCCTTTTATTTTTCCTTTTCGCAAAAACTCTTTCGTGTTTAGTTCTACGTTTGTTTGATGTGTCCCGCTCTTGCTATTTTAAATCTACAGATGCTACATATGCCTGGTTGAGTACGAGGAAGGAGATAGCATG
Source organism: Luffa aegyptiaca (assembly GCA_017139565.1). Taxonomy (NCBI): domain Eukaryota; kingdom Viridiplantae; phylum Streptophyta; class Magnoliopsida; order Cucurbitales; family Cucurbitaceae; genus Luffa; species Luffa aegyptiaca. The sequence continues at coordinate 7,432,967 of CM029405.1, read as the reverse complement.
AGAGTGTTGCCTTGCCATCACGAGTTCCACGCAGCATGTGTCGACAAGTGGCTGAAGGAAATTCACAGGTATTATTGGGTCCATATAGCGTCTTCTGCATCTCGAATTGTATACAATGAGCAATCATGGATGAATGCCCCATTTTCTGGTATTTTTGGAACATGTCATGTGACTTGTCATCTAGTACAATATCATACACTGCCTTTGACAGATATCATTCATGGGGTGGGCCTGACTTCTCATGTGCTCAAATATTAGATACATTGTGCCATGAGTCACGACTCGCTGAATAAATGAATCTCACTGTTGATTCGCTCGATGCGTATATTTTTCATGCTACTGAAGTTCGATCAACCTTACATGCTCGTCTATGTTATTTTGCAGGGTATGCCCGCTCTGTCGAGGGGACATATGCAGCAGATCTGATGCGTTATCAGACGATGTCAAGTGAAAGTGATTCATTTCCAAAACCTGCTGTCTGTAGATCCTGGGAAATCTTGAGTGATTCTTTTTGGTTGGCTAGCAAGAATATTTTAAGGGAAAAAATGATGATGGATGGGTTTGAAAATGATGCTGAAATTCAGGTTTTTGTTCTATAATTTGTGGTGCCTTTTATAAATATCAACTTGCTAGAGTGTTGTAATGGAAATGGACCCAATCAGTTGAGAAATTTGTCTTCACAGAGAAGCACATTAGCCTTTCCTCATGCTCTTGTCCAAGGATGTGAATAAGATAATGAAAGGTTTTTTTTTTTTTTTTTTCCAATACATTTTTATTCACCAAATTTTATTTTCTTATTTCTAAATGAATCATTTGAATTTAAGAAATAAACCAAAGTTTCTTTACATTTTTGTTGATTGTGTCATTTTTCAAGTCTCCATTTGGTAAGGATTGCCATTTTCTTTAAAAAAAATTTTTTTGAAAATAATTGCTTCATTAAAACCTCAACTAACACCCGTGATACAAGATTCCTCGATAATAACAGAGGAAAACAAATCAGAACCAACAGGATTTCCAAAAAAATATCTCTTCCTCCACGATGGAAGTTGAATCCTGCCTACAAAAACAAGGATCCTCTATTAACACAACAAATCCAGACGAATGAGAACGAATCGAACACCCCTCACTAAATCAACGATATCGTCTGCCACCGGCTTGGCTTCAGAGAGGTTAGGTTTTTGTTTTTTGACAACATGTGGGGGTGGGGATTGAACCTTCGACCTCTTGGTCGAAATACAAGCTTGATGTCAATCGAGCCATGCTCTTGTTGGCAGAGAGGTCAGGGTCTTGGTTGTTCAGAATCTTGATCAAAGATGCCAAATCGGATTCCACAACCAGGGCCGATGACGAATTTGGGAGAAACTTCCGAAAGTTTTCCAACCCCTCCTTGATTGCCATCACTTTGAGAACAAGAATTGGCCAAGCTTTCCTGAACGTTTTGTGCCCAACAAGAATCAGAGATCCGGAGGAGTCTCGAATCGTCCAGCCTACACTGTCAATATCCCGCATTGAGCTTTAGCGAGGGGGGGGGAGGGGACCGGGAGACGTGACTCCAGAGGCTCTCCATTCTACTGCGATCCAGGTTTGAGTCTTTGGCCCTCTGCATTTCTGATAGGCTTGAAGAAATTTCTTTGTTGCACTGGCTTAGGTCTGCTCTGCTTCCATTATATAGAATTTTGTTGCGATAGGCCCATAACTTCCAGATGATGATAACCACTGAACATAGCTCAAACTCCTCTAGATTATTTACCAGATTTCCCCAGCAATCGAGAGTCTCCCCACCTAACCTACAATCGACCAGAAAAGAGAATAAATTCGATAGAAAATGGAACCAAACAGCCTTAGAAAACTTACAGTCCCATCGGAAGTGAGAATTTGACTCCTCTTTAGACCTGCACAAACCACACAGAGTATTAGTATCAATTCCTTTAGAGATAAGATACAATTTAGTTGGGGCAATGTTGTTGAGCATCTTCCAAACACAAATTTTAGCTTGGGGGATGACTTTAAGCTTCCAAAGACTTTGATTGGGAACAATTGGAGCTAGAGCCATCACCTGAATTAGCCAAGTTCATAGCTAGATGGTAGGCAGATTTGACTGTGAAAATTCCTTTGGGCTATGAAACTTGCTTTAACCAGCCTCGTGCCATCATCCTTAATCAGAGAGCTTACCCTATTGCCTTTTAAACCCTCAGGGGTGACTAAAACCGAGCGACAACCCTTCCTATTAATCCAAGGCTCCTCATCTATGATAATATATTAATCCAAGGCTCCTCATCTATGATAATTATTTTCCTTTTCTTATTTTTTGTTTTGTAGAATGATAAATTAAAATGTGTTTGAAAATAACTTTTTTTTTGTTTCTTATTCTCTACTTTTACTCAAATAAAATGTATTTGATACTCTTTATTATTTTTATTAGGTAAGCTTTTAGTTAGGAAATTTATTTATTTTTTAATTATGAATATTCAATAGTTTATCTAGATGTCTATCCACATCATTCACTTGGTTTCAATTTATTTATGGGACGCCTTTTGGAGATCTGTAATCAAAATTTTTTATATCAAGGAGTGGATTGTTCCCTTTTTCTAATTTAGAAAAATTAAGTTGTGAGAAAAAAAAATATATCAAGACAAAAATGATAACATCTCCCGTTAGTTATATATATATTTTTAAAAAACCTCGTTAATATTTTTCCCACGCAAGGGAGGTCCTCTGGAACGATTCAAAAGAAATGGAGCAAGTATGTTGAGCAACACAATGAGCTGCTCTGTTGGTGCTTCTCCAACAATGGCGAAAGACACCAAATTCGAAGGCTGAAGCTATTGAAGCCATGACATCCATCAGGTTCTTCAGCTCCGCCAGGTTTTCGGACACGCCATTGATGGCGTTTACAACTTTTTGCTGCATCTGATTCCACCTCAAAACAAATTCGATTTTGGATGCAAGTATTCGATATGCTCTTCATACCCTCTAAGATCGCTTTTGCTTCAAGAGATTTAATGTTTCACTTCTTCTCGATTTTTTGCATTCTAACACAAATTAGAGATCCATTCGAATCACGAACCACCCATCTTAAACCTCCGCTTTTCGTTTTGTCCATCTATGAAGCTTCCGTGTTCAACTTCAAGGAATTCGGCTTAGGTCTTGCCATTGAACTCGTTAGTTGTAACTTTTTTTCAGAGAACAACTCGTTAGTTGTAACTTGTAACCACACATTCTTAATTTGTTGTTCAATAAATTGTTCTCTAAATTTCAGTGTCGTACAAACAGACTCAATGTATGAATAAAGGAAAATAAAATAATGTTTTAAAATGTAAATGAAATAGTATCAATTTTTTGAGGGGATTCAAACCTCTGACCTCTTGGTCGAGGATACATGCCAATTATCGCTATGCTATGCTCACTTTGGCAATGAAATAATATCAATTTTTTGAGGGGATTCAAACCTCAGGATAAATTAATGTTAAATTACAAGTTTAGTCTTTGAATTTATAGGATTGTGTTAATTTGGTCCGTGAGCTGTTTAATAGATCTCTAAACTTTCAATTTTGTATCTCTGAACTTTAAAAATGTTAATAGGTCATTAAACTTCCAATTTTGTGTCTAATAGGTCTCTGACATATTCAAGATTTTTAAAAATTAACTTTCAAAATTGAATTTTACGCCTTTTGAAACCCTAAACTTTCAATTTTGTATCTAATAATTTTAAAAAATGTCGAATATGTCAAAAAGTTATTACACAAAATTAAAAGTTGAAGGATCTATTTGACACAAAAATAAAAGTTTAAAGATCCAAAGGATATTATTAAAAGTTCAAATACCTGTTAGACACAAAATTGAAAGTCCAAGCACCTATTTGATATTTTTTTAAATTTAGGGACCAAATTGACTCAATACGAAAATTCAACCATTTTTTTTTTTTGTTCTTAATTTGTTATTGAACCATTCAGATTTTTATAGTTATTGGAAAATTACATATATATATATATATATATATATATATATATATATAGATGCATTTTGTTAATATTTTATCTTCAGTATCGGAAAGGGAGGGATTTGTTTGTTTGCTAGCATCAGCTATGAGTGCGAGGCGGAGGCGCGTCGTCTTGCCGGAGGAAATGGACGCAGAGGAGAGCAGCAATCGGAATTCTTAAGTTCTACTGGTTCGAACGAATCAATGTAATTCGAAATTGTTTGTAAGCCGCAAGAATTCGACGAAGATGAGCGGCAGCTTAAACGACGATAGTTTCCATCAAGATCTTCAACCCCAAGCCAATAATGTCTCCGACTACTTATCGCACCAACTTCAGCCTCCGCCGCCGCCTCGTCGTCCTCGAGGTTTTGCCGCCACCGCTGCCGCCGCTGCGGCTGCCATGGGACCGACAACTACCACGGCTGCTGCCACCGGCGGCAAGGCAAAGAGAGAGAGGGAGAAAGAAAAAGAGCGGACGAAGCTTCGCGAGCGCCATCGCCGAGCCATTACTAGTCGAATACTGGCGGGACTCCGCCAGTACGGTAACTTCCCCCTTCCTGCTCGCGCTGATATGAACGATGTGCTGGCCGCACTTGCTAGGGAGGCTGGCTGGGTTGTCGAGGCGGATGGCACCACCTACAGGCAATCCACTCCGCCTTCTCAGTCCCAAGGGGTTGGTACTTTTTATTCAACTCTTCGTGTATTTTAAAAATTCAAATTTAAGAGTCATTGTGACGCTAATTTTTTCGTACTTAGATATCTTTATGGATTCTTTAAAATAATTATTGATTGATCTCTGCTGCCGCTAAAAGAATCGAGAATGAACGAATATGATTTAATGGAACATGAGAACATCACTACTCTGAAGTGACTAATGATCAATGCTGTAAAAGGAAATAGGGAACATAAATGAAGTTTCAATGATAGGCGATAGTATCAGGCTCAAAAGAATAAAATCGTCGGTTATTCTCGCAGTTTTATCGATACTTTTAAAGACAAATGTGTTAGTTGAGACTTATGCTGCATTTTAGGTGTGGATATCTGGCAATGCTTCATAGGTTTCTACTGTCATTGGAAAACCTTCGTGTATCTGTCGTATATGTTTGCTTTATACTAGCAGACAACGTAGATGGTGTTAGAGTTTCAACTTGGGGAAGATCATATAGGCAGAACACTTTGCACCAATGAGGATTATAAAATGTAACAATATCATCATATGATAAATATGATTGAATTCGGTTGTCCTAGTTTCTATGCTTTCTTAAATCCTTTGTATTATCCACTCTTTCTAAAGCCTTGGTCACTTTTGGTTGTAAATACTTCACAGGCAGCATTTCCTGTAAGGTCAGGTGAAAGCCCTATCTCATCCGGTTCTTTTAAGGGTTGCTCTATTAAAGCAGCATTAGATTGTCAGCCATCTGTTCTTAGAATTGACGAGAGCTTGTCTCCGGCATCTTTAGATTCGGTTGTTATCACGGAAAGAGATGCAAAAAGTGAGAAGTATGCAGCTTCGAGCCCTCTTAACTCAGCTCACTGCCTGGAAGATCAGGTGAAGTTTTTCCCTAACTAATTCTTTTTCCCCCCACCCACCTCTACCGTGCCGAGTTTAATTTCTTAGAAAAGCATTGTATTATGACTTACATAACTGAAATTTCAACCTATTTTTTTCTTTCTCACGTGAGTGATGTCTTGATACGCATCAGGCAACCACAATGCCCTAATGGACATGAAAATACTCTATTTCTTCATTTTACAAAGATGGACCATTTAGGCCATTTGAAGTATGTTATTGATATTGTCAAGATGTTGTTGGTTAAATTAAAATTTTCACTTTAATTGTGATTCTAAGCTATAACTAATGGAACAGAATTAGTTAATTCTTATGGGAAGTATTATTGAAGTTTTCTGACCAGTGTCAAAATTAGTTAATTCTTATAGGAAGTATTATTGCAGTTTTCTGACGAGTATCAGAATCCTGTGATGTATTAAGCACGTTCCTTTCTATCTGTTTGCTTCCCTGATATTTTTTTTTTGAAGCTTTGGAGTTTGAGAAAATTTTTTTGGTCAACTGGTGCAGCTTATACAAGATATTCGCTCTAGGGAGAATGAGAGTCAGTTCAGAGGCACTCCTTATGTCCCTGTTTATGTAATGCTTGCTGTAAGTGGTAGTTATTTTGTGTTTTAATCAGTCCTTGCTCCTATTTTTTTTTTTAATTTTTAAATTATCAGATTTACCTTCTAGTTTGCTTTCACTTTGTCAATATTTTATATGCTAATTTGTTTCAAACTTTCATGCCAGACTGGTTTTATAAACAACTTCTGTCAATTAATTGATCCTGATGGCGTCAGACAGGAGTTAAGTCATTTGCAATCACTAAACGTTGATGGTGTTATTGTGGATTGTTGGTGGGGTATCGTAGAAGCTTGGAACCCACAAAAGTATGTGTGGTCTGGCTATAGAGACCTTTTTAACATTATACGAGAATTCAAGCTGAAAGTGCAGGTAGTTTCCCAATAATGAGCTGCACATATGGTTCCGTTTGTATGTAGGTCAGATCATGTGAAATATAAATAATAGTAGTAGAAGAAACTCATCAATAAATATGCTATAGATAAGTACTTTAGGAGTTTCCCTTTGTTTATACTATCACCAACACAAAAATGTTGCCAGAGGCCCCTACTGATTGACCGGCCAAATTAGTTGCAAAATGCTATATCATTACATTGATCTTGATGGGAACAAAATCTTGTCATATTGAGGACTGTTCGAGTATTCTAATATGACCTTTACTTGCTGCTCAGGCACCCATTTGGATTTTTGTCACCCTTTAGGCTCTTTTTATTTTGCCGTTCCTCAAATTGCTGTTATGCATTTTGGATTTAAAATAAGAATCACCGTCTACCTTCAGTTTCAGAGGTCTTTCTCTGAGATATGATCTTTCCAATGAGAATGAATAGCCTGCTTTAGGAGCATTGTGATTAATGATGATTGTCATATTATCTTTACTTTCTAACAATTGTCGAATCACTTCTGGAAATTCTTTTTTCAAAAGGTTGTGATGGCATTCCATGCATATGGAGGAACTGAAACAGGTGATGCACTTATCAACCTCCCACAATGGGTTTTGGAGATAGGGAAGGAGAACTCAGATATATTCTTTACAGACCGTGAAGGAAGGAGGAATAAGGATTGTCTATCTTGGGGCATTGACAAAGAGCGAGTTTTAAGAGGAAGAACTGGCATTGAGGTGATAAAGTATTTTGTATGCGATAATACTGCAACTTATAGGATGTCAAACTGTGATAACTATAGATATCTTATGTTTTATTTTATTTCAATAAATTCTATATGCCTATGATGTAATTTTCTTTCCACTTCCGGCCATGAGCTACTTTTATACTATCATCCCAATTCTAACCTGGCTTTATGTGCCTTATTGAATCTCAAATATTTGCAGGTCTATTTTGACTTCATGAGAAGCTTTCATACGGAGTTCAATGATTTGTTTGCTGAGGGTCTCGTTTCTGCTATTGAAGTTGGACTGGGGGCATCTGGAGAACTAAAATATCCTTCTTTCTCAGAAAGAATGGGATGGAGGTATCCTGGTATCGGCGAGTTTCAGGTATTAAAGATTAGCTCTTCATCATATTGCTAATCCCCTGTTCTTAGTATTCATTGAGTATTGTGTTTCATATATCACGAAGATTTTATCAGCTTGTAGTATAGACAACAATTGTCATGCTTTACGTGACTTTAAAAATTCTAGGTCACATTTTGAAGTTCTACTTGAAAGTAATGAACCTACTCATAAAAATGGACCAGACTGATCGATCACCTTGTAAGACCAAGTGGAATAATTTGTGACCATTGGATATTATGCTTTGGGACCCAAATAGCTGATTATTACCTTACTTTGGCAAATTTGATGTGCAGTGTTATGATAAATATCTACAACAGAGTCTTCGGAAAGCTGCTGGGCTGCGTGGTCACTCATTCTGGGCTAGAGGACCTGATAATGCTGGCCAATACAATTCTAGACCACACGAATCAGGGTTCTTCTGTGAACGAGGTGATTACGATAGCTACTATGGGCGCTTTTTCCTCCAATGGTATGCCCAGACGCTGATAAATCATGTAGATAATGTATTGTCTCTTGCAAGCCTTGTCTTTGAGGAAACAAAATTTATTGTTAAGGTATGAGAGTTTCCATCTCACTGGTCAATCTTTTAGCTTTGTGCTAGATTTTTTCCATACCTAGTGGCTTATCATTCTGATTGGTTTTTTCATGAATTTGTTTTCTTGCTCTTTGGGTGATTAATTCTTCTTGAAGTTTTTCTACCACCAGGCGACGAGATCTGGACAAGTCACCTACTCATATTGAACGTATTTTTAATTAGCATTGTAATCAGACATACTTCTTGGAGCACATCCATTTCTTTGGGATTTGTTTGAACTTTGAATGGAGGTCTTTTTGTTAATTGGACTTGCATTTGAATTGTCTTCCCTCTCATGGATACACAATGTCTGGTTGTAAGATATATGCTAGGAGTAGGACTCCACCCTTGTGCGTTGCATATACTACATGTGAGAAGGGGAGTAGAGAGTGATATTCCATCGGCAAAATTGATATTAGACATTGACCTAACAGAGAGTATGTATTCCCTAGTTGAATGGTTAATCCTCAATCATGGATATATCAATTTCTTTAAGACAATCCGCATGCTATTACTTCTTTGCCAACTTTGGTCTTCACTTCATGAGTTCAACTTGAAATATTTGATGTTTATTTATCAATCCTATAGCATCCGGTCATGGACTTATTGCAGAATCTGTTCTTAAGTGGATGTTTTTGACAACACAGATTCCTGCAGTTTATTGGTGGTACAAGACTTCTAGTCATGCGGCAGAGCTCACAGCTGGGTTCTATAACCCCTCTAACCAAGATGGTTACTCCCCTGTTTTTGATATTTTGAAGAAACACTCTGTAATAGTCAAACTCGTCTGCTCTATGCCAGTTGCTGGTCAGGAAGTGGATGATGCATTTGCTGATCCAGAAAGTTTGAGTTGGCAGGTGATAAATTTTTGAAATCTCTTGTGCCTTTTCTTTACACCATTAAGCTTCTATGGGGGTTGCCTCGGCTATGATTTTTCTGGCCATTGATCAATGCCATGATAAAGTCTAATGTGCGGTTTTCCAATGTTTCTGAAACAAACATTTGTTCAAATTATTTTAAAAATACAAAAGGGGACAAAAATAGTTTTTTGAATAGCTTATCTGGGGAGTTGTTTGGAAGGAGAATTTATTGGAAGAGGCAACCACAATGTGGCCAGGAGTTTTTCGTTGTTGGATGTATGAGAGAGAAACTTCAAAAGCATTTCAACTTTGTAACCAATGGTTATTAGGGGTATATATTTTCGGATTTTCATTCAACGGTCATTAGGAGGCAACCACCATGTTATGATGGACTCATTCAATAGTTTTTCGTTTGAGAGGATTTTAAAAATAGTTTTCTATTTTTTACAATATAAATTCTAAAAAAACGTATTTGGATTTTTTCAAAGTTACTTTTCTCTTGTAGCATATTGTTATACCTCCCAAAATTTCGAATTAGTTAATTGTGATATAATTTCAGTATGAACAATAATATTAAGTGTATATGTCGTTCATTCAAAACCTTTTAACACAGAAATTTGAAAACAATGACAGAACTGTTCTCAAAACAACTTTCCTTATTAATTGCATGTATTAATAACCATTAACAGGTTGAAATTTATCTGTTTCTTTTCTCTATAATCGTGTTCCTTCTCCCTTATCAATGCTTTTAAAGGGAAATCTCCATGCCTCGTCTACAGATTTTAAATTCAGCTTGGGATCGAGGCTTAACTGTAGCCGGTGAAAATTCTCTTTCGTGCTATGACAGAGATGGATATATGAAAATCATCGATATGGCAAAACCGAGGAATGACCCTGATCGCCATCATTTCTCTTTATTTGCATATCGCCAGCCTTCTGCTTTGATTCAAGGAGCAGTTTGCTTTCCAGAGTTGGACTACTTCATTAAGTGCATGCATGGTAAGTATTCAATTTATTCGTCTTTATCTTAGGGTAATGGATTGTTGCATCAGGAAATTCTAAATGGATATACACACACGCGCGCACATTACGTACACGTGTTATAAGATACAGACATATAACCAGGCCCTTAAATTCATAATGCAGAGTTCTTCATAGAGTCGAATAGGCCCTTGGCCAGTTTTATCACGAAAAAGTTGAGTGGGTAGGCTTATCTTTTAAAACAATTGTTGAACATTAGTTGCAAATATCATATTTTAAAACGTGTACTAATAATCAATAGTAGTAATTTGGTTGTTTTCTTACTTATTTTTTCAGTAATAGTTGATTGACATATCTTATTCTTGTATTGATTGAGATAATCTCAGTAACTAGTATTTCACGTGTTTTACTTTCTGTCGTATTATAATTATTTTTTGATTTATTATTTCTACAATCTGAACTCCTGCGTATGTTATATTGACAGTCTAACCATTGTACCAACTTATTTGACTTGTTTCAAGTACAAACTTGAGCCCAACTGAGGGATAGGGTTTCAATTGTCGGTACTTGTATAGCTTTGTTTTTTAATTGCGTTGTAGGGAAAAGAAATATTGTTGCAATAATTTCAAGGATACATATCTAACCATTGAATCGACTTATAAGATACTTCTAGTTATTCCTTCATTCATATTTAAACAAGCGAAAAAAAACCAAAAAATGTGGGAAAAAAGAAAAAAAAGAACCCATATCACTAACATAATTTAGTCTTAACAAACATTGAAGAAACTTCTCAAAAGTTATTTGCTTAACTTCAACATTACACTTGGATAGTTGGATTCATAATATCTGTCTCTGGTGCCATTTTAACAATCTTTTGCAGGCGAGATAGAAGGCGATTTGGTGCCCTGTTAAAGTGCAAAATTCCCACTCATACGTGGATTTCAATCTGCTGGCTATCATTCCAGACACGATCAGGTAAATTATTGTCGTCTCAAACCTCGTAAAAGAGCATAGTGATTGTAAATTTGATCTTCTATGCGTTTCAAGTTGTGGCTTTGAATTTACCCGTTAGAGTTTGTTAGTGACTGTTCAACTGGGAAGATCAGTTGGTTTAAAATATACATCATGGGTTCAAATCTTCTAACCCCATTTATATCTTTATCCAAAAAAAAGAAAGAAAAAAAATCACTTAGCTTTGTGGTTGACGTCTTCACTTTTCCCTCTAGAAGTTACCCGCCTTTGACCCTCATCCTCATGAAATATAATAGCAGTTTTCATGAAGGTTATTATGAATAGGTAATGACTTTGGAGAAGTTGTGGACTTGAAACTTCCCTACATTGTCCCCCCACCCCCCACCGTTCCATTGCTGGAAAATCTGGAGTAGGATTCAGCCCCGTGGGAAAATGGGGTTTTAACCTAGTGGCGATGTGAGGGCACATATGAAGAGTTGCACTGGTTTAGAAAGGAGAGAATTTCATAAAGTCACTCTCTCTAACCTTTTCTATCAAGACTAGTAGGGCAAGATACATCCAAAGATGAAAGTTGTCTTTTTTTTTTTTCCTTTCCCGATCGGTGCCTCGGGTTGGTAGCCGGGCTCAAAATATTTTCTTTGTGCGGCAATAGCAAATAGAAATTAAAGATTAGTTTTAAGGAAAAAAATTCAAAATTTGAATTTGATGAATATTCAAATAAGGAGGGAAATTTAATTTGGAAATTACCTTTAAGGTGCTCCTTGTATTGGAATGAAGCTGCAGCAATATGGTTGCTTTATGATATTTAGATATAGGTTCGAAAACCGTTAGATACATATTCAAAATATTTTTATAGTTCTTTTCTTATACATCTAACGGTGTAAAACTGTCAGTCATGATACACTTCCAATAATTTCTTGTCACACTTTTTTTATTTGAAACTAGATATAGTAAGTTTAACTGTCAAATTTTCCATGTATTTACATTCTTGCTAAATGATTAATGAAAAATTAACCACAAAGACTAATGTTTGTTATGAAATTTTCGGAATAAAATATTTAAAAGTTTAGAGAAAAACAAAATAAAATAAGTACACAAAGGGTTTAGACCAACTAGGTTGAAGAGTGAGTGTCAGAGCCCTCAGTATTGTCTTATTTTCAATGGTACAGCTTTATTCTCCTGTTTTGAATGTTAATTATAAATACTTTGTCTTGGTAAGATCCCCGTCTGTTAAAGTTATACAAACAACTACATCTTGTTCAAAGATAATCCTAAGGGGAAAAGATGAGTTTGAGAAAACAAAACGACATGGTGGAGGAAATTCAGAGGATAAAATGTAAGAAAAGTTTTGAATTTTAGGAGGATCAAATTAAGTTGGAGAAAGAGATAAATTTAGAGTAGGTAAGAGATAAGTAATTTGGTAAAGGTGGTGTGGAGTGAACTTTTTAAAAATAAATTTATTTTGAAAGAAGTTTACGTGAAATAAGTAGTTTAGAAGAGGTTTACTTGAATTTTTTTTTAGAAAGTGCTTTGACTAAAAGAGTTAGGTTAAATTTTAAGTTTAGTCCATGGAATTTGTGTTTGTTTGGTTCCTAAAACGTGTCTAATAGGTTTTCAAATTTTCAATTATGTCTAATAGGTGATGAACTTTCAATCTTGTATCTAATAAGTCTAATGTATTTGAAATTTTTAAAAATGGTTTGATCTATTAAATATAACATTGAATTTTATGTCTAATAGGAAACTCTCAATTTCGTGTCTAGTAGGTTCGTGAATTTTGAAAAATATCAAATGTGTCAAGAATCTATTAGACTCAAAATTGAAAATTCAGAAATCTACTAAACACAAAATTGAAAGTTTAAAGACTTGTTGTATACTTTTTAAAGTTTAGGGTCTAAATAAACACAAATTTAAATATTTAGGCCCCGTTTGATAACCATTTGGTTTTTGGTTTTTGGTTTTTGAAAATTAAGCTTAAAAACACTACATGCACCTACAAGTTTCTTTATTTTGCTATCTACCTCATTTCTATGTTTTCAAAAACCAAGTCAAATTTTGAAAACTAGAAAAAATAGTTTTCAAAAATTTGTTTTTGTTTTTGGAATTTGGCTAGGAACTCAAGTGTGTCTTTAACAATGATGAAAATCATTGTAAGGAAATTAGATGAAAACAAGCATAATTTTCAAAAACCAAATGGTTATCAAACGGGGCCTTAGGGATCTATTAGACATTTTCTAAAGTTTAGAGACTAAATAGATACAAATTTGAAAATTTAGGGGTTAAACTTGTAATTTAACTAAAAGAGTTATCACACTAGCCAAAACACAAAACAAAATATTTATCAAATAGCTGTGTTTTTAAAAAAAGAACAATATTATTGAATAGATGCTTTAAATGCAGTAATTAGAGGATTGTAAAAGGAGGTGAAAAAGTCCAATCAGAGGATATGTTCATCCAAAGAAGAGGGAAAATTTCAGAAATTTTCCCCAAAGAAGATGAAAAAAAGAAAGAAAAAGACAAGGGAGAATGTCGTGAAAATGAATTAGCTAAGCTTACACATGCAATACTCTCAACATTGCATCGAGGTGCACAGTTGGTATTGATTGCCACATCATCATCATTTGAAAAAGAAGTGGATCCACCATCATTAAAAATATATTTATGAAGGTAAAGTTATAGTGTGAATAAATAAAATATGATACTATAGTGATACTAAATTTTTATTCGATTGTGTGCTTCACTTGAATAGCATCAGTTGAATTTCACAATTTTTACAGTTAAAAAAAACTATAACCAAGTGTGACGAAAATGCTTTAATCGGTAAGTTAAAGTTCAGTTCAGATTGATGATTTGATTTTAGACTTTGCCCCAACATCCAAGAAAGCTCACTCATGTACTAACCACAACGACAATCAAGCTAGATGAATGGTATCCACAAATCATTCGCCAGAATGCTAATATTTTCATTTATTATTTAAATTAATTTAATAGAAGTTTGCAGAAATAGTTCTACGTTTTGGTCTTTAATATTGATTTTAAGAACACATCTTACAGGATTAAATAGCAGAAAAAATTATTGCATGCTAGGCATTACTATTCATGATTTTACATGATTTTACATTAGGTTAAATTACAAATTTGATCCATATGATCAAATAAAATCTCATTAAATAGTCCCTACTGTTATCATTAATAGAGTTGAGTACTGGTAAGATAGGAACGAAATTCTAACTGATTGAGTAAGTGATAGGGACTATTTAATAAGATTTTGTTTTTCGACATCAATTTAACAAGATTTTATCAAAACTATAATGATCAAATTCTAATTTTAAAATCATAGGAACTAAATTCTAAATTCATAGGAACGAATTTGTAATTTGACCTTTACATTATACTCTGAAAAACAACTTTAAAATTGTTCTTCATGAAAAACTATTGAAAGAGCCGACGCCATCTCAGTCGGAAAGAGATCTATCTGATTCTATTGTGGCTGATTTTTTTGAGCAGATCCCATCTTCGGAAGATATTATTTTTTGTGGGGATGCTGCTGCAAACCCAATTTGGCTGTTCTCCCTTATTTACGAGGAAGTCCCTGTACCTAAGTTAGTTTTTTTTTTTGAAAGACCTGTACCTAAGTTAGTTGGTTTTTAAATGAAGCTTCTTTTCCAAAGAAAGAAAGAAAGAAAAAGAAAACTATTGAGAGATAGAGAACTACTAAAAAACAATAGTTTATTTTGTTTAGTACAGTTTAGAACAACAGTCATAGAAAAAAGTTGTTTTTCTAAAAAGTGGAGACATTTTTTTTTGGGTCAATCATGTTCAACTTGTGTAGCTTTGAACGGCTGTTGGGAGACGTTCTAAAAAGGGAAAAATACACTTTTGGTCCCTGAGGTTTGGGTTAAGTGACACTTTGGTCCCTGAGTTTTCAAACTCAACAAAAATACCCCTGAGGTTTGAGATAAGGAGCATTTTGGTCCCTGCCGTTAATTTTTCTGTTAATTTCTAACGGTTGCTGACGTGACACTATTATTTTAATATAAAAAATTATTATTTTTTATTTTAAAATAAAAATAAGTAAAAAATAATAAAAAAATAGTATTATTTTAATTATTTTAAAAACTAAACCCTATCCCTCTTCTTCATCCTCTTCCCTCACCCCTCCATCTTCTTCCTCCAGCGGCGCAGCGACTTTTTTTTTTTTTTTTTTTTCCTTCTTCTCTTCTTCTTCTTCTCCTTCCTCAAAGCTTCAGCTGCTGTTTTTTAAACCCTAAACCCTAAACCCTAATTCCTCCCTCCTCCGTTTTCCGGCGCCGGAACGGAGGGAGGAGGTCCCTCCCTCCCTCCCCGTTACAGAGGCGCCGGAACGGAGGGAGTCCTCCTCCTCCTTTCTCTTTCATTTTTTTTTTAAAAACAGCAGCTGAAGCTTGAAGGAAGGAGAAGAAGAAGAGAAGAAGGAAAAAAAAAAAAAAAAAAATCGCCGCCGGCGAACGGAGGCTGCCGGCGACGGCATGTGGGCGGCGCAGCTGCTGGAGGAAGAAGATGGAGGGGTGAGAGAAGAGGATGAAGAAGAGGGTTAGGGTTTATTTTTAAAATAATTAAAATAATAATATGTTTTTATTATTTTTTTATTTATTTTTATTTTAAAATAAAAAAATAATTTTTTATATTAAAATAATAGTGCCACGTCAGCAACTGTTAGAAATTAACAGAAAAATTAACTGTAGGGACCAAAATGCTCCTTATCTCAAACCTCAGGGGTATTTTTGTTGAGTTTGAAAACTCAGGGACCAAAATATCACTTAACCCAAACCTCAGGGACCAAAAGTGTATTTTTCCCTTCTAAAAATAAACAAATAAAGGTTTAAATCCTATTATGGCCTCTAAGGTGGCGTTTGATAACCACTTGGTTTTTGAAAATTAAGCTTATAAACATTACTTCTACTTACAAGTTTCTTTATTTTTCTATTATCTTCTTTTCATATTTTCAGAAATCAGGCCAATTTTTTAAAACTAAAAAAAAAAAAAAAATAGTTTTCAAAAACTTGTTTTTGCTTTTGGAATTTGGCTAGGAATTCAAATGTTGACAAAGATAAAAATCATGTAGAAAAATTGGGTGAAAACAAGCATAATTTTCAAAAACCAAAAACCAAATAGTTATCAAACGAGACCTAAACTTTTCAAATTATTCTATTTTGATTTTTGAACTTTCTAAATGTTCATTTTAATCCCTAAACTTTCAAGTTTGTTTCATTTTGGTATCTAAACTTTTAAAATGTCTATTTTAAAAAATGACTATTTTGGTCCTTACTTTTATTTCAATTTTAACAAATTAGTGACATAGCTTTGAGTATGTGTATTAGATTGTTAATATGAGCATGATTTCAAGTCAAATATGTTAGAGAGGAATATTAGGCAAAGCAGATTTAAAGTATAAAAGTAACATGACAAGGACCAAAATGATTATTAATTTTTTCTAAAGTTCTGGGACAAATAGACCTTTTAAAAGTTATGGGACTAGAATAGAACAAATTTGAAAGTTCAAAGACCAAAATGAACGTTTTGAAAGTTTAAGAACTAAAATAGAACAAACTTAAAAGTTCATGGACTAAAATGAGATTTAAAGCATAAATAAATCAGGTAGAATATACTAACCATGACCCCAACAAAAAAATCTACAAGATTAAAAAAAAAAAAAAAAATGAAGCCAGTTACCCAAAAGCTAGAGTATTTATGGATCATTAATGTTATCAAGAACCAAAAGTCCAAAGCCTGCTCTATAAGCAAAGTGGTAGCTAATATAAAGCTGAGGGAGAAGAAAAAGAAACATTGACAATTAGGCAAAGATGCTTGGAAAAGGATAAACAACTCCAATTGAGAATATTTTCTTACTTTACATGACTAGACATAAGTAAGCAGCACAATAATTAAATTTTCTTTTCACAAGATAAGCTTTTATACTAGTGACAATGGTTTCCATTTTTTCATAATGAACAGAAACATATGCATAACATTGAAAATTAAATATATTAAATTTATGCTATATTAGTAGCTTTTAACTCTATTAAGTCTAATGTTCCAATGTTGATTTTAAAATTGAGTTATATATAGAGGTGAAAATTCAAATATCAAACTAGGACACAAGGAAAAACTATAAAAAGCAAAAATTGGCTTAAACCAACCAAAACAATTGTCTTGGATTGGAACCAATTTGGTTCGTGAATAAGAAAAATCTTTTTTTTTTTTTTTTTTTTTTTTTTTTTTTTTTTTTTTTTTTTTTTTTTTTTTTAATGATTTCGAGTTTGGCAAAACGAAACTGAATATAACCAAGTCATCCAATAATAATATAAAATATAACATATAGCATTAATAGTCCAGTTGATTATAAGATCAAGCTTATAACCTTTTAGTCATGAGATCAACTGGTTATTTTTTACGTTACAATTTTAGTTCTACACTCAAATTGAGTCGAACTAGCTTGACATCTCATCTATATTCATTTTAATAAAAAAAAAATACATTAAAGTTATCATTAAAATATTAAAAGAATTATCTATTATCTTTTGTTTTCTAGATTCAACAATATAGGAAGGTGGTAGATCAAACTTTCATCCAAGAGATGATTTAAGCTTTATTCGATAATCATTTGGTTTTCAGTTTTTTATTTTGAAAATTAAGATTATAAGTCATACTTATAAGTTTCTTTGTTTTGTTCTATACCTTCTTCCCATGTTTCAAAAAACCAAGTCAACTTTTGAAAACTGAAAAAATATATATATATATATATATTTAAAAAATACTTATTTTTGCTTTTGGAATTTGGTTAAGAATTCAAATGTTTACAAAGATGAAAACTATTATTAAAAAATTGAGAGAAAACAAATATAATTTTAAAAAATCAAAGGGTTATTAAACTGACCTTAACATTTTGAGACTAATGAACTTAGAATTCATAATACATACATTAAAATTGAAAAATAAAACATAAATGTGCTAAATAATAACAAATTTCCATCAAATAAAAAGAAACTCGAAAAAGGTAATAGCATGTTTGGATTGAGATAACATAAATTATTGTACCTTCAATACATAACGAGTCAAAGTTGTAATTTTTAATTTAAAAAAAAAAAACAAAACAAAAAACAAACTCACAAGAACAAAAAATAACATATTTCTGGACTCTTAATAAAAAGGATGATGAACAATTTTTTAAAAGTTATTACAACAAAAATATTATTTTTTTTAACAAAACAATTTTCGCCTTTCTAGGGAAAAAAAAAAAGCCACAAAACCTACGGGCTATTTCCTACTACAAATAGAAACACAATCATCTCACTCAGTTTATATTTTCCGAACACAAGGAATCGGATTGTCTCCATTTCCATAGGCTATTATCATGGAATGATGGAACCAGACGGCCCACGATTCAACAAATGGAAACAAATTCCCCCTTTTCCGGAATACAATTTCCATAATTCTTAGTTCTACTCTGCTCATCATGCAATAGAAACGAAGGGCACAAAATTTCAGGAAACCTGGTTTTGCGGGGAATTCAACAGTCATAGGTGAGAATTACCAGAAGAATGCAACTTACAAACAGTTCGCTACTTCCTCTCTCTCTCTTTCCTTTTTCATGTTCTTCCTTTCCAGAAAATCTACTCAGCAAACAGATCAATTAATTGAACCAAACACTAATTACAAGCTAAGCTAAACAGCAGTTAAAAGATGATATCATCCTGTTTTTTTTTTTTTTTTTTTTTTTGTTACACTTTTTTACCAGAAGCAGAGCATGAATTAGAAGCTAAATTCTAACAGTTCAGTTATTCCATTCGGATTAGAATCGTAGTTTTATGTCAAAATCAGAGGTAGAATCTGTCATTGTGTTCCATGGATGTAAGCAACTTAACAGAAACCAAGTAACTTCAACGACTATAAATCTGACTTTATGATACACAAAAACTTGAACCTCAATTGAGAATCACAGCTTAAGCTTCTCAATCCTCAACTCAGTAAGCGAAAGACGACAGAGTGAGAACGATAACTAAATAAGATTCAGAATCACAGACCAGATCCATTAAGCAATGTTAAGATTGATTGATTTCAGTCATGGAGAGAAATCGAAACTAGCAACGAAAATCTACAACTCCGATCATGAAAAATGCGAACAATTAGATTAACTCACTCTCTCTCGAAAGTAAGAGCAATTCCGTACCTGAGATCTGGAGGAAGGTAAGAATCCAAGCAATCTTCACCACGGTTTCCGATTCAGTTGATGCAAGGCGGGATCCAATTCGCCCAAACATTTTCCGAACAAGATAACACCACACGGCGGCAAAGAAATCAAGCAAAAAGCAAAAAACTAGAAGCAGAGAAGAACAGAAAAAGAAGATGAAGAAATGCCGGCCGTCGGCAAACGCTAACCGTAGGCGGAGCGAAGCAGTTCCCGACCTGCACCAAGCGAATTAGAGACCGTCGGTGTTGTAACTGAGAAGAAACAACGCCGAGAGTTTCCGGCGAAGGTTCTCGCCGCCGCGGCGGACGAGTGAAGCGACGGTAAGGTGAGGTAAGCAGAGAGAAAGAACGGAGATTGAGATTAAACCCTATGCAGGGCAAGAAGAACCTGAGCCGGTTCAGGGTAATTTATAGCAACCAGAATCGAAGATGATGAAGACACGTGGCTATCGCCGACTGAGAAGCCGTGACGATCCAACGGCTGTGATACGCTGAAATGGTGGGGGTCCACCGGCACTCAGTGATCGTTGCTACAGTGACCTCATGTGTATGCTTCTTCCCAACAAAATCTTCCAGTGCGAATCTCTTCATCTCAAATTATTAGTTAAAAACTTTTTTAAAAATTTCAATTATATTCTTAAACTTTCAAAAGTTTCATTTTGTTAATTGAAATTTGAAGTTTGTTTCAAAACAATCATTGACGAAAATGTTTAATTTATGGATGAATAATGTGTCTGCATGTGTTTTTATTGTTTTTTCCTAACATATGTGTAATATGTGTTCAAATATGTTCACATCAACAACAATACATATGCAAATACGTTATTTTTCGACCACAAATTTAACGAAAAAAGTTTTCAAGGGTTGTTCTAAAACAAACTTCAAACTTCAAGGACTAAAATGAAACTTTTGAAAGTTTTTGGACATAATTAAGACCAAACCATAGTTGAATTGTATTTTTTATACTACAATATTAATGACCATTTATTTTAGTTTTTAATTATAAATATAATTTAGAATATAAAATAAGATACTTTCCATAAGCTAATTTTTTCTTATGATATTGGAAATACAAACTAATAATATATGTAATTCTCTTGGGAAGAAAACCTTCAACTAAATGCAAATTTTTTAATAAACCACTTATCAATTAACCGTATAAATTCCTTTCTATTTTACTTGGACTTTTTTTTTTTTTTTTTTTTTATAAAATATTTTAATTGGACTTTTATATTTTCCTTTAACACTAAAACCTTCCAATTTTCATTTGAAAAAAAAGAGACTCAACCATTAATATAACCCTATTAAATTGTTGAAGAAATTAGCACAAAAGGAGAGAAGCAAACATTTGGAACAAATAAATTTGTATTAAGAAAGTACAAAGGTGGACAAATTTGAGAGGACTCACGACTTGCGTATCGATGACACATTTCCTATTTATAGGCATAAGACTCTTGGAGTCCAAATTTTCTAGGCTTTTCTTGCATCTAAAATATCCTAGATATTTCTATGTTAGCTTATCCTTATCCAAAGGAATTCTGAAACTTACAGAAAAGGTAAATGATTCTAGA
Organism: Luffa aegyptiaca; assembly: GCA_017139565.1. Classification (NCBI taxonomy): domain Eukaryota; kingdom Viridiplantae; phylum Streptophyta; class Magnoliopsida; order Cucurbitales; family Cucurbitaceae; genus Luffa; species Luffa aegyptiaca. The sequence goes on along the minus strand of CM029405.1, from coordinate 7,412,160 downwards.
GCTTCTCTTTTAGATATCTATTTACAATACTCAGGATAAATCTAAAGAATACTAATTATATATATTTGAGCAATTTAATGTCGATACTTCATGATTTTTTTTCAGTTCATTAGATACTTAAAATTTTTCTAGATATATAGTTAGTGTTGCGAAAATCCTCTCAAGTTTATGTTGGGAGACCTTCCATCCCTTTTTTCTTTTTCTTTTTCTTTTTTTCTCACAATTAAAACCTCCCAAAATTTCTTTAAAAAACTCTACCATAAATATATTGTGAGTATAAACTAATTTTAAAACTACTCTCTCTCCCCTTCCAATTCGAAGTATGAATGTATGATTATGTTGTAAAAAAAAAACTCGAAGTATGATTATCAATTACTTGGGTAGAAATCAAAACTTCAATTTGTTATTTCGTCAAAACAATGTCATGATGAATCACTTTGTCTTCTAAGACGGGTGGAGTGGAAAGTAAAAGAAAGGGAAATAATCGATCGAATTTATTTGGATCATTTAGGCCCGTTTGATAATCATTTTATTTTTTGGTTTTTGAAAAGCAAGCTTGTAAACACTACTCCACTTTTGGGTTTATTTGTTTTGTCATCTAAATGTTTTTCAAAATCCAAACCAAGTTTTAAAAACTAAAAAAAAGAATAGTTCTAAAAACTTGTTTTTGTTTTTAAAATTTGGCCAAGAGTTCAAAACTTTTCCTTAAGAAAGATGAAAGGCCATTAGAAACAATTTGAGAGAAAACATGTGTACAATTTTTAAAAACAAAAAATGAAAGCCATAATTATAAATTATCAAACGAGACCTTAATTTTCCTGGTAGAAATGAAATAAATGTACTAGATTATGTCGAGTAGAAATGCATAAATGAAGGTACAACAAAAAAATGAGGTAGAAAGATCTCGTCTTAATAGAAAAAGTCAGTACATAAAAGTGATAGCTTTTGGATGGTTTTTAGCACCAATAATTCATCGACTTAAATGTAATTCAGATGGCCAAGATATGATCAATCTCCATAAAAATTATACGTTGGAATCTCTATTATAGTTTGGATTATAATATTAATAAAATCAATAATACAAATCATCATCCATGTGTTTGTTTTATGTCCTCTTATTTGAGAAGAGTAATACAATAAGTATTTAAAATATGAATAGAATAAAAAAGGAAATATAATAAAACTTGATTTGCTAGATCGAAATTGGGCATATACTTTCGACGAAGAGGTCAGAGGTTCGAATCCCTCCACCCGTTGATGTACTAAAAAAAAAACTTGATTTTGATTTTAATTATTTTCTGCTTTCCGAGATTAGGGACCGCATTTGTTTGTTGGTTTTGGGGCAATGGGAGCTGCTCTTTTTTGCCTTTTTAGCCTAGCCGCACAACATATTTGACATTATTGAACAAATTAGGATTTTTTTTTTCAATAATTATGAAAATGAAGATAGATTTTTATGAACTTTTGAGATATAGTGCCTTATCCGAATTATGTTCGAATTGATTTCCTGTTTTTTAACATTTTATCGGTAATGATTTAAGGTGAGTTTGACATGCTTACGAGATTAAACTTCTTTTTTTTTAAAAAAAATGTTTTTTTTTCTTAAATTTTTTTCATTGAAGTGATTTTAATTAAAAATCGTGTGTGTTTTTTTTTTTTTTTTTTTTTTTTTTTTTTTTTTTTTTTTGAGAATATGTTTAATTACATCTTAAAAGTAATTTTAATTACTAGTGGTACAAAGTGATTCTATAAATGTGTCAAATTATGGAGAAAGGAACCAACTTTAAATTTGAGGACAATTTTGTAATTTTAGCATTCATTGAAGTTATTCATATGGTATTTTAATTTTGTAATATGAAGAATTTATTTAAAGTGATTCTCAAGTGGTTATTCAGGGATCACTTTTAGAATTAATTTGGTTGAAATCAAACCTTTTAAACATATCAATAAAAATGGACAACAAAACTATCTTCAAATTCACTAAAACTAAATCAAACTGATAAAATTTATCAAAAGTGAATAAATTGATTTTTTTTATTTATTTTATACTTAAAGAAATTCAAGCCAATGGAAATATCTAGTTCAAATCACATGCATCGACTTGATTTAGTCTGCTTTGTCAAATTTTTCGATTTTGGCTTGCACCCCTTATTTAGCTTTCTTATTCATCAAACTATACTCCAACTATTTGGGATGATAGTACCTGCCTTATCCACTGAACTATGTCAAATTGAAATAAGTTATTGAGTTAAAATCATTAAATTTTTTTATTAAAAATAACTCATCCATATGGATAAGTGAATAAAACCACTAAAACCTTCTCCAATTTAAAATCAAACTTATCTTAATTATGAGAATACATCGATTTTTCCCTTGACCTTGACACGGTTTATCAATTTTTACTCTAAAATTTTAACTTCATTGCAATTTTTACTCTACAGTAGATTTTCATTTAAAAAATTATTAATAAAAATGCACCCTTGTATGCATCTAATGGATATAAAATACATGTTTCGTACAAAATTAATGAAATTCCAAAGAAAAACAAAATTAGCATTGAATTTTTGTTAAAATCTATAAGTTAGGAAAGGTTTCGATCTTAAGCTTTAATCAAGCTTACTTTTGTACCAGACTTGATTTTTGTTGAAATTCGTGAGTTATTAGAGATTTTCTTTACTTTTTTTTTGTTAAATTTAGAAGGTAAATTTAGCAAAAATTGAACCTAGGATAAAAATTACCATACACGTTTAAGTTTAGGGTTTCATTTGAAAAATTTAAAGTTTAAAATGAAAATCGGTATAAATACGAATCAATTAATACCCTTATAGACCCCTTTTGATAACTATTTGGTTTTTGGGTTTTCAAAATATCTTATCATGGTTTTCATCGCGCACACACTTGAATTCTTAGCCAAATTCTAAAAAAAAAAAAAAAAGTTTTTGAAAACTGTTTTTTTTTTTTAAAAAAAAAACTTGACATGATTTTTTAAAACATTGGAAAGATGGTAGATGACAAAACAAATAAAGTTGGGTAGTACTGCTTATTGGCTTAATTTTCAAAAACCAAAAACCAAAAACAAAATAGTCATCAAACAGGACCTAAATTTTACTCATTTTACTTTTCTGGTGATTGGATGAGACTATTTTTTGTGGTACTAACTCTTCACGTTGTGTCGAATGTGTAGTGAAGATGGGACATTTTGTTGCGGAGCATGAGTACTTTTTATTCGTAGTTTGTTTTTGTGGCAAGGGTCAAACATTTTCTTCCTTGATTTTGAACATTTTTGTGACTTGATGTTGAGTTTTTTGTTCAATAACTTTTTTGTATGTAATTTATTCTTTTGGCTGTCCTATTTCATCCATATTTGATTTTTTATTTTTGAAAAGTATGTTTGTTTTTTCACAACTTTTTAACCATAGATTTCATCTTTTTTAAGAAAACACCTAATATTTTTAGCCAAATTCCAAAAACCAAAAACAAGTTTTTAAGACCCTGTTTTATGACTAATTGGTTTTTGGTTTTTGGTTCTTGAAAATTAAAAGCTTACAGACACTACCTCCACCTCTAAATTTATTTGTTTTGTTATTTATCTCATTCCTATGTTTTCAAAAATCAAGTTAAGTTTTGAAAATTATAAAAAATAACTTTCAAAAACTTGTTTTTGTTTTTGAAATTTGGTTAAGAATTCAAATGTGAACGTGGTAAAGAAATTGGGAGAAAGCAAGTATAATTTTCAAAAACCAAATGGTTATCAAACGAAACCTAAAAAACTATTTTTTTTAGTTTTCAAAACATGGCTCAAATTTTGAAAACATTTGTAAAAAGTAAATAACAAAACAAATAGACCCATAGATGTAAGTAGTGTTTATATAAGCTTAATTTTTTGTTTTTTTTTAAAAAATAGTTATCAAATGAGATCTTAAAGATAATTTTCTACTTTAGTTTTGATGAGACATTAATTTCACCGCGTTAGGTACAAATAATTTTTTTTTTTCTCTTTTTAAGACAATATCTTGAACTTTATTTTTTTTTACTATAAATTCGTAAAAAGTGATTAATATATTTGTTGGATCTTTTTTTCCCTTTTAAACTTAATGAGTTTTTATTTATTTTTTTAATTTTTAATAAAGACTTAACTTAAGGGTTTTTCAAACAACAAAGCTTCAAGCCAAGCAAAAATATTGAGGAAGGAATGGATGCACATGGAGTTTCAAGCAATGTTTGGCCCATGAAATTGACACAAAGCTTCCAACTGTTTCCACTTTTCATTCCAATCATAAAAGCTTCTTGGCAAAACTAGAGAGGCAAGAAATAACCAAACATGAACTTATCCAATATTTTTTTCCATTAAATATTAAAGTCATATTTGGAAGTTATCTCAAAATGACAATTCTTTTTCTTTTATTTTCAAAAATGTTCTCAACAGCTATTTTGTATGCCTCCTTAAAAGTATAGTTTATCATACTCCAACTCAATAAATACAAATTGTGGAAGAAAAAACAAATTCCCCTAAAAATAATACATCATATGTATAAATATACTAAAATATACAAAATTTTCTATCTTTAAAAATAGTAATCAAACAATATTTAGATTTTTCAGAATCCACTCTTTTATCAAGTTCATTAATTCTCATTTATGACAGTATTCAATGTTAGACATGTTTAATCTATTTGCATATAGTTAAAGAAAACCTATAAATTTATACTATCAATAATTTAGTCATATGGTCTTTAAAATCAGATCTCAATTGAGATGAAAGTGAGAATTTCTTCGTACCTATCTTCATTTTTGTTTTGTTAGTAGAATAAAGATGCCCAAACTTTATTTGATTCTAGTTTGGATCTTGTGATTTGAAACAAAAAATCATTTTGTGGAGAGAAGTTTGGTGATCAAGAAAATGGTCCCAAAGAAGTTATTGAATTTATGATATAAAGCCAAAACCCAAGCATACTTTGTCCTTTGTGCTTCAATTCATCTCTCATGGCCTTCAATGGCTAGTGGGCTAATAAAATTAAATGGATGATTATTTTTGCATAGCCAAACAAGGACTAATGCAAAGCCTCCTACCCACACAAATTGTCAATTAAATTGGATACCTAAACACTAAACAATAATGTCCTACATCTGTTTCTAGTTAACAAGAAGGGTAAATTTGTCAATTTAGTTCTTCGATATGGAGCATGGTATCTTATTAGTACTTGAACTCTAAAGAAGTGTCGATTATGTTATAAAGTTAGTAAGAGTCTGTTTGGAATGACTTTCTAATTGCTTAAAAAGTCATTTCAAAGGAGGCTTAAGTTTTGTATGACTTTTGAGGTGGTTAAAAGTATTTTTAACCAATTGAAAACACTTTTTAAAAGTTAACTAGAGTTTAATTAGATAATTAGAAGTGGTTTAGAACTTCTGAATTATTTAAAAAGTAGGAATTTATTGATGCTTAATCTAAAAGTGCTTATAGAAAAACTACTCTACACTAAAAGGAATATTTTTTTTTCTCCAAAAGTTGTCTAAAACTCATTATTAGTTAGTATCAACGGTCAATGCTATCAATTTAACGCTAATTTGACATGCTTATTAGTCTAATTAACTGTGTGTCACATCTTGCTAATTCAGTCAAAATTTGTCTAATGGACATGTCATATTAGAATTACAGCATTAAGAATTGAATGTATAATCTAAAAATTTACGAACTAAATAAACACAATGCTCAAAGTTTAAGAACTAAATTTACAGTTAGACTAAAGTTTAATTTCCATGATTTTTATAATTGGTTTCAAAGTTATCCCTAATGTTTAAGAAAGAATAATTTAGACCTCAAATATTTTAATTTGTTTCAAAGAATTTTTTCCACCCCTAATATTTTAATTTTTTGTTTCAAAGAATCTTCTTTTAAAACTTTCATTGAAGCATATCTAATGGAAGTCAAAAGATTAAAAGTAAACTTGAAACTTTCTAAATATCTAGAGTAAAATTAATTGAAACAACCTACACACATTAGGCGAGCATTTTGTATAATTTATTTAGTTTTAATTTTACTTTTTGTTTTAAAAATTTCAATTATAAGGAAAAATTAAAATTTTGAAATATATGGTTAAAGTTGAAACCAACCACATAATTTAACCTAAAAATTTGAAACTTTTCACCACCTATCACCCATTTTTAATGCTAAATATATGGTTTGGTCCCTAAAATCAATAATGTATTTTATTTTGAATATTGCAATGAAAATAAATTACCTTTTAAGGTACAAAAAAAAGTTTTGAGGAATTATTCAATGGTGCGGTTGAAATTGAATAAAAGAATGATGACACAACATCTAGCTAATGTCATTATTTCTATGAGTTGGCATCTTTTTAGTAATAAAATTTCCTTTTACCAAATTAAGAAGCTCAATCGACCCTACTTGAATTGAATAACTTAACCTAACGCGCAAGTCGGATTTTGAAATCTAATAAACCATCGGTGGGTCCTACTTGAATATTTATGTTTGTTGCACATAGAAAAGAAGTTTTGAAATGTAATGGAAAATGTATGAAACGAAAGTGGCTCTACAATACTTATAATTAAACATCGCAACTCTATGGCAAAACAAGGGAGCTTTCCATTTGCCCAACTACTAAAAAGGAAACGACAATGAAGAACAAGTATATGGTCCCTGAATTCACAAGCTCCAAAAGCTCTAAACTTCCGGTCTATAGCATCCAATTACAGAGAGAAAAATTGTAGAAGTACCTCAATTTTGTACCCAGTGGTTATTTAGAGCATACAAATTTGAAGATTTATGTCCGACGATTTTCAACTACATTGTAGCGGCCTCATTGAATAGTTTGTCTAAAAGTTGGGATTTTAGTGAAAGCAAACCAAAAATTTCACCCCTATTGTGTTAGTCGATAAGTCGGAGGGTTTGACATTGTTGTTGGAAGAATATTTTTCAAGAATAATACTTGGTTGTATATCAGTATGTAGGGATCTTTCTCGATACCCTATTAAAATCTTGACAATTAAAAAAGAGAAAGGTAGAAAATGAGAATTTTTTTTATCTCTCCTAATTGTCAATATCTTAATGGTGGTATGTGGAGAGATCGGTATGCAGCCAAAAACTGATGGATCCAACTAAAATTTAACCAATGGACCAAACTTTTTTTTTTTTACAATATGTGGGGGAGGGGGATTCGAACCACAGATCTTGTGGTTATCAGTACAAAGTTATGCTGAACTAAACTCTTGTTGGCCCAACGGACCAAACTTTAAATTAAATGAATTATAACTTACCCATGTATGTTTCTCACCTTGATCTAACCGATCAAAGTGAACATAGAGGTATGTACCCTCAACCAAAAGGTACATATCTCTAATAAAAAAGTCGGAGGTTCGAACCCCACTTACGAATGTCTCTAACCGATTCAATCAACCGATTGTTTTTTTTTTTTTTTTTTTGGAAAAAACAAAAATAGTTCCTCTCCGTTCAAAATCAAGAAAGCTATGTAAGAAGAATCAAAGGCCTGGTTATCTCATCAAGAATTCTGTATACACAATACGAATCGTACAATTTCAAAGAAACAGAACGAAAAATTTCTCATGAAATTATTTCAAACTTTTCAAATTTTATTTTCGCTAATCCAAATCGGTTTCAAAAGGTGTAAAGAGAAAAAAAAAATTATCCTAAGGAACAGAGAAATTATTTGGCCCTGGAACTGCAAGGCGAAATCAAGTAACTCCCATTCGAAGGATGAAATCTAAGCTCGCAATGAAGATGGCACCAGAATTTCACAGATCCAAGCAATCCAACTCGCCATTGAACTCTCGTGTTCCCTTTCAAATCGAACCGACTCAGATCCGACTTCAACGCGTAATCGACTTCCTCCATATTCTCCGGATTCAGAGGAATCGAAAGCGATTCGACGACGTAATGGAACTGGAGAGAGCTGTTTTTCCTCACCTCGAACGGATCGGTCACAAGCTGCGCGATCTTGATCCCTAGGAAACTGAGGAAGAAACTCGTATCGGAGAAACTCGCGTGCGCTTTGGCGTTATCATTCTCGGCCTCGACGATGATCGTCAACTGAACTTCCAGACGGCCGGCGATGTCGTTCTGGAAGTTGTCGAGATGAGCGTGGATGACGCTGACCGTCGGAATCCTAGGGTGGATCACTAGGTAGCCGATGAAGACGACGATGCCGGCGATTATGACGGCGATCGAAACAAGAGTACAGAGCACGGCGGCGAACCAGACGAGTGGATGCGTTCGGCGCTTTGCGTCGGAGATCAGTTTCGGTGGCATTTGGCGGTCGGAGATTGGGGATTTGAAGAGGCGGCCGTCAACATCCGGCGGCGATTTTCTTGAAATTATGAGGTAATTTGACTCGGCTTTTCAATTGAGCTATTTAATTTTTGTTTTTCTTTAATTTTTTTTTGGCGGAATTCCAAGTTTAATTTGGAGGGGAAGGTTTTGGTATCTCTACCTTTCCTTATTCTAAAGCATTTGAATTCTAAAAATTAAAAAAATAAAATCCTGTTTGGATAGCAGAATTTCGGAGCTATAGTTTTCTCGGGAATCTGTTTCCTAGTAAAGTAAAATACCAAACTTGCACTGCTAATTCCCAACTGTTGTTGGAATTCCTTCCCACTGGTTGGAAACATTTTCTAAAAAAATACGGAATAAATAGATATAATTTTGAAAGTTTGGAGACGATATAATTTAGAATTTCGTCATACTAGACTAATACTTACTTAAATAGTTGATATAACGTCAGTGTCGTTTTTGTGATTCTTGAGAATGACTATTTATTTATTGTTATTTTTAATTATGTATCCAACTAAACGGTATACTCAAATTGTGATAGTCATTCTCAATTATTTCTCACATTATAATTATATGAAAAACAAGATATTAAGAAACATAAGGAATTGTTAGTTGTCACTATTCTTTTGTCTTCCTCTTCTTTACTCAACAACAATAGCTAGTAGCATCTATTGAGCTAGTATTTAATGAATTTGAGTGAAGAGAGAAAAGTACAAATTAGACTCGTTATGTCATGTTGAGTGATGGATACATATTAGTTAGGATGTGAGCTTACCTATGTAATTTTGTGTAGTTTAACGTATGTTATTTTGATTGTATAATTGAAAAAATCCTTTAGTTCAATCGTGTCAGTATAATCAAGAGTATGACCAAAATCACTTTTTTGTCATATTACTTTCAAAATCATTCCCAGACATGTCTTAAATAGAGTAAACGTCAATAAAGTCTTTTGTATAATAATATAGAGCAAGATCATTAGGTCACGTAGAAAGTCGTTGGTTGCCATTATCCTTTCTTCTTCCTCTTCTTTACTCAACAACGATAGATAGTAGCATCTATGGAGCTAGTGTCTAATGAATTTGAGTGAAGAGATAAAAGTACAAATTAGACTCATTATGTCACGTTGAGTGACGGTCACATATGAGATAGGACTTGAGTGAGAATCTCTCTCTTTTAATCTCCAATTCTTCGTCTAGTTTAATGTTTGTTTTGATTGTATAATTGAAAAATACTTTAGTTTCAATCGTGCTAGTATAATTAAATAAGGTGAAAGTTAATCAAATCTTTTGTAACACAAGAAGTTGTTACTTACCCTTTCTTCGACCTCTTCTTTACTCAACTACAATAGCTAGTAGCACCTATGTGTTTAGCGAATTTGATAGAATAGAGAAAAGTACAAATTGGACTCATTATACCACGTCAAGTGATGGATATGTATAAGAGAGGATGGAATGGAAGTGAGAATCTCATATATTTTTTTTTGTTAATCTCTTCAATTCTTTGTGTAGTTTGACGTTTCTTTGTTAAAGAATGAACAGTTCACCTATAAGTAGAAATATTTAATTTCTAAATAATATAAAAATCAATTATTGGCATTGACATTGATCTTATTCAGAATTAAACATTAAAAATAACATAATAAAGTACATTTGAAGAATTTCAATTTTATCTTGTTCAGAGCAAATGAAGTTTCCACAATCTTTTTTTAAACTCCAAATTTGATTCACCCTGTAGTGGAAGTGTTTAATTTTTTTTAAGAATTTAGAAATCAATAATTGGATTGAAATTCATCTTATTTAGATTAAACATAGGGGATATTTGGAGCACTGGTTCGGAATCAGAAACCTTGTGGTACCTTAGAAGAATTTCAATTTTCTCGTGTCCACAGCAAATTGAATCTCCACAATCTTTATAACATTTTCTTTACTATGATTTGAACAATTGATTAAGATTGGTGGGAACCTGAAAGAAATTGAATTAGAAATTGAGATTTTTTTAGGAAAAATTGCAGAGAAAACTTTAAATTGTCTCAGGACAGATTCTTTTTAGGCTTAACCCAAAATCCTATTTAGAGAATCAAATTTCATACATACATACATATATTATTGTATCTAATACATTAAAGTGTTATTTTATTTAATACTTGATGTATTCGGTACATTGCCAACTAGAACATAGCTCAGCCGACATAAAGTTTGATCCTCGACCAAATAGTCAAAAGTTCAAATCTTCCACTCCACATGTTGTTAAATATATATATATATATATATATATATATATATATATATATATATATATCATTGGATAAGACACCGATCTATTACCATTCGGAAGGGTTAATGGTTTGATCCTTCACCTTTACGATGGTTGAAGTATATATATATATAATTGATCCAAAAATTCATTGGGTGTTTCAAGTTTTATATTTTGTTTTCTTTCAATATAATTGATCCATTAATGTTTTTTTTTTTTTTTTTGAGTACATCAACATTTTGGGGTGGGGGATTCGAACCTCTGACCTATTGGTCGAGGGCACATGCCAATTACCGTTGAGCTAAGCTCGCTTTGGCGATCCATTAATGTTCTTACGAGCTCAACAAAGAAGACATTATTGATATGTGATGCGCAAATTGCTAACCGCAAGTGTACGGGCCCAAGTTATAATATAGTGATTGAAAATCGAATGTCGTCCTCTGGATTGGTTTTCTAGTTTCCCTAATTACTAAAGGTATATTCGCCCAATTTTATTTAGAGAAAATAATTGAGAAATATGCAAATCAATTAAAAACTAATCAAAGCAATAAAATGTGGAAACTCAATGGAGAAAGGCCTTAGGGAATTGATTTCACCTATTAGATGCATGAATTAATTTAACGAATAATTAAGAACAAATTCGTAACAAGTTTATAAACCAAGGATTATGAATAATTAAAAGCCTCTCCCGAGTGCAATTAATCCTTTAAGCGAATTAAGAAATTGATATCCCTATCTAATTTCAACAATAAGCCTAAGCAATAAGAACAATCCTCATGACGGTTTCTCAAGCAATCTCAAATCTCCCGATTAACGAATTACCTAAGTCATGCAATTGAGAGTCTAATCTAAACTACCCTCTCCCGAGCGATTAGTTCAGAAACAACAACATACAATCTGTGATCAAGAGATTATAAGCATTAATCAAACAATTGCATAAATAAACCGCGTCACGAAACGTCCTAAAAAGCCGTAAATTAATCCATACAAACTAATGGCTACATCAAGCCCCTAAGAAACGAAATCTAGCTACTCATGATCTCTAAAATACAAGCGAAATTTGTCCCAAACATGCTACAAATCAATACAAGAAATAAGGGAGAAAGATTAAACTCGTTGGCCGTGATTCCCGTGCGTTCCCGTCACGAACCTCTCGATCCAAGCTCCCAAAATCAAGCTCCCTCGCTCTCTGCCTTGTTCTGTCCGTTTTCTCTCTCTAGAAGTCGTTTTTCTCTCTCCAAAACAGCTCCCCTAATCAGATGGCATCGCAAAATATATATACTGCTGATTCTGTGTGACAGCGTCGAGACGCTAAGGACAAAGCGTCGCGACGCTGTCGCGCGTACGCCCTAATTAAATCTGGAAAGTTCGCAGCGTCGAGACGCTGTGGAGGTAGCGTCTCGACGCTGCCTCGAATTTGCGCGCGTGCTGACTTGCGCCCAGCGTTGAGACGCTCCAATGGCTAGCGTCTCAACGCTAGGCCTTTAATTGATCTTCCTTTTCTATTTTCTTGGCCCGAACTTATTCTTTAGCTCCTAAATCATCGGTAAAGCTCAAAAATGTCGATTTCCATTGAAATACTTGATTCCTACAAAACAAAACCAAATAGAGATAAAAATGGCCAAATAATACTCAAGACTAACGATAAAATCATCTAAAATATGGCACAATAAATTGTGCTATCAATATGCAAATTATAATCTCCAATCATATCAAATTAATTAATTAAACTCATTAACCAATTAATTTTCATTCATTAATTCAAGGTCACTCTACCGTAAACCTTGAGTTGAGTTCTTATGCAATATAGGACAAGTTATGTCCATAGTAAGTCAATCGTTCGCAAGTTGTATCATAATTATAATTGAGTCAAAAATTCATTTTATCCTTGTAATTACATCTTGTACTTTAAGTTGTACGAGTACTCCTCTGAGAACAATCTATTTATGATCCAACCACGAACTAAGTCCCTCAAACTAGTGAGAGTGTGGAGTAGGGATGTTCACGGGGCAGGATGAGGACAAAGATGACTTTTCCTTCCTTTGTCCCCAACCACATTTAAATCCTCGTCCTCAAAGGATTTATATTTTTCCAAAATTTTGCTAAGATCAAAGCAAGAATTTATTGTATGAAGAAATTCGCAAGGATTGAGTTTCTTGTGGAAATTAGGGATTTTTGTACGAATGACCCTAAAAAATAGGCGGAAATGATAAATGTCCCACCTTTTCAAAACAAGGATATATGTTTTTTTGCTTACGTCAGCATCCTAGTAAAATTACCATTTTACTCTCTACTCTAACCTCGCTCTCTCTCGCGCTACTCTCTCTACTCTCGCTCTCTCTCCAATTTCTCTCTCCAATCTCTCACTCTCTCTTCAATCTCTTGCTCGCTCTCGAATCTCGCTTCTCGCTCTCGCTCTCGCTCTCTCTCTCCAATTTCTCGCTCCAATCTCTTACTCTCTCTCTAATTTCTCTCTCCAATCTCTTGCTCCATCTCCAATCTCGCTCTCGCTCCAACCTCTCGCTCTTAAATGCCTTAAATGCGGGTTTTCATATGGAGAGTAAAATGGTAACTTTGCTAGGATGATGACGTAAGCAAAATGACATATATCCTTATTCTGGAAAGGTAGGGCATTTTTCATTTTGGCCTCTCAAAATGGGTCATTCATGCTATTATCTCTAGAAATTATTCCCCGTGTGTGGTTTTTTTTTTTCCCTCCATCCCAATTGAATTAAATAATTTTTTTTTCATAAGTCTTCAATTATATAGTTAATTTTTCATGAGAAATCCTCATTTCAATGGTTAATTTCTTACCAAAAATCTTCATTTAAAGATAAAACTTCTAAAACCTTCGCTCCCCTATTCTCACAGGAAAAATGGACATCCTTAGAGTGGATCCTATTGTTCAAGTCTCGAAATTAATACTTAAAGGAACTATTCATATACTTTCCCACCAAGTACTCCTCAGTCAATCATCTCCTCAAAATATAGTAGAATTATTGAATCGGTTATAAAAGTTATTATCACCTAGGTAAATCAAAAGGCATACCCTCATAAATAAGGGTCTTAACTCGCTTATGATTGGGATCAAATCTAATATATATGATCATCTTATGAAATATAATTAATATTTTATTTTAATGGATTTACAAAAAAACATTATATATTTCATAGTTTTGTCTTATACAAACTCATTGTATATAATACCCCTACTCACATATGGATCGTATCAATAGTTTAGGACATCCAACCATATTCATATATACTATTTTGAATTTACGTAACTACGTTTTACGTAGCTTGTGAGACTCGTAAATTACCCACATTCCTATTCAGTGATTGAATTAACATACATTCCATTCATTGTCCCAATTACACATCTTTTCAGCCATGAAACTTTTCACATTACAAAATAAATAGAGAAGAAGAAAATGCCTTTCAGCCGAATTTTAAGGCAATTTCATGAAAAAACCTAAAGCAAACGGCAAAATTGAAAAGTAATTTCATCTTGGAATACAAACATGACTAGAAAATTAAGGAGAAAAAGAAAGCAAGCTACAAAATCACAAAGAAAACTAAAAAAGAAGGGGCTTTTTCTAATAATGGAGAAAAAAGGAGGATAAAGAAAAAAGAAAGTTCAAATACAATTTTTAGCAATTAACCCCAATGGTAAGAATATTAACTATTATTAAGGAAGAGAACTGAAAAGGTAATTTTTATTTTCAACTTTAACATTTTCTTGAAGATTAATTAACCCCAATGGTAAGAATATTAACTATTATCAACTTATTATTCCTCATCACAATATTTCATTTCCATTCTTTGTATTAAGAGAACTGAGATATAGACTTTTTGAATATATTAGTAAAGATTAATTTTTCTTTTCGATATTATATCTTGTATTTTATTTTTTTTATTATTCCTATCATGTGATTAAAATTTTTTTGACATTTTTTTAAAAAAAAATTCAACAATTACAAGGATAAGAGATCGTACAACGACTTTTGGTATAGTAATAGGTGTCTTATCCATTAAGTTATCATCGAAATGACATTTTTCTTACCAAGGAGAAGGAAAATTCAAAATGACAAATTACTTATGAACTTGGTAGATGAACTTTATGATGTGATATTTTGTCTTAATAGTTCAAAGGTCCAACAAGTCACATGAGTTTTAAAATAAAGCGGCACAACCATAAATAACTTGCAGGTTGCAAGTAACATTTGTTACCCCAACCTTGTACCTTAAGCTTTAAACGAAAGATAAAAGGAAATCATTTTTTTAGTTCAACAATATTTGGGGTGGGAGGATTTGAACCTCAACCTTTTATGGTCGAGAGTATATGTCAATTACTGTGGAACAATATTGAATTTGACAATAAGGAAATCAAATTGAAGTTGAAATAAAAGATTAAAGTAAAGAGACAACAAATATAACCAACTTATTTATGTCAAGCTATTTATATAAAATAATTAGATACCATAAAAATTTAAAACATACTTAGGTCTAAAATATACCACTAATATTACCTGCTCAATTATTTATTTATTTATTCTTTATACATATATTTTAACAGATTTGGAAGTCAAATAATTTGCAAACTATACATGGCCAAGTTCAAGGTCTTGGTCTTCACCCTTGACCCATCTCCAATTCCAAGCATCAAAATCAAAGTCATCGAAAGATTGAATGAAAATCTTACGTCAAATTCAACATTTTCTATTTCGACAAACGTATGACAGAAGATCGAACCATCAATCTTAAGAAAGTTGTAACCTGTGCAGGTAACTCATGAGATTATCAAACTCATAAATATGGATAATTAAATTCACATACCAAATATATACTCAGATCTTTTAGTTCTAAGCTGTGATCAACAATTAAGAGGGAAGATTAGAGATAAAAATAGAAAGCTTCATATCTTGAAAAAAAGTAAATAAGTATCAAATAATAATATATAAATAGTTTTTGGTTAAATGAAGGAAAAGTTAATTGAAAAACTGTTTCAACTACATCACCCTTTCAAGAATTCAACCTGAGATAGTAATTAGTTTACAAATTCCCTTCCAAACTTGGGAATTTTCCTCCATCCATTGTCACATATATATATCTATCCACAATCCCAATTGGAAATAGCCTGCCATTATTGAATATAATTTGACCAAATTGCCAACTCTAAGTCACATTTATTCCCAAAAAAGTAATTAAAAAAATTTAAATACAACTCTTTCCAAGTTTTCCCATTCAGGTTGTTCTCAAATAAACCAAACTGGTACCTCTCTTTCCAAGCAACTGAATAAAGCCTCTTGAAAGAAAAATTTCAACTACTAACACAAAAGCAACAAGCAATCCCACACATAAAAGAAAGTCCCTTAGGCTCCTAATTCCTCTTTAGTCACATTGAAGCTAACCTTTCTCTGTGTTTTAAATTCTTCCTCCTAATAACACCACAGCCCGCCATGGAAAAACGCCGTTTCGGCTACGCCTTAAGCCTCTCGATCGTCGTCTCACTCGCACTTGTCGCCTTTGCCTCGTGTATAGCTGCAGAATTACACAGAACAAAGGTACAGAGTTCATAGCACAGGTCTCTTTGTGCAATAAGAATTTGGTTTTTGACTAACTTTCTCCCTATTTTTGGTAGACCAAAGACCTCAGGTTGGATGGGAAACTGTGCTATTTGCCAGAAAGTCAAGCATTTGGATATGGAGTTGCAGCTTTGGTTTGTTTGGTTATGGCTCAAGTTATTGGGAATATTTTACTTTGCACAAGTTTCAAGTTCAATTCAAGAGAGAAGAAAAGCATTGAACAATCTCCTAAAAGATTAAGCTTAGCCAGAATTCTTCTTGTTGTTTCTTGGTAGGTATGATTCATTTATATAGTTTTAACTGTTTCATCAACCTTCAAAAATTCATTCAAATCACCAATCAATGGCCGTAAACATTCAATTTCAACCTCTGATATAAATATTTCAAGAATCAATCATCTAATCTCATTCATCTTTGATTCAATTGCTAGAGAATTTGATCACATTTCATTATTCTGATTCAGAATCTTCAAAGAAATTTGTAAGACTTCCAGAGCAATATAAGAACAACGAAAGTTAATTGCATCATAAAACAAAATTTCAATTCAAATCGAAATGGAATCCGATCGAAAATGTAATTCAACAGGAGATTTGATGTTCTAGGGCAAGCTTTACCGTGGTGATATTGCTACTGAGCGTGGCGACGAGCATGAGCAGACGGCAGCTGTACACGGAGGGCTGGTTGGGCGGCGAGTGCTATTTGGTGAAGGGCGGCGTATACATCGCCGCAGCAATTTTGATCATCGTTTCGACATGCTCGACCGTCGGCTCCGCCGTAGCATTCTTGAGGAAGAGCCTTCAGATGGAAGAATCCAGAAAAACTAGTACACTGCCAAAATGAAGAAAAAAAAATTAGAACAGGAGAGCGAAATAAAATCGTCGCAACGACAACGGCGGTGATCGGCAGCCTGCAGCCGGAGGACGGCGGCGAAAACGCCATGGATGAGAGCTCCCCGGTCGCCATGACCAGTGGATGGCGCCTCCCCTGGACGGGCCCAAGTTCACATCTTTATTTTTTTATATATATAATTGTAAATTGGGGAAAATATCCACGAATTGGATAATTGACGGTAATTTTGGTACTTTTTTTTTTTGTTGGGAATAATAATTTAACAATTTTTCTTATTAAATTAAATATTACATTTTTTTTTTTTTTGAGTTTAACAACATTCGGGAGGGTTCGAACCGATCTCTTGATCAAGAGTGCATGTCAACTATTGTTGATGTTTGCTTTGACTACATTATTCAACTATGAGTCCGGAAAATTGGAACATTTGACATTTAAAACAAATTTTATAATATTTAAGGTCTCATTTGATAGCCATTTTTTTAAATCAAGTTTATAAATATTATTTTCATTTTTTTTATCTACTTTTTAGGCATATTTTCAAAATCCAAACCAAAGTTTTGAAAAAAATAGTTTTTAAATACTTTTTTTTTTTTTAAGTTATGGTCTAAAAGTTCAAATGTTTTTCTTTTTAATAAAGATAAAAACCATTATAGATAAATAGGGAAAAAGCAAACCCAATTTTTTTTTATCAAACAAAACCTTAATTAACTAGGATTATAATATCTCCAATCATTTAACTAAGTCTCAAATAATATATTTTGTTTAGGTTTTATATCCTTAACGTTATTAATAAAATAAGTCTCAATTAATATATTGAATTTTGAAATGTACTTATTGTGTAGGTTTTATCCTTCACGTTATTAATAAAATGTGAAGGTGCTATGCTCGTTGTTCTTTAAAATTTTCAATTTTTTTTTGTTATAGTCAACTTTGTGCTAAAAACGGTTTTAGTCGTTGTAGTTAATTTTTCAACATTCTTTCTTTCTTTTTTTTTCCTCTTTTTAAAATAAAGTAGTTAATTTAATATAAATCTTAATCCATTTTAAATCTTGATACTTACTACTATATATAATTTTTAAATACTTGTTCATATTGATACATATTTATAGCACAAATAAATAGAATATGTATCTTCTTCTAAGGACAAATAGTAAACTAGAATTTTATTCAAAATTCAAATACTAGTAAAATCGAGAAATGTATGAACTAAAATATGATTTAAACTTTTGTTATATGATGCCAACATGAGCGTAACTCACTGCTATAAAATTGTACTAATGGTCAAAATGTTTGTGGTTTAGAATCTCCCGTCCTCACATATTGTCAAAAAAAAAAAAAAAAACTTTTCTGACTAACGAGAGAAAAAACGAGCCACACATGTTAATATGTTGAATCAAGGTTGACTATGATTGCGAATTAGGTAAATGATCAATTTTGGATGTGACAAACTTAAGAAAATACGTCTATTGTAGGGAAATGTTTTGGCATCTTTGGATAATAGCTTGAAAAATTAGGGATGAGAAAAAAATAATTGGAAGCTAAACTCAATGATGGTTCTCTTTTGTTTTTGGACCAATTGATTGGTATCACCACCACTAATTAGGGCAAGACTTTGGGATTAGAATATTCTTCTTCAAGTTTGGCATGCTTTATGAATATTTATCAAACCATGGAGTAACATGTGGGAAAATTTTTATAAGGGGGCAAAATTTATTATTCCTTTTTTAATAAATAGAAATTATGACAAATCAACCTAATTTAAGTGGTAGAATAACACTTTTGGCCTTTATATATTGACATTTGTCTCCTATTTTAAATCTTCTATGTTTTTTTTTAAAAAAATTTGTAACATAGTATTTTTCAGTTGATTAATGGTTAGTCATTGGATTGAAGTTCATGTCTAAGCGTGACCAAGAACATTGAATCCTTATTTCCCAGGAAAAAAAAAAAAAAAAAACATCGAGTCCTTCTCAATTGTAACTAGAGGACATAATGAGGTGACCCACCAACCGATAAGAAAGGGTTTCTTAACAAACTTATCTGAGTGTTGGGTTAATGATTTTCTTAATTGGTTACTATACATTAATGAGTCAGCTTATTAATTTTACCCGTGGAGGATCCTGTCCCACAAATGACAACCAAATGGTTTTTTCTCTAAATTAATATAGTTTCTCTATTTTCTCAAAATATATATATATATTACAAAATCTCATTTTAGAACTAGCGTGACATAGTTGATAAAAACGATGAGTTTGACATTACTTTTGACATATGTTTGGAAATGTTTTAGTGATATTGCCCAAAGAGTTTTTTCTATCAAAATCACTATATTTGAAATGATTTATAATTACTTCTAGAAAAAGTCAAAAGCACCTAAAAGTGTTTTACGATAAAGCTATTGTAGGGTGTTTTGAACCTAAATCATTGCTAGGGAAGCACTTAAATTTTTAGAATGAAACATCAAATGACTTGAGCACTTTGGAGAAAAAAATTATTTATTTGAAAAGTATTTTCAAATATATTTTTTGCCTCCTTAATTCAGATTGTTTGAATCTCCTTTTCAACTAAAATAATATGGCCTAAAATTCAATACTATTTTTTTTAAAACCAATATATGACTTGGAAGACTCATACTTCATTAAGACAAAACAGAACTCATCTGGTCAATTGCGACATCCCTAAATAATTTGCTTAGCCTAATTTATATTATTCACTGACAATAGACATCTTGTGAACTATTTGATGAAACAATAGAGTTAAACTTTTCATAAATTGAAGGGTTCTCATACTTGAAAAATATCAATGAATATGAAAAACATAAAAATATGTTAGAAATAGTGATTAAACTAGCATCATATCAAACATTCAAAATGATATTTTTCAATAGCATTCATTGTTGCTATAAACTCTAAAATTCGATAGTTTTTTATTATTATTATTTTTACATTTAAATCATCCTTGGATTAAAAGTAAAAAGTATATAGGTAATAGTGAAATTAATTACCCTTATGTTAGGGACATTATAGATAAAAGGTTTGATAGAAAATTTTTCAAAAAAAAAAAAAAAAAGGTTTGATAGAAAATTCACGAAAAAGAATTGAGAAATTGAAGTGAATAGTCGTGTATACCCTCATCAGAAAAATGGTAAAAAAATAAAATAAATAATAAAAAAAAAAAAACTAAAAAAGACGACTTTTATTGCAATGAATTATTTGAATGACAACTTGGAAAAATAGGGATGGGAGGAAAAAAAAAAAATGGAAGCTAAACTCAATTATGGGTCTCTCCTGTTTTGGACCACCACAAATTAGAGCAAGACTTTGACATTTGAATATTCGATTGAAATTTATGCCCGTAACATATGTTTTATTATTTAATAATTATTTTATTTATTTATTTTTTATTATTGTTATTCTTTGCCATTTTCAACATCTATTGCATGAAAATCTTAGGGACATACAGGGAGAATGAGCCTGTTTGGTAGGCAATTTGGATTCTGTTTTATGTTTTCAGATTCACTGAATTCAATGAATATGCGTTTGGCACATGTGTTTTTGAAAATTGTTTTCGGATTCTGTGATCCAAATAGTGGAAATTCTGAAAACAACTTTTTTATGTTTTCAGTGTATCCAGATTTTGAATTTGAAAATTTTAAATGCATAATTAAATTAAAAAAAGATAAAAACTTTAATAAATATAGTATTGATGTGTTTATAGTTTTTTTTTTTTTTTTTTTACAACATGTAAGGGTGGGGAATTGAACCTTTGACCTCTTGATCGGAGTATAAGCTTTATGTCAGTTGAACTATGCTCTTGAGATGTGTTTATAGTTGGGTAATAAACTGATGGCTCAATTGAGGATCAATGATACTTACCATAAAAGATATAATTAATTTTTCCACAAATGTAAAATTGAATGACACATTTTTGTCTTGACTAATCCTAATATTCTGGTTAGCGTTCAAACTTTAATGAATTTAAGATTTTTTTTAAAGGATGGATGCAAGATCTTAAAATTATTCATTGAATTCAAAGATAAAAATAGACTCAATTTTGAAATCGTAGTAATAATTATTTTCTATAATACAACACATTATTATTATAATCAAGTTCAACAACATGTGTTGGAGGGATTTAAACATTTAATCTCTTGGTCAAAGTCATATACCTTAACTAGTTATCTATGTTGTTGACATGCACAATATATTGTTAAAATTGTATTTTCAATTTTAAAAATAGAATTACAATGTAATGATAATAAGTCAACCACTAAAATTAATATAATAAAAGGTCACAAATATATAATAAGTTTTTAAAAATAAATATCATCAGGTAAATAAGTAATATCATTTAAATTTTTTAACTAAGACCATTTCCATTTTAGTAAACATTCCAAGTTTATTTTATTTATCAATAATCAATAATTAATTTAAATTTTAATAATCTATTAAACTAGGAGCAAAATTTAAAGGAATTTTTTTTTAACTAAATGAAAACTAAATCTTTTTTTTTTTTTTTTTTTGACAATATGGGGGTAGGGAAATTTAAACCACGGACCTCATGATTATCGGTACAACTTTATGCCAATTGAGCTATGCTCTTGTTGGCATAAAAACTAAATCTAGTACAACAAACAAATATAAACAAAGGTAAAATAGATTTTTATTTTTATTTGCATTTATAATGAGTTGGAAATGGTCTTCCTTTACTTCACCTAAGATTCATAAATAATAATAATAACAATAAGAATGACGACGACAATGATAATAATACATATTTATAATCTTGACCATAAAAATCCTAAAATCTCACATTTTTTTTCATCCCTCTTATAACCACCATATTCACAGTCTTCTTTAGATACACCACCATTGCAATTGCATTACAAAAAGATTCCTTTTTATCAATCACCCCACAACAATTACTTGACCAACACTCAAGACCAAGAGACATTCCGACGGAGAGAAGGAATTGTATCGAAAAAAAAAAAAAACCAAATGAGATCGTAGGTATTGTCTTTTGATTATGAATTGTCATCCCTTCCTTTCATTGGACAACAAAAATTAGGACTTAGTTTGATGGGGACGCTTTGATTGACTAAACACACTCCAAATATTTATAATGACAGATTCTAGTAGATTTTGATGAGTTACTGGATTAAAATTATTTATAGGTAGCAGATAAACCATTTTTTTAGAATTGAAGTTGTCTCTAATTCTCTCCTGAACCATATATACATGGAATGAACAAGGGCATACAGAGATTACAGTGTTGAATCAGCTGAAAATCTTCAGGATTACAGGTTAGTTCGTGATAGGCCAAGAAGAGAGATTAAACCACCAGCCCGTTATGCTACTGCTGATTTGGTTCAGTATGCACTTCAAGCTGAATTTCTAAGTGCTGAAACAGAACCAATGACTTATACAGAAGCAGTGAAATCTCCAGACAGTGAGAAATGGCTTGATGCAATGGAGGATGAAATGGACTCTTTAGTGAAGAATGAAACCTGGGAGCTGGTGGAGAGACCATTAAATAAAAAATTGATAGGCTGCAAGTGGATATATAAGATCAAACATAGTTCTAATACATCTTTGCAAAAACGGTTTAAAGCAAGGCTAGTGGCAAAGGGATTTACTCAAAAACAAGGTATAGACTATGATGAGATCTTTTCCCCAGTGGTGAGACACTCCTCCATCAGAATTCTTCTCTCATTAGTTGCAGCCTATGACATGGAATTACAGCAGCTTGATGTAAAGACTGCTTTTCTCCATGGTGAAATTTCAGAAACCTTATATATGCATCAACCTACAGGGTTTGTGGCAAAAGGTATGGAAAACAAGGTTTGTTTACTCAAAAAGTCTTTGTATGGGCTGAAGCAAGCCCCTAGGCAGTGGTATTTAAAATTTGACTCTTTTATGATGTCATGTGGTTTTTTAAAAAGCAAGCTTGATCATTGCGTTTATTATAAGCATTTTGAGCATAAACCTTCTGTATACCTGTTATTATATGTCGATGACATGCTTTTAGCCTCTAAAGATGTTGCTGCTATTGATCACATTAAGCACAGACTTAAGGGACAGTTTGAGATGAAAGATCTTGGAGATGCTCGACGAATTCTTGGAATTGACATCATCTGAGACCGCAAAAATGGGACATTGAATCTTTCTCAACAAGATTATGTCTTGAAAATGCTTAAAAGGTTTGGTATGTCTTCATGTAAACCAGTAAATGTTCCCATGGCTAATCATTTCAAACTTTCAGGTTTACAATCTCCAAAATCCGTAGAGGAGAAGCAGCAAATGGAATCTGTTCCATATGCCAATGCAGTGGGGAGTCTTATGTACCTCATGGTGTGCACTCGTCCAGACTTGGCTCATGGATTAAGTGTAGTAAGTAGGTATATGTCCAATCCCGGAAAAGAGCATTGGATGGCAGTCAAGTGGCTGATAAGGTATGTGAAAGGGACAACAACATATGGCCTTCAGTATAGCTCAGTTTCAACACAAAAATCAAAAGTGGTCGGGTATGTTGATGCAGACTATGCCACTGATCGAGATAGAAGAAGATCTCTCACAGGTTTGTCCTTCACTCTGTATGATAACACAATTAGTTGGAAGTCATCTCTTCAGTCTGTTGTTGCGTTATCTACTACCGAATCTGAGTATATGGCTGTAACGGAGGCTTTTAAGGAAGCATTGTGGTTATATGAATTGTGAGAAGAACTTGGTGAGAATCTAGAGGATCAAGTGGTTATTTTTTGTGATAGTCAGTCTGCTGTCTTTTTATCTAAGAACCAAACATATCATGAACGAACTAAGCACATAGATGTGCGTTACCACTTTATAAGAGATATTATAGCTGAAGGAAAAATCAAACTGGAGAAGATTGCATCATGTGATAATGCTGCAGATGCACTGACCAAGTCATTACCTCTGGGAAAATTTGAGAGTTGTCTCAAAACTCTCAAAATAGGTCCTGTATAGTTGAAGAGACCTATGAGGCACTTTACTTGTAGTATATTGAGCTTAACAATGTGTTTTTGGTATGCTGTCAAAGTGGAGAGTTGTTGAGTTTATTGCCAGCATGTATCAAGTATGACTACTTGTAGCTTTATGATTGGCTGTACAAAATCCATCTGGTTATTCTTTTAGCTGAGCTGGAAATACAAATGGTAGTCTTCGGTCAGCACAGTGTGTTATACACTTGTTTTTAGAGTGTATTTGGGCTGCCACTTCATCACAAGTCATTTGGGCCTTTTACCCATTTGAAGGAGAATGCAGAGGAAGATTCTTTCTGTTATTTGAATGACGTGAGCATTGCTTTCCATGTGCAAGACCCGTGCAATCCGTTTGTGAGTCTTAGAGTCTGTTATATCAGAAAAGGGAGCTGCCAATTTTTGGGGGTGTGCGAATTCCATCTTCCTTGAGAGTGAGAGCTGCTGAGAGCCGTGAGATAGTCTTCCTAGGAGTGAAGCTTGAAGGTGCTCTATCTGGTAATTGCAGCTTGGTGAAGAGGAATTGTAAGAATTGTGTTAATTCTTGTAAAGAGGTCTTATCCTCTGTATGAAGAAACAATATAAAATCTAGAGAGATTTTGAGAGTAGAGAATTATCAAGCTGCTGGAATGATATTATTCATGCCCAAGGCCGTCAATATATAAAACAAGGCGGTTAGAGGAAAGATTCCTTTCCTTATGGAAATGTGCCACGAATACAAAGAATACAATTGAGAGGCAGAGAAAAATAAAGATATGAAACGACAGCGTATTAGAGGAAGAACGGACAGATCCAAACGATGACGTTTTAGCTATTTGCCTTAACATCCCCCCTCAAACGAGAGGGTGATGCAATTACACCGAGTTTGCTTCTGAGATCACAGAAACGAGCTTCAGATAACGGTTTGGTTAATCCATCAGCTAGTTGGTCAGATGAGGGAACATATCTAACGTCGAGCTCTTTAGCCAAAACCTTATCACGAACAAAGTGCACGTCGAGTTCAACATGTTTACTCCTCGAGTGAAACACAGGGTTGGCAGCAAGAGATAAGGCACTAATGTTGTCACACCAGATGACAGGAGTTGATGGAGACGGAATGTGAAGCTCACGTATGAGGGATTTAACCCAACTAATATCAGCAGCTGTCTGTGCAAGAGCACGGTACTCGGATTCAGTACTGGAACGAGCAACGACGTGTTGCTTCTTAGAACTCCAAGAAACAAGAGAATTCCCTAGGAACAGACAGTGAGCGGCTATGGACTTGCGGTCATCAACGTTACATGCCCAGTCTGCATCACTGTAGGCCACAACAGGGAGAGCAGCAGATTTGGACAAAAATAAGCCATGATGGATAGTACCTTGAAGATATCTCAACACTCGTTTGACAGCAGCCCAATGAGTAGAGGTAGGATTTTGAAGAAATTGACTCAACTTGTTGACTATAAAGGAGATATCCGGTCGAGTATGAGACAAGTACTGAAGAGCCCCAATAACACTCCTATAGACAGATGGATTCTCCATAAGTATACCATCATGTAAGGAGAGAGGCTTACCAGTAACAGCAGGCGTATTACACGGTTTGATGTGAGATAAATCCAACCGATCCAGTAGGTCATAGATGTATTTGGACTGAGTAAGATACATACCCGCTGGAGTGCGTGAAACTTCAACCCCCAAATAATAATGTAAATCACCCATGTCCTTCAAGGCAAAAGAAACATGTAAGCGTTGCACAAAGGAGTTAATATAAGACGTGGAGTTCCCAGTGATTAGGATGTCATCGACATATATGAGAATTAAGACCATCAACCCATCTTTGATAAGAAAGAACAAAGAACTATCTGCCCTTGAATTAGTGAAGCCCCAACAGAGTAAGGTGGACTTAAGCTTATCAAACCAGGCCCTCGGGGCCTGTTTTAGGCCATATAAGGCTTTATGTAACTTGCATACATAAGTAGGGTTGGATGAGGCAACATAACCAGCAGGCTGCTCCATAAATATATCCTCTGAGATATGCCCATTTAAAAAGGCGTTGTTAACATCTAACTGACGAACAATCCAATCCTTAGCTGTAGCAAGAGCAAGCACAATACGAACAGTAGGGGCCTTGACGACGGGACTGAATGTTTCATGAAAATCCACGCCAGGCAACTGATGAAACCCCTTGGCAACCAAGCGGGCTTTACACCTCTGAAAACTGCCATCAGCATGTCTTTTTACCTTAAACACCCATTTGTTACCAATGAGGTTGGCATTAGGTGGAGGTGGTACAAGGGACCAGGTATTATTCTTGTAGAGAGCCTCCATTTCACTATCCATCGCCATCTTCCATGACTCAGAGTTAAGAGCTTCAGTCACAGTTCTTGGTTCAACATGAGGAGGAGTGACAGCACAAGTTTTAGCAACAAAGGACCACTGTTTTGGTTTGAAAATACCGTCCTTAGCTCGGGTCTGCATTGGATGAATGGAGATATGTGGTTCAGCCAACCGAGAAACCACAGGTTGACAATCAGAGGCTTGTATATTCTCAGGGTCAGGATGAGGCACAACAGGAGCTTGAGGAACCAATGCAGACAAAGGAGCAAGAGATGGATCACTCTCAGGTGTAATTGGAGAGGTATCCACAGGAGATAGTGGTGGTGAGCGCAACCCAGTAGGAATAGGTGATGGCATAGGTGTTGGGACAGACGGAGAAGCTGGTGGAATGGGAACAAACTCGGGGGAAGGGAAGGAAAGAAAACTAATCACAGTGTCATTAGCTTGACATTTGGAGGGGGAAGAAGACAGGAAACTAGTCTTAAAGGGAAAATCATGCTCATTAAAAATAACATGGCGAGAAATGTATATGCGACCACTTGAATTTAGACACCTATAACCTTTGTGACTCTCGCTATAGCCAAGGAATGCACACTTGGTGGTATGGAATTGAAATTTGTGAGATTGGTAAGGCCGAAGGCAGGGAAAACAGGCTGAACCAAAGACTCGAAGGAATGAATAATCAGGGAGAGATTTAAAGAGAAGTTGCCAAGGAGATAAGTTATGAAGGACAGGAGTGGGAAGACGATTTATAAGAAACACTGCGGAGACAAAGGCATCCCACCAAAAACGAAGAGGCATAGAGGCTTGAGCAAGAAGAGTTAACCCCATTTCAACTATGTGGCGATGTTTTCTTTCTACGATTCCATTTTGTTGACTAGTATGGGGACATGAGTGCCTAAATTCAATCCCATGTTGTTGAAGGTAAGGAGAAAACACTCGAAACTCACCACCCCAATCACTTTGAAAGGTTTTAATTTTATGGTCAAGTTTGTTTTCTATGAGGGTTTTATATTGGACAAAGGCATTTAAAGAATCACTCTTGGATTTCAAAGGAAAAATGTGGGTGTAACGGCTAAAATTGTCTACAAAACTAATGTAGTATCGGTAGCCGGCTGTGGAAGCTATAGGAGAGGGCCCCCAAAGGTCACAGTGAACTAATTCAAGTGGTTTTTGCGCACGAAAGTGAGATACAGGAAAGGGCAAAGCATGAGATTTTCCATGTTGACATGACTCACAAAAAAAGTTGTTTTCATTCATAGGCAAGCTCAGATTACAAGACTTCAAAGCAACATTTAGGACTCTATCGGACGCATGACCAAGACGTTGGTGCCATACTGATCTAGGCACATTACAGGACTTTGACTTATTTGAACTAACAGAGGCATTAAAGCAGACTTCAGGATAAACAGAGACAGAGGACACACTGTTTGCTTGCAGACGACATTTGGGATTGAAGGGAGACTCTACTGATTTCCTTTTTGTATTTTGAAGGGGCAACTGCAGTTGGTAGAGGCCATTCCTAAGGGTTCCGAGCAACACCACCTTCCTTGAATCCTTTTCCTTCACAAGGCAGTACAGAGGGTGAAATTCCACAAATAAATTATTATCAGCCGTAAGTTTGGAGATACTCAGCAAATTATGTTTAATATGAGGAACATGCAACATATTATTCAAGGAGATAGCAGATCCATCATTGTTAGTAATCCTACTCCTACCAACATGAGATATATTCAGCTTTGTTCCATTGCCAACAGTGAGGGAGTCATTACCATTGTATTCGTTCTTCACATTGAGGTTTCCAGCATCTGCTGTAATGTGACTTGTTGCTCCACTGTCAGCCAGCCAGCTTGAATCACATATAATCTCTGGAGTAGCCACAAAAGCTGAGTTCTCCCCATTTCCTTTGTTGTTTGAACTGTGAGGGTTATTGAAATCCTCTTCGAACCTCTGATAGCAGGCAGGAGCCGAATGGCCGTATTTACCACATAGTTGGCACGTTGGTCTGGAATTATTTCCTCTTTGATTGTTGAATCTACCACGACCTCTTCCTCTATTACCATAGTTGTTGTTGTTGTTGCGGGAGCCGTAGTTAGAGGATTGGTAGTTCTGATTCCCACGACTATAGTTCCTCTGATTAGTTTGCCCAGCATTTTGTTGCCCATTGGTAAAGTTCCCTTGTCTATTGTATGCATAGTTTGCTATCTGATCACCATTCACATTTATGTCAGTAACAGGATTAGGGCTAAATCGAAACAATGTACCTTCAAAGGTTATAAGGATCGAATGCAGTTCTTGCCAAGACGAAATCTCCTTTTCCTGAATAGTGCAGATAATAGGAATGTACTCTGCGTCAAGACCTCCCAGAACATATGAGACAAGATCTGAGAGGGATACAGGGGCTCCGGCGAGTTGAAGATTTTCTGAGGCTTGCTTCATAGTTGTTAAGTATTCCAGCATCTTAGTTGACCCTTTTTTGGTGTTTTGAAGAATACCTCGAAGCTGGTTGATTCTTGCCTTGCTAGTTGCTCCATACATTTGCTCTAGGGCCTTCCACACCTCTCTCGAGGTTCTGAAACTCACAACATCTGCTGCCACAGCTGGAGTCATCGAGCCGAACAGCCACCCCGAAAGAGCTTGGTCGACTGTTGTCCACTCTTCAAATTTGGGATTCGGTGTGAGCTCTGATTTTCCAGTCCCGTTGCTTGATTCAAGAAATTCAGACGGTTGCGACTTCGTACCAAGGACGTATCCATCGACTTTTTGGCCTCTTAGGATCGCCAAGACCATTCCCCTCCATAACAGGTAGTTTTTCTCATCGAGCTTTACGGTAAGAACCGTGCTCAGGGGATGCCCAAATGAAGAGCTGATAATATTTTGGACAGGAGTCATTGCAGCAGCTGGAGCAGCAACATTACTCTCAGTGGTAGACACAACTTCGTCAGCCATGGCGATTGCCGAGGGCTCTGATACCAAGAAACAATATAAAATCTAGAGAGATTTTGAGAGTAGAGAATTATCAAGCTGCTGGAATGATATTATTCATGCCCAAGGCCGTCAATATATAGAACAAGGCGGTTAGAGGAAAGATTCCTTTCCTTATGGAAATGTGCCACGAATACAAAGAATACAATTGAGAGGCAGAGAAAAATAAAGATATGAAACGACAGCGTATTAGAGGAAGAACGGACAGATCCAAACGATGACGTTTTAGCTATTTGCCTTAACATATGAACATTGTTGTTGCTCAGTTGATTTAAAGTATAGTGCCTAAAGTGGATGTAGATCCGATTTTGGATCGAACCACTATAAATCTCTGTTGTCATCCTTCCCTTTCTCTCTGTTTTTGGTTTATTCATATGCTATCATTGGTTGCTTAGTTTAATCTGCTGTGTTTGGAATAATTCCTTGGAAATCTGCTGCGATAGCTTGCTTGTTGTGGGTATTGTTTTTACATTTTTGTTACATAAATAAGGAGTTTCGGGAATGCTTTTCGAGATTTACGACTGCGGAGCAAGAATATCTTCATCGTCTTTTCATTCAGGTACTATTGTGCTGCTCTTTTATGTCGCCAGGAAAGCTGCTGAGTTGAAAGCAAATAAGCATCATAAGGACGTAGTGTAATGCTTTAATTTAAACTGGAGATCTTGAGTTTCTTTTAATATAATTCTAGGACGTTTTCTTGCTTGGATCCTTAATTTTGTTGCATGTGCAAATCCGGTCTTTCTTCAATGGTTAGCAGCATGATATTTGCTTGACTTTACATGTTTAGAATTTACATATATTCTTATTGCTTTTAGTTTCCTTGGACATTGGAATAATGCACTTTGGTGTTCGTCAAACTTTCAGGTTATAACTTCTACTTTGTATGGAAACTTAGAGGTTCCATTCAAGTTTTTGCTTCAGAGTCCATTCTGATCATTCCATTTCGGGATTTCCTCTCTGGTAATGTGATTATGTCATTTCTTCAGAGTCCATCTTAATGACATAGTGCTAATTCCATCATGACACAGAATAATCATAGCATAGCTCCGACGTTAGGAAGTTCTCATCTAGTGTTTTCACAATGTTAGGTCCACTTTAAGATGACAAGCTTGTTATTTGTTGAGGGCAGAGGCACATTAAAGGCTATACTGCACTACAACGACACACATGATTTAAAATAGAAAGAATATACTTATAGATTGTTTGTTTGCTTCTGTCTCTAAGAGAAAAGGAATGGCGAAAAGAAAAGTTTCTGAAAAATATGCAAAAAAAATGTTGAAGATTGTCTTTCAGTACAGTGCAAATTGCCTCTGTTGCCAGGGTGCAAAGGGCAGCCCACACAATCCCCTGGGCGGAGGTGCTTGCCATAGACTATTGCTATTGACAATCATATAACCCTGTCTTCAAATAAATCTCACAATAGGTTTCTCTTCTTTTACATTTATGTGGTTATCAACAGCATTTCATTTTAATTCTCTCTTTACATATTGCACTTGCCATTTTTGAAATACACAGGACGAGTTTGAGTCATTATGTATTGAAACACGGGTAATGCTCCTGTCTGTTAACTTATTGTGATTATTTATAATTAGCTCTTGCTTGCAAGCAAGTTAGATGTGTCAGATTCGTCCAACCCTGGGGGGTCAAAGACTCAACTAAAGAAGATAATAGAACATGAATGATGACCGATGAGTAAGAAATAGTGCAAATATGTGAGATTGATCATGACGGTTCACATGATAGGATTATAGAAAGAGTAATTGACATACTGTAATGTTTCATTTTGTACAATGATAATTTTTCTTCTTCTACTTGAACTTTGTCGTGAGTAATTGTAATTTGTTGGGATTTGTTTGGAGTGATGATGTATTGCTAGTCATTTATGTCTATATATGCAGGTGACTTTCCCTCTTCCATTGTGTCACTTTTTCTGTTGCATTGTAATAGTTTTACTTTATGTAGGTAGGACTTATACTCGATAATGTTGAACAACTTTTGGAAGAACAAGATCTGGACCCATTGTATTCCAAGAAGTAGGTATCAACCAACCGAATCCTTTTGTGTTGTGACATATTACAAAGCATAAACTACCTTTGAACTATAAAAATTGGTAGGGTCAATTCTTGAAACCGTAGACATGTTCCAATTTAACCTTTTCTTTTTAATTATATAAAAATTTAAAACTATAATATTAACAAGGATAAATGTCAACTTGAGTATAGTTCAACTAGTTAAGACATTGTATCCATGATCAAAAGGCCAGAGGTTTGAATCCCTTATCTCATATGTTGTTGGCCTCAAAAAAAGAAAAAAGAAACCAAATTTTTTAAAATTCAATAATTATGACTCCAACTAAGACATAACCCAAGCATGGACTTATATCTTTGAGGTAAGGTGTCAGAGGAATGGTTCAGCTTTGATTTTTGTCAAAAATCAATTGCAAACAAGCTTACTTACACCCCAACTCAAATACACATCTCTACTCAGGGTTATGTCATAGTTGTTGCCGTTAATATTGTAGTTATTGAATTTTAAATAATTTTTTCATGGTTAATATTATAGTTTTCAGGGATAATTGGTATGTTTTTCAAGATGTTACTAATGGTTTTATAATTGTAGGGTACAATTGTAACAATTTTGTAAGTTTTGGAATAAATGATAATTGATTAAATTGGAAGTTTGAAAATGTGATTATAAGAACTCCTATTAGTAGTGATGTATGCAATTTTCCCTTCTTTATGCAAAGGGATGCAAAGTGGCATATTAAGGTCGGGCTTCCTTGGGCCTTTACAGATTGAATTTCTCGAGTGGAATTAACAAGTATCAATATCTAATGCAGGACTGATATAATGGATATTGCTAATTATCTGTCCATGACAAAGAAGAATGAGATCCAACACTTGAAGGACATGCTGAAAACGGTAAGCAACACTTTTAATAGTATATCCACCTCTTTTCCCTCTAGAAGAATTGAATTCTCAAAAGTCACAACAACACTAGTAGTTTCGTATTCAATGGATCTTTTTTCTATCATAGAAATTTGAAACGAATTGAGTATGCATTTGCTCTGTTCCATCTCTAAGCACGCATCTTAGCTATTAGGTAAAGAAAGGCTCAATCATTTGCATTTGTACTCTTGGTTGTGTTCAACGGTGTTTAAGTCTGTCAAAATAATGGTTGTTTTCTGATGAATTTGAACAATTTGGAAGAGAAAGATAAAACTCAGGACCTAGTTTCTAGCCTCTATATCTAACCTGTAAATGTTCATAGCTAAGAAACAGATTCAGTGCTTACGCAACCGATGGTGTCAACGGGACCTGCGATATGTAGCTCATGCTTCAACAACTCGCTGTTGCCATCCTATTTGTTTTAATCGTGTTAAATGCATCTGGGATTGGTCGATAACGGCGTCGGTATGTAATTTAGTAGATTTTATTTAGGTAGCTTTATGTGTCAATTTCCAAGCTTAGCTTTCAAGCTTTGTAATTCATATCTACAATTTTACATGTTTTAAATTGTAGATGATGTTTTCCTCTGTCAATTCAGCCACTCTGTCATGTATCAAAGAAATCTTCAATGGCTAAGTTGGAATTTTATATGGCTTAGGTAATGATCAGTCATAATACTTATGGGTATTGTTTCACAAGGACAACCTAACCAGAAAATTTTTATTGATGCAAATATTTCACTGAAGATTTGAGTATCTTCTCTCATAATTTCATTTGTCAATATATATCTTTTTAAGAAAAGGAAGGGATTGACTTTTTTTTTTTTTTTCTTTTCTTTTTTTCTTTTCTTGGGTGGGTGAATTATTTCAGTTAAGTGATTGGCATTTGAATTGCTCTAAATTTATATTATTTGTCACTATTAAATTGATTCAGCTTGATAAGTATGAACCACAGTTCAAATTCGTTGAACTTTGGTTAATTAGATCATTCTAACTAATGAAGAAGTGTATTTAAAATCCGATTTCGCATTTCATATTCACTCAGTTTTATTCTTAAATCAAGTTTCAAGTAAAATGAGATATTTGATTCTATCTAAATCAAACGGTTGCCTCTAGCATTTCCATTTTGCGATGGAAAAACCTTATGTATAAAGTTTGAAATGGTGAATTGAGATAGAGTAGATCGATGATGATCCTGTAGTCATTTGGCCAGCTATTGAAAGAAAGAGCTTGCATTTGCTCCCCCTTCATATGGATGTTGAAAAAGCTTTTGATTTGAATGAATTTGAAACATCTCTTTTCCATTTTTATTTACCCACTTCATATCTTTCTTTCGTGTGTTCTCGAGAGGAATTCAATCTCAGGATACCACCTAAATAACAGCGGCCAGGGGGTCAAATAGGTCGGGAAGAAAGAGTACTCTAAGGTCGGTCGGACGACATACATTTTGGTTGGTTTCACCACCACTAAAGATTGGACATATATTCAATCTTTATTCGGTGGGACAAAAAAAAGATTATTATTTCATAATCATTTTTTTATTATTTAATTTAAATAGCAATTTAATGAAAAAAAAAATAAAATGTTAACTAGTTACCTGACAATGTATCAAGGTAAACATTTTCTTTGGGCTGGAATAACCTCTTTTTTTAGTTCAACATGTTGGGGTGGAAGATTCAAATCTTTGACCTCTAAGTCGAATGTATATTATTTGTTGGTTGAGTTATGCTAAATTTCTCATAGTTCATAAGTTTGAAGTACCTAATAGTCAATTATTTACTACCTCGTTACAATATATACCAGTAAAACATATTGTTTAGTTATCATAGTATATAAGGATAGGGAAATTGAGAACCAAACAACATTTACACCAACAACAACATGTGAGTAGGCCAAAGCGAGCATAGCTCAACGATAATTGGCATGTACCCTCGACCAAGTGGTCAGAGATTCGAATCTCCCACTCCAAATGTTGATGTACTAAAAAAAAAAAACATGATTAGAGTTAATTAGTTGATTATTTGAATAATTACAATTGCACGAATAGTGAGGTGTAATGTGATGATTGACTAGGAAAGTTTGAAATTCATCACAATTAATGATTCTAACGAAATTTCAAAAGCAAAACTTGGCATTCAAGATGACGACAATCGAAGAAGATTTCATAGAAGGAAGCTCGATTACGATTATGCAATTAAAGTCAAATAATTTATAATTGATAGATGATGAGTTGTGATTTTAATTTTCTTTTCTTTTTATAGGGTGGATGAGTTGTAGATTTTTAAGTACTCTCATGACTTTTTTATTTAATTTAAGTGTGGTCACAAGTTTAGATTCTGTTACTTGATATTTTTATTATATATACACGTGTCGATAATTTCGATTTGAAACAACACCGAAAATTTCTTGTACTACGCTATGAAAAACTTTCCATACTCCCTCCCTTCATTATTTGTCATAAAATAACCATTTAAGAATGATGTAGGATCTATGAAATAAAATAATATATCATCGAATTACTTTCAAATGTGGGAATACTAAAATTTTTTCATCCATTTTATTCTTATTGAGTAAATGAAATTGAAAACTAGATATTAAAAATAAGGGGAAAATACCTTTTTAGTTCCTGAATTTTGGGAATAAGTGCATTTGGTTCTTGAGTTTTCAAAATAGACTTTTTTTAGTTTTTGAGTTTTGAAAAATAGGTTTAAAAGGTCCCTAAGTTTTCAATATAAACCTTTTTAGTCTCTAAGTTTTGAGAAATAGATTTAAAAGTCCCTCATATTATTTTTTTAAAATTAATACTTTTTAATTTTTTTAAATTTAAAAAACCATTCAATATTAACAAATAATAAAAAAATATTGATTTTAAAAAGTTGAAAGAATAATATTAGAGACCTTATAAACCTATTTCTCAAGTCTCAACTCTCAAGGACTAAAAAGATGTATTTTGAAAACTTAGGAACCTTTTAAACCTATTTCTCAAAACTCAGGGACTAAAAATATCTATTTTGAAAACTCAAGAACTAAATATACATATTCTTCAGAACTCAGGGACCAAAAAGATATTTTTACCTAAAAGTCTAAAATTGCACAAGTTGTGGCCAATTTGGTTTACGATTGTTTGGATATGCATTGAATTGGAAAATAATAGTAATAAATAAATAAATAAATAAATAAAGTAATTAGGAGATCTCTTTAAAGTAGAGTGCATGCAATCTTTTTTTGTTTTCTTATTAAAGATGGCAGCCACGAATGCAAGCAAACCAATTCTAGCTCTTTTTGTGGCGCCACGTGTCCCCCTCTCTCTCTCTCTCATCATTTGATGATAATTTTGCTTACTCTTTCTCCCACTATCTTACAAGAACTTTACAGCTAATATACACATGATTTAATTTGTTTCTCTTTTAGTTATATTTCGCTATTTTTCTGGTTAATAAGATATAAGTAGACGGATTTTTGACACGTACTCCTTGCTTTAAAATTGGAGACTAAAAAAAAATCTTCATACTTTCATATTTGTTGTATTGGAAACATACAATATTTATTGTTATTTTTTTTTTTCTTGATGTGGAGGTTTGAACTTCTACATCTAAAAGGAGGGAATATATAAAATCTATCACCGATGTCATTCTCGACCTTGCAGTAAGCATGGAATCTGTGGTCTTTAGGCATTGTAGGAGAGAGCAAAACACAGTAGCCCACTGTGCTGCTCGACATTCTTGTTTTTGGTCTTTTGACTCTGTACGGAGAAGCTCCCGTTCGCGGGAAAAGGGGCAGGTTTTTTGGTCTCCTCATCTCCCTTCTATGTTGCTCCCTCTCTTTAATGAGGGTAGCCTTTTGAACTCTCCGTTTCAATGAATTCCAGGTTTCAAGAAAAAAAGAATATATGAACCAGAAGTAGCAATATTTATGTTAGTAAATAAATACTATTATTCAATTTTGTTCTTCATGTTTTGATTAAAGCTAAAGGGATTAAGTTAAAGAGTCAGAAAATTTCTCAAAAGCAGAGGAGAGAGAAATTTTGCTCTGATACCATATTACAAGAAAAAACTGACTTTATCATATTATTCCCATGGATAAAGTACTTATATTAGAAGAAATAACTAACCAAGCTTAAAAGATAACAACTTGATTAAACAAACTAAATAACAACTTAATAAACCCCAATACTATGATTTAAAAACTTTTAATGAAAACTTTTAGGGTGTAAGTAGGTCGATTTATTTGATTTTTCAGCTAAAATCGAGAGGTTATAGATTTTTAAATAATAAAGAGATTAGTAAGTGATTTTTTTTTTTTAAACACCAAATTGTCTGAATTAGAACAACTACAAAACATACTAAAACCAAACGAAATCGTTTGAAATCAATAAAATAAATTCAAACCAAATCAACAAACAAAAATTTGGTTTAATTTTATAGCCTACAAGATCGAGTTGAATGAAATTGGTTGTTTTAGATCAATCAAGTCAAGTTAGTTCAATTTGGTTTAGTTCTTTAAGTTTTGTTTTATGGAAGGAACTCAAAAACTCATCCAACATAAGTTTTCTAAACCTTCCATAGAGATGAATGGTAAGAATATAAATTAATTAATTAATTAATTAATCATCATTAATTTTTTTTTTAATTTGTGAGTTCAACACGTTTGGATATGAAGGATTCAAACATCTGACCTAGCATTTTTTGTATTTGATATTCATATTATCCTCAACTTGATTTAAATTTTAGCCACATCAAAAAACTTAAAAAGTACTACAAATTTACAATAGATAGTTCCACCCTAATTGACAATAACTAGAAAAAAGATATTTCATATATGTTATGTCACCATTTTATTATTCTAGTTCAAGTTTTATTATTTGAATATAGTTTATATAGTGAGGGCAACATTAGGAGCATCATTTGAAGATCTTAGATTCAAATCTCCGGTATGTAGAGAAATCCCTACATACCGATATGCAATCAAGTTTTTTTCATATTCAAATTGACAATTCAATATATATTGTCCATTAAGTATAGATATTTTATTACATTTTTTTTTGAAACATTAGATAAAATTAAAAACTTCTAAAATATATATATTACACTCCAATCATAACTTAGATATTTTTTAAGGTTTGATCTTCCACACCATTACACTTAATTTGTTGAACTAAAATAATAATTATTATTATTTTCATTGTTTTTATTTTTATTTTTTATTATTCTTTTTACAACATGTAGGTGTGGTGGATTGAATCTTTGACCTCTTGGTCAGGATACAAGCTTTATGTTGGTTACCGTTAGCCCATTGTTTTTATTTTTAAAATAACTTGCTCTCTCATTATTTTATACTAATTTTA
Source organism: Luffa aegyptiaca (assembly GCA_017139565.1). Classification (NCBI taxonomy): domain Eukaryota; kingdom Viridiplantae; phylum Streptophyta; class Magnoliopsida; order Cucurbitales; family Cucurbitaceae; genus Luffa; species Luffa aegyptiaca. The sequence goes on along the minus strand of CM029405.1, from coordinate 7,374,582 downwards.
CTCTCTCTCTCTTCTCTCTTTCTCTCTCAATATTTTATGATAATTATAATTTTGTAGGCATTGAAGCAAAAAGTCAACGAAAGCAGCCACAGTTAGTACTTGCACAGAAGTCCAAACCACAATCCCCCACATGATGGGGATGTAAAAAATAGCTGGTGTAATTATTAGGGTTAAAAATTATATAACATTTTTTAATATTTATCTATAAAATATCAACGAAAACATTCAACTTATTTTAAATTGAAAATTAAAATATTTTATGTGATTAATATTTCAAAATCTAATTAAGGGATGTATAATTTATGTAGAAAGTAGTATTTGAATTATATATGGAAATTAAATCAAATTGATATATATATACAAAAATTCAAGTGAATAGCAACGTGATCTTTTCTAGTAGTAATTGTGATCGCCAGAACAAATTCATGTAATGTAAGATAGATGTCAACTTAAGCAGACTCAACCCGTTAAAACATTGGTAGCCTCCCTTAAAAGTCGTAGGTTCGAATCTTATCTCTTATTTGAATTGTAATGTTATTTTTTTTTTTTTTAAAAAAAAAGAATTGATGTGGGGGAAGATGAATCAAATAAACTCTTCTTAGAATATTCGTGATCTATTCCTATATATATATATATATATATTTGAGTAAATCAACTTTTGGGGTGAGGGGATTCGAACCTCTGAACTCTTGGTCGAGTGAACATGTCAATTACCACTAAGCTATGCTTGCTTTGGCATCTATTCCTGTATATGTACATTATCATCTAGTATCAAAGTCCAAAAAAATGGGATCTCCAAGTATATTCTATTTTTGTACATTTCTTTGTAAATTAGAATGAGAGTGCTTGACTAATCATGCTTGGTAAATAAGAAGAAGACTCTTAATAATATCTTTAGGGAAATGTGTTTAAGTTTATCATGACTCAATAGTTCATGAGTTATATGAGACGATGGAGTTAATAATAAATAATCATGAAAATGAATAGTTAGTTTTATCGAGCAATTGCAACATCTTGGATGATTATTAACATTGTTAGTAAATATACATTCATCGTTAATAATAGTATAGAGACTAAATTATATGTATGTTGGTACTGAAATAGTCATTTATGTTCTCTTTTAGTTCAAGAAAAATGAAGTTTTCTTTTGTTAGGCCAATTCAAGGACAAAGGTATTAGCTTGTTATTACAATTTATAACATTAACATCTTCCAATAATTAGTACATTATATTTGTGAATATTAAGTAATTCACTCTAAAATTTTTATCTTAGTGATGTATTATTGTTTAGTAAAGTAAAATCTCGCTCTGATGTAACATTGAAAACTCAACTTCTTTGAAATACGATTATATACACGTGTGGTGAAAAGAAAAAAAAAAATAATAATAATAATAATAATGTTTCTTTCCTAACACGGGAATTTTTTTTCCTCTTAAAGCTTAAGTCAAAACAAGGTTTCGAGCTTGTGAAATAGTAAACACAAACACAAAATTGAAAAATAAAATCCCCTTGTATTCTTGATGCGGTTCAAACATATTAAAAGTCGTTGATTACCAATCTTCAAAATTGTCCTCTTTTCGAAAACTTCTATTTGTACATAGAATTGAAGTCTTTTAAAGCATTGATATAAATAACTATACAATGATTACATTGTGAATCTCTCTTTCACCCCACTAACCTTTTCTGTTCTTAATATTTAACTTTTAAATTTTCAAACTTAACTCACTTAAATTTCACCATTTTCAACTTTATTTTATCTATATATATATATATATATATTTTTTGGAGGGGTATGAAATTAACTAATAACATTTCTTTAAAAAAAATTCAAAGAAAATTTCAATAATTTTCCAATCATTCATAGATATTTCCATTTGAATATTCAATAATTAGACAGAGATAAGCCAAGTCGCGTGGCTTTTTTTCATTGGAAACATAGAAGAATCTATTTATTATAACATTAATTTTTTTTTTCTGTTGAATAAATTATAGTCATTGGAAAGTCAAAGTTGAGAGAGAGAGAATTAAATTCTCTAATTAATGTTATTATTATTTTTTTTTTCTTTTTTGTTGAAGGTCAAATATTCAAAAGGGTTTAGGGTAGATGGGATAATTTATTTCCAGCATTTGAAGTCAACACGTCATGGTCATGTTTGGCTGTCTGTTCATTGTTTGACTCATAAATACTAAAATAAGCAAAATATTCACTGCATCAACAACATTTTTTTCCATAAAAGTTTCCAACTTTTTTTTTTAAAAAAAAAATTCTATTTTAATTTCTAAAGTTTTATGTTAATTCTATTTTAGTACTTCCCCTTTAAATGAAAATAATAACATATACATATTCTCTTTTATGTATTTGATAAAATGTATATTTACATAAACACGTGTTAGAAGTATATTTAAATATAAAAAAAAAATACAATGAACTAAATATACGATTTGAACCAATTCTAATGACTTGAATAAGAGTTATGATTAGAAAGAAAATCTTATATTGTCACGATTCTTATAAAAGATGTAAATGTTGATATGATTTAGAAAGTCAATAACGACTTTTTTACAACGTTCATGAACCCACTTCCTGATTACGAAACATAGAAGTTTGATGGAGTCGAGTCTACCACGCCCCACAAACTTTTAAGGTCATTAAATGCATAATAAGCCTATCAAACTCACAAAAGGAGAAGAGAAGACACACTCATAAAACCCGAGTAGAGTCGTAAGAGAATGACTAACCGTGAATAGATACCAGAGTGCAAAATTCTATCATGGGTTGGTGTATACTTGTCACAAGAGGCGAACATCCAAGATTTACTCATCCAAATAACTCGAAAATAGCCTTTATTATGACATTTATTAGCCTTGCGGCAATTCTTGGTTACAAGAAAAAGAAAAAATTGGTATGATAAAAGGGTAAATACATCAATCCATTGCCTTGAGGAGTTTTCCTCATCATCATCTCATGAAAATTGTAAAAAGAAAAAGAATAAAACTAAGAAAAAATCAGGACCGTTGATTTGTCTGGTGCTTGCAGATATTGTTGTTTGTTGTTTGTTGAAATATTTTGTGGCTTGGGTTTTTAAAGTATATCCATCTATAACTAATAATGACTCTTTTGTGAGTCAGAAACTGTCCCCTTTCCCCAAAAAACAAGGCCATTTCCTCTCTCATTTCCTCTGTTTTTCTTCATCACTCTCAATTCTGACATCAATTTTTCAAGGCACTGTTTCTACTTTTAGAAACCTTTTTTTGTTTTGGAACTCAAATTTTTGGTTCTATCTTTCTCTCTCTTTCTTGTTTTTTTTTTTCTTTTCTATTTACTTCTTTAGAGAGATTCTAATGGGCAATCCATTGTGTGGAAGAGCAAATGGACCATATTGAATCCCTTCTTGTTCTCCCACTACATTCCACCTGCATAATTTTCAAACCAAATAACGAATCAATCACCGTAAATATTTTCTCGTTACCCTAAAAAAATGACCCGAAAAGTAAAAAGGAAACATTTTTTTTTCGTTATCGAAAGTACCCATTTCGAAACTCGTTCTGGGTTTCCTTCGAATTCAGTGAAAACATGTTTGGATAACTGCGAACGGAACAAAGAAAATTTACCCACCTGTACTTGGTGGTTAAATGATGGAGTAGAACCAGCATCTCCAGCTTGGCTAATTCATTTCCTGGACAGGAGTGGGTCCCATTGCCAAATGGTATGTAAGTATTGGGTTTTTGAGCAACCTGTTCCAATCATATCAAAACAATCATTGAATTTTTGCTCTTACCAAATTTGTATCCCAAAAAAAAAAAAAGAGAGAATAAGTTCCAACATTTTCCATCAGAATCATTTCTCTGTTTTGCTAAATGAAGTAAGTAAACAATAATAAAAACTGTCCTTTTTTTTTTTACCTCAAATCTTGAAGGATCAAACTTTTCAGGCTGAGGGAAAATTTCTGGGCTGTGATGAATGTTTCTGAAGAGAGGCAAAACTTTCCATCCTTTTGGGATCAAATATCCTGTAAAGAGGCAATTTTTCAAATAAGGGTTTTTAGAGAGAGAAAAAATAACTTAGAAAAAGAAGTTCTTTGGTGATTTTTTTTTTCTTTTTTTCCCTTACCATCAAATTCAACATCTTCCACTGCTTCTCTGAAAGTAAATGATAAAACTGAGGCCACTCTTAGAGTTTCTTGAATCACCCTTGAAGTGATTGGCATGTTTTTGGTGTCAGCCCAGGTGAGATTATCATCTCCACTCTGTTTTTCTTTCATTATTGCTTCTTGTTCAGCCTACAAATCCAAAAAACAGAGGAGAAATTTGAGTTCTGAGCTCCCAAAAAAAAATGAAGTGGGATTTGCTTTTTCTTCTTTTGTTTGTGAGAAGTTGAGATATGATTCTTACAGTGACAGCTTGAAGAACACTTGGGTTTTCTCCTAGGTACTTCAAGATCCATGTTAGAACACTGGCGGTCGTGTCGCGAGCGGCGAAAATGAGACCGATGACGTTATCGGCGATCTGTTCATCGGTGAGGCCTTCCTTTTCACCCATGAAAGATCCGAGGAGGTCGTTGTAGTCGCGCTTCATTTCCCTCCTGGTTGTGAGGATCTTGTTCAAGATATGTGCTAGTTCCTTCCTTGCTTTCATGGCCTTGTGGAATAGTGTTCCGGGCAAGTTTATCGGCATCGAATTGTAGCCTTTTTCGAGAATGTAGTAGCATCGCTTGAGGTCTTCGAAGTAAAGAGCTTCATCTTTTCCGAATATCGAAAGCAACGAAACCTCGAATGCGAACTAAAGAGGAAGAGAAGAAGAAAGAAAGAATCAGCCAAAGACACCAACCACACAGAATGAGTCAAAGAAAAACAGAGGAGCTCTGTTTTGCTCTGTTTTGTTCTGTTTCTTTTAAGTTGAGACTTTGTAAATTGAATATATATACCATCTTCATTTCTTGGAAGGTGTTGATCAATTGGCCATCCCAAGATTGAACGGTGTTCTTGGCAATGGACTCGATGGTCGGGACGATGTTTCTGATGGCCTCGGGCATGAAAGTTCGGAGGACGAGGCGCCTCAATTTGGCATGGTAATCACCTTGGTGAAAGAAGATAGCATTTTTGCCCAACATCCTCTCTTTACTAGCTGGAAATGTAGGCTTAAAGAGATGAGCTTTAGTCACCAACACAAACTTGACAGCTTCAGGGCTTGAAACCATCACACAAGGATAACCCAATATGTGGGACTTGAAAATAGGACCATACCTGAACCAAAACAACAAAATTCATCAAAACCCACTTCAAAAAACATACCCCAAAAAATCACAAAACAAACCCATTAAAAAAAGAGAGTGACTGACCTCTTCTTTTTGGAGGCAAAGAAGATATTGGGATCTTGAGAGTAGAGTTGGAGGGTTTCACCCATGTAAGGCCAGCCCATTGAGCCCGGCGGAAGGGGAAGTTTCCGGCGGGCGGCGGCGGATAATTTGAAGAGGGAATGGAAGAAGAAGAGAAAGAAGAAGGCGGTGGCGACGACGGCGGAGAACATGGTTAAGGAGGAAATATTGGTGTGTGTTGGGAGAGGAAAGGAGGGTGAAGAAAGAAGGGATTAAGAAAGGGGTATATATAGTGTTATGATGAAGTGAGGAAAGGAAAGAGGGAAGGAAACAGAGACAGAGAGAGAGAGAGAGGAGGTTTTCAATACAGCTCAAGGCGCACACACGGAATCTCCTTCCAGCTCATACTTCTCTCTCTCTCTACTTCTAACAATTTTCTTTTTTCTTAATTTTTGGAAGAGATGAAGCCAAGAAAGAAAGGGACTCACACAGCACGTGTCCCAACCCAAAAGGGTTTCAAAAATAGCGTGTGGGGGTTCCTCCAATTTTTTTGTTAGACAGAGAGAGAGAGATTCAAGTTTTTTGTTAGAGAGAGAGAGATTTTGAAGTAATTTACAAAAAAAAAAAGACTAAGGAGAGGACCTCATAACCCGAGGTCAAGGCAGATTTTGAAGTGATTTTGTTAAGAGAGCATTTCGAGTTCTTTAGGGTGAAAGAGAAGAGATTTTGAAGTAATTTAGTTATAGAGAGAGTGGCGCTAGTGATTAAGGAGAAGGTGCAATTGTAATCGAATCAAACAAAAAAAAAGATGTCCTTTGGCTAAGACAAAAGGGGACTTTGTATTATAAATATGTTTAAGACCCCCTTTTGCATTATTTTTATACACTCACTAATCTCTACATTTATTTTTTTTTTAAAAAAAAAGTTCCTACCTTTGTACTTTTTATATTCATTCTACCCTCTTACCCACCTTCCAATTCAACCCTTCTACTCTCACTTTTTCTATTAGAGATTTTCTTTTTCTCTTTTGATGAATTTTAGAAAGTAGGTATCATCGATCGAGATGATTTGAAAATTCACGTATTACTCTTTTGTACGATATAGAAAAATACCACGTGCACATGACGTGTGTATAATCTCTGTATCTGTCTATATCAAGGCTGTCTTTCTTTTTTCTTATATCGACAAGTTGTTTCTTTACTTTTAAAAGATATCGGGTCTAGTATCAAGGCACGTGTTGATTTGTTGAAGAATTTTACAAGATTAAACATAGACTATTTGCTTCACAAGAATGAAAGAGAGAATTAGCTCATGTGTTGGAAGTAGTCACATAATTAACATTTTTTTTTAACAATATTAACAAAAGCCATTTTTTGTGTGAGATTTGTTAATTGTCTCACAATCTCCTCATGAACAATTTTAATCCCATCAACTTCAACCTAAAATCTTAGGTGTGAGAGAGCTAGTTAGATCATGCAACCAATTTTTTTTATCTTTTCCCACAATCATATTTCTTGGTTGTGAGTATTTTAGTATCCTAGCTAATTTAACAAATCCGTCTACATAGAATCAATCAACTTTATTTCTATCGAAATCTCATTCTTCACAGACTTGTAAAACTACCCTTCATACGAAAGAAAATGATATGCACTAAATAGTAAGAAGAAAAACGATATGTTAGATTGATACACTGATTCCAAGATGTCTATATCATATAGAGGTCTCAAATTTATATGAAAATGGTGTGATGTGAAGACATATTTTGTAAAATAATTATATAATGTTTGAAAATTTACTTGAGAATTTTTAATAAGTTATAAATCATCATCGAAATTTGTATTTCTCTCGTTGACTTTTTTCTTTTTTTAAAATAATACTTAATATTTTTGTTTACATTTGCTTTTATTGTATTTAATAGATCAGATATTGTCGACTCTTATTTTGACGTAGAACTTTTCAATTTAGAAAAATGTTTGAACATTATTTGAATATGAGTACTCGCGTATGATTCCAAAAGTTCATAGCTATGATCTTAAACAAACACCCAACAACTCTCAATTTTGGAAAATATATAATTTCATCAAACCCTATCCAATTAGCATGCATGCACAACTAACCAATGTAGTTGACTTTTGCTTGCTCAATAATGGAAATTAATTATGCATATGGGAGTCAAAATATTAATTTATGCTAGCCCTAAATTCATTATTAAAGAAGTGTTCATTGTCAATTCAATGATTTTTCTCCATTCATATTGATGAAAAAGGCTTTTTTTTTCCACTCTGATAAAATAATAATGATCATAATTACACATCAAATAGCAGTGATTTGATCAGACTTAAAAGTCTTGACATTTTACATTAGGACATGAACTTGTATATATTTTATAGACTTCACTCAAATAGTCTTCTATGCTATTATTTTTTATTTATATAAGTCTAATTTCTCACTAATGATTTTGGCTACCTCTTTACGAATAAATTGGCAAACCCAAAAATGAAATTTTCAACTGGAAAACAATAAAAACAAAATAGTTATCGAACAAACCCTTAACTATATCATCTTGTCTCGAATCATCTAAAAATTATTAAAAATTATTGTCATAGTGTAGTTGTCACTCCTTGATCATTAGCTTCAGAATAAATAAAAATGTGCACTTTTATTTTTTTTTTCCCTCATACATCAATTGGGACAACTACACACTCACACATTGAATGATATCTCTCCAAATCATTTGCATCAAAATGATATAAAACGTAAAATAGGTAACACTTTTCTGTATACACGCTATTCACTGGTATATCGTCTTTGAATAATGATAATAAATGAACGAATGACAACAGATCAGAGAGAAAGTGTATAGATGACAGTCCACATTTATTTGCCTTGCAAAAATGAATGCTAACTCCCATCCCTTGTAAATTCAAAGACAACTATCTCTCTCTATCTCTCACACACAAATGTTGATGCATTTTGCCTTTTGTGCATTAATGAAGGCTAAAAGGAAGTGTATGTGTAGTAGTTGCATCTACCTCCATCAAGTTTGACCCATAAGGAAAAATGTCAATGTCTATGTCTCTGTATTTATTTTATTTTATTATTATTATTTTTTTATTTTTTTGAGAAAGTCAATGTGTCTCTATATTTGGACTTTATTGGAACACCTCTTTTGATTATGTGAATTGTGTGGAAAAAAAGGTTTTGTTATTGAGGGAAAGGGTTCATTCTCATGCATTTTAAATCCTATTTTCATCTGACTTCTTATATATATATATATAGATATATATATATTTCTTTTTATTCATAAAATTTTAAATATTTTATTTTTACTTTCTCAACTTTTAAATATTTTTCATTACGATTTTTGAACTTTTGAATGAATTTTTCCATTAATGATTTTTTAAAAGAATTAAAGTCAATTTGAAATCTAGTATACTTGGTCTACTAGAGATAGTTTCTAATACTTTACCAAAATTCATGAATTCAACCAAAAAAAAAAAAAAAATCTAGCTCTTAAGGTCATTTTCCCTAAAATTTTATGAATTTCATATCATTAATATGGTTTGTAATTCATTGAACGCTTAAGAGAAAACTTTTTATAAAGATATCTGGAGCGAGAACTTACTAGAGAGTTAAAATTGCTAACACCTTTCAAAGTTTAAGATTAAGATTAAAACAATTATTTAAGTTTAGCGTGTAATTTGATGAAATTAAAAATTTAGGATGAAAATTGATAGAATTTGACAAGTTTAGGAGTCAAAATTGATTTTTTTTAAAAATAATTTGTGTCTCTCTTACGACAAATTTTTCCTAAGCATAGCTTATTATATATGCCCTAAACTAAGAGGACACAAATTTAAATTCTCTCCACCTCACATATTGAACTAAAAAAATGAGAATATTATTATCATTGGATGAGCATACTTAGTAGAATATTATATAATTAACACCAATTAGAGCATAGTTCAACTGACATAAAGTTTGTGCTCTTGACCAAAAAGCAGAAGTTCAAATAAAAAAGAAAAATAGTATATAATTAACGTGCAATTATTTTGCAATACCACATTAAAAAAAAATAAATAATGAGGTCTAATCAATGTATGAAATTATTCACTTATAATTAAAATCAGTAAATTTACATGTGGACTGGATGAAGTTAAACCACAGACCTTGTAATAATTAGTATAAACTTTATGTTAGTTGAGTTGTGCACGTAAAGTTCGAATTCTTAAATGAACTTAAAAAAAAAGTGTAACCATATAACTTTTTTAGGGCGGTTATAGCCATATGTAATTATTACATAATGATGATAACCATATGTAATTATTACACGATGATGATGATAATTTTTGTTCCATCTTTTTCTTTTTTCCTAAACATTTGACTTTTTTCTTAAAAATAAAAAATAAATAAACCTTATGACTTTGGTTGAATTTTATTTGGGAAAATTACAAATGTTTGCTGTTATACTTTTGAATTTTCTATCCCTTGACCATCGTTTGCATGCATATCTCTCTCTCAAAATTAGTTTTCAAATATGCTACATCACTTAATTGTATGATAAATAATTTAGATAAGATTACTGTAGCCCGGTTTAATAACCATTTGGTTTTTGGTTTTTAGTTTTTAAAAATTAAGCTTATAAATTTGTCTAAAAAAAAATTAAGCTTATAAACACTACTTCTACCTAATAAATTTCTTTGTTTTGTTATCTATCTTTTTCCCATGATTTCAAAAATCAAGCCAATCTTTTAAAACTAAAAAAAGTAATTTTCAAAAAACTTGTTTTTGTTTTTGGAATTTGATTTGGAATTCAAATGTGTCCTTGACAAAGATGAAAATCATGGTAAGAAAATTTGGGAAAAACAAGCTTAATTTTCAAAAACCAAAAAAAAAAAAATCAAATGGTCTAATAATATACTTGAACATTTTTTTTAAAAATTTACTAATCTATTTGACACAAATTAGTCGAAAGATTGAGATCCTACTTAAACACAAAATTTAATCAATCCATCCATTGTTAAAAATATAAATAGTTTTTTTAGATGAGAAACAGATTTCATTGATAAATGAAATTATAGGATCAGGTTAAAACTCCCAAAAAGAATCATTACAAGAAAGAGTTTCAATTGAAAAGTAAAATAGATGGAATATAGTTGCAAAAAGGATATTTTTGCATTTGCACCAATACAAAGCATTGAATAAAACCAAATCCAAAAAAGCAGTAAGTGTAAGGAAACTTTAAGTCAAGGTACAATATCTTTACCAGTTGAGCTATGATCAAGTTGACAAAAATATCAAATATAAGTCAACGGACGACTTGTAAGACATACAAAAATGAAAGTTTAAGGACTTATTGCATAGTTGAAAATTGTAAAGAACCATTAGGCACAAACTTAAAAGTTTAGAGATTATTAAACACTTTTTAAATTTTAGTGATACATTAAACTCAATTTGAAAAGTACATGATTAAATTTTTAATTTTACCTTATTCATTATCATAAATATATATGATAAAATTAAAGGTGTTAAATATAGTTTTAGTTTATCAACTTAGGGTGTGTTTGGTTTAACTTTTCAGTATTTAATTTTGAAAAAAAAATCATTTTGAAAAAATTTATAGTGTTTGACAACCACTAAAAATGACTTATTAGAAAATGAGATTGATAAATAAACCATTTTGAGAGACACTTGAAACCAACTTTTTTAAGAAGAGTCTTTAGTATACAATAACTTGTGTATAAAAACACCTCTGCGGAAATAATGCAACAAAACATATGAGTGTTTAAATTCTAAACATTTTTTATACAAAATATTTTTCAAAAAATACATTCTTGAAAAACATTTAAATTAGAATGTATTCCAAACGGACCCTTTCTAATTTATTAAAATTTTGGTCCTTAAAATTCATTTTTGTTCTTCAACTAAGAATTAGTCCTTCATTTAAGGTCGGTCACAAAAATGTTACGTCTAATTTATTTTTTAAAAAAAATATATGCGGTAATCTCATTCATTAGTTTTTTCTTAAAGAGCAATTTCTGCATTTGTTAGCTTAAGTCGCATCCAAAATTTCAAACTTTTATTATACAGACTAAATGTAAAATTGAAGAAAATTTTGAGGACTATTATGTTTGAGGGACCAAAATGAAAAAAAATCAAAGCTTAATAATCTATGAAAAATAGAATAAAAGTATTGAGACCAAATATATATAATACTTAAACCTTGAATAATTCTCATAATGGTCAAAGTTCCATGTCAAAGCCTAGGAATATATATGAAAAGAGTAATTATAGTCCAAAAAGGTACACATAATTTACCATTTTTAAAATATAACGTGATATACCAAATTTATTTATTCAGATGGCTTCAAACTTGATCAACATATATATTGATCTTTTTAAAATTTTCATATAAAAAAAGATATTTTTAACCTAATTACTGAAGATTTTTATAAGTATAAAATAAAAAAGAATATCCACGTCATCTAGACCTCAATGTTTAAAGTCAAGAATTGAAAATGAAAAACGTAGGGACTGTTTAATAACCATTTTGTTTTATACTCAAGAATAAGACTGTAAACAGAGAAAATGATCACAACAAATGGTCTTTTGTTATTATTGAGTGATCAAAGCAGTGTCCATTATATAGGCACACTGTGAATTGAATAAAAAAAGTTTACAACTGAAAAACTGAATTAATAACCAAAATACAATTGTAGAAGATGAATAATACAACAATAATCTCAACTCTTAATGTGCTCTCTTAACATTTATATATTTTTCTTTTTTTGTTTTTCATTTTATATTTTTTACTTTTAACCTTTCTATCTAAAATTTCTCTTTGCTCTCTAACTTTTGTTCTTTTTCTCTAGCTAATATTTTTTTTATGGAGTCTAACTAATATTCTCTCTAAATATTTTTTTCATGTTTCTAAATTTACTATGTTTGTATATTTTTCTCAAAAACATTTTTATTCATGTCTCTAAATTTTTGTTTCAATGTCTCCCCACATTTTTCTCTCTCTAAAACATCTTTTTATTTCTCTAATTTTTTAAAAACTAAAAACCAAAAAAAAAAAAAAGTAAAAAATTGAAATGGCTATCAAACGGAATTGTAATCTTTATATTTATTTAACAAATAATAGTTACAGATGAGTTTTTTTTTTCTTGCCATTATCATAGATAATAAAACAAAGAACTTCATCGTATTATAATAGGTAACCAAAATAAAACAATTACCGTTGAGCTAGACTCGCTTTGGCAGATTAATTTCATGTTAAAATATACCAAAATGATAAAAATATATCGTGGGTATAAATTCTTGAACATCGTGGAGATTTTTTTTTAAATATGTGGAAAAGATGGTTAACTTTTCTTGGAAAGGTTACGAAAATTTGTTGGAATTTTAAATTTTGAATGGTATGTTTCTAAAGTAAAATGTTGAATTTTCTTACCAACCACTCAAACACGTGCATGGCACGCGTGATTGATTTATTTTAACATTAAAACAATTTTCCGTACGAAGGTCGTTGATTTGATTCAACTCTATACCCAAAGAAATTTGTAACAAAAGACACAGAAAATCTTTGTTTCTTCTCTTTTTCTTTTCACTTTTTAAAAATTTTAGCAACCTAGTAAAATTTTGAGAAACAAAACACATTTTTTATACTTTTTTTTTTTTAATTTTTAAAATTTGTCTACGATTCTGAAAAAAAAATTATAAAAAAAAAAATCATTTTTAAACCAACTATTTGTTTATTTTGGTTAGAATGTGTAAAACTTTTTTGATAATCATAATCATTACTCTATTAAAATGTAAGATTCAATAGAATCATTTTTGGACAATTTTACTCCAATTCTCGAGTCTGAATCTTGTGTTTCTTAAGAAAAAAGTAGGCTAAATTATAAAAAATGCCCCTAAACTATGGGGTTTGTTTCAAAAATGCCCCTGAACTTTGAAAAATTTCAAAAATACCTCTGAATTTTGAAAAATGTTTCAAAAATAATATCCTTGCCGTTAATTTTTGGATGGAAACCGTTAAAGTTTCAGTTTAAAAAATATCCTTGAACTTTCAAAAAAATTTAAAAAATACCCTTATTGAAAAATGATTCTTCTTTTTTCCTCTTCTCACCATAAATTCTAACAGTTTCCATCCAAAAATTAACGACAAGGGTATTTTTGAAACATTTTTCAAAGTTCAGGGATATTCTTGAAACTTTTCAAAGTTCAGGGGCATTTTTTAAACAAACCCCATAGTTTAGGGGTATTTTTTTTATAATTTAGCCAAAAAAGTAATCATTCAATGTACACGACACACGTCATTTTTTAAAAGTTGTCAAATAAGTCTTTGATTTTAAAATAAAATAATTCTCATTATTTTTGCCCTAATGTGATTAATTAAATGAAATAGAACAAATTTTTGAAATCAATTATTATTCAAATACGTTTATTTAAAATTTAATATTATTTTGGTTCCTAATCTATTTTAGTTATTCTTTCTTAACTTCTCAACCTTTTCAATAGTTGTGTTTTGATCTCTAAGTTTTTTTTTTTTTTTTTTAATGAATATTATCTAGCTCTTTTTTTTAATAGACATTTAGAGACGTCTTATCTATTATACATCGTTCAAATAATTATTTAGATAAATATATATTTACAAATCAGATAAAGGAACAAATAAAGTATCCATATTACGTTGTGAAATTATTTATGAAAATTTAATGACAGGAATTTGAAAATACTTTTGTGCAAAGTGTAGGTTTCAAACCCAAATATTTGAAAGTTCAAAGACAAAAATTAAATGAAAATTCAAAGACCGATTAAAAGATTGATGAATTACAATAAATTATATACCCTTATTATTTTTAGCATGATTAGAAATATATCTTTTTAATTCAACAATTACTGGATGACGTTTGAGATGGTTATTGGTTTCCTATTCACCCTTAAGTTATGCTCGGATTCACATGTCTTTCTTTTCCTTGTTCTTGATGACTAGAGAAAATTGCAAAAATTCCAAATGATTTTTGAAAATGCCAGCCTTCTTTTGTCGTCTTTTAGTAATTAATAATTGGGTAGGATTTTTTTTCCCTTTTTTCTTTTTTATCTTTGAAGAAATTTTATTTTTTTTGTTTCCATTCAATATAGTGCATTGAATTTTTAAATTGAATAAGATTCATTTAGATATCTAATGTTAAGAAGAAAAAAAAGGAAAAACAGTTGGAGTAAAACATTATAGATTAATCATAGACTTCTTTGTCATTAATATACAAGTTTTATTGCCGTCGAACTATGCTCATGTCTTACTCATTTGAAATGATTACGATTATTTTATCATTCAATTTAGAAATTAGGAATTAAATTGAAACTTTTATAGAGATTTTTTTAAAAAAAAATATTTTGTAATTCAAAATACTGACTAATATATTTAAGCAAAACCTAAAAAACAAATATCTTTTTGCCTTTTGAGGAATATGTGGGGAAAAGACTTAAAAGTTTGTAGGGCCTAAAGTCAGCGGTCATAAATGAGAAACAGTCAAATGAAAAATATATAAAAATTTTGCAGAAATACAGAGTTTCTGTTATATATCTGTCAATTATTACAGATTCAAAAAAAAAAAAAAAAAAAAAAAGTACAGAAATTTGTACAACAGCAACACACCTGCATATGTACCAAATCCAGAGAACCTTAGCCACTTGTCATAAAATATTAATTATTAATTCTTTATTTTTATTTATTTATTTTAGTTTTTATATATTAAAAAAAAAATTGTTTGCAATGGATATGTACACAAGGGAAGGAAATTACCCTGAAACACTGTACAGTGCCAATGCATAATTGGATTGGATGGGATTCCATCATTTTCATCTCATTTATTTTTCTCTTTTTAATTTTACAAATAATTTTATTACAATTGAAAACCGTGTGGATTTCGTATTTTTTTTTTTCAATCATCAATATTAATCTTGTAAAATATATACTACAAGTAGACAATCTCAATCTCAAGATTTTGTTACATTTTTAAGTTACAAGAGCTCTCAATCAAAATATGTGAAATAATATGATTGAATTAAAAAAAAAATGAAAGGATAATGGAATTTCTTAAAATATTATTTTCCATGATAAATTAAATGTCTATCGGATCATTTCATTTGATAAACATTTTTAATTGAGCATATTCTTAATATATATAGACACACTGGATAAGAGCATGGTGTTAAATTTTCACGACATGTTAACATTTCTATCAATATTTTCACATGTCTATGAGTTCTATATCGATATAGAGGATGAATCATATTTCCATTATCTCGAAAAATTTATGAAAATATGAAAAACAACAACAAATAAAATGCCACTAATGTGAATATAATATAAATAATAAGCATTTAAACTCTTTTTTTTTTTTAGACTAAACATTTTAACTCATTTAAGAAGTGTAAAATGTTTATTTATTAATTTAAATATTTTTCTGATTATTTTGTTTTTATAATTTTTTCAGAAATATCCATCAATATCGTATATTTCCATAAAATTAAGACCTACACATTTCTGTCAATATTGACATTTTAAACATTAGGAAAGATATATCACAAAAACTTTCAAAAGAAAAGAATGTTGAGTGTCAAATAATTATACCATGGAGGAAATAATTCATCCAATGTCTAATTAAAACCCTACCCAATGGAAAATTCAATGGAAAATTCTCATAAGACCTTTGGAAAGACAAAGAACAAGTATGCAAGTTCATTTGGTTGGGTTGGAAGCTCTCATTATTATTACCAACCTTGCTTCTTTACTCATTCAATAGACAAGAAAGAGGTCAAATGTAACATAACCTTCCTAGCCAATTTTCTCTCTAGTCCACACACATGTATAGAGAAAACAAATACAAATCAAATTGTTGATTTTTCTAATCTCTTGCACATAAATTTGAACTAACTTTTCTTACCTAAGTTTTGAAATTTTGAGATGTATAATTTGGAAATGAAACACATGTGTTTGAATATATAATTCTTATAGAAATTGATTTTGGATATTGGGATGAAGAAAAATCGTGTGTATTGGGACAATCAGACCATCTATTCATATATTTTTACAGTAGTATGATCTTGTCCACTTAGAACATAAAAACCTCATGACTTTTTGTGTTTTTTATTTCACTCAAAAGGTCTCTTACCAATGAAGATATTATCTCTCACTTACATCTCAATGATTTTTTACTTATCCAACTAATGTGAGACTTTGTTTGCATTCCTAAAAAGTCTCCCCTCGAATAAAGTACCGTTGAGCCTCCCCTTTCTAGACTCATCAATTTCTTTGTTCGACATGGGAAGGACTCTACCCGACATAGCTAAGTCAAAGGCATGACTATGCTATCAATGGTTATAAGAGACAACCACATCATTCGTCCACATATCTCCACAATGATATGTTACATATTCACTTTGGGCATAAGTGCCTTCATGACTTTTTTTTTTTTTTTATTTTATTCAAAAGGTCTCATACCAATGAATATAATGTATTGTCTCTCATTTATATATACCTATGATCTTCTTCTTATCCAACTGATGTAGAACTTTATCTGCATTCCAAACAATGTGTACATAATTGGAGAAGGCTACAAGTTTTCGAGGTAACATGATGCACATTACAACCTTATGTATCATGTATATATTTGAAAGCTCATATTCGAAGATAGTGTAAAACTGGCTTACGCAACTATCCTATTGGATGAGCTCCTAAATTAATGAAATTTAAATTCAAATGATTTGGATACTTCAAATGTTCCACCGTTGAATTTTAAGTAGAGTGATAGTTGTAATAAATTATTTGTTAATTAACTTTAATGGTGACAAAAACAAAGAAAATATACATAAACATGTGTTTAACATGGTTTAATGTGTTTGAAAACTTACTTATATCCATACCTAGAAAATGTATTCAAACAAAGTTTTAGAACTACCACAATTAAATTTGACTTATGCAGAAATAAAAAGAGTTCTTTTTCTTGATCTCAAAGTTGAGGCTTACATTGTTTGATTTGAAATCTTTTTTCCACAAGTTTTTGTTTTCTAGACAACTACTTAAAATATTAGTGATGGTGAATTTTTCTTAGAAACATCAAATGGGACAAAATTGAATTCAATAAATCGAATCTATTTTCTAATCAGCAATTAAGGCATTTCAAATCTGAATTAAATATTGAATCTATTTTCTAATAAGAGGTTCGAATCTCTCCACCCCAAACGTTGATGTACTAAAAAAAAAAAAAAAAACATGGCTTCTAAAAATACATTACCCCACATTATATTCAATATTCAAACAAGTCAATTAAATATGTTTCTAAAAATTCAATTAAATAGGTACGTAAGCATCTGTTTGAAATATTTTTTAGTTTAAATGTTTTTCAATTATGCATTTTGTTTTAAACATTTTGTATAAAATTAAAATGTTTAGAATTTGAACACCCATATCTTTGATTACATTTCCTTCTAAGTATTTTATATACAAGTTATTATATACTTAAAATATCTTTTCTTAAAAAAATTGCTTCCAAGTGTTTTTCTCAAAATGGTTTATTTCTCATCTCATTTTTTAATAAGTCATTTTTAGTGGTTTTCAAACACTAGAATTTTTTCAAAATGATTTTTTTTTTTTCAAAATTAAACACTTGAAAAGTAGCTTAGTAGTAAGCTTATAAATATTACTTCTACCTATATGTTAATTTGGCTTATTATCTACTTTTTATAAATGTTTTTAAAATTCAAGTCAAGTTTTGAAAACTTAAAAAAATAGTTTAAAAAAATTGTTTTTGTTGTTGAAATTTATCTAAGAATTCAAATGTTTATGGAAGAAAGATGATAGCATCGTAAAGAAATTGTGAAAAACAAATACAATTCTAGAAAAAAATCAAAATTCAAATGGTCATCAAACAAGATCTTTAAGAAAATAGATTGTTTGATAACCAATTATGTTCTCTATTTTGTTTTTGAAAAATTAAACTTGGAATTTGGAGATGGAGAAATTCAAACCTCTGACCTTTTGGTCGAGGGTACATGCTAATTACCACTGAGCTATGCTCGATTTGGCAATAGATTTATGTTTTTCAAAATCTTGTTCTTTCTTCCAACGCTATTAACAAATATTCTCTATTTAACATATCTCTCGTTGTTTAACTTTTGTCTCTCTCTAACCATTCTTTCTCTAACTAATAATTTCTATTTTGACTTTTCTTCTTTGCTAACTAATATTCTCTCATTAACATATCCATCTTTTAACTTTTCTCTCTTTCTAACATGTCTTTCGATTTTCCTAACTAATATTCCCTCTCTAACATAATTTTCGCTCTTTATATTTTCTCTATTTAACATGTATTTCTCTTCTTTTAATTTTTCTTTCTTTAAATATTTTTTTTTCTATATCTCTAACTTTTCTCTATGAAAATTTGTCAAAATAGAACAAGTAAGTTTAGATCAAAATTTATATTTACCTTAACTCAAAAAACTTTTGAGGTTGACATTTGTTAATAATTTAATTTCGAACTATAGAATGAGATAACAAACAATTTTATTTTAAAATTTCCTTTTGTAAGAATTAAGTTTGTTATTTTATTATTTTGATCTTGAGTTCACAAGTGCAGAGATTGAACCATCGATTCTTGAAATGGTAATGAGTACATTATCCACTAAGTTATGCTAGAAGTGACAATTAAATTTGTTATTTACGGTTTCTCAATTTTATGATTGACATTTATTTCAAAAAAAAAAAAATTATGATTGACATTTTAAGAAAATGCTCCTGATTTCTTAGTCAAATTTTAAAAACAACAATCATATTATTGAAAGATTAGGCCCTGTTTGATAACCATTTGGTTTTTGGTTTTTGAAAATTAAGCTTATAAATTCTACTTCCACCTTCAAGCTTCTTTGTTTTTCTAATACCTTTCTTTCCTTGTTTTTAAAAACCAAGCAAATTTTGAAAACTAAAAAAAGTAGTTTTCAAAAACTTGTTTTTGTTTTTAGAATTTGGCTAGGAATTCAAATGTGTCATTGACAAAGATGAAAACCATGGTAGGGAAATTGGAAGATAATTTTGAAAAACCAAAAACCAAAAACCAAATGGTTATCAGACGGGACCTTAATTTTTCTATCTTTTAATTAGCTCAACCATATAATCTCGAGTTATTTACAAATCTTACTAACATATTTAAAAAAAGTTGAAAAGTACATACCTCAAAAAAGAATTCATCAAAAAGATTTAAATATTATTTTGGTCATTGTACTTTAAGTTTCATGCCAACTTAGTCTATGTAGTTTCAAATATCCAAACTTAGTTCATATACTAATCTTAAAACTAGTCCCTAATGTTAGTTTATTGTTTGCCAAAGCGAGCTTAGCTCAGCGGTAACTGGCATGTACCCTCGACCATGAGGTTCGAGGTTTGAATCCCCCCACCCCCAAATGTTGATGTACTCAAACGAAAAATGTTAGTTTACTGTTAAAATTTTTCGAAAAATGAAAAAAAAATCTCTAATAGCCTTCTCTCTATAAATGTTGGAAACATATTCACATTGTATCTCTTTTTTTTTCATGGAATTATTACTATTACTTAATCAGTTTCAATAAAAAGTTAACTCCAAATGACTAAATTTTACAATTTATTGAAAATACAGACATTTAAAAATATATGAACTAAAATAGAATGAAATCGAAAGTATTGTATGTTAACACTACTAAAATAACTTTTTTTTTAGTAGCACTACTAAAATAACTTTACTTTTCAAAAAAGAAAAGAAAATAAATAATTCTGAAGTGGGTATAAATAATTTGGGTTTATTTCATAATAAAAAAATGATTAAAATTAACAACACATAGCCACCAAAGAAAGTGGCCCACATTATAGGGTTCCACCAAAGACCCAACCGATTATATACATAAAACCAACTGTTAATACCAACAACATAGTATTATTAAACATTAAAAAAAAAAAACATGGTATTATTAAAAAACCCAACATAATTATTATTGCTCTAATTATGTCATCAAACTTTTCATCAATTGGACAAGTGGTGCATGCACAAGTGGAGTTGATATTCTCTCAATTTTGCTTTATCAGATTTTCTAACTTATTTTATTAATCATTTGCTAAAACTTTGTCATATACAGCTTGATTACCACTTTATATTAATTAAAACAAAAATTATACACTAGCCCACTAGTGATAGTTCAGTGTTTTAAGATTTCTATTTAAAGTATAAATTTCTCTACTTCTTCAATTCCAAAAAAAAATCTCTATTTCCACTACGTGTATCTCCATTGAAAAAAAAAACATTAAAATATTTCTTTATAAACGTCGAACTAGTTCCTTTTACATTTATTAAATTATGTTGATAAAGTGAAATATATTATTTGGATGACGTTGAAGTATATACACCACACTTTCTAATTTTATTATCCATGTTTGAAAATATTTCTGTTTAAGTCCTTACTCAATATCGGTGAAATTGAATAATGAAATGATGATGTGACGTTTGAATATTATGTAATAATATCTTTTGAATGATTTTGTTTTAATTTAGAGAAATACCAATGTTCTACATCTACTTGTATCTAGTGATTTTATAATTCTAATAACAACATTTGAAGTTGTTTCATTAAAAAATTTTAAAAAAAAAAAGATTGTGGAGAGCTGAGGTTTTAAATCAAGAAATGATGAGATGAGTGCTTAGTTTGATATAAAATATTTCTTTTAAATGTCACCATCACATTTCACTATTAAATTTTCAATGTTGAACACAAGGGACAAATTTTGTTAATAAAATGATGCAAAACTCCAAGGTAGCAAAGGGATATGTTTAAGGTATAAATAATTAGAAGAAAATGAGAATTAAGGGAGACAAAGTGAGTAGAACTGTAGAAGGGAATGGCTAGCTTTTGGGCAATTTAATTATTTTATTTTTTTTGTTATAAAAAAATAATATATGATATAAGAAAACAAAACTACAGTTGGATTGAGAAAGTCAAATAATTGGGACAAAATTTGTGAATTGGATTTGCTTGGGGAAAGCTGTTTTCTTTTTTGTGGTTTTGAAGGAGAAACCTACTTGGGTTCCAGCTATCATTATTTGTTTTTTTATATCTTTATAGTGAAAGGAGAAAGAGATGGAGATCTTCCACTTGCAATAATTTTAATAATATGTCCAAGTTTTTTCCCATAGATGGATTCTTACATCTTTTTTAATTGTTCATCATATATATCCTTAACTCTATCTATCCCCTAAAAAAAAAAAAAAAAAAAAAAAAAAAAAAAAAAAAAAAAAAAAAAAATCTCCTTTCACTATCTACCATCGTTTCATCTGACAACCATTTGGTTTTTAGTTTTCAAAAATTATGATATTTTCTTTTAATTTCCAAAAAACAGT
This sequence comes from Luffa aegyptiaca, assembly GCA_017139565.1. Classification (NCBI taxonomy): domain Eukaryota; kingdom Viridiplantae; phylum Streptophyta; class Magnoliopsida; order Cucurbitales; family Cucurbitaceae; genus Luffa; species Luffa aegyptiaca. The sequence goes on along the minus strand of CM029405.1, from coordinate 7,352,843 downwards.
TTTCATCTTTGTTAAGGAAACATTTGCTTTCTTGGTCAAATTTCAAAAACATAAACAAGGTTTTCGAAAACTATCTTTTTTTTAGTTTTCAAACTTGACATGGTTTTTGAAAATGTAAATAAATAAATAAATAAAAAAAACTTATTGGTAGGAGTAGTGTTTATAAGCTTAATTTTCAAAAACTGAAAACCAAAAACGAAAGGGTAGTTATCAAACGGGGCCTATATTTTCGGTCTCACTTTTAACATGAAGAGACTATACTACTTTTTCTAGATAGAAAAGATTTGATTATTTCATATATGAACAACTCTACCATATGGTTTTTGGATTCAAACATTTTGTTTGGTATAATTAATCAAAAAAAAAAAAAAAAAAATCTAAAGTGTGAATTGTTGAATGAAATGATTTGAAAATGACCTGCGTAAATATTTGAATTCAATATATCTTCTTTCTTCCTACGTGACTTTAAATTTATCGCTTTCATTGTGGATTTTTTCGATAAGTGTTAATGATTTGTCTATCATGATTCTTTCCTCCTATATGTGACTTTAATTTTATCACTTTTGGTTATAGATTTTTTCAGTAAGGGTTAGTGACTTGTCCATCATGATTGCTTATATATATATATATATATATATATATATATATATATATATATATAGTTAAAGGAATAAAAGATAAATTCTTATTTGAGGGATTTTTTTAGGATATGATATTACAAATTTTAATCTACAAAAGAGATTACTATTGCCTTTAACTTGTTAAACTTTTCTCAAATCTACAAATTCTCTTTATGAACATAATAAGTACAAAATCAGAAAAGAAATAAGTATATAAGAACTCAAAGGATATCAAAATAATAATAATAATAATAATAATAATAATAATAATAATAATAATAAATAAAATAAATTGCCCAAAAGGCAATAATCTTTCTTTCTTATTTCTCGTTTCCTTTTTTTATTTTCTCTTTTTTAATAAAGAAAAACAGTAATATTGGTCGCATTTGATATAACCATTTTGTTTTTTGTTTTTGAAAATTAAGCCTATAAAATTTGATAACCATTTTGTTTTTTGTTTTTGAAAATTAAGCCTATAAAATTTACTTTTACCTATAAGTTTCTTTGTTTTGTTATCTACATCGTTCCCTTGTGTTTCAAAAACCAAATCAAATTTTAAAAACTAAAAAAAGTAGTCTCCAAAAACTTGTTTTGTTTTTAGAATTTGGCTAGGAATTCAAATGTATCCTTAACAAAGATGAAAACCATTATAAGAAATTTGAGATGAAACAAGCATAATTTTCAAAAACCAAATGGTTATCAAACGATAGAGGATAACCATTCTTTTTTCTTTTCTCTCAAATTTTAAAATTAAAAAATAAAAGTTTTAGATATGGAAATTAAAGCAAAGAAAAAAAATATATAAAATTGAAAAAAAAAAAAAAAACAAAGAAACTTAATTTTGTTGTTTTCAAAATTTGTATACAATTTTAAAAATATTTTCTAAAATTGAAAAAACGAGAAACATGAACACATACTAAATGCATATTTTGAATTTTTCAAAAAAAAAAAAAGCATATTTTGAAAATTGGAAAACAAGAACAAGAAACAAAAATAGAATAGAAATGTTACCGAACAATCCATAGCCACATATTTTTTAAAAAAATTTGGGCAGTATTAGGAAATGACAAGGTTTGGGTTTTCATAATGACTTTTTTTTAAGGAAAAACATCATAATTACTTTTAAACTAGTAAATTATCTATATTTGAAAATGTAGAATAATTTCTCCCGAAAAGAAAAGAAAAAAGAAAATGTAGAATAACATAGTGACAAAAATAAAATAATTCTCATAAATTTGGACAGGATGCAACAAGATTTGGAATATCTAATGAAATAATTTGGAAACTATCATATGAGTAAAAGATTTCATTTAGACTCAAAATCTTGTAATATCGGACTGCATATCAATGTATGGAATCTTCTTACATACTCTATTAAAATTTTGACAACTAAAAGAGAATGACAGAAAATGAAAAAAAAAATAACTCCCCCACTTGTCGATATATATATATATATATATATATATATATATATATATATATCAAGCTGTTGTTCCCTCTGCTATGCTGACTCAGACATATTGGACCATGTCTTTATCCACGGTTCCTTGGCGACTTCCATCTGGACTCTTATTCATCAAGCTTCTGGTATTCATTTTCCTATCCCTTTCCAGGTCGAGAAGCTCTGTGAGGAGGCTTTTGCCTTCAACACTAACTCTCAAAGGGGTACTCTCATCCAGGGTCTGTTTGTGGCTACTATGTGGATAATCTGGAATGAGCTAAATAGTCTCATCTTAAAAAATCAGACCCACTCTTTTTATCAAATATGGGAGGATATCCTTGCTCTTGCTGCTCTTCGGGCTTCATCCTCAAAGTTCTTTAAGAATTATGATGCACATTTCATCTCCTTAAATTGGTTGGCTTTTTTGTAATCATCTCATGTATGTTTCTGACATACGTCCAATAAAGTATCTCTTTTCTAAAAAAAAAAAAAAAATATGGTTCGAAAATATTCTATTATAAATTATAAAAAGTGATGTTAAATTTATCACTTTAATTATAGAATTTTTTTGTTAGGGCTTATTTATTCTTCGTTATTGCATCTTTTACCTAATTCTTTTTTATCGATTAAGAACCGGAATTGCAAAATAGTTTCATTTTCTTGTTTGATTTTCTTGAAAATTCGAAATTCCCCTTTCCAAAAGAAAAAGTTTGTTCCTATCTTAACTAATTTTCAAAAGTTTGTTTTATGTTCTTAAAATTTAGATTTAAAATTTATTAATCTTTATACCTCCAGGTGAAAGTTTCATTTCAATTGCAGAATATTTTAGGAAAAAAAATCAATTTTGACCATTGAGGTATCAATTCTAACCTTAAACTTTCAATTTAGAAAAAAAAAATTAGTTTTTTTTTTTTTTTTTTTGGCTAATAACAATGAGAAGAATTAGTCTAGAGTGTTTGATTTCTTCAAATAAAGAATTTCTCTAACAAATTTCTTAAAAGAATCCAACTCAGGTGTAATGTAATTTTTTTGTAAAAAAAATTGAAGAAACAGACAATCAAATACTTTAACGGAAGTTCAAATACAAAACTAACTGAAGGTCTACATTGAAAAACTAATACAAGTTTGGGGTTCAATTTGATGAAATTGAAAGTTGGGGTTAAAATTGATACAACATGCTAATTTTAGACTCAAAATTGATTTTTTTTTTCCCAAATAGTTACCATTAAAATCTAACACCAGCTTTTTTTTTTTTTTTTTTGACAATATGTGGGGTGGGGGGTTCGAACCACAGACCTTGTGGTTATCAGTACAACTTTATGTCAGTTGAGATATGCTCTTGTTGGCTCTAACACCAGTTATTTGTTAGTAATTAAATAATATTAGAACCAACATACATGACATAGTTTGTAACCCAAGCCTATGTAATACAATCCAAACTTCAGTTTAAACTTTGTTGATGGTCAGATTTGGTCACAGGGAACTCACCTGACCTTCACGTGCCACAAACGGTAAATTTGTTTAATAGGGGGGAAGACGTGGCCTACAAGACAGAATGGTCTGCAAGACAGACGTGGCATACTCGTGCTCCTAGGGTTTTTAGGAATTCGGAGGCGTTCTGGGACAAATTAGGCGGAACCGGGGCGGCCAGAGGCAGCAGGGGCCAAACGGAGGAGATCGAGCTCGGCCCGTGCAAGCAGGTCGAATGGTCGGCCTCGGCCTTGGGCCGATGCCGACCATACTTGGCCCGACCCTTTGGTCTGGTCTTCCTCTGGGTCAGTTTCCTAGTCCTAGCTCTGCCTGGTTGTCCTCGTCAGCTCCTTGTGCATCAGAGTGGTCCAAAATTACCTATAACAAACTTAATACGAAGCTAGACACAATGATAAATTTAAATTTTTTAAACCAAGGATGTCCACTAGTATAGGGTTCTTGTTGTATGGACTCCACTTAAATCCGAGTAAAACACCTGAACGTACAAAAATAAAATGAAATCAGTATAAAAATAGAGGGACTAAAATATATAGTTTGAACTTAAAATTTAACAGTTAAAATAACGTCGCATAGTTCCGTGATAATTGACATATTCTTTTGACCAAAATGTAAGAGGTTTGAATTCTTCCAACCTTAAATATAAAGAAAACATTTTTAAATGATAGAAAATAGAAATTACAATAAACAATATTATTCTAGACACAAGAACAAAGGAAGATAAAGGTGGTGAAAAAAAATTGGAAAAAAATCAATTTACATCTGTGAATTTTGGAGTTTGTATCATTAACATCTCAAACTAATAAATTCCCTAAACTATTTTAAGTGAATCAATTATTCGACCCTCGAATAGTGATTTATAACTATTTTTATTTGATTCCATATAAAATCAACTCAAAGTTACCTAAAATAAAATTAATTTTCTCCTAAATTCCTACCAATGTAATGAGAAAAATTATCACGTAATTCTTTCTAAATAAGTAGAGAAAAAATAAAGGAGATAAGATGATGAAAAACCACTCCTATTAACTTAAAAAAAAAAAAAAAAAAAAAAAAAAAAAAAAAAAAAAAAACTCATATTAGTAATTCTCTCTATCATTATTGCATTTAAAGAAGTCTCATACATATGTGAAAATTATGTATTGACGGTTTTTAAAATCTCAAAAGTTTAGGGATATAAATAGATGTTTTAAAAAACATTATTAATAATTTCACATAGTTGGATAACATAGATTAGAAAATGACTAGGTGCGTGGATTATCCAAAACAATTTGAACAGATAAAAAGTGGAAAGAACAATTAAAGTTAGCTTTTTTTAAAAAAAAAAAATGTTGTAATAAAAATTTTTTAAAAAAATTAATTGAGAAGTGTGCTTCCAATAAATGAATCCCAAAGTGCCGCTAAACAAGTTGCATCTTTGACTAAAGAATCAACACTACGACTTCCTTTTTATTTTTTTTTTATTATTTTTTTTTTTGGTTTAGTAATATTCTAATTAATTATTAATTTAAATATCAAAACCAATAATTAACTTTTTCTTCCAAATGCATGGTCTAATTCAATAGCTTCTTTCTTTTCAAAAAAAAAAAAAAAAAAAAAAATTCAATAGCTTCTTTTTCTTTAATTAATTAATTGATGACATTTGTTGTATCTCTCTCTTTCTATGTTTGCCACTAATTTAAATATTATCTTTAACAGCCATTTTTCGTGGTTCAGAAGATTTCTGAAAATTTTCAGCCATTTTGTTCGTGTTTCTTTTTCTATTTTAATTTTAAATTTATTTTTTAAGAGATATTTTTAATTTTTGTGTTGTTTATTTATTTCTTCCCTACATTAAAATTATAAAATATAACACATGCAATTCATAGTTGATAGGCTTCTAGTAAGTTTGTTTATTTAATTATTTCTCAAAAATATCATATCATTTTTTTAGAACAATATCACATCATCCAATTATATAAATCGATATTTTAGTCAACTTTCCTTTTAGAGAAACTTTCTGTATCGAATATAAATGGACATTAGTTACTCTACGCTGCTTGTACCAGATAATAAGGATTATTTTATTTCAAAAAAAAAAAAAAAAAAGATAATAAGGATTATTTACCCAAGAAAAAAAAAGTAATGTGATATAAAATATGTAATTAATCTGGAAGAAGATTAAGCAAATTTTATTTTAATTTGTAAGCTTTCGTACTTATTTAGTTTTTCCTTAATTTCTAATTCAAATTATATACTTTCACATACTTGATTCTTGTTAAGTGGAACTAAAAGTAAAGTCATGGAAGCTCATGTCCAAAATGAATAAAATATTATATCATTGTGGAGATATGCGTAGATTTCGTTGTCCTTAACGGTCCTTATCTTCAATCTTCATATCATGTATTCAACTGAAATCTTAAATTGGTTTAATTTACTTTCAAATTTGATGTCGCAAATTAGAATACAAATTCATATGGGTGTTAGCATAAATTTTTTATTAAATTTAACACAAAAATCTAGTAATGAGCATCTAAATGAAATTTTGTATAAAGTTAAAAAAACCACAACATTTCACAGATATTTATTTCATTTTGTCCCCATAATTAAAAAAAACCACAACATATTTTTTTTTAATTATGGAGAAAAAATGAAATAAATGTCTGTCAAATCACACTATTCATTCTCAACTTTCATATTTATTTTAGGTTGGTTCTAAAACTTTTAATATCAAATCGAGTATAGTTCAATGGTAATTAGCATATACTTTAGATCAAGAGGTCAAAGATTTGAATCATCAATTCCCAAATGTTGTTGAACTAAAACAATAAATTTATTTTAAAACTTAACACATCACTTTTTTTTTTTAACAAGAACTTAACACATCACTTGTTACATATGTAGTTTTGAAACTAATTATCTATACTTTGATTCGTTCATGTCCACGTACATAACTCATTCAGTAAATGAACCAACGTTATAAGATTTTAATTTAGGCTATATATATATTTTGAGATAGGAGTGGAACTAAAGATCAACCATTTTTTCACCTACCCTCATTTAAGAGAGAGAAAAGTCAATTAGGAAAATTGGGAGTCCAAAAAACATGTCCCATTTCCAGCGAAAGACAAAAGTCGTGGAGATTATCGAAATCTAAGGAGAGATCAACGGCTTTCTTCGCAACAACAGTGCGCTTTTGTTTTCAAAATCCTATTGCAGTGACGAAAATCCATGTCGTGCGAGCTCGAGTACTTTTGCAATTTAAGTCCCTACAAGGACTAAATTAGTTTGAAAAAGTTTCAATTTATTTTCGTTACTCATATCGTGAAAGCTTATCATCATCCAACTTTAACATTGATGAATGGTTTCGTGATCAAATTGAAAAACATATTAAAACACGAAAAACTAAATTGAAACTTTTTGAACCATACAGAATAAATTAAAAAAATATATATATCCAAAACATTACCATTTAGAACATATATTTAACATTTAATTTATTTACATTTGTTTTTCAGAAAAATAATAAAAAAAAATAATAATTTATTTATATATGTAAAATGTTTGAATATATATAGTCTATGGGCCAAAACCTGAATACCAGAGAAGCCCCAGTTTGTGGAAAACCACTTTAGACTGTAGAAAGAAAACCATGGGGAGAGAGAGAAAGAAAGAGACTAGAGAGAGAGAAAGAAAAGTCTTTTTTTTTTTTTTTTGGCAATTTATGTTATGAGGGGTCAGCTTGGAATCAGATAAGTTAGCAACTTGAGGGGCAGCTTCCAAATGCTTCAAAAATAATAATAATTCCCATTCCCCACCATGACCATCACTCACAATTCCCCCATCTTAATTTTTCACATAAATGCATTGAATTTTCTTCATAAATTTCTATAATCAAAACTATATATATATTTATGATTTCTAGGTCATATCAAATGTTGTTAAATCTGATGCGACGTTGATTAGTTCAAAGAATATGATACATAATTCGACTTCATCAAATAAATTTAGGCATCTAAGTAATTTAAACGGTATGAAATTCTTTGTATGAGAATAAGACAAAATTTAGGTGAATGAAATATATATAATTTCTTTTGAGGAAGACAAATCAAATATCTTCATGCCCCCACAATATTATTAATGTAATATTTTGGTGTGTTGCCACTTTCTAGGGTGGCAACCACTTCAAATTGAACAAGCTTTTTTCATAATTAGAAATCCCATGTAGGGATTTTTTTTTTTTTTTTTTTTTAATGGATATTCAATATTTATAAACTTTAATTTGGGTAATCACTTTTTGCATAAGTCATTTTCTGACTTTTGGGATTGAGCTATGTCTCTCCTTTATATCAATAAATTTTTATGGTTGATAATTTTTCTTTGCTCGAGTCTTGGTTTGATGGCAAGATGTGAACAGGTAGCGCCAATATAAGAGTATAGCTCAATTGGTATAAAATTTGTAGTCTCGATCAAGAGGTTAGAGGTTCAAATCTCCCACTCCACGTGTTGACATGTGGTTGAATATTTTTGTTTTTAAAATGATGAGTTTATTTACTTTTAACTTCTTTATTTTGTAATCAACTTTTCAACACTGGTTTGATTGGTTAAACAATCAAACTAATAATATATCATAATCTTTTATGAGTAGTTTGTTTTTGTTCTTTAGATTTGGCTAAGAACTCGAAATTAAAAAATAATAAAAATAAACATGCTTTGAAATTCAAACCATTTTTTTTTAGTTCTTTTTATTAAGTTGGATAGAAATTAATACTAAGCTAATGGAGCAACTCTTTTGACCAAGGAAAAATCAACCAATACTTTTCCCAATAAATGTGTCGTACAAATTTGATTGATGTTGGGAGTTCAATTTTAGGTGACAAAAATTATATGAAATTTAATTCATTGTTTAGACATTATTTTCAAAGGTCAAGAATAATATGATATATCAAAGGTGTTTTTTGAGATGTCAAAAATATCCAATTTGATTTGTTTGTTTCTTAGATCCTTCCTAATTAGTTGGTACATAGTTTTTCAATTTTTTCAACTAATCAAATAATTAATATTTGCATTATACGTGTTGATAACACATTTGATATATGCTCTTAAAAAAAAAAAAAAAAAAAAAAAAAAAAAAAAAACTAATTTTAACTCATAAATTGATAGTATAGTTGTATATTACGACTCTTAAATCTATTTGAGTGCATATAAAATCTTTTGGGTTATTAAGGTTAAAACTCAAATTTTTAGATTTTTTCTTAAAGAAAAAATTAACGAACAAATATGTATTAAATTTAAACAAATAATTATATTGGATGATTATTTTTATTTTTTTAAAAGTACATATAGCGGGTTAAACTTATTTTTCATGTATATTTTAACCAATCAAACATTTCTTTCACATTTCAGTCATCTAAAATACACTGTGAAGTATGAACTGCATGCAGTTCTACCTAACTATATATCTTATATGATCATATATTTCACGTCCTCCCTAAATTTTCGTTAATCTTAAGAAAACATTCAAATGCCAACAAATCAAATGATACCCGTACGTTAATGTTGTTTTCTTTTGATCTTTTTCTTTTTATAATATTGACTCTTTCATGTTTCAACGCTATAAAAGTTATCTACATTAGAAAATCAAGTCAATTGCAATGGAGGGTGGAGAGGATCAATTCAATTATTATACATACACATACATTTATATATGATTAAATTGAAACAATTTAGAATCTATCGTAAGATGATAGGATTGAATATTAATCTAAAATAATTGATGGTTGAGATGAAAAGGTTTTATTTATTTATTAGAGACATGAAGAGTCAAGATCCCTCAAATCTTCATTAAAGAAATAATAATGACAAATAAAAAGTTCTTATTTTAATTAAAAAAGAAAAAAAAAAGTCAATGTACCTTAATATACGTGGTCCAATCAAAAACACGTTGGGTGGGGCTTACTAAAATTACGAAAGGGTGTGGAAACCCATGCATTTTGGGACACGTGTTTAAATACGATTTGAAGTACACATGCAGGTACATCTTGTGTACGTACGTCGGTCACAATAATTGAGAGAGAGAAATTTAAAAAGAATACAAAAGAAATAATTGAATAATCATTTATTAAATTATTTAAATTTGAACTTCTTCTCGTGTACCGTGTAATTTTGTTTATTATTACTTTTATTTTATTTTTATTAAGCTACTTTTTTCTCATATGTCATATTACTACGTAATTTAGCTTAAGTTATCATTATTAAATTAAAAAAAAAAGGTTTAAAACACAATTTGAAACTTTTTGAATTTCAATGACTAAGGTCCCGTCTGAAAACCATTTCGTTTTTTGTTTTTGGTTTTTAAAAATTATTTTTGTTTTCTCTTAAATTCCATACCATGGTTTTTATCTCGTTAAGGATTCATTTGAATTCCTAGTCAAATTCTAAAAACAAAAACAAGTTTTTGAAAACTACTTTTTTTTTTGTTTTCAAAATTGGACTTGGTTTTTGAAAACAAAGAAGAAGGCTGATACTAAAATAAAGAAACTTATAAGTGAAAGTAGGTGTGTATTAGCTTAATTTTCAAAAATCAAAAACAAAAAATGAAATGATTATCAAACAGAGCCTAAATAAATACAATCGCTTAATTTTAGAGGCTAAAGTAAAGTTATAACTTATCATTTTTATTAATTCATAAAATGTTGTGAACATTCTCATTATCTATTTAGTCACTTTTCTTTTTTAAATAAGAGTTAAAAAACGAGTCACGCAATCGTCATTAAACTATTTGATCCATGTTGTTATTAACCATAACGAAAATAAATGTAGATATGATGTAGAGTGGGTATATCGAATTAGGGTCTTATCGACTACGTTCAAATTGGCTATTCAACTGTTTAGTATGATATCGCATTAGTTCAATTAAAATTGGTCAATGTTGGAAAACAAATTTAGAGTTAATAAATATATTAAGCATGATACTTGAATTTCGGAGAAAAGAATTTATAATTAATGCATAATTTTTTTTAAAAAAATATTAATTTATTATAATAAGAAAAAAATGAAAAATGTGGGCTGAGATTGAGAGGAGTGAATGGATTACAGCGGAGAGAGAGTGTGTGACACTGAACAAAGGTTTTGGAGTCACGTGAAAAAAAGTATTGATTAATTCATTTGTAATAATTATTTTAATTAAATTATTTTTAATAATAATTGAGATAAGAGTAAACCAGACAAAGCCAGTTGTATTATATTACTTTCATTTCAATCTTTCTTTCATTTTTTGTTCTTTTTTCCTAATTTCATATTCATTTTGATGTTTCGTATTCGATGGAGATATAGTTCGATAGATAAAACTTAATTGATATAAGAAATTCATTGACGATTTGTCTTTATTGAGAGAAAAAGGTACACAATGTACGACTAACAATGGAAAGATATTTACTAAATTTTATCTAGATCATTTTTTCACGTCTTTATTTGTTTCAAACTTTGGAAATGTAATATTTGTTTGATTGCTAATTTGCTAATTGATCTTTGTGGCATTCGTTTTCTCTTAATTAGAATAATGTCGAAATGTGACATTGTTTCAAATTGTATTCTTACTTCAAATATAAACCAGACCATTTAACTTAGATTTTTAATTTTATTTTAGTTTATGACTCTTTTTATTTACTTTGACTAATAAATTTTCAAACAATTTGTTGGTTGTGTAAAATAAAAAATTATTTTAATGATTACTAGAGAGTTTTTTAATAAAATATTTCATTAAAATGTATTTTAGTGAGTAAATACCTATATGAATAAATATTTAAGGTTACATAGAGTAAGCTAACTTTTAAATTTTGAAAAGATCGAAAATTTTCCAAAGAAATTAACGAAAAGCTACAGTAATTTTTTAGACAAAATTTGAGAGAAAAAACAAAACATTTGAAAATTGACAATATAAAGACGGAAAATAACATAGACAAGAAAGTTTATAGAGCCAAAAACTCCTTAAACCTTATATTATAGTTGAAATACTCAACCTCTTCCTTCAACACCCACATTTATTTATTTATTTGAAACAGAGAAGACATTTTTATTAATGTAAACAAGAGAAGAAATACATTTACAATGAGTAGCATCACTCATTGATAATAATCATTGTGGAAAATCAGATAACCAGACCTGTTGTTAGCTAAGACATCCTTAGGTCAAAAGATCAGCTCTCCTATTCCACACATTTATTTTTTACAAGTTTGAATCAAAATCAAAAAGAAAAAGAAAAGGAGAATTTATTGTATTATATTAATAAGATTGGATGTAAAGTATGAGATTGCATGTGTAAATATTTGATATAATTTTTTTTTCATAAAGATTTAATATAATCTAATACAACATCAAAATGTCAAATTTCATTAATTCATAAAACATCTTGAGTGAGTGAACAAGTCAACTTTGACAATAAGCAATCCAAAGGTGACCAAATTCTAATCAATGAATTAAAATATTTGTTGAACTTCCCAAGGTGTTTGCTTGTGAATAAATTGCATTTATATTGGCCAATTAAAAGCTTAGGAAAGAGGTTGTTTTGTATTGTCTAAATATAAATATATTTATTGAAAAATTAATGTACTAAAGTTTTGGATCGGGTGCAGTACTACATGTCCTAGTCATTTTGAAATTATTGCATTAAAAAAAACCATATAGTTGACTTTTATAAACCCGAGAGTATTTAGTTGAAGGGTTAAACTAATTATGTAAACTAGAGACCAACAAAACATAGCTCAATTGACATAAAGTTTGTAATTCGACTAAAAGGTCAGAAGTTCAAATCTCTGACTCTACATATTGTCCAAAAGAAAGTTATGTAAACTAGAGTTAAAAGTCAAGCTCATGTAAATATGTGAAATATTTGAGTTTATCCAAAACTAAATAAATTTGTATTATGTATATAAATGCAGGCGGCTAAATTAAGCATAATTCAACTGGTTAAGACATTACCCCTACATTGTTTAGGTCAGGTGTTCGAATCCTCACTCCTAAAGTATTGAATAAATGTTTAAGAAAAAAAAAAACTCACAAAACATGTTTCTTATATTATATACCAAGGCTCGTTTGATAACCATTTGGGTTTTGGGTTTTGAAAATCAAACTTAAAAACACTACTTCTACCTATAGGTTTCTTGGTTTTGTTGTCCTACCTTTTTTTCCATATTTTAAAAAACAAGTCAAATTTTAAAAACTAAAAAAAAAAAATTCAAAAAATTGTTTTTGTTTTTGGAATTTGGTTAGGAATTCAAGTGTGTCCTAAACAAAGATAAAAATCATTATAAGGGAAGAAAACAAGTTTAATTTTCAAAAACAAAAACAAAAAACCAAATAGTTATCAAACAAGTCTAAATAATTACATTTTCTTATTTATTGATTTTCTTTTTTTTTTCTTTGTTTTAGATGACCTAGTTATCAAAAGAGTTTTAAAAAAATCTTATAAAATTTCAAAAACTAAAATAAAAATAAATACTTTTGTGAATGTTCTTTTACAATTTGTCGCTATCGTTTTTTTTTCCTTCTTCAACTAATATAAAATTAAAAAGATTACTAGAACTCAAAATATTAAAAATTAAAAAGATTACTAATTATGTTTTTGTCCTTTCAAAAACGAGGTATATTGTTTATAATTTATTGTAAAATTGATAAAAGTTTTTAAAAATTATAGTTGACTTTTTTTAAAATTTGATATTAGAATGTATAATATTTTGTCGAGTATATAAACAAAAAGCTCACGATTAACACATATGATACAATCATTTGACATTTTTTGTCTTTAGCAAAACTTAGACTAACTTTAATAAATATAAAATTAAAGAAAATCAAATTCAACCCATTAACTTGCAAGTTGTATCTGATTAAATTACACGGCATTAATTTATTAATTAAATATGAATGCATTTAATATTTTTCTCAACTCATGTTCGAAAAATTGGATGACCTTTTTTTAGGTAGAAAAATTCAATGACTCGATAGACCAATCAACTTAATTCAATTTGTGTGGATTGAGTTGAAATATTAATTTATATGGTTTGGATTAGCTTTTTATTTTTTTATTATTTTTTATTATTTTTTTGAGATTTGGTTATAATAAATTTGTTTAATTAGGAAATTTTGGCTATGAGTGTTCAAAGTTTCGAGGTTATAATGTCTCAACTTATATATTGACAACGTAGGGGTGGAAGATCATCGAATCTCTAACCTTTTGGTTGAAGTGCAACTTTTATGTCAGTTGAGCCATGTTCTTGTTGGCATCAACCACTATATATTTGATGCCAACATGATGTTGATAAATTATTCATTAGTATATTTGATGTCAATCAGATTTTAATTAATCATGTTTGTGATTTAGCAGTGGCGCGATGTTATATGTTTAACTTTACACCTTAGTAAAATTATTTTTGCAACCAACTCTCGTATTAAATTTGATATATAATTATTCCAAAAAGAGTTTGAGTTATATCAATTAATCCTATCAGAGCAAATCAAATCATTTATTCTTGCCTTAATTTTAGCTGTTATATTGTACAGATTTTATATATTTATTATGGCTTAAATCTGGCCTTGATTGAAGCTATTCATTGTATACAAAGGCTCCTCAATGTATGAATTTGAAAGGTCAATACAATACAATTTTGCCTACCCTTTTGTGGTATCAGAGCATACCTTCTTTTTTCTGGTTTTTCATGGCTTCTTCCTCTTCGACAACCACTGTCAATTCCTCCTCAATGTCTTCTCCTCTGTTTCTTCTGTCAAATATATGCAATTTGGTGCCACTTCGCTTGGACTCTACAAATTATGTACTTTGGAAGTTCCAAATCTCTTCCATTCTGAAAGCCCACTCCCTTTTCGGTCATATTGACGATTCTCTTCCCCAACCAAGCAAGTTTGTTCGTTCTTCAACCCGGACAGATACTAGCGACATAGACAACACTAACGACACCACCATTTTTGCAACCTAACCCATATTGGCCTAACTTTCATTTAACTTTGTTTGAAAGAAAAGGGGGGAAAAGTACTTTTTAACCCTAAATTCAGGGTCTTGTATCAATTTTTTAATTTCATCAAATTGAACCTCAAACTTAACAAGTTGTATCAATTTTAACCCTGAACTTTTAATTTTATCAAATTGAATGTCAAACTTGGCAAGTATCAATTTTAACCCAAAACTTGCATAAGTGTTGCAATGTAAACCTTTAGTTACTTTTTTTTGGACCACCGTTAAAACATTAATTGAATATTTTCTCATTCTTCTTTTTTTTTTTTTTTTTATTTCACATTGCACTTGAGTTGCTTTTTGAAAAAAAAATTAATTATTAGAGAAATTTTTTTATTTGAATAAACATTTGTTGTTGAGAAGTTATACATGAGTTTCTTCTCATTTTCTTCCGATTGTGTTTGTGGGTTTTGTTGCTTTTTTTTAGGGGTAACTACACAAATGGGTCAATAGTAGCCCATTTAATCCAATAGTGTCTATTTTGTTATAATTTTACATTTTTGTCCTCTCACAATTGGATATTAAAGGAGTTTAAGAAGCCCATTTACGTATTTGTCCTTATCGGTTGACAGAAAAAAAAATATAATACTAAAATAAATTAATAAAATAAGAGTTACCAAATTAAATAAGGGCATTTAGGGAAGAATAAAAATTGAATTAATGCATAAAATCTTACCATTGATAAATTTAGAAGATTTAGACAAATTTGAAATTAATGGATTAAAGGAGCTCATCCATCATAATTTCTGTTTTTTTAGCTGCTTAAAAGAACGCGCAATTGTGGGATGATAAGAAAGCAATTTGGAGTTTATTCTTTTCGTTTAGATAACTTTTTTCTTGTTGGTGAAAACTTTGTGAGTTTTTTTTTTTCAAATGTTTGAAGGTTTTTTCTTGTTGTTAAGAACTCGATGAGGTTTTTTTTCTTGCTAATAAGAACGCACAGGCGCAAGTGTAGGAAACCAAAGGATTCTTATATTTACTAGATTTTTTTTGTTGTTAATAACTTTGTGATTCTTTTAGGCTAAATAACAATAAGAAGAATAAATGTTTGGTTTCTTAAAATAAAGAGTTTCTCCAATAAATTTCTTACAAGAAACTAACGTAACTCATGTGTAATGTGTATATATATTTTTTTTTTTTAAAAAAGGAGAAAATTGTCAATCACATGTTTTCTTGGTGATTCAAATGGAAAATCAATTGAAGATCTACATTGTAACTTTTATGTAAGTTTAGGGTTAAAATTGATACAACTCGTTAAGTTTTGGTAAAAAAATGGCGTTTTCCAAAAAAAAAAAAAAAAAAAAAGTTTTCTTTTAACTTTCCAAGAAGTCTTTCATCACCTAAATAGCCCAACTTAACTCTTATCCCCCAAAAGACCCAGCGGCCCAAAACTCTCTTTTGCTTTCAACCCAGTTTTCATACACAAAAAAAAAAGATAAAATAATAGAAAAAATAATAATAATAACAACATATATATATATATATATATAAAAGAGTAAGGTTTCGAATGTGGGGTTTTCAAGTTTAGGATATGGTGCTTGGCCTGATTTCTTCTGAAACAAAAATATATTGAGTAAATAAAATATAAATGGAATTTAAATCTCTGACATCTTAGTCGATGATACAAACTTTATGTCAGTTGAGTTATGTTCTTGTTGATGACCGTGTCTCCTTTTTGTATATTAATATATTCTTGTATCTAAGATTGCATCCATATCTTCCATTTTTCTTTTTTGCTTCGTTTGCATATGATATATATATATTTATGTAATAGTTCACAAGTTGAACTTGAGTTTGGGTAATTTGTAGATCCAACCCAATTATTCATATTGCATATTTCTTTATGCTAATCCTTATTCCATGATGAAACTAATATCAATTACATCTATTATTTACTTTATAGCATTTATATATTATGAAAAATTATGCTCCAAGTACTTGAAGTTATTTTCTAATTTTTTTTTGGAGAAGAACTAAATGAAATAGACTTAAAATGAATAGAATTGAATTTTGTAATTAATAATATGTTTGAATTACCTAAGTGCAATCCTAAATTATGAGCTCGAACACCGAGTCGAGTTAAAGACGAGCTAGTCCGGAGCAAACTAGTAGCTAACTTAGAGTTATGATGATCGAGGATTTAGTTTTCGGGAGGGGAATAGCGTTGTGCTACGGCTGGCGAGTTTGGCCTTGAATGAGGATGTTTCACGGATTTGGTTTCGAGACCGTCTCGCAGTGTGTGGAGGATGTGGTTTCTTTGATTCTGTCCTTTTCGTATTGTTGCGCCTTGAGCGGTTTCTTGGTTTGAATGAAAGGTTGATGTGCTGTTGATAAAAAAAATTAACTAAGTGCAATTCAGATTAATTTGAAGTGAACCCATAAATCAACCAAATTGTATAGTTTCAAATTTTAGATATACTCGCTTACATCTACTCCCAAAACTCTTTTAACTCTTCTTGAATGAGCATACTAGCTATTGTAGTGACATTTCAGGTATCCTTTCTAATTGTTATGGTTCATTTCAAATGGCCCACATTGCTCATTGAGGTAAAGAGTTAGAAAAGATATGGTAACAAATATAATATACTTGCTTATGGCTATTCCTAAACTCTTTTTAACTACATATGTTGTCATATTTGTTATTTGCAGTTATCTCAAATAGACATGTTTGTGCATAAAATATGAACCATCAAATTTCATCATCAACATTAGAATAGTAGCACCTCATAAAATTCATCGAAGTTTATAAATTTCTCACCTTATTAGAAGTGAGTACACCAGATAAGTCATTAACTATTGTCATTTGAGTAAACTTGTGAAAATATTCTTATCTTAAAGCGTGAGTTTATATATTTAATTAAGTCATCAACTAGGGACCTTCAATAAACTTAAACTCTAGATCATTTTTTCCCTTTTCAAACTCTATAATCCAAAATATTAAAGTGGGATTGAAGTTGCTTACATTAGTCTATCTTGATAATTTATCAAATAAGGGTGAAACTACAAAGGGATGAAGAGGAACAAGACAATGTAAACATAAACAAGAACAAATTAACTAACAAGTTAATTAACATTACAAATCTAATTATCTAATTTTTATATTTATAGTTCAAAAAACCTTTATATAAAGCGTCTAATTCTCAACTCATTAAGAATAGAAAATATCAACGCTGGATATTCGCTGTCGCAACGAGATCGCGACGCGGAGCGGCCGACATCCTCTTTTAAGGGTCTCTTGGAAAAGAGTTTTTGGAGTCGCCACCAATCATATTAAGGGTGTGATTGGTCACCCAATTTAACAAAACAAAAAAAAAAAAATAGTAATAAAAATAAATTTGGCCTGCGTAAATCAAATTTGAGTTCGGGAGTCATTTGTGTGTAGGGAAGGTATTAGCACCCTACAACACCCGTGAAAACGGTTACCAAATTTTATCTTTTATTATCCAAATTAAAAATAAGTAAATATTGGTCCACAAAAATTTATTTTCTTTTATTTTTAAATGTCCCATATTTATTAATCCATATTTTGGAGACAAAATATGAACCAACAAGTATGAGTGGCACAAAGGCCATTAAAAAAATATTGAAAATTTATTTTGGTTTCCCAAAATAACTTTCCTCACCTCAAGAATATTAGAAAATCAAATTTTTAACTTTCTAATTTCCATCCTCGGATATTGTGAGAAATTTCATGTATTTAAGGAATTTAATCAAATAAATTCCAAAAAGAGAACACTACTCAATCTCGTTTTTAGAAAAACATAATAAATTAAAGAAAATCAATTTTTGGAAACTTATGAAAACCACCCTCCAATTTTGAAAATTCAAAATTAATGAGAAATTTCATGTATTTATGGAATTGGAAGGTCCATAAAGAGAACACTACTTTTTCCTCAAAAATTGCCGAGAATTTTCATGCATTTAAAGAATTTATTCAAACAAATTCTAAAAATGAAACACTACTCAATCTCAAATCTGAAATTTTAATAACCCCTTTTAAAAAAAGAGTTGAAATTATTTTCAGTTGGGAATTTCATATATTTATGGAATTTTAACCAAAACCCATAAAGAAACACTACTCAACCCCCAAAAATCATAAAAGTTCAGTTTCAAGTTTTCACATTGGAAAAAGACCATTGGTTATTTTAAATTTTAGAAATTCTAAAGTAGGGACACCTGAAATTAAATTAGATCAAATGCTATAAAACTAAACACAAAATTTAGGAAAAAACAATAATAATAAAAAATAATAAGAAATTAAAATAACATTAGTTATTCATACTATTAGGAACATGAAGATTATACAGAACAATAATGAGTGCCAAATTTCTTTAATTAAAAATAAATTCTTTCATAGCAGCCAATTAAATAAAACAATTTGTTATGCAACTAATGCCAAAATTAGATATATCCCTTCAATTTTCAAATGATAATAAGAATATTCACAGAACTAAAAAAAAATGCAAATCCAATCATAACTAAACAATACCCTTTTAAACATACTGTCATACCATTTTTTAAGAACACAATCTTAATAATCAAACTAAATATACATCCTGTATGCAATCAAATCTAATAAATATAAAAAACAACTAAAAACAAAATAAATAAAATTATGGCTAGATCTTTTTAAAGCTTTCTGCGAAAAAAAAATGGTCCAGGATAATAATAAGCTGCAAATCAAGGTCACAGTAAACACATGATAATAAAATTTTATGCATAATATCTCAATATTCAAATTAAATATACATCATGTGTGCAATCAAATCTAATAAATATAAAAAAAACAACTAAAAACAAAATAAATAAAATTATGGTTAGATCCTTTTAAAGCTTTCTGCAAAAGAAATGGTCCAGGATAATAATAAGCTGCAAATCAAGGTCACAGTAAACACAAGATAATAAAATTTTATGCATAATATCTCAATATTCAAACTAAATTTACATTTTGTATGCAATAAAATAAAAAGAAGAGATTGAAAAATATAAAAAAAAAACAAATAAATAAAATAATTATAGCGGGATCTTTTTAAAGCTTTCTGCAAATCAACAAGGTCCCAGTAAACATAGATTCAAATAAAAAATTTATGCATAATACAAAAATAATGGAAAGAAAGAAAAACAAAAAAAAAACGACAGCATACTCACAAAAATACAGAACTGCAAATCAACCTAACCCATTCTAAATCTCATTTTCATGAATCAAATCTATCCCCAATCCACATAATACAAAAAGCTGCAAACCAACAAAACCTATTCTAAACTCACAGTAAACAAACAAATGGAATTAATTTATGCTAAGAAAAAAAAAAATCAAAAACACAAAATTGAAAATAAATTCTCAACCTTTAATAGTAGTGTTGTTGAAACACTTTGCGTTGCAAAGAATTCTTTGTTGACACAAAAAATGAAGGATCAAAACCAAAAATAAATTTCGCCAAGAGTCTTCTCCTCCCATCCACAGGAAATCAATTCATTTAAATAGGCCAGAGAGCTTCCACTAGTATGTCGATGGAAACGTTTTTGAGAGGAGGTTGAGGGAATGAGAAACTAAAGGGCATGACCAGATCAGTAGGGAAGACTTACGGAGTATGAAGATATGGAGAGAGAATAGGAAAAAGACGTTAGGGAAAAAGTGGTTATGATAATAATAATAATAATAATAATAATAACAACAATAATAACAATAATAATAAATAAATAAATAAATAATAAAAATAAACAAAGAAACAAAATAAATAAATAAATGATAACAAAAATAACAATAAAAATAACAACAATCTTATTCTATATAATAAAATAAACATAAACACTAAAAAATAAGAAAATGAACCGGACCAAATATGGTATCTACATTCGTTACAATATTTGGTCTTTAACATGTTTATCAGTCCTTTCATTAAAAAAAAAAAACAAAAAACAAAAAAACAAAACAAAACTTTTACCTTTTAAAAGAAATACACGTTTATTTTCAAAAAAAAAAAAAAAAAAAGTTTAAAATCTTGACCAAAAGTTTAAGCCCTATATATTCTTTATAATTTTCAACTCTCGGCTGGAAATTCTAATTATTATGACAACAAAACTATTTAGGATAATTGTAATGGGTGGTTAATGGCAAATATAGCAACTTTTATAAAATATTGCAAATATGGCAAAGTTTTGAAATCGTTTTTTTAAATCTCCGTTTTGCCCATATTTTGGGTTTGATTCTATCACTGATAGAATCTATCGTGATAAATTCTATCAATCATCATGTTAGAGACAAACTTTATTGATTCTAATTTACTGATTCTATTATGAATTGCTAATTATAAGTTATTGTCTGATTCTATCAGTGATAGAAAATCTTTCTATCATTATAGATTGATATAAACATTGATAGATTGATATAAAATCTTCTATCACTGATAGATTCTATCAGTGATAGAAAATCTTCCTATCACTGTATCAGTTATAGAAGATTTCTATCACTTGATAGAATCCATTAGTGATCGAAAATCTTTCTATAATCTATCTTCTTCTATCAATTCTATCACTCTATCAGTGATAGAAAATCTTTCTATCATTGATAGAAATATATCTATCAATGATAGAAATATTCTATCGGTGATAGAAAGATAGATTTCTATCACTGTGATAGAAAGATAGATTTCTATCACTGTGATAGAAAATATTTCTATCATTGATAGATTGATATAAAATCTTCCTCACCGTATTAGTTATAGAAAATTTCTATCAATAGAATCCGTTAGTGATAGAAAATCTTTCTATGATAAAAATCTTCTATCACTAATAGATTCTATCATTGATGAAATCTACCAGATTTCTATCAATAATAATCTATTGGTAAAAAAGGTTTCTATCATTGATAAATTCTATCCGTGATAAATGATAGATTCTATCAGTAATAGAAACCTAGAAATGATATTTTGGTAATTTAAACGGTCTGAAGAAAATATTTTGTCATTTTTGTAATTTTTTTTTTTTGCGGGTGGCTATATTTGTCCATATTTTGGCCCATTTTATTATATATGCAACTACCCTAACTATTTTATTATATATGCAACTAGCCCAACTATTTATCAATATATGTGAACATTTAAAAACAGAAAACAACAAACAAAAGTCTTGAGCATAGTTCAACTGACATAAAACTAGTACCATTGATCAAGAGGTTAGTGGTTCAAATCCTCCACCCCATGTTGTCAAAAAACAAGTCTTAATAAGCTTAATAATTTACTTCATCATTTGTAAATTCGTTTTGACATGTATGTCAACAAGAGCATAATTCAACTGACATAAAATATATGCTTATGATCAAACGGTCATTAGTTCGAATCCTCCCCTCTCGAGTTCGAATGCAAAATTTCATAAATTCTTTAAAAGGGACTCACTAGTCAAAAACCCCACATACACAATTTTTTTGCTTTGCCTGCTCACACAATTTTGATAGCATTGCTTCCTTTACCAAAGTGGAAAAAAATAGTACATGTTCATCCCAACTGAAGCAAAACACTGTAATAGTTTTAAATTAGGTTGGAACAAAAAGGATTTACAAGAAAAAAGAAAACAAAGGTAAAACTGGAAAAGATCCAGATTATTGATGTCCAAGCAAAGCAGCAGAGTACAGAAGCCATTAAACAGTAGTTAAGATAATAAGAGTAAATACGATATCCAAAGTCTTAAGACATTACAGAGATTAGAGAAGACGATGATATCTCACTATCTGTACCGAGACCATTCTTGAAAGCGACTGAAGAAGGCGGCTCGGTGGTGAAAAGTGATGGCAGAAAAATCACTTCCACTTCTTGAATTTGCCACCACCAAACATGCCGTGCTTCCCATGTTTGTGCTTCCCAAACTTCCCATGCTTGAACTTGCCATGGTGCTTGAATTTTCCACCATGTCCATAGTGGGCAGCGCCGTGGGGGTAATGAACAGCGCCATGGGCGCCATGGGCGACATGGTGAGCTCCATATGCAGCTGCTGCAGCAGCAGCACCACCGGCTAGCATTCCTGCTACACCGTGCCCTGAATTTAAGAATGTTTGGAGTCAGCAACTTTATAAAAGATCTGCAATCAAACCACAAGTACATAACCAGGATTCCCTATGTTCCTGAGAAATTTTACTGAAAAAACTTTTGCTCCAACAGGATGATTGTAATTGGGGATATATCAACTCCGTTGACAAATTGTAACAAATTTACACCCGGATGATTCTAAACAATTCTAACACTTGTTGATGCAGCGGCGTTCAATAGATAGCACTAAAACCCAATGTAAGGGAGAAATCCATCCTAAGAACACTAGTAAACTAAGGGAGAGAAAACATCATAATTTCCATAATGGAAAGTTTCGAAAGTCTTCCATTACAACCTAAAAGTGATTATACATAGCCTTACAAAAGTAATTGAAATTATTACTAATCCCTGCATGCTAATTGACAGATTAATAGCGGTAATTAAATAAATTAGCAACTTAAACTAAATAAAAATAACTAAACGAATGATCTAATAATTCTTCCTACTGAAGTATGTAAAAATAGATCAGTACCTGAATGGTGTGGAGCATGTGGAGCAGAGGGTCCGGGATATGCACCAGGAGGATAAGCACCTGGAGGGTAGCCAGCCGGGGGGTAGCCATGTGCCGGGGGATATCCTTGGGGTGGATAGCCATGAGGTGGAGGGTAGCCTCCAGGTGGGGGATATCCTCCAGGAGGAGGATATCCACCTCCATGAGCCATACCATGAGCCAGGTGCGAGAATAAACCTTTGTCAGATTCATCATGTTTATCTTTACCACCCCCCATGGTTTATCAGCTTAAAATTAGCACTGTGAAATTGACAAACAGAGTCATATATATTAAAACTTTTTCCGGATCTGAACAAAGTTGAACATCAATAGAAAGGAAAATATACTGAAAATTCAGGTCAATGCAACATCTATATTGATATACGACCATACAGGTCCAAGCCCCGTAGTAGTTAATATCTAAGATAAACTTGCCTTCTCTTTTCCTCTTTCTATCCTACATAATACATCACCTTCTAAAGAAATTTAAGATTCAACCTTCCGTAAGAGCGATGAAGACAGAGCATGACACAACAACTCTTCGCATAAGACTAAGACACACACGCATTCACAACCGATCACAGATTAAGAACGCGTAATCAATCACCAAATGTAAATTCACGATCCTAGCATAACACATATTCCAAAACAAAGACAATAACGCATTCGAAATCAACATTTAGACTTTCAATCCAAGGATCAAACAACGAATTTCTCAATTAAAATTCCATTCCAAACAACATAGATCAGCTAATTTCAACCTAAAGATTCACCTATGATGACAAATTCCAAATCCGCAACAAATTAGGAAAGAACAGAGGTCCGATTTCTGTCTAAAACGCGGATCAAAACAAACTTCTAATTCAAGAAAACTCGTAAACGCGAAAGAGAGAGAGAGAGAGAAGAAACTTACAGATCAAATGGACGATTTGGTTCTTCAGATAGAGAGAGAGAGAGAGAGACAAGGAGAATTGAATTCTTGAAGAATTCGTTTCGTTATATAGAGATAGAGCGAGAAACATGGGAAGGGAATAGGATATATATGTTATTTTAATTTTTAATTTTTAATTTTTTGTTTTTTCCTTTTCTCCCGCGAAATAATGAAAAGTTAACGCGCTTTCGACGCGTTCGAATATTCAACCAACGCTCCTTGCGACACGTGGCAACCATGTTTTTATCCAACTGACATAGCTTTCTCCTTCCAACATATTTGGTTTATTTTGTAATTTAAATTTGGTTAAAATATCATTATCATTTTCGTCCATCCACTTTTTTTTTTTTTTTATCTATTTTAGTCCCGGCCAATTTTAGTTCGTGTACTTTCAATCAAACTTATGATTAGTTTCTATGATAGGCTTATAGTTTCATTGAAGTTGGTTAAAAAGTAACAATAATTTTCAAACAAAAATATATAATGGAAACATATTTCTAAAATTTATAAAAACAAGATTGATAGAGACTAAAGGTCTGTTTGGTAGGTGATCTGCAAATAGAAATTTGAAAACAAGAGATTCAATAAAAACTGAGTTGTATTTCATGTTATCAGATATGTGTTTAGTAGCAGATTCATAAATTTGATTCCAATTTCAAAAATTGTTCAAAATGTGTTTGATAATATATTTATAAACCATAAATTATTTCAACTAAAATATTAAGTTGAATATAAACTATTATTAATTAATTTATAAACATTTTATATGTTATAAATTTTGTATAATTATTATTTTATAATATCATATAATTTATAATACATTATATTATACAAATTTTAATTTCACAAAAATGAATTGAGTTTATAACATGAAAATATTATATTTATTAAAGTTTTTATCATTTTTAATTTAATTCTGTATTTAAAAATTTCAAATTTAAAATGTGGATACACTGAAAACATAAAAAAAACTGTTTTCAGAATTTTCACTATTTGGATCAAAGAATCCGAAAACAGTTTCCAAAAACACATCTGTCAAACGCAAATTTACTGAGAAAACATAAAACAGAATTCGAATTGTCTACCAAACAGGCCCTAACTTTTTATGAAAACTTAACAATAAACTCATTATAGAAATCAATTTTAAGCTTTATTAACTAAAATTGAACATTTGAAAGTAAATGACAAAAATGTAACAAACCAACAAAGCCCAAAAGTACAAGGACTAAAATAATATTCTAACTTTTAAATTTTAATGGATTTTTTTTCTTAATTTAAATTTTCTACTAAAAATAACATTAATTTTAGACTATAATGTTTTTTTTTTTTTCTTCAAAGATGATATATTACAAAAACAAAAGGTGGATCTCATAGTCCCAAGTCAAAGCACAAAACATATCATAATGTAATTTTGATCCCCTAAAAATTATTTCGTCCATGATTTAAAAAGTTTTGTTCTAGTTCTTTTTGTGGTTTAATATGTTTTTTTTTTTTTTTTTTTTGAAAAGTAATCTATTCCAATTTAAGCCTTTACTATTCTTACTAAAAAAACATTTACATTTTTGAGTAAGAAATTAACATATATATATATATATATATATATAGGTTAATATCTATATAACCTAACTAATGATTTGTGATATAATGATAGTGTGAACCTATTATATTATCACTCAACCAAAGCATGAAGAAAAATAGGTATTTTTTATTTTGTACCAAGTTTTTTTTTTTTTTTTTTGGTTTCACTTGTGCATTTCAATCTCACATAATTTCTTAATACCTAAGGTAAGATGGATGCATTTTGACTAATTTTTTTTTTTTTAAATAAAATCGAATTGATTGTTGAACCAAAATCAACACAATTCGAATATCTAACGGATAAAATCAAACCTACCATTAATTTTTAATTCTTAAATTTTACAAAATTGAATCAATTATTCTATATTACTAAATTTTATTGAAACAATTTGGCTAAATATATTTCGTTGATTTCAACCTATGCTCTTACCCTATCTATCAAGCTTCCTTTAAAATGAATAATTATAGAATTGGTTCTAACCTTGACATTTGAAGCTAAAAGCACTTGATTGAAAAAAAAAAAAAAAAAAAAAACATTTGTTGATTTCACACTTTTGAAAATATTTCAACTGTCTAATCGAATTACTTGACCGTGTTTTAAGTCTATTCAACCTTTTAGGTGTATTTAAGTAGAAATTTGAATAATCTTAGACACGTTAATAGAAAAAATAAAATATGAAATAAAACAAAGAAAAAAGAATATTGGCTAAACAAATTTATTTTCTAAATAACAAAGAAAAGACCAACCCTCCATTTGGATGGAATCAACTTGGAAAAGCCATCGAGAATCTGACCAAATGCCATCCCTACATATATATCTACCACAATGAAGTCATGGAATATTTTAAAAAAATTAAAAATAAGGAAAAAAAATATATAAATTAAATATCCAAGGCTTTATATTGGCTGCAATTGCAAGCAAGTTTAATATATTAATTATTTATTGGTGAAGAAGAATAAAGTTTTACAACTAAGTTTAAATTTAATTTTCAAGTTTATTTTATTTTAGTCATTTTGACTTATGAACTCATCCAAATATTGTAAAAAAAAAGTTGTACTGATAACCACGAGGTTTGTGGTTCAAACTCCCCACTCCACATATTGTCAAAAAAAAAAAAAAACTCATCCAAATATAACTATTAAGCCTTTATTATCCTTGATGTTACTTTATCACCAATTGTTTAATAATACATGAATGACATTAACTTTAGATATGTGTATCAATCTGTAGAAGTGGACATTTATTAAAGCTAGATAGACTTGGTTAGAGTGAATATTGGATGAGATGAAAATTGACGACGAAATAACAACAAAGACAAAATGATTATTTTCTACCAAAGCGAGCATAACTCAGCGGTAATTGGCATATATCCTCGACCAAGAGGTCAGAGATTCGAATCCCCCACCCCTAAATGTTGTTATACTAAAAAAATGGTTATTTGACAAAAAAATGGTTATTGTTTCAGAAAAGTGTAGGGACTAAAATAAACAACGTTGAAAATTCATAAACTAAAACGAAATACTTTCAAATTTTAGAAACAAAAATGGAATTTGAGCTTCTTAGACTTGGTTGATAACCATTTGATTTTTTGTTTTTGGTTTTTGAAGATTATGCTTATTTTCTCTTAATTTCCTTATACGGGTTTTCATCTTTGTTAAGTAGATATTTGAGTTTTTAGCCAAATTTAAAAAACAAAAATAAGTTTTTGAAAATTATATACATATTTTTTAATCTGACTCGGTTTCTTAAAACATAAAAAGAATGTAGATAACAAAACAAAAAAACTTGTGAGCGAAAGTAATTTTTTTGTTTTTTTTTAAGTACATCCAAAATAATAATTCATCTATATGTTAAAAGAATATGTGATTTGTCATGTGGTGGTCGGTTCAAAATTTTTTAGTAGCTTCCAATTGAGTCATGTTTAGAAATTACAAATTAAAGCCATCGTTGAAAATTAGGAGTGGATTTAGTCAAAAAAGATACAATGTTTTTATTGTTTATTAAAATGGAATATTATTTTAACCCATCAACTTATTTTATTTTAATGGTTAAGCTATTGATTATTTCTATTTAGTCTATTGTGATTTTTTATTTTATTTTATTTTTTTATTTTTTTTATTTTTTTATTTTTTAGGTAGATGAGGTGAGGTGCGGACGCCGATTTTGATAAATGAGAATAAAAATAAAAGTATATAAAATAGACAGTGACATTAATTTTAATCCGTGATGGACATTAGTTTACTTTTCTAATATTCCAATAGAATGAATTTTATTTTCTACCATTCCAATTATTGATATTTGTTGCATATGTACAGTTATTTACATCATTTTTTTTTTTATCAAAATTGATTAAGGCTCTGGGGTTTATTTTGAAGACGTAAAAAGTGATTGCACATAAATTTTAACCGTTTTTTGTGTTAGGTTTAACTGATTCTTTAATAATCTAAAGAAAATCAATTTTTAAATCACGTTGGTTTGCAAAAGCTATTAAGAGTAACTTTATGATTTAGATTTTAGGAAAATCTGGTGTAACTAACCAATATTTAAAATTCTCTTTTTTATCCTTCCATATTTTAGGTTTTTAAATATTATTATTCACAATTTATCTCATCTCATCTCATTCTTTTCATTTTTAAATTTAATTTGTTGCTTCTAATTTATTTTTCTTACTTTTTTTTTTTTGTATTTAAACTAAAATTAGATTTTGTTTGACACAATTTTTTCTATAATTGATATATTTTTTTTTTCAATTTACTTAAAGTAAACAAAATATAAATTATATAAATTTACCTTTTTTTTTTTTAAGTAATTTACCTAATTATCTTAGGAAAGTTTTGAATGTAAATATTAATGCAATCTCATGCTAAATTGAAATGTCTATTTTGGTCATTATACATATTTCGCAACAATTTAATATTAATTTACCCAACATTGTAACTTGACTTTCCAAACACTAATTTACTTCTTATGGTAGTTGATTTTCTTAAAAGCAACAACAATTATTTTAAAAGCTACACATCGTAAACGAGCACGATTTTTTTTTTTTTTTTTTTTTTTTTGACAATATGGAGGTGGGGGGATTTGAACCACGAACCTCATGGTTATCAATACAACTTTATGCTAGTTGAGCTATGCTCTTATTGGCTGTAAACGAGCACTAATGTTATAGATAAAGAAAAATGAATTTTATATATTAATATTAAAAAAAAAAAAAATGAATAGGGCAGATGGGTTAAGGATGTCTTGAGATGAGCAGTGGTAGATTCGAAAATTCTAAATTATAAAGAAATTTTCCTACTTTTTTTTTTTTAATTTCTTGTTTTTAATCATCGACTTTTTTACAATTAGTTAATATTTATTAATGTAGGTATACAAAAGATAATAATCAACTTGAACATACTGGTTAAAGTTTGAATCTTCACTTCACATGTTAAACTCAAAAAATAATAAGGAAAAATACACTTTTAGTCCCTGAAGTTTAAGTTAGGTTTCATTTTGGTCCTTGAGTTTTCAAACTCAACAATTTAGTCCCTGAGGTTTGAGATAAGGAGCAATTTGGTCCCTGCTATCCATTTTACCGTTACATTTAACCGGCTGCTGACGTGGCACTATTATTTTAATTAAAAAAATTAATTTTTAATTTTTAAAATTTTTTTATTCTTTTTTATTCTCTCTCTCCTCCCCCTTCTTCTTTCTCCTTCTTCACCGAATCACCACTACCATCACTTTCTTCTTCACTACAACCACCACCACCGGCGACGTCACGGATTCCCCCATTCCTTCTCTCTTTTATCTCCTCTTTTCTTCTTCTTCTTCCCTCTCCTCCCCTTTTTTCTTCTTCAACCGCCGACTGTACAGCCGCCGTCGATCTGTATCTCATCTCCGTTTTTCTTCGTGGTTTGCACGTTCGCCGCTGCCTCCATACTCAGTTCGCCGAATCCTTAAGTTTTTTTTTTAAAAAAAAGATCGAAGGGGGCTTCCCCCTTCGTTCCAGATCTGGATCAGTCGCGATTCAAAGGGGGAAGCCCCTTCGATCCTTTTTTTTTAAAAAAAAAAAAACAGTGAGTTTGGGGGAGATTTCCGACGAGGGGGAGGCTGAAACGAGGTTGCCGGAAGATTTCCGCCGCTGCTTCGGGTGGGTCTTCTGCTGGCGTGGATAGGTTGCGTGGGTTAGATTAAATTTTTCAGATGATGAGAAGAAAAGAAAATAAGGAGGAGGAAAAGAAGAAGAAAGGAAGAGAAGAGAAGAAAAAAAAAATGATGCCGGCGACGGTGGTGGCTAACGGCGGCCGGCGACCGGACTGGAAGAAGAAGAAGAAAGAAAGTAAGAAGAGGGGGAACGATGATGAAGGACAAATAAATAAAATAATTATTTTTTTATTAATTTAATATTGTTTTTATTTTAAAAATTCAAAAAATTATTTTTTAAATAAAAAATAGGTGCCACCGTTAGTTTTTAACGGAAAAAATGAATGGAGGGACTAAATTGAAACTAAAACCAAACCTCAGGGACTAAATTGTTGAGTTTGAAAACTCAGGGACCAAAATGAAACCTAACCCAAACCTCAGGGACCAAAAGTGTATTTTTCCCAAAATAATAATAATAATAAAATGACATCACCATGGATACATTTTGATACATTTTCCATTTAGTTCCCATTTTTGCAAATATAGCAACAAAATTATGATTTTGCAAATATAGCAAAAAGATTTTTTTTTTTTTTTTTTTTTAAAAGTAAAAGATTTTAATTTTTGTATGCCTATTTAGACACTTTTACATAATTCTCATTTTACCTTTTTATATCATTAATATACGCATCTATCACTAATAATAGACTGATGTTGCTATATTTTTATTTATTTTAGGAAAATAAACTTTATTAAAAAACACTGTTGAGAGACAGTAAAGAAGAAAGGTCCCTTTCAGCTAAAAAACAAAAGCCAAGAGGGAAAAAGATTTTTTGCCATACAGAGGAGAATTAAAATCAGAAGCAAAGGAAGCCTATGGTAAATTGTTCTGTGTAAAAAAAAAAGTAGAAATTGATGAACAATTCAAGGATAAAAAACCACTTAATAAAAATTAATAATAACCAACGTGTTAATTTAAACTTAAAATGACCAAAGTGAGCATAGCTCAGCGGTAATTGACATGTATCATCGACCAAGAGGTCAAAGGTTCGAATCCCCTCACCCCCTTTGTTGAACAACTCAATAAATAAATAAACGAACTAAAAATGTATAAATTGTTAATAACCAACATGTTAATTTGAACTTAAAACAACTTATACGTTACACCCTCGAGAAACTTACCCCTAAGTCACCATTAACTTCTAATCTATAAACCTAATCTAAGGACTAGGGCATGTGTTGGTCTCACAAGTTAAGGTTTTTGCAATTTTAGGTTAGAAAATCGAACCTATATTTGATAGGTGGATTTGCTTATCCTTTGATATAAGTCTGTTAATCACACCAGCTACATAAACATATGTTATATAAATTCGAGCTCATAAAACTCAGTTTATATCGACTAACCTTCACAATTTTTTAACAAGAAACGAAGAATTATATTCTACAAAAAGGGAAGAGAACTGCCTGGAGGCCACAGGTAGAGGGAACCCAACCCAAGGAACTACCAAAAGAGAAAAGGTTAAATTATCAAAAACACCCCCGAACCATGGGGTTGGTTTCACTTATATCCTAGAACTTCCAAAAGTTTCATTGGAGTTTAAAGTTTGTTTCAAAACGACCTTTGCTGACATTCTTCATTAAATTTATGGACGAAAAATGATGTGTTTGTATGTGTTTTTATTGTTTTTTTTTCACAAATATGTTCAAATATGTTTACATAAGCAACAATAAATATGCAAACACGTCATTTTTCGTCCATAAATTTAACAGAAAAAATGACTTCAAGGGTTGTTTTGAAACAAAATTCAAACTTCGAGGGCCAAAATGAAACTTTTGAAAGTTTAGGAGTATAATTGAAATGGAAAATTGTCAAAATTAACCCATATGAGTTTTGGGTTTTCAAAATTGACCTAGTTTCTAAAAACTTGTTTTTTTAACCTATTTTATATAAAACTAGCTACTTTTTAGTGGGACCCACAATGTGAAAAGTCATTTTTATACTTCCCCAATTTTCATTAATGATAGGAATTAAATTTTTCAACCAACCCAACTAATTAATTTCAAACATCAACAAAGTATTTTTAAAAAATAAAATCAAACACACGAATAGACCCACTTCAAAATTTTCATAACGTCAACGATTTTTTGAAGTACAATTGAGGATGATTTTATATGTTATAGATAACAAGGAGTTTGTATAAGATATTTTTACAAAAATTTGGAAAAAAAAAAAAAAAAAGGTATGAATACCGACCGGGAAATTATGAATCCCGACCGGGATTTCTTGGTCGGGAAACCGACCAAGAAATTTTCCAGAAGTTTTTTTTTTTTATTTTTTTTTTTAAAAAATATTCTTTGTAAATTAACCAGAAAGTTCTCACTATTCTCCTATTTTCTCCATTTCTCTAATTGTCCAAACACAAACACAAGATTTTCCATTATTTAGTAGCCATGAGTTTGTTTTCATTTGGGGATTCTTCTTAACCCATAAGATCTTTTTTTGGTTTTTTTTTTTCTTCATTTGATGTTTCTTTCTTTCTTCTTTAGAGTTTATTCATTCATTTCTTGCAAGAAAATTTAACCAAGAAATTTCAAAAACACTTTCTTGCAAAATATTGAGCAAAAAAAGAAGGAAAAAGAAGTAGGAAAAAAAGGGGAAAAATAATATGAAAAAAGAAAGAAAGAAAAATTCAACAAAAAAAATTTTTTGGTCGGACAAACCAACAAATTTTAAAAACACCTATTAAGAAATTTCGATCCAAATTTAGTTAAAGAAATTTTGAACACAATTTGTTTTTGTAAATTTTGTTTATGACCTAATAGGAAAGAAAGGAAAATTGGTTTTAAAAAAAGGGAAATTAAAAATAATTTAATTAATTAATTTATTTAATTTAAAAAAAAAAAGCAGAAAGCTGCCTTTTGTCCCGGTCAACTGCCCGACCAAGAATGTGACCGGGACAAAAGGCAGTAAGCCCCCATTCTTTTCTTTTTTCTTTTTTTTTTTTCTTTCGTTTTCTGGGTTTACTTTTTTTTTTTTGTAAGGTTCATCTTTCTTTTTTTTTATATGGAAATCAATACTTTTATATATATTTTAGAGTCATTTTGATGGATGGGGAAGCTTCAATCAATGATTAGAAGTATCCATTTTTTTCAAAATCTTTTGGAAAGAAAAACCCATTTTTCTCAAAATTGTTGTTCGAAAACTCGTTCTTCCTCAAGCTTCAATCAAACTCCAACGAATTTCAACACAAAGAAGCCGTCGGAAGGAGCCGCCGGAGTCGCTGGAAGCCGAAGAAGTAAACCTAGATTTTTGGGAATGGGTTTTTACGGATACTGGAAGCCGAATGAGAGTATTGGTTTTGAGAATGAGTTTTTTGTTTGTTTTTTGACCTCTTAGATGGAAGGGTATGTTAGTAATTTCACAAAGAGGTGCTGACATCAGTAGGTTAAAAAAAACAAGTTTTCAAACAGTGGGTCAATTTTGAAAACCCAAAACTGAATGGGGTTATTTTTGACAATTTCCCAATTGAAATCAATCTCATAGTTAAGGGGTATTTTTAATAAATAATAGATTGTAGGATTATTCAGGACAGACTATGCCCAGATCAATCTCCTAGCCCTTTGAAAGAAGTAGAGTTCTCTCTCCATTTATCTAACTTAGCCCTAAATTTGTCCACAAACGACTCCCTAAAAGAAAACGAGCGAAATTTTCCTCCTAAAGGAAAGCTTAAATAATTAAAAGGCAGTCTTTTCCACAACGTAGCCAAAGCTGGCGGCTCAATGTTCAACTTCTTGGTTGTTGATGTTAATGCCTAAGAGGGCAGTTTTTGCCTTATTCAAAGTGAGTCCCGAACCAAGAAGAAACAGATTTAGGATGGACCACCAAGCTTTCAACATTCCCATCTACATTACCACAAAAGATAAGCGTGTCGTCGACATATTGCAAATGGGTAATCTCTACTGGCTGGTTTCCAACCAAGAAGCCTCTAAAAACTCTTTACATATTATATAAACTCATGAACCAAACACGCGTTGTACAAATACAAGTTTCTATAACTTATTCCCTTGTACAACCCAAACCCTTATTATATAAGTCCAAATTTCTCAACCCAAGACTTGTTAAAATCATAGGCCAAACATGACCTAGAGAATTTTCAATGTATATATTCAACACCTTTACACCCCTAGACATCTAAACTAAATACTCTTAAAAGTCATTTGGAGGGGGAAAAAATAAAGAAATAAAGAAAAAGAAAACCTAAAAGCAGAGGCTTTAGATCGGTGGGACCATAGCAACATAATGAACATGGGGCCTGGATTCTCTGCAGCAGTATATAGTGTTAAATTTAGACCGTCCACTCTTAATGGGTGCTCTTTTCACTTTTTTATTTTTAATTTTTTTAAAAAAGAAGATACATTAAAAATAAACCTAGATTGTCCAATTAAAGAGAAAAATAAGTAGATGGCCTACAAGAAACCACAGAGAATCCAGATAGATTATGGATGTCAAAAGTGCCAAGGTTATAAATTTCAGGGTCAGATCAGCAGATGCTATAAAGTAAAAGGAAGGTAATCTATTCTTCCAGATTCAGCAAAAGCATACTTAATTTTCAGGTCAGAACAACCTAAAAACGCACCTGAATTAAAGATGTCAAGAAGGAAAAGCAAAACATGGCATTATCAGAGTGACACTTTCTTTGATCAGTCTTTCAAAGATGAATTTGTTAAATGGGCCTCAGCGGAAGGGTCACAAGTTCTGATCTAACAAAACCACAGAGCAGCTTCTAGCTCCATTCATCAACTAAAGATAAAGAAGGCACGCCCCTGCGGCAGTGAAAATGATACTGATCAGACTAAGATGCAAGATCAAAATCTGAAAAGCACAAGACTTTTGAAGAGGAACAGTAGAGTAAAAAGATGTTACCGAAATGGTCAGAGCCTATCCACTTTGGCCTCGTCTGCTGTCATGTCTAACATGTAGGAAAAGAAAAATCATTTATATACAGAACATGGTTAAAGTTTAGAATGGTATTTTTTTTTTTTTTTTGATATCAGTGAGTGTCCAGGCTAACTTACGTGCAACCGCCTGACCCCTACTACATTTGGTTGCCAAGAAAACTCGTAGGATATTAAATCCTAGGTAGGTGACCATCATGGATTGAACCCATTCCCTCTAAGCCCTTTATTTTTTCTATGGTCCTTATTGACCACTAGGACCAACCCATGATGGTTAGTTTAGCATGGTATTGCCTGGATAAGACATAGTTTCCAAAAAAAAAAAAAAAAAGGGAGCAATGATGAAGGAACTGGGTGAACATCTGTGAAGATGGATTCTGACTTAGGTTATGGTCATAGATCCAGTGATTCACGTGTTGTTTAAAAATAAAAAGAACAATGGAAAAACAAGGCAAATGC
The DNA here is from genome assembly GCA_017139565.1 of Luffa aegyptiaca. NCBI lineage: Eukaryota > Viridiplantae > Streptophyta > Magnoliopsida > Cucurbitales > Cucurbitaceae > Luffa > Luffa aegyptiaca. The sequence continues at coordinate 7,317,668 of CM029405.1, read as the reverse complement.
CTGATGACCTGATATCTTCTTGACGTTTCATTTCCACATTTCTTAAACTTGGATCATTGAATTGGGGAGAGAGAATTTTATTAATCTCTGTCATCCCAACTCCGTCTTTACCATGTAATATGGATTTTAAGTTTTCCTCCCAGATCCTGTCCTTTCTGATCCCAGGGCTCTGCATACCAAAGAACTTTTCAACACATTACCATCCCGAATAGAAATACACAAGCAAGCAAATATTTCTACCTTCTAGTGATTAGTGAACAAACCAAATGTAAAATAAATGTCAGGCTTAACAAAATTGATTGGAAACAGAAATCCAATTGAAAAAAATCTTATTTCAAGGATGAAATCCAAAACTTTGTGCCCATAACTAAAAGGTATCATGAGTGATAATTTCCGCGTTTTAGGAGTATGCCAATAATTTACAGCAACATTTTTTTCATCGTAGGATTTGCTTCCACCCAGTTCACAAGGTCCTCAAGTTTGAATCTAACAAAGGTTCTCTCTTCTTCAATCTTTCTCCCCCTCTCTTTCTCAAGGAACAGTCAACTGAAATTCTCGACATAGTAGATTCACCTGTTAAAACACTTACTTTATCTTTCAGTAATCAGAATACACAGAAAGTCGTCTGCTCATACAAACCAACCACTAAATTAATGAATCTCTTTTACTTCTCTTCAATTCTAGTTTTCCCTTTTCTCCAATAGGCGTTTGTCAATTTCTGCACTGCAATCACATTCTTCCTTCTCTTTCTAAAGTACAACAACCATCTGCCACAAACCATTAATCTCAGAGACTTAAAAGTTGTCCCACAACATGTTCAACATTAAAATTGGAATATTATCTTACCAATCACTCTCGACCAACTTGTCTCTCTCCACTCGATCCTCATTCACTAAGAGGGAGATTTATAACTTCCAATAGAAAAATAAATCTTCTCAATGTCGCATCTTAAAGCAGTATGATACGAATACTAAGGTAGTGGGAACAGGAATAAAGCAGACCGATTCCCTATTAGCAGAGAATTTTAATTTAATTAATCTGATAAGACAATATAACATGTGAATAAGGATTTACATTAAGGCAATACCTAAAAGTCAGCAGTAGATAAGACAATAGCAATCAAAAGATTTGTTTTCTAAGCAAACAGACGTACAATGCAACTGATCAAAGTGATGTATTAACATCAAGACAACAGATTATAAGATTAAAGACAATTTCAAAACCAGCAATAGGAACCGTGACACTGATACATCAGTACAAACTGGAAAGTAGAAGAAAAAATATGATCATAAAGAACGGGAAGCAGAAAATAGAAACTATAAACTCACAAATTGAATCAAATATATTAGGTTTTCGTCATCGAAATATAGAAACATCATAAACTAAGATCCAATACTTGAGGAAAGGACAATCGTTCCTGAAATTGGCGAGTCAAACAAATTTTCGAAAGGGTGTGATGCAGACGATTGTCTCGGCTCGGCCATCATTAGCTTAAAAATTATGCAGGATCATGAGAAAGAGATAGACCTGAGGTTGATAGAGCTTGAGGAACTTGGAAATTAAGATCGGAATATCGCCGCGGGGAGAAACGAGCGGAATGCCGAGGAACTTGCAGAGATGAGGTTTTAGTTGGATTTTCTTGCTGAGAAGACGAGCACCGACACTAATCTTGGCGGGAGCCATGGTATTTCGAGATTTTCTATCAGTCACCAGCTTCGATCGGAATTGGACGTTGAAACTTCCTGCTTCTTCATCTTGTTAAACGTTTATCATTCTCGCCGGAGGTGGCTGCTATGGCTTCCTCTGCAATCCCCCTACTTTAACCAGATGGTTATCGGGCCTGGCTTGAGATTAATTATCTTTAGTTAAAAATAAATAAATAAGTATTTACTTTTTTTTTTTACTTCTTTCTTCTTCTCCAAGTTCGACAAATGGTTTTTTATTTTTTGTTTTTGAAAGTTTTTCTTTTTTCTTTTTCAATTTTCTTACAAAAATAAAACATTTAAATCCTTAATCAAATTTTAAAAATAGAAACAAGTTGTTTAAAACTACTTTTTTTTTTTTTTAGTTTGAAAAACTTGACTTGGTTTTCTAAAACATGAAAAGATGGTTGATAACAAAACATAAAAACTTATATAGGTGTAAATAATGTTTATAATCTTAGTTTTCAAAAATCAAAACCTAAGGCCTCGTTTGATAACCATTTGGTTTTTGAAAATTAAGCCTACAAACACAACTTTCACCTACAAGTTTTTTTGTTAGTTATCTATATCTTCTTTCCATGTTTTCAAAAACCAACTCAAATTTTGAAAAAAAAAATAGTTTTCAAAAAATAGTTTTTGTTTTTGAGATTTAACTAGGAATGCAAATGTGTCCTTAAGAAGGATGAAAATCATTTCAAGGAAATTGAGAGAAAACAAAGTTTAATTTTCAAAAACCAAATGGTTATCAAATTGGGCCTAAGGCTCCATTTGATAACCATTTGGATTTTGGATTTTGGTTTTGGGTTGGTTGCATAAATAACAAAATGGGACAAAATATTAGCAAATATAGCAACCTGGAAAAATAATTGCAAATATGACAAAAAAAATTACCATTAGACCGTCTAAATGACCAAAATACCTTTCTATCGGCGATAGAATTCTATTGCTGATAAAATCTATCGACGATTGAATTCTATCGCCGATAGAATCTATCAGCGGTAGAATTCTATCAGTGATAGAAACCTTCTATCATCGATAGATTCTATCAGTGATAGAAAACCTTCTCCCACTAATAGAAATTATCACTAATGGAAAGATTAATTTCTATCAGTGATAAAAATCTTCTATCACTCATAGATTTCTATCATATAAATCTTCTATCACTGATGGTAAACTATCATTTTTGTTTATAAAATCTATGTCATTGATTTTTTTTTTATAGATGCTGAAGTAAAACAATATGGAAATTGAACAGGAAGAAAAGAAAAACACAAAGAGGAAGTTGAAATTTAAAGGAGAGGAGGCCTCAACAAAAAAAAAAAACAAAAGGTATGTACAAATTATCACGTAATCAAATACATTATTGGTTTCTATCAAATACACTATTTGTTTTTATAGATGCTGAAGTAAAAAAATATGGAAATTGAACAGAAAGAAAAGAAAAACACAAAGAGTAAGTTGAAATTTAAAGGAGAGGAGGCCTCAACAAAAAAACAAAAAAATAAAAACAAAAGGTATGTACAAATTATCACGTAATCAAATACACTATTGGTTTTCATCAAATGCACTATTAGTTTCTATTAGCAATAAATTCCTATCAGTGATAAATTCTACCATCTATCACTGTGATTCTATCAGTGATAGATTTCTATCGGTTATCACCGATAGAAATCAAAACAGGGGCAAAACGGAAATAAAAAAAAAATGATTTAAAAATCTTGCTATATTTGCAATTAACCATTAGATTTTAGCCACCCATTACAATTTTCCTTTGGTTTTTTGTTTATAAAAATTATGCTTGTTTTCTCTCAATTTTTTATAATGTTTTTCATCTTTGTTAAAGCCTCATTTGAATTCTGAGCCAAATTCCAAAAACAAAAACAAGTTTTTGAAAACTTTTTTTTTTTTTTGTTAGTTTTCAAAGCTTGACTTGGTTTTTGAAAACATGAGTAGGAGGTAGATAACAAAACAAAGAAATTCATAGGTGGAGTATTGTTTAGAAGCTTAATTTTCAAAAATAAAAAACTAAAAACCAAATGGTCATCAAATGGGACCCAAATGATTATCAAACAAGACCTTAACTTTCAATTGTGTCTAGTGTTAAATAGGCCTAAAGCTTTTCATTTTTATGTTTAAAAATGACTAATAAGTTTTTGAATTTTGGATTATATGTATAGTAGTTTGGTTTCATGACTTATTAGTTTATATATATATATATATATATATATTATTAGTCTATATATATATATATATATTAAAAAATAGTCATTGGTTTATTAGAAATAAAACTAAAAGGTCATAATTTTATATGAGAATTTAATCGTGTCTAATAGATCTATGATTTTTTTTTTTAAATGTCTAATAGATGAGAGACCTATTAGACACAAAATTAAAATTTTAGAGTCGTATTAGATACTCTTAAAACTTTATGGCTTATTAGACACATAATTGATCTATTTTAGACTTTTCAAAATTCAAGAACTTATTAGATAGAACCTTAAAAGTTCATAGAACAAATTTGTAATTTAACTTTGAATTTGAATTTTATATCCATTTAGTTTTGAGTATTAGTAGGTAATGATTTAGTCCCCTATGTAGACACCGTATTTGGTCCGGCTTGATTTTAAGTAATAATGTTTGAAGTTTTCCAATATTTGGTGGTCAATTTGTTTTTATGATATGCCAACAAGAGCATAGCTCAACTAGCATGAAGTCGTATTAATAATCACGAGGTCTGTGTTTCAAATCCCCCTCCCCACATATTATCTTTTTTTTTTTTTTTTTTTTTTTTTTTTTTTTTTTTTTTTTTTTTTTTGGTCTTCCCCATTCCTATTCAATGGGAAGTTTTCATGAAAAAACTCCCCCATTACCTATTCTAAAGCTTTTTCCATGGTTGGTATTTTTCTTTTTTTTTTTTTTTTTTTTTTTTTTTTTTATTTTTCCCACCATTTTCTCATCCATCTCCCCCCTAAATTAGTAACCCTTCAAGTATAAAAAGGGGGGAGATGGAGGATGAAAAGACAAGAAGAATGAGAGGAAGTTTAGAGTAAAAGTGAGCTTGAGAGAGTTTAGGCATTTTAGAGAGTTTAGACATTTGAACAAGAGTTTAGCTTAGAGAGTGATGAAAAGGAGAGAAAAAAAGAGAAGAAGTTTAGAGTAAAAGTGAGCTTGAGAGAGTTTAGGCATTTGAGCAAGAGTTTAGCTTAGAGAGTGATAGAAAAAGAGAGAAAAGAAAGTGGAAGAGGAAAAGAGGAAAAAAGAGGGGGAGGAAGGAGTATACGGGGAGAGGAAACATTGGGTAAGAAAAAAGGAAAAAAGAAGAAAGAGAGAAGTAAAAAAGGTGGGGTTTTGTTTTTCTATTTCCTTTGTTTTTTTTTTTTGTTTTTTTTGTTTTTTTTTGTTTAGTTATTATTGTTATTATTATTATTATGATTATTATTATCATCACTATCATTATCATTTTTAATTTCTCTCTCGTTTTAGTTCACTTTTGCACTTTGCCAACTTCATTTTTTTAAACTTTCTAATTCATTTGTTTTTTCCTTTCATTCTCCAAATTGCTTTATTCTAATCTTTAATTCTGCTTTGTCAATTTCAATTATTGTTATTGTTTTTATTTTCTTTTGAAAGGGATTATGGGAACTGAGTAATGTGCCTTCGTGGAGTCCAACTCCCGTGTAGGCGTATGAAAATTCTCATTTTCCCTTTTAAAAGAATTTACTCTTTGAATAATTTTTTTCTTCTTTTACATCCGTTTTATTTTAAAAAAATATTTTTAGTAAACATAATCATGTACACCCATGTTCCTTTAATTAAAAGGGAGATTAGGCATGATTTATATTAAATTGGATATCCAACTCATAATGTTTAATCCTTGCTTTATTTCTAAAGTTAAGGTAAAAACGAATGAGACATCTTGTGTTCAGTATATCATTTTGAGTTTTATTTTCATATTTATCATTCTTTTTAAGAAAAATAAAAATAAAGGACTGTTTTTATTCATTTAATTGGACAATTTAAGATACTGTGGTAATCGTTTTCTTAAACGGGTGTTGTAGGGTGCTAATACCTTCCCTACACTTAAACGACTCCCGAACCTAATTTCTGGTTTTCTAAGACTAGTTTTGTTTTTATTTTAAAGGTGACCAATCACACCCTCAATGATTGGTGGCGACTCCAATTTTCTTCTAAAAAACCCAAGAAAGGATGTCGGCCGCTCCGCGTCGCGATGACGTTGCGACAGCTTGGCGACTCCACTGGGGATTTTGAGGGTCAAGCCATGAATATCTTTATTGTCCTTTGAATTGAATTTTTCTTTAGGTTCTTTTGTTATTTATTTATTTTGTTTTCCTTTATAATATGATTTGTTTGGCATATTGTTATTCACTTGTCTATTACCATTTTTTTTTAATGTTGTAATTACTTTATCTTAGTTATGTCATTCATTTGCATGCCATCTTGTTATTATCATTTTTTTTTATGTTGTAATTGTACTTTATCTTAGTTATGTCATTCATTTGTATGTCATCTTATTAATCATGCATTTCACACACTTTCACTAGCCTCCTACCCGGGCTCTACCTTAGGACTAGACTCGGAGACTGAGTAGTGTGACCTTCGTGGAATTTCGATTCCCGTGCAGGCGCATGAAATTCTCCACTCAAGCCTACTACATCGTTAAATCGGTGGGTAAGCTTGGGGACCTTTTCTAGGATGCCTTAGAGTTAAACTCCACTCATATAGTTCTAGGATTTGACTTATTACATGCATTATTGTCAAAGTTTATTTATTTATTTATTTATTTTTCTTCTTTCCCTTGTATCTCATATTTTCAATTTTCACTCATTGAAAATATCCTTTAAAATCTCTTTTAATGTAGTTAAGAAAATTGTGCAAATTAAATTAACAGAATTTTCGATTATTTACATTGGCAGAAACTAAAGTATGAGTAAAATAAAATCACCCCCTCCAATACAAGAAATGGGTATAGAAGATCAAGCAACAGTGCGTCAATGGTCAGAAAATGTACAACAAATCCACGGAGATTCTTTAGTAGAAAATGTTGTTTCTCAATTTAAGGATGTCAGTTTTCCAGAAAGTCAATTAGAAACAGTAAAACGGGCTTGGGAAAGTTTAACTGTAGATAGAAAGGCTAAATTTACAAGCAAATATGGCCATCTAGCTCAGCTCATGTATGTACAAGTCAATTATTCAGTATTAAAAGCTTTGGTTCGACATTGGGATCCAGCCTACAGATGTTTCACATTTGGCTCAATCGACATGACTCCTACAATAGAGGAATATCAGTCCCTTCTGCATATGCCAGCACGAACAGAGGTTGAAGCTTATTCTTACGATCAAGAGCTTACAATGAAAAGAGCATTATCTACTCTTTTGGGCAAGATTCGTACAAGCGACATTGAGAAACAAGTAAAGACAAAAGGAGAGAACACATGCCTACCCCTGGACTACATCCTTACTCTTCAACAAAAATTTGCAAATGAAGACAAGGAGTTAACTTTACTGGCATTGTGTATCTTTAATGTTGTTTTGTTTCCTAAAGTATGTGGATATGTTGAGGAACGCGTGGTCAAGTTGTTTGCTAAGATAGAAATAGGAGTTGATCCCATTATTCCTGTATTGGCAGAAACTTTTCGTTCATTGAATTATTGCAGAACAAAAGGAACAGGAAGATTTATAGGGTGTGCACCATTATTGTACATTTGGGTCCTTAGTCATGTGAAGTGTCCACCAGAATTCAAATGCCCAGAGATCAAATTTTCAAGTTCCTGGAATAAGCTGCAAAATCCCATTTCAGAGTTCGTGCAATCAGGTTGGAGTTCATCCTCCCCTGAAAGGAGCGCTTGGGAAGCCTTTTTCTCCGAACTAAAGGTAGAAGATGTAATGTGGAGAGCCCCTTGGATGTCAACTAGGCCAATGATCTATAAATGTGGTAAATTTCAAAGTTTACCTCTTTTGGGTCCTTGGGGATGTATATCCTATGCTCCTTTATTGGTAGTACGTCAAATTTGGGTCCGACAATTCATCCCTGCTACGCATGAGTTGAAGGATTTCGAATTTGCTTATGATAAAGGCTTCTGTAAAGACAGAATTCAGAAAATTGTGAAAGCATGGAAAATGATCACTAAAATCCAGAGTGGTCAGTTTCATGATGATACCACGGAGGCGTACAAGACATGGCATGCGAACAGAGCTAAAACCGTGCTTGTGTCACCAAAAATGAAAACCAAGATAAAACTTAATGCAAAGGTGATACCAGATCAACAGACAGAACAAGCAGCACGCGAAAAAGAATGTGATGAGTTGAGAAAAGCAAATTCATCATTGGTTCAAGAAAATGAAAGGCTGCAATTAGAGATAAAGCAAGGTTTGTTGCGCAATGTTGAACTAGAAAAAGAGTTGAACCGATTAAAGGGTAGTGTTAGCAAACAAGAACAGTTAGAAAAAGAAATTTCAGCGTTAGACACAGAGGCTCGCGACCTGAACAGAAGAATGCATCGATTAAGAAGAGATAATGAAGTCTCCCAAGCAACTCTCAAGTCAAGGAATGACCAAGTTTTGAAGCAACATTCTGAGATTGCATCACTCCATGAGTTGATGAAAGAGCTCGAAGATTGCATTAGTTTGAGGAACCAAACGGTTATTGAGGTAGAAGAAAAGAATGGAACGCTATGTCGAACAATTGACGACCTGCAATTAACGCTCAAGATTAGAGAGGGTCAACTAGGGGAGCTCATCAACGACAACAAGGGTCTAAGAGAGTCCGTTCAGTCACTTAATGTTCACCTCGGTAAGTATCAGGATGCCACTGACATATTAATAAAAGACTATACCTATCTAAAGGAGCAGTACGACAGATTGAGCGATGATTTTGGGTTTATGAGGCAGAACCACTCGACACTACGAAGTAAAGCGGAGCATATGCTTACTCAGATTAGGAGAGTCACTCGAAGGGCAGATGAACTAGCAGAAGATGCACGTACTCTCTCTAAAGTCATAGCACCTACACAGCCGAATAGCAAGAATGTGCTCAAGTTTCTGGGAAAACTTCGTATAAGTTTAGAGTATTGGGGGCAATTTTATTAACTTTTTACTTTAGTTTATGTTTTATTTAGATAGTTGAAATATCTTGTAATTCAATTTTGCACAAATTTTGTTACTACATTGTTTTATCATTTTCCAATTTAATATCAAGGCCATTTTCATTTTTCTTTTCCTCTTCAATTGTTTAAATGTTTCGTTTTGTCTTTCTCTTTCTTACACTAAAATCTCTTTTCATTAAAAATATAAACAGAATCATAAGATAGCTCGGTCACCTCGAATCCACCGCACCTACGTCACAAGATACAGGACAAGGATCATGGAAGAGCAGAGTACTGAGATGGAGAAAACAAGGAAAGATATTGAGGAGTTACGAGAAAAAATGGATGCAATTCTTGTCGCCCTGGAAAGAGGCAAAATAATACCTGATATTGCTCAGTCCAGCAATACAATGAATGACCCTCCAATCCGGCAATCAACAGGGGGTACTACTCCAAAATATCATCCATTGTACAATATTCCAGTAGAGCAGCACCCATTTCCATTTTTCAAGAATGAGCAAGTGCCTATACACAATCAACCTGGATTTTCACTACCCACAGAGGTACCTCCCAAGGTGACCATTACAGTTCCCAATTTAGATGATCCTGAAATTAGGAAAGAGCTAACGGGAGGTGAGAAAGTCTCTTCTAGTGAAAAGCTTGAAGTCTTGGAGGAAAGGTTAAGGGCAGTAGAAGGAACAGACATCTTCGGAAATATAGATGCGACCAAGCTATGCTTGGTACCAGATGTAATCCTCCCTCCAAAATTCAAGGTGCCTGAGTTTGAAAAGTATGATGGAGCATCCTGTCCTAAAAACCATCTCATCATGTATTGTAGGAAGATGGCAGCATACGTCCAAAATGACAAGCTGTTAATTCACTGCTTCCAAGACAGTCTTACTGGTCCAGCATCTCGATGGTATATGCAGTTAGACAGCACTCATATATGTTCATGGAAGAATCTAGCCGATTCATTTTTAAAGCAATATAAGCACAACATAGATATGGCTCCTGACCGCCTAGACCTCCAGAGGATGGAAAAGAAGAGCACAGAAAGCTTTAAAGAGTATGCCCAAAGGTGGAGGGATACTGCTGCTCAGGTGCAACCACCTTTAGTCGATAAGGAGCTATCGACCATGTTTATTAATACTCTCAAATCTCCTTTCTATGATAAGATGATTGGGAGTGCCTCTACCAATTTCTCTGACATAATGACAATTGGAGAGAGAATCGAGTACGGAATTAAGCATGGAAAGATAACTGATATGGCTGGATCATCGACAGTGAAAAAGGCGGTTCCATCGAAGAAAAAAGAGGGGGAAGTTCAGATGATTGGTTTTAATTCAAGACAACCATACCCTAATGCCGGAGTGCCACAATATCACTATCCACCTCCATATGTTTACCCTCAACCCTATATCAATAATACGTCAGCCCAATACTCATCCCCTTACGTCCAAAATCCTCGTCCTACTCAAGGCTACCAGCCTCGGAATCAACAGAACACTCCTTATGTCCAAGGACACCAAAACAATAAAGGCGTCCGAAGACAGACTCATTTTGATCTGATTCCGATGACATATACCGAACTTCTACCCCAACTCTTTCAGAATAATCAGCTGGCACCCGTGCCAATGGACCCAGTAAAGCCACCTTACCCAAAGTGGTATGACCCAAATTCCCGTTGCGACTACCATGCAGGAGCAATTGGACATTCCACTGAAAACTGTACTGCACTCAAGCATAGGGTGCAAGCATTGATAAAGGCAGGATGGTTGAACTTTAAGAAAGAAAATGGTCCAGATGTCAACAACAATCCTCTGCCAAACCATCAGAATGCACAAGTAAATGCGATAGAGGTTTGTGGAACTGATTTGAAAAAGAATGCTAAGAGCGTAGTGACTCCCATGGGAGAACTATTCGAAATATTATTCAGTAATGGATACATTGGTGTAGAACGCCTCCAATTAGATTTGGGTGTCAGAGCATACGATGACAGTTTGATGTGTTCTTATCACACTGGGGCAAAAGGGCATTCTATCGACCAATGTCCTCATTTTCGTCTGAAGGTCCAGGAGTTGTTAGATTCACATTTTTTAACAGTTTCTCAAAAGATGGTTCAGCTCCCTCAGTATGGGGAAGTTGATATTATAGAAGAATGCTCAAGGTTGTCTCTCAAGCCAAAACCGTTAACAATTTCTTATCGCGAGAAGCCCAGTACCCCAAATTCCAAGCCAAGACCGATTACCATCCAGATTCCGACTCCCTTTGAATATAAAAGTTCAAAAGCAGTACCTTGGAACTACGAATATAAGGTAACTGTTGGTTCTGAACCCCTTCCAATCCATAATATCAGTGGGATAGGAGGTCTAACACGAAGCGGGAAGTGCTATACACCAGAAGACCTATTGAAACCCAAGGGTAAAGAAAAAGGAAAAGCCAAGATCACTGAAGATATCAAGGAAAAAATAGAAGAGCCCATTGCAGTGAAGAACCTAGATGTTAAACAGCCAGCATCTGAAGATGACATCCAAGAATTTTTGAAGTTGGTTAAGCAAAGTGATTATAAAGTGGTTGAACAGTTAGGTCGAACCCCTGCAAAGATTTCCATATTGGCTTTGTTATTGGCTTCAGATACGCATCGTAGGACTTTGTTGGACATATTGAATCAAACTTATGTTCCGCAAGATATTACGGTGGACAACTTGGATAACATCGTTGGAAACATAACTGCATCCAGTTCAGTAACTTTCACAGATGATGAGTTACCACCAGAAGGCACCGGGCACACTAAAGCCTTGCACATTACAGTTAAGTGCAAAAATTTTGCTGTGGCAAAAGTTCTAGTTGATAATGGTTCCTCCTTGAACATAATGCCTAAATCCACGTTGGAGAAATTGCCTGTTGATATGTCTCATGTAAGACCCAGCACTATGATCGTACGAGCTTTTGATGGGGCACGTAGTGAAGTTGTTGGAGACATAGAAGTGCCCATTCAGATCGGTCCATGCACCTTCGATATAACCTTTCAGGTTATGAACATTAATTCGGCCTACAGCTTCTTGTTAGGGCGTCCCTGGATTCACTCAGCTGGAGTGGTCCCATCATCATTACACCAAAAACTTAAATTTGTGGTCGACCGCAAACTAGTGATCATATCTGGACAAGAGGATATCTTAGTGTCAAGACCCTCCTCAATGCCCTACATAGAGGCAGCAGAAGAGGTTTTTGAGTCATCATTTCAAGCTTTTGAGATTGCAAATGCCACAACTTTATACGGAGAGATAGGGAAGATAGAGCTGCAACTTTCAAAACTCTCCTTAACAGGAAGCAACCAAAGCCTCGAAAATTTGCTGAATATGTCGAAAAATATGAAGAGGTTTGGTTTGGGATATAAACCAAGCAAAAAAGATATGATTAAAGCACACAGGCAGGAAAGAGAAAAACGACTGGCTAGATTGGAGAGTCGTGAGCCGAAGTATCAAATGAATACCATTCCTCATCTTCATGATACCTTCATCTTTGCTGGAATAATTCATCCAGAATCTCAAGACCCTGCAATCATGGCTATAATCGAACAGAAGAAAGAAGCTGGTCCCTTGGTTTATCTGTGCCCAGAAGACTTTGAACTCAATAATTGGACTGTAATGGAGCTACCATCATTTGTTAATGAGATATCAAAGTAATTTTTAAACTTTTTGTTTGTTTTTTGTTTTGATGATTTATGTGTTCTATGTCAATATTTCATTTTGTTAATGAAGAAGCATTTTTTCTTTCTTTCCTATCATCCAATGAATCTCTCTTGTCTCTACTTCTTTTAGCATTGATTTCATTTATTTCATTCCTTCCTTTTATCTTCTTTCATCACACTGAATAATCCCTCTCTTAAACAGCGAAATTGGGATTGAAAGCGTTAATGATCTTAAATACGAACTTGATTCTCCTACATACGATGTTGAGTCCGATGAGAGAACAAGTGGTAATGAGGAAGATCTAGAACTTACTCCTGAATTGTTGAGAATGATTGAAGAAGAAGAGAGGATATTGGGACCACATGAAGAGTTGATAGAGACGATTAACTTGGGATCTCAAGTAGAGATTAAGGAAGTTAAAATCGGGACCAACATATCTGCTGAAAGCCGTCAAGGGTTAATAACATTGCTTCATGAATACATTGATGTTTTTGCCTGGTCTTATCAAGATATGCCTGGTTTAGACACAAGTATTGTGGTGCATCATTTGCCACTTAAGCCTGAATGCAGGCCAGTGAGACAGAAGTTACGCAAGATGAAGCCGGACATGTTAATCAAAATAAAAGAGGAAGTCATGAAACAGATTGATGCAGGATTCTTAACAGTTGCTAATTATCCAGAATGGGTAGCTAACATTGTGCCAGTACCTAAAAAGAATGGACAGGTCCGAATGTGTGTTGATTATAGAGATTTGAATCGAGCAAGCCCAAAGGATAACTTCCCACTTCCTCATATTGATGTACTGGTAGATAACACAGCTGGATTCTCAACTTTTTCCTTTATGGATGGATTCTCAGGTTACAATCAAATCAAAATGGCACCTGAAGATCAAGAGAAAACTACATTCATCACATTATGGGGAACCTTTTGTTATAAGGTCATGCCGTTCGGATTGAAAAATGCTGGGGCAACCTACCAACGGGCCATGGTTACTCTCTTCCATGACCTAATGCATAAGGAGATCGAAGTGTATGTTGATGACATGATTGCTAAGTCAAAACCAGGGGAAGAGCATGAAACCATTCTCCGAAAGTTATTCGAGCGATTGAGGAAATTCAAGTTGAAATTGAATCCGAGTAAATGCACATTTGGGGTCACTTCTGGCAAGTTGTTGGGTTTCGTCGTAAGCCAAGAGGGAATTAGAGTTGACCCAGACAAAGTCAAAGCCATTCTAGAAATGCAACCACCACGTACTCAAAAAGAAGTCCGAGGTTTCTTGGGAAGATTGAATTATATTGCAAGATTCATATCACATCTTACAGCAACATGTGAACCAATCTTCAAGCTACTTCGTAAGAACAATACAGGCATATGGAATGACGACTGTCAAAAAGCATTTGAAAAGATCAAGCAATACCTACAAAACCCTCCTGTTCTTGTACCTCCAACTCCAAATCGTCCACTTATCCTATATCTTACAGTGACAGAAAATTCAATGGGGTGTGTACTGGGACAACATGACAGTTCAGGCAGAAAAGAGCAAGCCATATATTATTTAAGCAAAAAGTTCACTGATTGTGAAACCAGATATTCTCTTTTAGAAAGAACTTGTTGTGCTCTAGCTTGGGCCGCTCGCCGTTTGAGACCATATATGTTGTACTACACAACATGGCTTATCTCAAAGATGGATCCTATCAAATACATCTTTGAAAAGCCGTCTTTGTCTGGTAGAATTGCTAGATGGCAGGTTCTTTTATCCGAGTATGATATTGTCTATGTTACTCGAAAGTCAATAAAAGGAAGTGCACTAGCCGATCATTTGGCCGAGCAACCTATAGACGATTATGAACCAATGAAATTTGATTTCCCTGATGAATTTGTCTCCACTATAATGGTGGAAAAAGAAATATCAGACTTGGAAACATGGACCATGTTGTTTGATGGGGCCTCCAATGAGTTAGGTCATGGGATAGGTGTTGTATTAATATCGCCTGAAGGAAAGTTGTTCCCTCTCACCGCCAAACTAAGTTTTGATTGTACTCATAATATGGCTGAATATGAAGCTTGTTCCATGGGTATCCAAACTGCATTGGATATGAAGATAAAGAAACTTCGAGTCTTGGGAGATTCTATGTTGGTGATTCACCAATTGAGAGGAGAATGGGAAACAAGAGACACTAAGCTACTGCCTTATAAAAAGCTTATATTAGATTTGTCTCATAAATTTGAAGAAATCACTTTTGACTATTTACCAAGGGAGAGCAATCAGATAGCAGACGCCTTGGCTACGCTTGCAGTCATGTTCAACATAGACCCCAATCATGAGGTACAACCTATTAAGATGGGAAGGGTAGATGTTTCAGCCTCCTGCATGAATATAGAAGAAGAGTTTGGTGACAAGCCGTGGTTTCAAGACATCAAACATTATTTGAAATGCGGAACCTATCCTCTGAATGCCTCAGAAAATGACAAGCGCACACTTAGAAAGTTAGCAATGAAGTTCTTCCTAAATGGAGAAATACTTTACAAAAGAAATCATGATATGGTTCTTCTAAGGTGTGTAGATACAAATGAAGTCAACACAATTATGAAAGAAATTCATGAGGGAATTTGCGGCACCCATGCAAATGGACACATGATGGCCAGACAGGCATTAAGGGCTGGCTATTACTGGTTAACCATGGAAGCTGACTGTATCAAATATGCCCGAAAATGCCACAAATGTCAGATTTACGCAGATAAAGCTCATGCTCCAGCATCTCAGTTGCACGTTATGACGACACCATGGCCATTTTCCATGTGGGGAATGGACGTTATAGGCCCTATTGACCCAAAAGCCTCAAACGGACATCGATTCATCTTGGTGGCAATAGATTATTTTACCAAATGGGTTGAAGCAATGTCCTATCGAGAGGTGACGAAAGGAGTTGTGATCAAATTCATCAAGAAGGAGATTATATGTCGTTATGGTCTTCCTGAGACCATAGTATCTGATAATGCACGAAATCTGAACAATAAATTGATGACTGAGTTATGTGAGCAATTCAAGATCAAGCATGCCAACTCAACTCCGTATAGACCAAAGATGAATGGAGCAGTGGAAGCTGCTAATAAAAACATAAAAAGGATTGTGCAAAAAATGACGGTGACATATAAAGATTGGCATGAAATGCTTCCTTTTGCATTACATGGATATCGCACATCGGTTCGCACTTCAACTGGGGCAACACCATTTTCATTAGTTTATGGTATGGAAGCTGTTCTTCCCATTGAAGTGGAAATTCCATCATTAAGAGTCCTCATGGAGACTAATTTAGAAGAGGCTGAGTGGGTCCAAAACCGCTATGAGCAGCTCAACTTTGTTGAAGAAAAGAGATTGGCAACATTGTGCAGAGGTCAACTTTACCAAAGACGAATGATGAAAGCCTATGATAAGAAAGTGCGTCCCAGAGTATTCAGAGAAGGGGATTTAGTCTTAAAACGAATTCTTCCTTTTCTAAAAGATCACTGAGGCAAGTGGACCCCAAACTATGAAGGACCATTCGTGGTGAAGAAAGCTTTCTCTGGAGGAGCTTTAGTCTTGACTAACATGGATGGTAATGAGCTGCCAAGTCCAGTTAATTCAGATCAAGTTCGAAGATATTACGCATAGGCTACTTGTGTATCAAAGGATTCGGCAAAGTTGCGGGAATTCAACAAGTGTCTAGGAGAATTACGCTTCAATTTCTATATCATGTTTAAGAGGTTACTTTTGTCTCAAGTTCTAGAACCTTAACATTGACACATATGTCTATTGAATTTTAGTCATAAATCAAAGCTCCCTTCTCGAAGCATGGCATATCTTGTCCATTTTTCTCCCCCACTCTTCATAATATTTCTTCAACTATGAATGTTTGGCATGTTTACCTTTATTATCATTACAATTGAATAAACAAAAAGTTACATAAACACGATATTTCAAATCAGTGGTGGTAACTTAAACGATTCGATGTGAAATACATATGTCCAAACAAAGAATCCAAAGGCAATATTTTTCCAAGAGCACCGTGATGATGAAGGTTGATGGAATGTCATCATGGAGGATAAAACCGTCATTTCAACATGACAAAGTCTTGAACTGGGGCAAAACGATTATTTTTGTCTTCTCAAACTGGGGCAAAACCATTATTATCACAGGAGCAAAGTCGTTCTGGATACATTTTTGGTCATCAAACAAAGAGAAAGTTGTTTAGTGAGTTCATGATCCAATTAAGGTCTATTACCAAGGGTGATGTGAATGGGGTGCCCGAGCTATCAAATATTTTTTAAAAGAAATTTGTATCATAGTTTTCGAATAGTGCTAAATCCGCATCTCATGCATTCAAGCATTCAAGTTTAGCGTGCATTGCAAAGAAAATTTATTTTCGGTTAAATCGAATCCGACTATTCAGCCGAGGTCGAAGCCTGTGTCAATCCAGGTCTATTTCCAGTTTTTTCTTTCGGTTAAATCGAAACCCGACTATTCAGTCGAGGTCAAAGCCTGTGTCAATCCAGGTCCGTTTTCAATTTTTCTCTCGGTTAAATCGAACCCGACTATTTCAGTCGAGGTCGAAGCCTGTGTCAATCCAGGTCCGTTTTCAATTTTTCTCTCGGTTAAATCGAACCCGACTATTTCAGTAGAGGTCGAAGCCTGTGTCAATCCAGGTCCGTTTTAAGTTTTTCTCTCGATTTAATCGAACCCGACTATTCAGTCGAGGTCGAAGCCTGTGTCAATCCAGGTCCATTTCCAGTTTTTATTTTCGGTTAAATCGAATCCGACTATTCAGCCGAGGTCGAAGCTTGTGTCAATCCAGGTCCATTTCCAGTTTTTATTTTCGGTTAAATCGAATCCGACTATTCAGCCGAGGTCGAAGCCTGTGTCAATCCAGGTCTATTTCCAGTTTTTTCTTTCGGTTAAATCGAAACCCGACTATTCAGTCGAGGTCAAAGCCTGTGTCAATCCAGGTCCGTTTTCAATTTTTCTCTCGGTTAAATCGAACCCGACTATTTCAGTCGAGGTCGAAGCCTGTGTCAATCCAGGTCCGTTTTAAGTTTTTCTCTCGATTTAATCGAACCCGACTATTCAGTCGAGGTCGAAGCCTGTGTCAATCCAGGTCCGTTTTCAGTTTTTCTCTCGGTTAAATCGAACCCGACTATTCAGTCGAGGTCGAAGCCTATGTCAATCCAGGTCCGTTTTCAATTTTTCTCTCGGTTAAATCGAACCCGACTATTCAGTCGAGGTCGAAGCCTGTGTCAATCCAGGTCCGTTTTAAGTTTTTCTCTCGGTTAAATCGAACCCGACTATTCAGTCGAGGTCGAAGCCTATGTCAATCCAGGTCCGTTTTCAATTTTTCTCTCGGTTAAATCGAACCCGACTATTCAGTCGAGGTCGAAGCCTGTGTCAATCCAGGTCCGTTTTAAGTTTTTCTCTCGGTTAAATCGAACTCGACTATTCAGTCGAGGTCGAAGCCTGTGTCAATCCATGTTCGTTTTCAGTTTTTCTCACCGTTAAACCAAACCTGACTATTGAATTGTGGTTGAGACGTGATTAAGTCAAGCGCATTTTCCTTTCTAAATTCAAATTTTTACCGAACAAATCTTCGCCTCCCCAGTACTTAGTCTCTTTCCTTTGTCTACCCTTTCAATCCTTCAAGGATACACAAAGGGGGGCAAACTGTAGACACCGTATTTGGTCCGGCTTGATTTTAAGTAATAATGTTTGAAGTTTTCCAATATTTGGTGGTCAATTTGTTTTTATGATATGCCAACAAGAGCATAGCTCAACTAGCATGAAGTCGTATTAATAATCACGAGGTCTGTGTTTCAAATCCCCCTCCCCACATATTATCTTTTTTTTTTTTTTTTTTTTTTTTTTTTTTTTTTTTTTTTTTTTGGTCTTCCCCATTCCTATTCAATGGGAAGTTTTCATGAAAAAACTCCCCCATTACCTATTCTAAAGCTTTTTCCATGGTTGGTATTTTTCTTTTTTTTTTTTTTATTTTTTTTTATTTTTTATTTTTCCCACCATTTTCTCATCCATCTCCCCCCTAAATTAGTAACCCTTCAAGTATAAAAAGGGGGGAGATGGAGGATGAAAAGACAAGAAGAATGAGAGGAAGTTTAGAGTAAAAGTGAGCTTGAGAGAGTTTAGGCATTTTAGAGAGTTTAGACATTTGAACAAGAGTTTAGCTTAGAGAGTGATGAAAAGGAGAGAAAAAAAGAGAAGAAGTTTAGAGTAAAAGTGAGCTTGAGAGAGTTTAGGCATTTGAGCAAGAGTTTAGCTTAGAGAGTGATAGAAAAAGAGAGAAAAGAAAGTGGAAGAGGAAAAGAGGAAAAAAGAGGGGGAGGAAGGAGTATACGGGGAGAGGAAACATTGGGTAAGAAAAAAGGAAAAAAGAAGAAAGAGAGAAGTAAAAAAGGTGGGGTTTTGTTTTTCTATTTCCTTTGTTTTTTTTTTTTTTGTTTTTTTTGTTTTTTTTTGTTTAGTTATTATTGTTATTATTATTATTATGATTATTATTATCATCACTATCATTATCATTTTTAATTTCTCTCTCGTTTTAGTTCACTTTTGCACTTTGCCAACTTCATTTTTTTAAACTTTCTAATTCATTTGTTTTTTCCTTTCATTCTCCAAATTGCTTTATTCTAATCTTTAATTCTGCTTTGTCAATTTCAATTATTGTTATTGTTTTGATTTTCTTTTGAAAGGGATTATGGGAACTGAGTAATGTGCCTTCGTGGAGTCCAACTCCCGTGTAGGCGTATGAAAATTCTCATTTTCCCTTTTAAAAGAATTTACTCTTTGAATAATTTTTTTCTTCTTTTACATCCGTTTTATTTTAAAAAAATATTTTTAGTAAACATAATCATGTACACCCATGTTCCTTTAATTAAAAGGGAGATTAGGCATGATTTATATTAAATTGGATATCCAACTCATAATGTTTAATCCTTGCTTTATTTCTAAAGTTAAGGTAAAAACGAATGAGACATCTTGTGTTCAGTATTGCATTTTGAGTTTTATTTTCATATTTATCATTCTTTTTAAGAAAAATAAAAATAAAGGACTGTTTTTATTCATTTAATTGGACAATTTAAGATACTGTGGTAATCGTTTTCTTAAACGGGTGTTGTAGGGTGTTAATACCTTCCCTACACTTAAACGACTCCCGAACCTAATTTCTGGTTTTCTAAGACTAGTTTTGTTTTTATTTTAAAGGTGACCAATCACACCCTCAATGATTGGTGGCGACTCCAATTTTCTTCTAAAAAACCCAAGAAAGGATGTCGGCCGCTCCGCGTCGCGATGACGTTGCGACACCCTAAATTGTTATAGCTTAAAATATAGAGATTAAGGATGTGTTTGGTTTAACTTTTCAAGTGTTTAATTTTGAAAATAAATCATTCTGAAAAAATTTCTAGTGTTTGGCAACCACTAAAAATGACTTATTAGAAAATGAGATTGATAAATAAACCATTTTGAGAGAAACACTTGAAACCAACTTTTTAAAAAAAGTCTTCTTAAGTATACAATAACTTGTGTATAAAAACACTTATTTCAGAAATGTAACCAAACATATGAGTGTTTAAATTATAAACAATTTTTTTACAAAATGTTTTTAAAAAATGCATTCTTGAAAAACATTTAAATTGAAATGTATTCCAAACGGGCTCTAAATCATTATTTGTCAACATGAACTATGCTTAGCTCATTATTTCAATCTCCATTCTCATATATGGTTGAAATAAAAAAGAGATTCATCACTTAAAATAAAGTATGTTTATTTTAAGTATTATCTTTTTAAAATTTACCAAATTAATTCAGCTTGGTAGATTTAATTGTAATAATTTTATCCCAATGAGAATATAAGTTACAATTAGAAATATGAAATGGAAGAATGGGAAATTTTTATACGATTTTGTATTTAAAATATGTGAAATAAATTATTTTTTTTAGTTATTTTGCACATTAAAGAGAGAAATTTGAAAGACGTTTCTCTATTTATGATCATATCTACTTGGTTTGATGTCATATCAATTTGAGCATGATAATATGCTGCTACATTTTTTAAAAAAATTTGGCTCTAATTATACAACTTGACATCATCTTATCTCAAATAATGTTCTTTATTATGGAAGGAATAGTATAAATCACAACTAATGCTTTTTATTCAAGTATAATTAAAAAGAAAAAAGAAAAAAGAAAAAGAAAAAGTTCTATTCATTGGAAGAATCGTCATAGTTTATCATGCTTTTCATTTGTTCATTTAAATATGATTGTTAGTTGGTAAAAATTCTAGTATTACTATAGTATAGATACTCCTTCCATTTATTGTTTGTCACGTTACTGTCATTTGAAAAATGATGCAGGGTCCACCAACATTAAAGATATAGTTATGAAGGCAAAACTATAGTGTGAATAAAGGGAGTATGGTACCACGGTGGTACTAGAAAATTTTCCTACAAACACTGCTCATTTTATATATAGATACCAATGGTTGACACTTTCAACTTAAAACTTCGCATCAAACGAAATCTTAATTAACAAACGTTTGTAAATAAAAATGTATTTTCAAACCTAACACATATATACTACTTAATGATTTTTCTTTATATATATATAAAGATTTTTCATAGTAAATATGATAGCTTTCAATTTTTTTGATTAAAATTTTGAGTTAAATTCTAATGGTTCATAGTTTAAATTAAGTATTTAGTTGCAACTTCACAATAGCTTAAAGGTAGTTTGTGTATTTTTCATTCTCACTTGCAAAGTTATTCAACTAAGGTTAATTTTTAATTGATTTCATAATTCTAGAAGAGGTAACATTGAAAATTTTAAAATATTATTAGCAAGATTATTATACATTAAACTTTTTAAAATTATTTTTCTTCTTCAACTTAATATCGTTATCAATTCTGAAAATAGTCAAGTGGACAAAACATCTGTTACTATTATAAAGGTCAATAGTTAACCTTAATTACATTTCACAATGGTTAAACTTAAAAAAAAAAAAAATACCAAAAGTAAAAGGAAAATATAAAATTAAAATAATGAAAAGTGAGTATGTGTTAAAAATTGGAAGAGCACGTGTGCAACATATAATATAATATAATATGTGTATTGTATGAGTTGATACCAATAAAGGTAAAGAGAATAGGATTTATGCATTGTCGTTTTGAAAAGATGTTGAGAGCCCAAGAGAAGCCCAAATCAAACGACATGTCGGCACAGAATCTCATGCTTACGTCAGAGTGATTTTGTGATTGTGTTGTGGTTTTTTTTTTTTTTTTTTTTGAGTACATCAACATTTGGGGGTGGGGGGATTCGAACCTCTGACCTCATGGTCGAGGGTACATGCCAATTACCGCTGAGCTAAGCTCACTTTGGCAGATTGTGTTGTGGTTGTGGGCGTGCTTTTTAAGCTAAATATTTATTATTATCATCATTATTAATATTCATATAAACTTAGATATACTTTTTTCCAATTATCATTTATTCCTTTTCTTCCCACTTGCAATAATCGTAAACAAAACCTAAGATCTTTTTTCTTTCTTTGGTTTAATATTATTAACAAGTCTCACTCATTTGTTTGATATCACCACTTACAATTAAATCAATAATTCAAAAGAAATTATCACGTGCAGGTCATAGAAACATTTGCGTGACAAAATCAAATAAACGAACAATTTGAAGACAAGTTGATCTTCTTAATCGTGGCTAGCTTTCCATGTCACAAATCAAACACAATAACACGTTTTTGCTTTTCACTAGCTACCTTTGTTTACCATAAAATAATCAATTAGTTGTCTCTCTTCTCTCTTAGAGCTTTTCTTTGACATCACTAGTGTATATCATCACCATCCTCCTTTTGGGATCAAGGAGCACACCTCAATCATAGTCATCGTGTTGCAAATTCCTCTTAGTTTACATTATCTCCACGAGTTCTAGTTCATCTCGAACTCATTCACTAGAGTTTTTATCCCCTATCATAATTCTCATCCTATCTTAAGTGATCTCTTCTAATCTAATGAAGAATCTTAATGATCATACATAGTTAGGTCAAATTAGATTCAAACAACCAACTTATCCCATAAGTTGAAAATGATGTAAGCAGGAGTGTAAGGTGAAATTGAAAAAAAAAAAAAACATATACACAACAAAATCTAACGATCCATTCGAATTGATCTTGTCAATCGACCCATTTTTCATAAAATACAAAAATGGAAAAATAATCGGTCAAATTTGTCGGGCAGACATATAGGTTTTCTTTAAAGTATACACCCCTAGATATAGGGATATATAGAGAAAGAATGATAATCTCATTGAAAATAGAAAGGAGTTGTATGTTGGTTTTTCTTTTTGAAGATATAACCCATAAACTTTTTTCCTCTCAATTATGTGAGATATGGAGATATTGAAGCATATAGCTCCATCAACATCAAAACACATGAGTCTCTCTCTTCTCTTATTCATTTCAACAATAATAACTACCAATCTCTCTCCCGACAAGATATGGGAGTTAGGCTATTCGAACCAGAGACCTTTTAGTCATTAGTACATCTCTCTCTCTCTCTCTCTCTCTCTCTCTCTCTCTCTCTCTCTCTCTCTCTCTCTCTCTCTCTCTCTCTCTCTCTCTCTCTCTCTCTCTCTCTCTCACTCAGTGGATGTGTGGAAGCACAAACAAAAAGAGAGAGACACACGCGTGGGATTCATCTCTGCGAGTTGGCCTCTCATGTCTCTAACAAAATCTTTCTTTTCTAAATAAAAAAAAATACAAAATTTCTCTCTCTAGCTTACCCTTTAGTATAAATATTGCTTACTTGTCATTCCACTCTCTCTCTCTTGGTGGACATAATTTGGTGCCTATACCACGATTTGCCATATCTCTTTTCTTTTTTCCTTTTTTTTTTCATGTAAAATGTGTTAGTGTACCTTTATTTGTTTTTTTGCAAATTGTCCATTTCTTCCAACTATATTAATCAATTATTTCTACTCCTACCCTTATATTTTAAGGGCATGTGTCCCTCTCTCGAGAACAAGCACTTCGACCCGCTTTACCTTATACAGATCACAGCATGTTCGATTCACTGTTTTAATATATATAAGCTATATGGATTTTGGTAGTATAGTTTTATATTGGGATCGTCATTGGACATAATGGCGAAATAAAAGTATTTGAATTGATGTTGTGTGTGTTTAGTTTTTCTAGACCTGTAAGGTTTGTGAACAATAAATAGTGTGTAGTGTGAGAAGTGGGTTTAAAATTTTTTAGGTTTATGTATTCGGGTTTATCGATAAGTGAACTTAATTTAAGCTATATTCGAGTCTTAGTTTATAAAGATTAATTAAAAGTATTGAATGACACATTCAATTTTTAACCCTATATTACAAAAATATAGATAAAATTAAAGAATATTAAAAAAAAAAAAAAAAAAAAGGTAGATCAATAGACTTTAAAATGAAAATGATATTCCTTCCATTACCTTTTTCAATTTGCGATGCATAAATGCAATTTGATTCAAGGTAGGTGTTTTTTTTTAATAGAAATTAATAGGAGATTTAAACCTTTGATTTTTTTTTTCTTTTTTAAGAATGCACCTTATATAAATAGTATTAATTATGACATCTTCCTTCCTAGATATAATAGGTATCAACAAATTTTTCTACTTTTGAAAAGTCTCTATACAGGTTGTCATCGTCATTTTGTGATGTAACTATAAATTATCTGTATCATACGATTACATTAAAAAAATAAAGATCTGACTTTGAACAAATTCTCTTATCTTATATCGTCATCTCTCCATTACCTCCTAACTTCCTTTTCTAGTTGATTAACCATTTAAATACACATATCGATACAAAACTATATAGTTATTTTTGTATAAAAAAGTGAAATATGACATAGTTGAAGATAATGTAAATAAAATGAGTTGCAAAAGGGGTTGGCAACAATCAGTTGGAGCATCATGTCCGTCAAAGTTTAAGTGGCCATCCACCTCAAAAAATGGATCCTCCTATGGCATGCATCATATATGTTTTATTTATTTATTTCGATGTAACCCCATCAAGATTTAGAGTTTAGATGGTTGCGGTCGTGTGAAAGGGACAATAAAAAGGCATAGATGTGCTGAAAAATATATGTCCCGTATACATATCGCTTACCTCCTTTTTTTTTTCGTCCCCTCATCATGAGACTCATCACGAAATTCACTGAAGGGTTGTCTTCATAATTGAATGCAGATCGAATAAATTGACCGATGAGATTTGTTCTATTTCGTCCATTATTTTAGCTTCCTTACCATTTAATTCTTCCTTAAAATCAAAATAAATATATTTTATTTTCCAAAAAATGATTAATTTTTCTCTCATGTATGATTAGATGGATGGGTCAATGAGTCAATTAAGGTTGTTAAGCTTTAAAAAAATGATTAGATATGGAAAGCTCTCAAAGAGATTTGCAACCACAAACAACAAAGTCATTAATGAGAGGGAATTCCATCATTATCTTCCATGTATATATATATATATATATATGCACATATAAATTATTTTATTAAATAAAAAAATATATAAAAATGAGTGGGTAGGGCCCAACTGGGCCTGGCCCACCACCACAATGATTGGCCCATTTCGGTTTTAGATGTGAGAGTACTGAGAAAATGGCTGCGTTTGTATTGTGGCAAAGTAATGATGAAATACCAAATCCACCCTCAGGGGAAAAAGAAAAAGAAATATTTTTTGTGCGTGACACGTGTCGAAATCCTAACTGAACTCTCGAACTGGCTAAACGACAAAGCGCAATTACTGCGCAAAGACGATCTCACCCTCCCCACCACTTTCAAATCAAGACGTGTAGATTGATTCACGACCGTCCGATCGGAAAATATATTTTTTTAAAGAATGAAAAAAAAAAAACAAATAACTAAAATAATAAAATATTATAGATATTCTTGTGTTAGATTTAGATAAAGATATGCGCATGATGCAAATAGTACTGTGGGCTTGGCCCACGGCCCACTAGCCATAACTTTATAATAAATAAATAAATAAATATTTTTTTAATAAATTGAATTTTATATATATAATAAAAAAAAATTACATATTATATTTATATTAGCATGCACTGAGATCGTACGGCTCTCAATTCCTTTGTTTGGCCCCACCGATTTCTGATTTTGTTCCCAAAAATATATTATTCTTTTTTTTTTCTTCTTTTTCTTTTTCTTTTTTGGTAATATTTAATTTTAGACAACTCCTTGGGGTGAATTAGAATTATGTCTAATCTTGTTTGAGCCACCTGTAATTTGAGTTTAAAAAAAGATAATAGTAATGGGGTCTCCTCCTTTGTGTCAACTTTTCATTGGGTAGTCCTTTTAGTTGAAATATTTTAAAATAATATACACCCACGGTCAACGTGGAATTATTAAAAAAATGTGAACTTTAGAGATTTAACGCGGCTTCTGAATGAATCCATGAAAATTCCTTAAGATTTTGTTGACATAGTGTAATAGGTGTGAAAGGTGATTTGATACGATATTGTAAATACCATTAGAATGTGTCAGATACTCGACTCGATCTTTTATATTGTTTTTTTTAATATTATCGTGGATGAATATATCGGTCGTTGGATACCATGCTTTATGCCAGGTTCGTTTCTAGGGTTGATAGAGTTGCAAGTTGAGAATTTTTGTTGAGGATCCCACATTGAAAAGATTGGTGGAGACCTCCCAATTCATAAGATAGATGGACTACTCCACTCATTGCCAATTGGTTTTGAGATGGAACCTCATATTATCAAATAATTTTGATGAAATGGTAAATATAAAATATTGATCATGCAACATATAACAAATAGAATATTCTAACCCTAATGGAAAATCATCCACCATATTTCACTTTCCGAAAGTAACAAAATGTCCATGAATGTCTTAAAATGGTAAATATATTAATCTTTTTTCTTATTATATTCTCTTCAATTTTGTTCTTTCAAAGATGAAAAGGATGTAAGGTGAAAGTGAATAAAGGGTTGTTCAAATTATCATATATAAAGATATCTTATCATCTACACAAGTTTTAAAAATTATCCATGATTCTCTAGTGTGATTTATAAATATATCACAACTTTTTATAGTAAAAGAAAGGTTTTATACCCTATTATTTCATAATAAATTGTGGTAAAATTCGTCTTCAAATATATTCCTTTGAATTGAATATGATAGAAAAGAAAAGAAATTAAATAATGCCATGTTTATGGTATTTTAATTCTCTCTTTTATATTAAAAAATATATGTGTTTATGCATATATGCAATACAAAAATACATAAATAAATAAAGTGATAGGATGGAAAAAATATACTATCAAATCACTTGCGAAAGCGAGCTTAGCTTAGTGGTAATTGGCATGTATTCTCGATCAAGAGGTCAGAGGTTTGAATCCCCACTCCAAATGTTGATGTACTAAAAAAAACAAATCAAATCACTTAAATATAAATACCAAAAACAAATCATAATTGCCCTACAATTTTTGTCATTATATTTTGTCCTGATTATTGTGCTTTCATTGTATTTTTTTTTAGTTCAGTTTAGTCCTGGATTTTGATCCATATATAAATTTAGTATAAAATATTTTGATCATCTAAATAAATGGTAATGAAAAATGAATCCATTGGGTTTAATTGTCATGTGTGGAAGTTTGCTATGAATATTTCATTTAGTTGCATACACATCCCATCAACTTATTTTAATCAGCATAAAGTATAGATGAAGAGATCAAATGTTTGAATCTTCTACCCCACATATTATCAAATATATATACACACACGGTTGGTACCGTGTTAGTTTTTACTACTATTCATTGTTTTAACAACATATGGAGTGAGACATATGAATCTCTGACCTCTTGGTCGAAAATCTAAACTTCATGTCAATTAAGTTATACTCTTGTCAGCACTACCATTCATTTATTTTTTACATTATTATGAGTATAGAATTGATATAGTTTTTAAAGTTAAACTTTCCAGATTATGTCTAATAAGTTTGTTGAACTTTTAAATAATGTTCATAAACTTTTTAATTTTATATTTAATAGGTCTTCCTAAAGTTCAGGTGTTTATTGAGTTCTTAAACTTTTATGTTTTGTGTTTAATAGATTCTTGGTCAACTTTAAATTTTTTTCTAGTCGATGGATCTATTAGACACAAAATTGAAAGGTAATGGGCGTATTAGACACATTTTTTTTAATGAATTAGAAAAACGGTTAGGGACATTTTCTTAATTAGTTCAACAATTTCAAGGTAGGAGATCGAACCACCGACCTTTAAGATGGTAATTAGTGTTTTATACATCAAATCATGTTTGAATTGATGGTTAAGAGACCTATTAGACACAAAATGGAAAATTTAGAAACCAATTAGATGCCTTTTAAAGTAAGATCTATTAAACATAATTTTAAAAGTTTAGAAACCAAACTTATAATTTAGTATATGTATCAAAATGTTAGGGTTTAAAATGACATAAATAAAAATATCAAGACCAACATTTTAAAAGCCCAATAAAGTATACGAATAATTATTTAATGCTAAATCAATTTGTGACACGTATGGTACGGTTATTTTAATGTTAATTTTTTTTCTCTTTGATCATGAAACTATAGCTTAAAATGGAACTATCTTTTAATCAAGTTCTAACCATTTGAGGTAATGAAATGATTGGAAAAACATATAGTGATTTTGACCAAAAGATAAAACAATAATTGAAGAGTGAAATGAAAAAGCTCTCACATATTGGAAATGCCACCAACCAAATCAACTTCTACATGTCAAAGGTTGGCACTAGGGTGCATATCTTTGTAACCTAGGTAAGGATATTTCTAGTCCGTCTCTTTAACCCGAAATTATTCAAATTGGTTACGACATATATATTTTACAAGTTTTTATTTTCTTCTCACACATCCACATCTACTATAAATAATAGTGGCAACCATATCGTGCTAGCTATATTAAATAAAACTTACTTAGCATTTCAAAGACACTTGGTTCATTAGTAATTAGTATGCGTAAATTTATGTAGTTTGAAATTAGAAAGCTCGAGTTTCTGTTGCTAGTTTGTATTTATAATGTGTAAACCAAAAAAAATTTCCCTCGTTTTCGGGTCATCCATGCAATTGTTTCCTCATTTCTCTCACACTCAAATTTCCCTCGCCCTTTTTTTTTTTTTCTCACCCATTATTTTTTTTTTCTCTTCTCTCTCACTCAATTTTTTTTTCATTATTTTTTTTCTCTTTTCTTTCAACTTTTTTAATCAATTCTTTGGTTATCTAAAACTTAAACTATCCAAATCCAAAATAACCAAATTATATATTTGAAAAAACAAAAAAATTAAAATAAAATAAAGTATTAAAAAATAAAAAATAACATTATTCTATTAAATATCAATTTCGTCATAGGTATTCTAAAAAAAAAAAGATTGTGTGGATAGATGAAATGAAAATCTGACGAAAATAATAATTTATTTTATTTTCTTAATTATAATTTTTTTTAAAAAAAATTATTTTTTTTTTCAAGTATAATTTCCTTTTGTTTTTAAATATTCCAAGATAAAGTTTTTTTTAAACAAAATCTAGAATCACAAGGTAACAAGAATATATTTTTTTTTTCTTTAAAGATTTCTTATTTTATATTTTTATTTAAAATTTTAAATGATATTATTCTTATTTTATTTATTTGAAAGAGAAGAAAGAACACAAGTTGGTAAAGAAAGAGATTGTAAGACAGCAGAGGGAGCGAGAGAGGATAGAGCTAGAGCAAGAGAAGAGAGTGAGAGGACGAAGAACAACGCAAGATCGTGATCTTGAGACGAGAGGGATGATTTCTTCCTCTGATTGTTCGCTAAAAAAATCCTTTTGACAAGAAAAGGAAAACAAATCTCATCATGGATATGACTCTTATTCCTCTAATTGTTAATGAAAAATATCCTTCCTCAGATGTTGGAGGAGGAAAAAAATCCATAAAGCTTCCACCAAGCTCTAACAAATTGGGGGAAGAAAAATTAGTTTCCACCAAGTTTTAACAAATTGGAAAAATACATGTATATATATCATAGAAAGAAAAATGTGGTGGACTCCTGGAATAATTTCTCCCAAAGAAGAGTGAGAACAATCGAGAAGAGTCGGAGAAGAAGGGGGGAGAGAGAAACGAGATTGAAAAAAAATGAAATCGTTAAAAAAGAAAAGAGCGAAATAATTTCACTAGAATGTTGACGCAAGTAGAAAGATATATAGAAAACTAAGTAGAAAAAAAAATGGATTATGAGTAAAGAAACATAATAAAAATAAATTATTTAAGTTAACAAATATGTTTTCTTGAGTCCAAATCTCTACTACTTTGGGTATCTGTACTTTGGACCTAAGCTTTCATGAGTTATGGTTTTGCTTTTAGTTTCATCCAAAAATCTTTGTATCCATAGAGATATTGTCCCTCACATATATATACAGGTGATCTTCTCCTTCTCTAGACAATGTGGGGATTTGGTTTTGTATTTCCAACAATTTCCTTATTGTTGAAAATTAAAATTATGTGTTACATGTAAGGATTAATATAATCGATCTATAAAAATATATAAAATTTAGGTTAAATTATAAGTTTAGTCCCTAAACATTAAAGTTTGTGTCTATTTGATTCCTAAGCTTACTAATTCGGTAATTCTGAAAGTTCAGAGACCAAATAAACACAAACCTCAATAGTATTAAATTTGTAATTTAACCTAAAATTGAATTTATTCAAATTTTACTAGTAAAGGTTATGTAAATTTTGTTCTTAATAAGAAAATTTTCCATATTTGTCAAAATAGTGTGTGTTCTTATATGTGTTATATACACACGCACATAAGAACACACATTATTATTATTATTATTTTAGTACATCAACATTTGGGGTGAAGGGATTCGAACCTCTGACCTCTTGGTCGAGAGTACATGTCAATTACCGTTGAACTATGCTTGCTTTGGTAAGAACACACGTTATTTGTCAAAACATGGGATTGAATTTAAATTGATAAATTTTTAAACATTTTTTAACTAAAATATAATATATATATATATATATATATTGACAACTCGTGAAGGTGGCAGAATTTGAACTACAAACCTCTTGATCATCTAGTACAAGCTTTATGTCAATTGAGCTATCTCATGTTAGTTAATATAATTGTTGTTTCATTAATAAAGTTATATATGGTATCGATGAAACCGTAACATTAGTATAGCTTAATTGGTTAAAACATATATACATGATCAACCAAAAGGTCAAGGGTTCAAGTCTTCACCCATTCCTTCGATGTTAGAGGTTCAAATTCTCATCCCATATTTATTGTATTAAAAAAAAATTGTATCATATATTGGTTGAATTGTTCCATCATTACTAAAAAGAATAGATCAAATATTAATCCTTTAACTGCCCTCCTCTTTGAATCACAAATTGAAAAGTTTCAACCAATATGAATATAATAACTTAGAAGAACTTGAGAACTTTGTTGCTTAAGAAGATTAAAGGTTGAATTTTCTACCAAATTTTAAAACATTTCCTAGATTGTAACTTTTCCATATTCCAATTACGCCTTCTTACGCCATGTCTAAACTATATTTTATTTTGAAAAGAAAAAAATTCCCTCTTTGTTCAATTTTACCTTAAAAGAATATGCACTCATTCGAGAGAGTGAAACGAATAATAGACTGACGACATAAAAAAAAGAGAGTAAAGTTTGGTCATTGACAATCAACTTGTTTAATTCAAGTATGATGAGCATCGCCGACACTTTCAATTAAATAATATTATAAATACTAAGTTAGGGAAAGGAATTTTTAATTTTTTAATAAAAAAAACAATAATTAGGATTTGTTTGGGTCACTAAGGTGAAAAAGAGAATATAGAAAAGGGGAAAGACATATAGATAGCTTAAGAGGAAAATAGGGGAAAAGTGTGTGGACTATGGATGTGGGAATCCCCAATTTTTGTTGTATAACTTATAAATTTAAAAAATGTGCAACTTGAATAGCTAAAAGAAAAGTGAATTCATATAATAATTAACCTATTTTATTTTAATTTTTTTTAATCAAAAAATAAATTTAAAAAAAATAAAAAAAATTGTGACCCCCCCATTTGCTCTTTCATCCACCTGACTACTCTGCCAAAAGGGAAGAAATATTCATTATTTTTATGGACAGAAATCAGAATCAGATTTATGGGTTTTTCTTTTAATCATATTCTTTTTTTTTTTTTTTTCCATTTCTCTCTCTAGAAAATTAGAAAGAGGGAGAGAGAGAGAGAGAGAATATTAGGAGTATAACAACCATAAAATGGAAGGGAAAAAAAAGAGAGTCCTATTTGGAATATAATTGAGAGGGATATGAATGTTGAAAACTACAGGAGTTTAAAGCATGAGTAGCTGTTTAGAAGGGAATATAAGAATCTCTATTAGGGCATTTCAAGGAAAAGCAAGATTTTTTTTTTTAACTTTCACTTTTATATGTCATATGATAGACTTTTTAAAATTTTTTTTTTTATTTGTTTCTTTTTGTTAGGGTTGATGGGTTAAAATCTCATCTTAATCCTTGGATTTTACTACTTGATTCGTTTTGGTCTCGTTGACTTTTTTGATGTTTTGATGTAGACTTTAAACTTTACATATAAAAACTCTCTTAATTCTTCAGGTTAATTTTTCATTAATGAATTATGTAACTAGAATTTAAAAAAATAACACCTACTTTTCATTGGTTAGGAAATTAACAAAAGATATATACTTAATAAACTAATTAAAAAAAAACAATAATACTAAAATAGTTTTTTATGCCGAGTTTAGGAAATTAAAATAGAGTATTTGAAAGTTGGTAAATGAGAAGGGAATATGCATGAGAGTTTAAGAATTAGAATAGGATTTAAACATTTTTTTTATGTGTATTTTGTTTTATTTATTTGATGGGTAGAGAACTCTGTAGTCCCGTTTGATAACAATTTCGTTTTTTATTTTTTATTTTTGAAAATTAATTAAGCTTATAAACACTCATTCCATATGTATATTTCTTCTATTTGTTATCTACATCATTCCCATATTTTCAAAAACTAAGTCAAAATTTGAAAACAAAAAAAGTACTTTTTGTTTTTGGAATATGTCTAAGAACTCTATATGTCTCATTAACAAATATGAAAATCATGATAAAGAAATTGCGAAAAAAAAGTTTAAGCATAATTTTTAAAAACCAAAAACCAAAAACCAAATGGTTATCAAACAGGGCTTATATGATTATAGTCGAGCGCCATGTTCTAAAAGAATTCTAATTTATATTAAATGATTTATAGAGTATGAAGGCAATTTTTTTTCCTCTAGCAAAGTTTAAAATCTAAAACATGAAAATTGTAAAGGGCCACTAAAGCAAAACCTTAGAAAATTAAGGATGCATTTGGTTGGTGATCTGAAAACAAAATTTTGAAAACAAAGTTGTATTTCATGTTTTCGGAGCATATTCAGAAATTGGATCTCAATTTAAACAATTGTTCAAAATTCGTTTGATAATATATTTGAAAATCATGCATAAACTATTTGTAGTTATCAATTAAATATTTTTTTTTTTTTTTGAACATAAAGAAATGGGATACAGAACGGCAAAAAGAAAGAAAAGCACCAGGGCCAAAACACGCACTAAAACCCACTGTCTTCGGCACTGTTTCCTTTTCCTCTGTCGAGGCTAACCAGATGATTCGCCCAAGGGGGAGCTTCTTCCATCCAAACTCCATCAACGCGATTTCTTCGAGCGTGGGTAGCTAAAGCATTGGCGACTTGGTTTGATTCTCTAGAGGTTAGTAATAACTCTTCCATCTCCCCTGAATTTAGGAAAAACTTGATATCTTCTATTATATTCTGGGTTTCATTCTCATAGGTTTCAATTCCTTGAACCAGGTTCCAAACTAGAAGAGAATCGGTTTCCACCCAAATTGGATGAATACCCGTTAACTTTGCAAATTCAATCCCCTCCCGAATTGCAAGAGCTTCAACCATTTCAATCGATCCCAGATATGGACCAACGGATTGAGCGGCTGCCATCACGTCTCCTTTGTGGTTTCGAATGATAATTCCGCTGCCTAGAACTCCATCTTTGACAGAGGCATCAGTATTGATCTTGTAAGTGTCCCTTTCTGGCGCCCTCCATCTTTCCCTCTGATCTGAGACATGTCTTACGCTGCTAGAATTTGTTGCTTGTGGGTTTATTCTACTCTGATCTGTGGTGTCCCTTGCTTGAATCTCCATATTGTTGGATGCTTTGAATTCTTCCCGATAGCCAAGGGCCTTAGTAATAGGATCGTCCCCTGAGATTTTGTCTGGGTTATGAATTTTGAAATTCCTATCGTTCCACATAGTCCATAGGATCATTGAGAACTCTTCCAACTCTGCAATGGATAGTATTTCACGAGCCCTGCACGATAAATGGAGAATATCAGTATAAATGTGGTTTAAGAACTTACCTGCATGTTGCCATTTTGTCCAAATCTTTTGAACTTTTTTGCAACTCCATAAGGCGTGAACCTCTGTTTCCATCTCCACTATGCATTTTGGGCAATAGGGTAGAATATCCACTTGCTTCCGCTCTAAATTGGAATATGTAGGCAAAACTTTATGACAAGCTCTCCACATAAAATTTTTAACCTTATTTGGAATATGAAGCTTCCAAAGAGTTTTCCATCATTCTAATCTTGGGGATGAATTAGAAGATGAAGCTTCATGATTGATCCTTATGGCTAATTTGTAGCCACTTTTGACAGAATACTTTCCCTTTTTATCATAGTGCCAAAAATATGTATCAACGGATGCCTTTCGAGGTAAAGGAATGCTCTGGATGATCTGACTATCCTCTTCGTTGAAAATTTGGTTTAGAAGCCATGTATCCCAACATCCATTCTCTGTAATCAAACTCTGAACATAACGGCACGATAGAGGTCTTGGTCTTGACAACACTTTGGATGTGGATTCTCTTGGGATCCAAGGGTCATTATATATGTCTATATTCGCCCCATTCCCAATTTTCCACCTTCCTCCTTTCATAGCTAGCTCACGGCCCCATAATATGCTCCTCCATACATAGGAAGGTCTCCAACCAACCTTTGCTTGGAGGAAGTTGTCGTTAGGGTAGTACTTTGCTTTCAACACTCGAGTAAGAAGGGATTGTGGTTGCTTCAAGATTCTCCATGTGTGTTTAGCCAAAAGAGCTTGGTTGAAAATATGGATGTCCCGAAAGCCAAGCCCGCCTTGATCTTTTGGGATAGTCATCTTCTTCCAGCTTACCCAGTGAATCCTTTTACCTTTTTCTGAGCTACTCCACCAGAAGTTTGCGACAAGCCGATTAATATCATTACAACAACTCAAAGGTAATTTGAAGCAGCTAAGTGTATAGGTTGGAATTGCCTGTGCCACCGTTTTGATCAAAATTTCCTTTCCTGCTTTAGAGAACAATCTGCCCTTCCACCCTTGCAAGACTTTGTTAACTTTATGTTGTAGGTATTGGAAGTCCAGACGTTTTTCCTTTTTCAAAGAGGATGGGCATCCGAGGTACATTCCCTGATCAGCAACCACTCGAACACCAAGGATATCGATGATTAGGGACTTAGGTAACGCTTGTACATGTGGCCCAAACGAGACTGCTGATTTTTGGAAATTAATCATTTGCCCCGAAGCCTGCTCATAAACTGTTAATATACGTTGAATCTCTTGAGCCTCTTCTGGTTTAGCTCTGAAGAAAAGCAAGTTATCATCTGCAAAAAAGAGGTGAGTAACAGAAGGAGACAAAGGATCACCCTGTCTAAGGCCTCTAGGGGGTTTAAAGGATCTAGAAGTTTCTCCATTAATCAGAATATCAAAAGATACAGACTCTACACACATGCCAATTCTATTAATCCAATTACTACTAAACCCCATTTTACACATAATTTGCCTTAAGAACATCCATTCAACCCTATCATAAGCCTTACTCATATCTAATTTGAGAGAGGCATATACATTTTCCTTGGCTTTCGAGGTTTGTATGGAGTGTAAGCATTCATACCCAACAATCACATTATCAGCTATAAGACGACCAGGGACAAAAGCACTTTGGTTATCAGAGATTATAGTGGGTAGAACAATTTTTAACCTATTAGCAAGCACTTTAGCAATAATTTTATAAAGAACATTGCAAAGACTAATAGGGCGGAAATCGTTCACCGTTTTGGGCTTTTTGCTTTTGGGGATCAGAACAATTGTTGATTTGTTAATGGCTTCTGGGAGGACTCCATCGTTCAAACATTTTAGACAGACTTTTGTAACTTGGTCACCAACCACCCGCCAATATTTCTGGTAAAACAAGGCTGGGAAACCATCAGGTCCTGGTGTTTTGGTTGGGTTCATTTGCTTTAGTGCTGCTTTAATCTCATCCTCGGTGTATGCTCGGTCCAATCTGGAGTTCATCTCCTCCGTCACTGTTTGTTGGGTAGCACTCATTATCTCATTCACTGCATTTACATTTAACACAGAAGATTTAAAAAGATTAGAATAGAAATCAAGAAACGCAAGCTCAATATCATCCCTTTTATCAATCCAATTTCCATCATGGTTCTGAAGCTTAGTGATTTTATTTTTCTTTCGCCTCTGAGTAGCTTTTGCATGGAACCATTTTGTGTTCTTATCACCCCACTTTAACCAGTCTTCTCGAGCTCTTTGTTTCCAGTAGATTTCCTCTTCAAGGAGAACATTGTCTAATCTTTTCTCTTCTAGTCGAATTTGAGCCATTGCACTCTCATCGGGAGAGTGTTGTAATAGAGCTTCAATTCGATTTTTCGACTCCAAAATTCTTTTCTTATATCTTCCTACTTTATCACGACCCCATGTGTGAAGAGTAGCAGCAGTATGCTTAAGATTACACATTAAATCCTCCACAATGTTGCTTTCATGTGTTTGACTCCAAGATCCTCTAATCATCTCCTCACAATCCTCATATCTCGTCCATGCCTCCTCAAATCGAAAAGAGCGTTTGCGGTATCTATTACGGCAAGGAGAATGGTAGTCCTGCAAACAAATTTCAAGAGGTCTATGATCAGAGCATAAAAATTCAAGATGATTAACAACAATAGAGTGGAAAAGTAAGTAAAGGTCAGAATTCACCACGCAGCGATCCAAACGCTTTCTAACAAAAGCAGCTCCATAACGTCTATTCATCCAAGTGAAAGGATTCCCATTATATCCTGCATCCCGTAATTCACTCTCATTAAGAGCATTAGAAAAACCCCTACTGAGAGATATGGCTGCATCACGACCGCCTTCTCTTTCTTTCTCATGTAAGATTTCATTGAAGTCTCCTGCCATAATCCACGGAAGCTTCGAGAAATCTTTTAAACGGGAGATCAAAGTCCATGACACATGACGATTCAAAGGGTCTGGTTCCCCATAAAAGCCAGTGAAACGAAAACACTTAGTTTCATAACTCAAAATTGTATCGATATGGTCTTTCGAATAAGTCAACAACTGCATCTCAACATCATCATTCCAATATCATATAATTTATAACACATTATAAACCATTATCAATTAATTTATAAACATGTTATAAATTTTGTATAATTATTATTTTACAATATCATATAATTTATAACACATTATATTATACAAGTTTTAATTTCATAAAAAAGGAATTGAGTTTATAACATGAAATACTATATTGATTAAAATTTCTATCTTTATTAAAATTCAAAATTTGGATACACTGAAAATATAAATAAGTTGTTTTTCAGAATTTTCACTATTTGGATCAGAGAATCCAAAAAACAGTTTTCGAAAACGCATATGCCAAACGCATATTCACTAAATTCCGTGAATCCGAAAACATAAAACAGAATTTGGATTGCCTACCAAACCAAAATATTTAATAGTTTTGAGTCAAAATGAAATAAGTATGAAAATTTGGAAATAAAACTTAAGATTTAAAACAAAAATAATAATATCAACCTAAAGATAAAATAATAATGTCAAGGTAAATACCTTTGATCGAGATGTCAGCTGTTCA
Organism: Luffa aegyptiaca; assembly: GCA_017139565.1. NCBI lineage: Eukaryota > Viridiplantae > Streptophyta > Magnoliopsida > Cucurbitales > Cucurbitaceae > Luffa > Luffa aegyptiaca. The sequence continues at coordinate 7,280,067 of CM029405.1, read as the reverse complement.
AATCTCTCATCCCATTATGTCGTTGAACTTAAAATAATAATAATAATAATAATACACATAATATATGAAAATCAACTCATGGATTAGGCTATAGAGTTTACAAACTAAGGGGCCGTTTGGTGTAGGGTTTTAGAGATAGGAATGGACAAGGGTTTCTGATACCCTTGTTTGTTTCAAGGTTTCTGTGGTGGGTCCCTGGAAATAAAGCATTCCCGGGCATCATTTATGCCCATGTCTTCTTTTTTATTTTTATATGCAAATTTATTTCGAATATAGTTAATTAATTAACTAATAAATACTAAACTCTAGGTTTAAATAGGGACATGGCTTATGCAGCTACAGTTTCAAGAAAATGCTTTTTTTTTTTTTATAGGCAATAAAAATAAATATTATGGACAACACTATTTTCTACCATGTAATTAACTTTTATTGTTCCATATTTTTAAGAACACGTGTTTATTTAATAGTAATAACTTTTTAAAATTCTTGGCCAAGTTTCTAAAAGTTAAGGACATGGTTTACAAAAGTCTATTTTTTTAACTTTAAAAATTGGCTAATTTCTTTTTTTTTTAAAAAAAAAAAATTGCATGATAAGTTAGGGTTTTATACTTTACTTTAATAGCATCATTTTTTTCTTTTTATAAATTTTATTTATGGTTTACTCCTGTGATATTTTAAAAGTGAAAGTTGGTAGAAATTAAATTTCAAGACCCAACTAGAATGTAAGTAACAACGACGGGTGCTGAGAGAAAACACAAACAAGAAACATCCTTGACAAACTTCAAAGATAAACCAGACACATAAAACAAACACGTGAATGAATCAATTATGTATTGATATAGGAAGAATTATAAAACAATACAGGTATAAGGTTATATAATTAATGATAACTTAAAAAATTGATAATTAAGTATATACCCATATAGCAATAAATTACATTTTTATTTAATCATTAATGGTAACAAGTTAAATAAAATAATTACCCAAAAAAAGTCCAAAATATGGACTCAAACAAGTTTAAAATGACTAATGATAAATCAAAGGATGTAACTATCATCAATCAAACAAAACAAGTTTTTCCCTTTTTAATTTCTTTCTTCTCAAGACAAGGGAAAAAGGAAAAAAAAAAAAAAAAAAAAAAAATCAATGTCACATGCAATAATTCAGACAAATTCAATTCATCTTTGCCTTTTTCCTTTTTCCTCTCTCCCCATAAGCAAATTCACACCAACTTTGATCTCCTAATTCCATGCACCAATCCAAGTTTTGTTCCTTTCAAATTTATTCTTTGATGATATAAAGATAACCCCAAAAATAAAGTTGCATAAGCTCACCCTAATTAGTAGATAGGTATATTATATGTAAAAGAGACATCGATTTCTTTTTGATTCATAAATTAGAATTGGACACGTGCAATGCATGTGCTTTTTATTTGACATCTTATTCGGTGTTTGACCATCAAATTGCCCTGTTGAAACTTCTATCAATAGACTCTAGAGAGTCTTCCGAACATGTACTACTCATATCTAACCTACAAATTTTTGCCTTCAAGCTTTTCTTTTCTTTTCTTTTCTTTTTTTTTTCTTTCTAGAGTGTCTTTAATATATGCCCTTTGAAAAGTTTACAACGCCCATTTGGTTTACTTTTGATTTGTGAAGATTGCCCTAGCTAGTTGAATGGAAAAATATTCGTTTTTTCTTTGAGTGGCATTTTTTTTTTTTTTTGGGAAAAATGAGTTGCATGTTGTTTGATTGGAATAAATTGAGAAATTGAATTTATGGGTTTTGGTAATTTGTTTCTCTAATGAAGTCTCAAGGCTGGTTGGTGTTTGATGATGATTTTTTTTTTCTTTATAAGTTTTATATTTTAATGAAAAGTAAGTTTACATTGCCCATTTGGTTTTTTAATTTTTTTTTTAATCTTTGTTAAATTTGAGAGGGAAAAAGAAAAAAAAAACTTGACAGGATAGATCAATTTTCACGGTGAATATTCAATTTCATTAATTTAAATAAGTGTTTCACTAAATTCACCCACTAAAGTTTTAGTAGAAATTAGAGCAAGCAAAAATCTCTCATAACTTATGAATTCCTAAGAAAAAAAAAAAAAAAGATCATCGGGCATAAAAGTTGATTTATTTAATGCAAAAGATTGATAATCGAACAAATTTCTCAAAACTCACAAATTTAAACAAAAATCTAACTTTATTGTCATTTTCCTACGAAATCTCATTCAATTTCATACTTACTATATGTTCTAAATACATCTTGAAGGTAAAAATTGAGATACTGTTATTTAAATTTAAGATAAATTTTGCAATATTTATCTAATTTTAATGTGTAATTTGACTAAATTGAAAATTTAAGATGAAAATTATACAACACAGTTAGGTTTAGGGGTAAAAATGAATTTTTATCTCTATATTGTTGAGTAGAAAAAAATAGAAATGAAAAAATGAAGAAAAAAAATGGTGATCTACTTTTTTTTTTTTCCAAATAAATATCTCAACCCCCCCCCCTCCCCCCAATTAAAAAAAAGACAAAAAAAAAAATCAACACGATTGAGACTGTTTGCTTGTTTGTAATTTATTATTTAGTGAATGTTGAATCAAGGTTAGTCAAAACCAATTTCAAAAAAAAAAAAACAAAAAAAAACAAAAAAAAAAAAAAAAAAACAAAACAAAGATAGTCAAAACCATTTTTAAAATAAAAGATCTATGATCGTGGTCAATATCAATATTTTGATTGATCCCTATTTGTTTTATTGATAAGAAGAAAGACATTTGGTTCTTTTTATTTTTCTTCCAAAAAAAATCGATTCTTCAAATTAGAGATATATTTTTATAATCAAGTCGAATTGACTAGTATTAGTGGTTACATCTCTCTTATAACACTCAAATAGTTTCTTCCAAAACTTACTTTGCTCTCCTTTAATCCATCACCTCTCACATTGTCATTTCTTTTCTCTCTAAAAAGGGACCAAAAAATTAAAAAACAAAAAACTAAAAACTTCAAGATGAAGGAATTTGCCCCTAGATCCTTCCATATGAAGGAAGTTTGTCTCTCTCTCTTCCATCCGTTTAGGAGGATAAACCCTTGCGAACTTTGAAAGAGAGAAAAAAGATGTTGTCACTTCTTACCAAAAAGCAAGGGCAGAGCGAAAAAAATACAAGTCCCTCTCAATTCGTGTTATGTTAAGAAAAAGATATAAAAACGTGTTTAAATTACAAATTTGGTCCCATAATTTGGAGAAAGTTAGAACTTATTCTCTATAGTTTTAAAATATAGAATTTCGATTCTACAGTTTGATAAAACCTTATAAATGGTCCCTACTATTAGTGGCTACTAACGGATCAAGTATATATGTGACCATTAGAAGCAACTAAACATGTTGAGTTACATGACAAACCATCATGTATACAATTTGTTAGTGGCTAGATTCTAATCTTCTCCAAATCATAGGGACCAAATTTGTAATTTAACCTAAACGCATTAAGATTTAAAGTTTTCTTTCTACTTTGCCTCTCCCTGTAAAAATTTCTCGCTTCGCCCGACCAAAAAGAAAAACAAATCTTTGTGTTCAAAGGATAGAGCCTAGCTTTGTCTTAGAATTATTATCTATAACAATAGTAGATTTCTTTTGACCATGGATTAGATTGTACAATGCTTTTGAAGGATGGCATATCAATTGTGACAATAGACATTGACCAATGGTGCTTGGAAAAATTTTTATTGCCATTTTGCCCTTGTTTTGTGTGGGGTAGGATATGAAAGAGTAATATTTTATTTTGGCGTTGGTTTAATCATAATTTTGAAATCCTTGACATGGAAAAATAAAATAATAATAATAATTAGAGCTCGATTATGATTTTTATCTATGGTTTTCTCTTTTAGAAATTGTGTTTTTTAACTCAAAAGTTGTTGGAATCTTGTTCTAGTCAAGGATTCTCATGATTTTTTTCTAAAAAATTATTAATTATTTAAAAATTTTCCATGAAAATTTCATGTTTGGAGACTTGTAATGGTTTAGCTAGTCCAATATATGATTCTTTCCACCTCTTTTGGGAGATAATAAAATTTAAGAAAATGTACTTTAATGAATAATTTGACAAAAGTAAACATTAAAAATAGTTTTTTTTTTTTTTAAGTAAACCTTTTAAAAAAAACTTTAGTTAACTAAGCTTAGTTTTTAAAGATAGAAAACAAAAATAAGAATAAAAAAATAATTATCAAACGAATATAGTAGATTAAAAAAAATGGCTATAGAATATATCATAATTTTTTTTTTTTTTACAACATATGGAGTAGGAGGATTCAAACCACAAATCTTTCAATCATTAGTATAAGTCTTATATTAGTTGAGCTATGCTCATGTTGGCATATCAAAGCTGTTTGTAAAGAGTGAAAAATACAAATAGAAGATAGAAATTGTTACAAGTAAAAAAAAAAGACATTTCCCTTCTAAAAACTATCATTATCAAACAAGTCTTGACGATGAAATATATTTTTCTTCTATTTTTTTTTTAATAATGTTAAATCATCACATAATCTAAAAACTTAAGTTGATGAGGTACAGTAGACTTACTCTTACATTTATACATACTCTTACATTAGGTAGGAATTTTTATATATCAAAATAATCATGAAATAATAATAAAAATATTTTATCCTTTGACAAATACACACTATAATAGGAAAAGATATTTTTAATATTTAGAGGATAAGGAATCCCATATATATTATAGGTAACAAATACTAAATAAAATTATCAATATTATTTTTTATTTTTAAGAAAACAACACTTGAGAACAAAGAACATGAGATTTTAGTTTCAATTTAGTTTTTTTTTTTTTTTAAAAAAAAAAAAACCTCCTTAAAACAGGGCTTTTTCTCCAACAAAAAGTAAAGGCAATGGCAACCGCCCAAGAGGCCCCCTCTTTGTGTTGTCAATTTTTTGAAATAATCATTTTTATAAATTCTTCCCTCCTCATGTGTTTATATATTTGTGTGTCGGAATCTGAGTCATGTTACTTCTTTCCTTACTCTTTACTAAATTTAAATGAATGGAGCAAATTTAAATAGCTACTATTTGAGTATATTTTTTCTTTTATACCAAAAAAAAAAAAAAAAAAAAAAAAAAAAAAAAAAAAAAAAAAACCTCGAAGCATTTCATCATACATAGTAGCTTGTCTTATCATCTAGTGACTAAATTACGAATATATCTCGTCTAAGAGATCTTCCCTTTCTTAAATATGAGTGATCGAAATTCTAAATGGTTCCATCTAGGAAGCTCCTAACGTGACATTAAAAGTAGGAAAGGAATTGTAGTCCCTAGGATGATTGGTTACCGCACGTAACAAACTTTTGTACAAGTTTTTTCTTGTTGTTGTCTATTTCTATAATTAGAATTTTCTAGTATGTCAGTCATTTGGTTTTTGATTTTTGGTTATTGAAAACTCAGTTTAAGAACACTACTTAGGTTCGTTTGGAATACCTTTTAGTTTAAGGGTTTTTCAAGAAGGTGTTTTTTAAAAACATTTTGTATAAAAATTGTTTAAAATTTAAACACTCAGGGGTCGTTTGGCCCACTATGTTGGTTATAATAGTGGGAGCTATTATAACCCACCTAGTGTTTGGGGCATCAACAAAAATAAGGGACGAAGTTGGTTATTTTTCCCCTCCGTGTTACTACAGTAACCACTATTCAACCCACCCAATTATTCTATCCATTCTCTACCGTAACTCTCTTCTCTCTTCTTCCATGTGAGTCATTGACTTTTCTACCGACGATCGGCCGACGACTTTTCCGGCGACCTCCGTCGACTTTCCGACCACTTTTCCGGTGATCACCGACGACTTTTCCGGCAACCTTTTTTTTAATCTTTTTTCTCATTTTCATTTCGAAAAATATAAAAAAACAAAAATAAAGGAAAAAAGAAAAAAGAAAAGAGGTAGAAGAAATTAAAGGAAAAAAAATTTCGGTCGCCAAAAAATTTGTTGGTGGTCGTCGGAAAAATCGGAAAATTTCTAGGGAGTTAGATACTAGGTTGTCTTTGTACATATATAAATATGGAGTTTTATTACATAATTACTTTTGATAATGAAATATATGAATGTTTACCTTCATCGTATCATATTTTTCATTCCAAATTATACTTATCGTATTTAAGTTTACCGTGATAATAATAATTTAAAAACAAATACTACTCAAGTTTTTATTTTATGTGATTTCTATTTTATTTGATTCTTTTGATAATGAAAGTAAAATGAGTTTTGAATAAGCATTTACCATTTTTATGTTGGAAATACAGAAATGAAACAAATATGGTTTTTCTATATGAAATCATAAAATGACTTATTTTGTGAAAAAAAAACCATGACTCTAAAACAAAGAAAATCAACCCTTACTTTAGGTTATTTTTGTTTCCTTTTAAGTTAAACACATAATTTAACCCTTATACCCAAAACTTTATTTTTTTTTTTACAACTAAACCCATTTTTTTATTTATTAATATTTGAAGTACAAAGTTGTATGAGGAAAATAAACAAAAAAAAGTCAGGAAAAAAAATAGTCAGTTTGAAACATAGACTATTTTAACCCAGACTAAAATAATCTGCATCCCAAACACTGCACCCCAAACACACACTATTGTATCCCAGACTATAATAATCTGCACCCACTATTATAACACATATAATCCCCAGACTATTATAATCCCCAGCTATTATAACCAACTCAGTGCTCCAAACAGCCCCTCATATGTTTGGTTACATTTCTTTGTGAGTGGTTTTTATACACAAGTTATTATATACTTAAGAATTCTTTTTAAAAAAATTTACTTTCAAGTGTTTTTCTTAAAATGGTTTATTTCTCAATCTCATTTTTTATTAAGTCATTTTTAGTGGTTGTCAAACACTAAAATTTTTTTCAAAATGATTTTCTTTTTCAAAATTAAAGACTTGAAAAGTTAAACAAAACATATTCTTAGACTGAGTTTCTTTATTTTATTAGCTACTTTGTAAAAATGTTTTCAAAATTCAAGTAAAGTTTTGAAAACTAAAAATATAGTTTTTACAAACTTGTTGTTTTTTAAATTTGATTAAGAATGCAATTTTTTCTTTTTTAAGAAAGATGAAAAAACCATAGTTAAAAAAAAAAGGTAAAAAAATAGCACAAATTTCAAAAACACAAAACTAAAAATGAAATCCTTATATAGAATGTTAATTATTGTCTTTTTACATTTTATTGTCTTTAATTATCTCATTCTTTATACAACAAGTGGTTGCTAATGCTTATACTCCATATGGAAGTTCTTTTAGATAATTCATTTGTGATCACAATAGCTCGAGTCTTAAACATGAGAAAATTAATTACTTTAGAGTGGATGATGTTTAGAATTGTGGAAATGTATTTTTTAAATAAATCTAAAATATATCTTTTTGAATTTTCATCCTATTTAAGAGGTCGTTTACTTAGAAACATTAATTAATTAATGTATTTTAAAAAAAATTATTTCACTTAAAAATATTATTATTAAACTCTCGAGCTTGTGACAATCAAGCCGACTATGACCCTAACACTAATGTTGGAAGAGGAGCCCATAAATAAGGGGACTCATTCCCCCATTAAAGGCACACAATACCACCCTAGCTCTGTTCGACATTATTTCGATCTCAGCATTGACTTAAGCATCAGAAGACATTATGCACAATACTACACACCAATGTGAGATTTTACCATACATATGTACAAAAGAGGACAAAGTCAAACACAACGCTTGTTCAACCACATCCATGCATCAGCACATGCCATATAGTAATCATCAGTCATGACTCAAATAAGAGGAACATTTTTATCGCTAACTTGAGTATAGATCAACTAGTTAATACCTATGTATATTCTTGACCAAAAGATTAGAAATTCAATCCCTCTGTCCTATATATGTCGTTGGACTAAAAAAAGAAAAAGAGGAACATTTATCATTAGGGAAATGAAAAAAGAAAAATGTTTATCAACAAATGAAACACACATAGAAACAGTCAACACATATTGTTTTCATTATCCTACTATTTTTTTTTTATTAAAAGGAAATTCTACAAAAACCTTTCTAGAAAACAATGATGCCAAAAACAAGTTTTTGGCATAAAAAAAATGATATTATATTCACAAAATGGTGTTGAATGTAGCTTCCAAAAAAAACCCATCAAGTAAACTTTAGTTGGAATTAAGAACAAATCAAAATTAGTGAACTTTATTGGAAAAATGATCATAGAAATGAATATAAAATAAGATGAATGGAAGGCAAAATGAATGGATGATTATGATTTATCAAGTTGAATCTTTTTTCTTCTTCTCTCTCTCACTCACTCTTCACAGTCTAAGGAGAGAGGAGACTCCCTCTTTCCAATATCCAAAGTCTATCATAAGTGAATTCCCTTTTTCTTCATGAGTGTAGTAATCATTAACTCTTTTTTTTTTTTTAAAAAAAAAAAGAATAGTGGTACATTTCATTTTCCAGTGTTTGTCAGAGTTTTTTTTTTTTTTTTTCCTTTTTACCCAAAAAAAGAATTTTTACTAAATTGATGAAGTTCAACCCACTCCACCAGGCCCCCAGTCAAAATCAAATGCATCTGAGTGAGAAAGAGAGCAACTACAGACTTTTGAAACTTTTACTCACTTCTTATGTATAGTTTAATTTATTTTTCACTGCTACTAACTTTCCATGTGGTTTATTTTTAGTGACTAAAAGATATTAATCACCTGCACCTTATTTAGTAGAGATATTTTCATAAACCTACATCTGTCGACAAAAGTACAGTTCAACCGACACAAAACTTGTATCCTTGACCAAGAGGTCAGAGATCAAATCTCCCACCTCACGTGTTGTCAAAAGAAAAAAAAATCAACATAAGCTTTTGCTAACTTTTTTTTTTTTTTATAAGAATCATACTTGACTGCATGCATAATGTGGTATGTAAAGGATCTCTCTACACACTTTATAGTCAAAACTTTAGTGATAAGGATTAAGAAAAAGTTGTGCGCTACTCAATCAGTAGATATGGTTTATATTGGTCTAATTCTATTACATTTAATAGATAAGTGTGAATCTTATTGATATTTTTAATCACTACAAATGTACTATATCGATATATTGCAAAAAGGACATAGCTACATACCAGTGTGTAGGTAGATACCCCCTTACACCCTACCATTAAAATGTTGACAACTAGGAGAGATAAAAGTTTTTTTTTCTTATTTTTTTACATTTTCTTAGTTATCAAGATTTAATGAATTAAGAGAGACTTTGATCCATTCCTTTACAAAAGTAAACACGTGTCAAAAACTTAACGAGTAACACACCAGTCAACCGAAAAGTAGTAGTTTTTTGAGGGAGAGAGAGTAAAAAAAAGGAAGTTAGAGGTAGGGTTAAATAGTTAAATATAAAGAATGGTGAAGAAAGCAAGTGTGAGAATAAACTAACAGAAAAGAAAAGGCAAAGCAAAGAAGGTGGAATCCCATCAGGGGGAGAGAGAAAGAAAAGGAAAAAAAAAAGGTTTTTTTTTTCACTCTCTCTTCTTCCCTATATATTTCTTTGCTCTCTCCCACTTCCTTGAACCACATTTCAAAACTCACTTAATTAACTCCTTTACTCTCTCTCTCCTATATATTTCTTTCTTTGCTCTCTCCACTTTCATTACAACAAAACCCAATTCCCACTTCTCTTTTATTTTTATTTTCTTTTTCTTTCTCTCTCTTTCTTATAAAACAGAACACAAAGAGAGAAAAAATTTGAAGGCAAAGAAGATCAAGAGCTCTTCCACAGAGAGATGTCTGACCCTCAGAACGACGCCGTTCTTGCTTACCCTTTTCATGTTGATTCCCAAAACCACAACAATAATGTCCACCAACTTCCCCTTCTCACTGTTACTCTTAAGGTCCCCTTCTCTCTCTCTCTCTCTCTCTCTCTCAAAATTTTTCATGAAATTTCATGTTCTAACTTTTTATATTACCAATTTAGAAAGATGGATTGAAAATAATGTTATTTTTTATGTAATTTTCTTAATCTAATTGGATTTTACAGTTTGAAGAAGTTGTTTACAAAGTGAAGTTACAAGGGAAAGGTGGCAGCTGTTGGGGTGGCGGCGGTGGCGGCGGTTCATGGAGTGCCACCAGAGAAAAAACCATTCTCAATGGCCTAAGCGGCGTCGTCTTCCCCGGCGAAATCCTCGCCATGCTCGGCCCTTCCGGCAGCGGGAAAACCACCCTTTTGACCGCCCTCGGTGGCCGTCTCTCTGGCAAACTCTCCGGTAAAATCACCTACAACGGCCAGCCATTCTCCGGCGCCACCAAGCGACGAACCGGCTTCGTCGCCCAAGACGACGTTTTATACCCCCATTTAACCGTCGCCGAAACCCTCCTCTTCACCGCCCTCCTCCGCCTCCCCTCCTCTCTCACCGCCGACGACAAAGCGCAAGCGGTCGAGCGAGTCATCTCCGAGTTGGGGCTGACTCGCTGCCGCAACAGCATGATCGGCGGCCCACTTTTCCGAGGAATCTCCGGCGGAGAGAAAAAAAGAGTGAGCATAGGTCAAGAGATGCTTATCAACCCTAGCTTGCTCTTGCTCGACGAGCCGACCTCCGGGTTGGACTCGACCACGGCCATGAGAATCCTCACCACCATCAAACGGCTGGCGACGGGCGGTCGGACCGTCGTGACGACGATTCACCAGCCGTCGAGCCGCCTCTACCACATGTTCGATAAGGTTATTTTGCTGTCGGAAGGCAGCCCAATCTACTACGGCTCAGCTTCAACCGCCATGGATTACTTCTCCTCCATTGGATTCTCAACCTCCATTACCATCAATCCAGCTGATCTTCTTCTTGATCTTGCAAATGGTATGTAAATGTAACATCTTTTTCACTTTTTTTTTTTTTCTTAATATAGTTATTTTTCTTTTGGTGTGCCAATATGCATAAAGGGAAAGGGCAGCATAAAAAAAAAAAATAAAAAAGGTTAGTTTTGAGAGAGTTTTATTTTATTTTTTCAAAAAAATGAGTTTGTTTGTCCTTTTGTTTTTTCTTTATAATACTGAATCATGTGTAGGCCATTTGTAATCACTTGGCCTACTACTACACATTTTGATGCTTTAAAACTTTTTTCCTCATTTTTAAAATTGGCCCCATGTTATTACTAAACATCCTTTTCTTTTAATTTCTGCCGATTTTTATTGAATTATGTGATAGCGACGATATGAGATTCAAACATCTGACCTCTTGATTGACCGTATATGTCATTACTATTGAGTTGTGCTCACTTTGACTTTCATCGACATAATTTAATCACTTGAATAAATTCATTTAATGACAGGAATTGCCCCTGATTCAAAGTATGCAAATGAGCCAGGAGAGAACATGGAACAAGAGCAAAAGACTGTGAAGGAAGCCCTAATTTCAGCTTATGATAAGAACATTTCCTCCACATTGAAGGCTGAGCTTTGCAGTTTGGATGCCAATAACTTCACCAACTATGCAAAAGATGCCTCAAGTAATAACCTCACTCTCAAAACCTTTTTTTTTTTACCCTAATTCCATATAAAATCCGAGATCCTAATATACAATCGATTTTAGTTTTCTACCTGCAACCTCCACCACTCATTCAAAAACTACTTTTAATTTAAATGATTTTAAAAAAAACGCATTCTTTTATAAAGTAGACCGTACAGAACAAAGATAAAAATGATCCCAACTCATCAAATGAGATGACAAATCGATCGATGGAAAAAGATTTCTTTTTTTTTTTTTTTTTGACAAAAACATGATTGGAAAAAAGGTTTAGCAATAAGAATGGAATTGGATAATGAATATGACACCACCACAGCATTCCACACACACACAAGACTACCTTTTGGCTAAATCAAAAAAAAAAAAAAAAAAAAACATGTAGTATCTCCTTGTAATTGTGATTGATAGATATAAATAAATAAATATATATATATATATATATATATATATATATATATATATATATATATATATATATATATATCAAGTCAAGAAAAAGGTTTTAAGGAAAAAAAAAAAGAAAAAAGAATGATTTGAAAGGAATTAGATTCCAATAATAATAATGTGAAATAAAAAAAAATTGGTGGGTGGCGTGGGTGCAGAGAGAGAAAGGAGATCAACAGAGGAGTGGTGCACGAGCTGGTGGTATCAATTCAGAGTGCTGTTGCAGAGAGGGCTGAAGGAGAGAAGATATGACGCTTTCAATAGGCTGAGGATTTTCCAAGTCATAAGTGTAGCCACTCTTGGTGGACTCCTTTGGTGGCACACTCCAACATCCCACATCGAAGATCGTGTAAGAATCCTTTTCTTTTTCTTTTTCTTTTTTCCTCGAGATATTTGGTTCGGTCTACGGTTTTCATAAGTTTGGTTTCCAAATGTTTCTAGGGTCGAGAAGTCCAGATTTGTATATAGTTGTTCTTCTCGAAGTTTGAAGATATATGTTTTAACCAGTTAAACGGTAGATTTACCGATGATTTTTCTCTCTTAACACTAATTTTGTTTTTCCTAAAATCTAGGTTTTGGTTATGTGCGTTTACATTGTACAAACATGTTTGTACTATGTTTTCTCTCTCAAATATTTTACTTTTTTTTCTCCCTCCCTTCTAAAATATCTTTTGGGAAAATTTAACTCATGGTTTAAGTGAATTTGGATTTGTGTGAGAATTATATATACACAAATTACATTCAAAACTTTGTATTAATTTTTATGGGATTTTTTCCTTCATAACTTTAATAAATTTTAATTCATAATTTTGAAATTAAAGTTGTGGGTAACTTGTGTTTAGATTATACACATTCTCCAGAATATTTGGTCAAATTTATTGTGTGCATAATATAAAAGATTTTTCATTTTCTACATTTTCTCTTTCTAAGTTGTCAACATTTTAAAAGTGGTGTGTAAGAATATTATATAGTCAAGTATTATTTTTTTGGAACCTAATGTGACAACCATCTCTTATATTTCAGATCGCCCTATTGTTCTTCTTCTCCGTCTTTTGGGGCTTCTACCCACTCTACAATGCCGTGTTCACCTTCCCACAAGAACGCACCATGCTAATCAAAGAGCGCTCCTCCGGCATGTATCGTCTCTCCTCCTACTTCCTCGCTCGAACCATCGGCGACCTCCCTTTAGAACTCGCCCTCCCGACCGCCTTCGTCTTCATAATCTACTTCATGGGTGGCCTGAACCCCCACCCTCCCACCTTCCTCCTCTCCCTCCTCGTCGTCCTCTATAGCGTCCTCGTCTCTCAGAGCCTCGGCCTGGCCTTTGGCGCCATCCTCATGGACGTCAAGCAAGCCACCACCCTCGCCTCCGTCACCACCCTCGTCTTCCTCATCGCCGGCGGCTACTACATCCAACAAATCCCTCCCTTCATCGTCTGGCTCAAGTACCTCAGCTACAGCTACTATTGCTACAAGCTTCTGTTGGGTGTGCAGTACAAAAACGACGACGTTTACGAGTGTGGGAAAGGGGAGTTTTGCCGAGTGGCGGATTTCCCGGCCGTGAAATCGGTCGGGTTGGACCGACTTTGGGTTGATGTTTGTATTATGGCTCTCATGTTGGTGGGCTACCGGCTGATTGCATACTTGGCTCTTCATAGGGTGAGATTGAGATGAACAATAATTTTTCAAAGTTTTTTTTTTTTTTTGGGTATGGTTTTATGTTTTGTAATTTGCTCTTGTTTTTGTTGTTGTGGGATGGAGATCGGATTTATGGTTTCTCTTTCTCTCTCTCTAACTCTTATGTTGAATGTTGTATCATCGGAAGCCAAATAAGGGCAAGTTGGAAGAGTTTTCACTTTCTTCGATCGAGGTTTATTTAGATATATATGATGATGATATTAACGTATAGTTTTATAATGATGGTGGTGGTAATAATATTGGGGGTTAAATTTATTTGGTGGTTGAGGATTGAGTTTAGTTTCGTTTGATTTCTATATCATCTAACTAAATGTTACCAATTATCTTTGATTTTTTTTTTCCATTTTTAATCTATTTGAAAATTTGTGCTTTTGTTCTCCTTTTTCTTACTAAGCTCTAAATTTTGATGTAGTTAGCTCATCCAAACACTAGTTCTCTCCTTGTCATGTAAATTAAAATTGTGTCGTACGTGCATTCGATACAACTATATAGCAATTGATAGAGGGTACATAAGGGATGTAATTTGTGAAATCTGACTAGATCATAGGGGCTAATTTATAACTTTCAAAATTATATGAATCAAATTGAAACTAAAACTAAAATTAAGGGATTAAATTGAAACTTTTAGAGTTGTATCGGTCAAATTAAAACTAAGCTTAATCATAGGAATTAGAAAGGGCTTATTTTACAATATCTTACTCGGCTTATTTTCTAATATCTTACTCCTTAAATTAGTTAGCTTTTTTTTTTAGTTTACAATGATTTCAATCATTGACAATGTTGTTTGGTTATTGGCTCTATTTAGTTTCGTAACTCTATAAAAATGTTAATTACTAATTACTAGATCACTTGGAACTTTGCATCTCTTACATCATGGTATTAATGTTGATAATGGTTGTCAATCTAAAAGTATAGTTCAATGGCTGAGACATCAATTATCCTTCATGATTTGATTTTTCACACTCACAATTGTTGAGCTAAAAAAAGTAGATTAACATTAATGGTTGCATTCGATGAAAACCTTTGATGAGTTTTAGGTAGCTAGTTTGCCAAAAATTACATTTAACAGATGAATAACATGATTTTGAATATGTGAATTAACACATTAATGTGTTAATGTGAGAATGTATTGAAACCACATTGGTTGGTTGAGATGAGTATTAAGTAAATGGTGAGTTAGGCACCAAAGTAATAACAAAAACCAAAATGATTGTGTTTTAAAAGTTTCAAACGACTAAAATAAACATTTCAAAAAATTTGAAATCAAAATGAAAGAATATAAAAGTTCAAAATTAAAATGAAGTTTGAACCTAAAACGATGGGCTGCCCAGCTAGCAATAGCAAAAGGGCATAAATAATATCAAAAAAGGTTGCAACCCAAAAAAATTATCTGCAAAAATAACAAAATATCATGGCCAAACTAAATAATATGTAAAACTAAAAGGACCAACATGTGAAGTCGACGTGATTCATTATTACCATTGATTCACCGATGTCGTTGATACACTAATATCACTAGTTTATAAATTTGTGTATTTTTTTTACAACATGTGGAGTAGAAGATTTAGGTTTAGTTTGGAATTGCTGTAGCTTTTAAAATAATTGTTGTCAGTTGTACTTTTAAGAAAATCAGCTACCATAAGAAGTAAATTAGTGTTTGGTAAATTTCAGATTTAAACATGGAAAGTCAAGTTACAGTGTTTGGTGTTATGAGTAATTTTGGACCACCCCGATGTACAAGGAGCTGACGAGGACAACCGGGCAGAAATCGGACTGGAGGATGGACCCCAGAGACGAAACGGGCCAATGGGTCGGGCCAAGATCGAAGGGGTCGGGCTTTTGGCCAGACCCCCTGCTCGGCCTCGGCTCGCTTGCGCGGGCCGAGCTCGTCCGGCTTCGTTTGGTCCCTGCTACCTCTGGCCGCTCCGACTCCACCTGGTTCATCCCGAAAAGCCTCCAAATTCCTAAAAACCCTAGGAGCATGAGCAGGTATTTATACCCTTCTTCGCCACTGAAGAAAGAGACCCGAATTCAATTCTCTACTCTCTCTCTTGCTCTCTAGCCCTTCCTCCCGTTTTCTGACTTAAGCATCGGAGGCGGTGTGGCTAGCACCACACCGGTGTGCAGGTTTTCTGTCTTGCAGGCCACGTCTTCCCCCCTCACAAACAAATTTACCGTTGGTGGCACATGAAGGTCAGGTGAGTTCCTCCCGACCAAATTTGACCATCAACATTTGGTAAATTAATATTAAATTGTTGTGAAATAGGTACAATTACCAAAATAGACATATTTCAATTTAGCATGAGATTGCATTAATATTTACATTCAAAACTTTCCTAAGATAATTAGGTAAATTACGTAAAATAAAGGGTAAATTTATATCATTTATATTATAAATTATATTTTGTTTACTTTAAATAAATTGAAAAAAAAATATATCAATTATAGAAAAAATTGTGTCAAACAAAATCTAATTTTAGTTTAAATAAATTAGAAGCAACAAATTAAATTTAAAAATAAAAAGAATGAAACGAGATGAGATAAGATAAATTGTGAATAATAATATTTGAAAACCTTTTATTGTAGATAAAATATAGAAGGTGTTGATATGCTTGAATCTGATATGAAGCGCTTCGAACGACCAAGTACGAGGGCAACGCCCCCTAAGCTAAATTATGTATAGAGATTAGATTATGATTTTCCGTTTTTGGCCTATTATGTTAGGGTTAAGAGTGGTGCCATATATAAACCCTCTTAACCTATTTTCACCCTAATCTCTGTAATCTGAATACTCCTCTCATAATAAGACGTTCTCTCCCTCCGCCCGTGGATGTAGCTAACACACCGTTAGAGAACCACGTATATCTGTGTGTTGTTTTTCTTCGCCCTCTCTTCATTCTTGTTACGTTGATTACGATTTCTGTCATAACAGAAGGATAAAAAAAAGAATTTTAAATATTGGTTAGTTACACCAGATTTTCCTAAAATCTAAATCCTAAAGCTACTCTTAACGGCTTTTGCAAACCAACGTGATTCAAAAATTGATTTTCTCTAGATTATTAAAGAATCAGTTTAACCAAACACAAAAAAGGTTAAAACTTATCTGCAATCACTTTTTACGTCTTCAAAATCAACCCCAAATGCGGCCTTAAACTAGCTCTAACCTCTTGGCTGAGGATATACAAACTTTATACCCGTTGAACTATACTATTGTTGGCCTATAAATTTGTATATCAATGTTTCACTTGCTTGTGTATTGTTGATTTACTGACATATTAATCTATCAATATAATTTCTCTGTAAAAACCAGTTATTCATAATCAATCACTAATGCACTAATATATATAAATAAATCATTCTTTCCTTCATTGATTAATCCTTGAAAACAATCACTTCTTTTAAAGTTGGAAGTTCAAATCCTCATACTTCTACATTTATTGTATTAAAAGAAATTATTCAGAGTAGATTAGTGATTTGTTAATATATGAAATAAAGAAAGGGATATAGAGGGAAAAAAAGGATGAGTTGTACTAAAAAAAGAGATAGGGATAAAAATGAAAATAAGATGAATTTTAGAAATTAACAAATAAAAAAAGTTTCATATTTACTTTTTTTTTTTTCTAATAACAGTTTTGCAAACTCTAATTGCCGCCCATTGAAAATATTCTAAAAGTGTTTACTCCTTTTCTTCTTAGTTTTATTTTATGGAATATTTATATATAATAAAATAAAGAAATCATACTTAAAAGTCAATAAAAGCATGATTCAACTGACATAAAGCTTGTATCTGACTAAAAAGTTAGAGGTTCAATCCTCCACTCTTACATGTTGTCAAAAAACAAACCATACTTAAAAATCAAGGTCTTAGAGTTGACTTTAAAACTATTTTTCTTTCCAAAACCATATTTTAGTTTTTTCTTTTTTTAAAAAGTTAGAGGTTCAATCCTCCACTCTTACATGTTGTCAAAAAACAAACCATACTTAAAAATCAAGGTCTTAGAGTTGACTTTAAAACTATTTTTCTTTCCAAAACCATATTTTAGTTTTTTCTTTTTTTAAATGAAACCATGTCTGACTAAATACATACTTTTTTTTTCTTAAATTTTTTTTTTCACTTTCTTTATTTCTTTTTCAACCATACGTAGGGTGGGAGATTTGTACCTTTAGCCTCTTCGTCAAGCATACTATCAATTGAGTTATGAGTTTTTTTTTTTTTTTTTTTTTTTTTTCAATTCACCTCGAAAATACATATAGGCAGATAGGGAATTTTAACTCAACGCTATTCTTTAAAACTTAACCAATTTTTTTAAAATATTCAATTAAATATATAATTTTGTCACTCAGTATCAGTCATTCCTTAATTTCTCGACAATCATTTAAAATGATTGATTTTAACTTTTATGTTTTAAAATTTTTATTTAACTATTTTCTATTAATTAACTTTAAAATAATGATGTTGTATAAATTATATTAAACAATATTCTTGCAAAAAAAGAATATTTTTAATAAGGTTTCTCCATGTGTTAGTATGTTCGCATGCATGATGTGTGAAATGTTCGAGTAGAGTCAGGATACTTAATACTTGAACTTTAGAGTCATGGCCAATGTCTTGCCCGTAGCTGAAGTAACCATCCAATACTTATAGAATTTCTTCATGAAAGGATATTCGACAGATTACATGTCAAAGATTTATGGTACTCGCAGATGACACTCTCTTAATCCATTCTAATCCCTTGTATATAATGGAACTCACCTTAGGTACATGAGAACACTTCAAATTCACACTAATTTAAGCATATGAGTGGGTTTGGTTAGAGCACTACATTGATGCAAATTTCTTTGTGCATGTATTTCTATAATTGATTTGATCTTTTTATTGAATTTGATTATAGTCGTGCAATGAGCCAGATTTACACAATAATAGGGTAATTAATTATTAATATAGTAGCATGTTCCACTAGTCATGTTTTCATTATTACATTACCCATTCAAGTTGGATACATCATAATGTATTAGGTTATAGGAATTGGTAAGATTTTGGATTTTCTTTAAAGGAGGTATGTAATTCAATGTATTAATCTTTTTTGAAAAAAAAATTCTTTGCATTAAAATATAAAATTTCCCTTTTCTTTTACTTCAACAAATATAAATATGAGGATTCAAGAGAAAAAAAAAATAGTGTTTTAACCACACAAATGTTAAGTCAACTTAATTCTAGCTTAGCTGGATAAGACGAATATCATGAACCAAAAGGTTAGCAGTTTAAAGGAGAAAAAGCTTAATTCTTGTTTAAGGTCTCACCCCTACATATTATTATACTAAAAAAACCATTGACATGTTAGCAAATGTAAAATCTTTATAACTTAATCAATAAATTTTATGAATTAAAAAATTGCAGGGTAAAACCATCGACTTTTGAGATCATGTTTGACGTCTTATCTACTAAGATATGTTCGGATAGACTTCAATGAAAGTTTAAATCTCAACCTAAGCTTTTTAAAAAAAAAATATTTAGAAAAAAAAAATAATGAAGAGTGGAAAAGAAAAATACAGGTGAAAATAAAAAATAAAAATAAAAAAAAAAAATAGAGGAAGAAGAAGAGGAGTTTGGTCCGATTGCACTTGCTGGCAGAGTAGCTTATCGCTGAAGTTGGATCTGAATCTGATCATCTGATGAGATTGAGACCAGAAACCGGCGAAGAAGAAGGCGAAACTGTAATTTTCTCAATTCAATCACCATTTTTGTTCTAATCTTATTGCTAATCTTCTCTTCAGGTCAGTCTTAATCCTTAAACCTAACCTTAACACTATCTTATTTCTTCTCCTTCCCCATTATTCTCCCCACACAATTCTTTCTCTGCCATTGATTTTGCCCACTCTTCTTCTTTCCAATCATGTCTTACCATGTATTTTAATCGATCCCTCTAGTCAATCTGCGATCGGATTTCAATTTGAAAACCCCCCCCCCCCATTCTCTCTCTCTCTCTCTCTCTCTCTCTCTCTCTCTCGGGAAACAGCGAGTTTGGGGATCACTGTGATCTGGAACTGGGAAATTCAGTTGTGATAATGAAGGATTTTGGTGGGTTTCTGAGGAATTTTTGAACTATTGTGCCGAATCAGAGAAAAAATGGTGTTTGGTAGATTTAGGGATGTCCTCTCGTCTGCAGTCAGTCGTTTGTCGGGCCGCCAGTCTTCTACAGATTCGTATAAGTCATCGTCGCCTGGATCTTCGCCTTCTTCGATCGATACTGTTCCTCCTCTTGTTGCTGGATTTTCTAGTCCTGCGCTTAAGAACAATCTAAGGCTTTCATCGTCTCTTCAGGATCTCTCTACTTACCGTAGACTTGATCTTGAAGAGGGTAATCACGGCCTTGGGAATGCAAGTCCTGATTCTAGATCACTCCAGCGAGAGAATGCCGGCTCTAGTTTCTCAAAGGAGAAGACATTGCCTGGAGGCTCCTCTTGGTGGCTGAGCAGGAAGTGTGTGCGGACAATTGTTCTTTTTCTGTGTCTATTGCTCTTTTTTTTTCTAATTTATACAGTTTCTATGTATATTTATTCATATTGGTCTCAAGGAACACCCAGATACTATGTGGTTCTTGACTGTGGAAGTACTGGTACTCGAGCTTATGTATATCAAGCAAATGTTAATTATAAGAAAAATGGAGCCCTTCCCATTGCCATCAGGTCATATACAGGACAAAGGAAGAAATTGAAGTCTCAGAGTGGACGGGCTTATGATCGAATGGAAACAGAACCTGGGCTTGATAAGTTGGTTCGTAATGTTACTGGTTTGAAGAAAGCTATTAAACCTCTGCTTCAGTGGGCGGAGAAGCAGATTCCTAAGCGTGCCCATGAAAGCACTTCTCTTTTCCTTTATGCGACTGCTGGAGTTAGAAAACTACCACCTGCAGATTCAAAATGGCTTCTGGACAATGCTTGGTCCATATTAAAGAGTTCGCGCTTTCTTTGCCAGAGAGAATGGGTTAAAACCATTACAGGTACAGAAGAGGCTTACTATGGCTGGATAGCCCTTAACTATCAAAAACAATTGTTGGGGGCTACACCAAGGGAACCAACATATGGGGCACTCGACTTGGGGGGTTCTTCTTTGCAAGTAACTTTTGAAAGCAAGGAACAAAATGAGTCTAGTTTGAACATTAGAATTGGAAATGTTGATTATCATCTTAGTGCCTATTCTCTTACTGGTTATGGTTTAAATGATGCATTTGGGAAGTCTGTTGTCCACCTATTAAGAAGGATCCAAGAACATGAAAAGCTAGACCTGTCTAATGGAAAATTCAAACTTAACCACCCTTGCCTGCATACTGGGTACAATGAGCAGTATACCTGTAACCAGTGTGGAAAATTATTGGGTAGAGAAGGTAATTCTGGAATTTCTCTAAGGCTGATTGGTGCTCCAAATTGGGAAGAATGTTCTGCAATTGCTAAAGTTGCAGTAAATTTTTCTGAGTGGTCAAATACAAGCGCTGGAGTTGATTGTGATGTGCAACCTTGTGCCATAACTAATAACTACCCTCCACCATACGGAAATTTTTATGCCATTTCTGGTTTCTTTGTGGTATTTCGATTTTTCAATCTGACTTCAGAGGCTACACTTGATGATGTATTAGAAAAGGGTCACAAATTTTGTGAGAAACCTTGGGAAGTTGCACAGGCTAGTGTTGCTCCACAGCCCTTTATTGAGCAATACTGCTTTAGGGCACCATACATAGTCTCACTCCTTAGAGAGGGGTTGCATATTACTGATAAACAAATTATTATTGGTTCTGGGAGTACAACTTGGACACTTGGTGTTTCACTGTTGGAGGCTGGAAAGGCATTTACAGTTACAACCAGGCTAGAGCTCCGTGGTTATGAAATTTTTAAAGTGAAGATAGATCCTCTAATTCTTATCGTCATTTTGTTCACATCATTGTTTTTCCTGCTTTTTGCATTATCCTGTGTAGGCAGTGCAATGCCTAGATTTTTCCGGAGGCCATATCTCCCAATTTTCAGGCATAATACTGTTTCCACCACATCTGTTCTAAACATTCCATCTCCTTTTCGGCTACAGCGGTGGAGTCCAATGAATTCTGGTAAGTTTCTAAACTTGTTATATCTTTTGTTCTTACATTGCAACGTCTGACTGTTATAATATTTATATATATTGATCTTGTTGAGCTTGTCTAACATGAAATATCTTTGTCGCATGAGCAATGTGAATGTGTTAAGTCAATCTTTGATCAGATGTGATGTTAAAATTGAGTTTTATGTAGGAATTTTTCATGCATGAAGATTTCATCTGCTAAAAAGGTTTTTGGCCTGAATGCATTTTGTCATAGTTCTATGTTATGAGATCAATGGGCTACTTGTGCTTTGTTAATCTTATCGTGAGTTTCTAGTAGTACTATGCCTTTCTAATGGTGATGTTTTATCGATATTTCTTCATCTGATAGTGTGAAAACTGAAAAGTTAAAAAGAAATAGTTATTGCCAACCTGAGCATACATAGCTCGACTTGTTAAGGTATTATAACCTCGACTAAAAGGACAGAAGTTCAAATCCTCATCCCCACACGTTTAACTCAAAAAAAAGAAATGGTTATTGATTGAGGTGTTAAACTTATCTACAATTATAGGGCTGTGCACTTTTGAATGCACTGTCTGCATCATTTAAAAATTTTAGTTTTGTGCAACAAGTAGAAGATGTATTTTTGCTGCCCTAATTTAATGATATTA
This sequence comes from Luffa aegyptiaca, assembly GCA_017139565.1. Taxonomy (NCBI): domain Eukaryota; kingdom Viridiplantae; phylum Streptophyta; class Magnoliopsida; order Cucurbitales; family Cucurbitaceae; genus Luffa; species Luffa aegyptiaca. The sequence goes on along the minus strand of CM029405.1, from coordinate 7,257,627 downwards.
TGTCACTTTTTATCCATCCACAAAAGAAATATCATTTTAATCACATTCAAGGCTCCAAAAATCTTGATGGTTCTTATACATTGTCAGCGTGTTTCGTTTAATGTGTTTTCCATCAAAGTCTTCAGCTGTAATTTTCTTTCACGTAAAATATCCCAATGCTCGCACGTCTATGTAGTATATAAAATAACTTTCAATCTAATCTAGTTATCTTGGCTGCTTTCTCTGTAAGATTGCTTCTTTATGGCCTTCTTTTTGGTATAAACTATGAATGCAATGTGAACCATGGTGTGAACAGGGGATGGCAGAGTCAAGATGCCACTGAGTCCAACAGTTAGAGGTTCTCAAGATAGACCCTTCGGCTTAGGACATGGCTTCGGCAGCAGCAGTGGCATCCAACTTATGGAGTCATCCTTGCACCGGTCGACCAGTAGTGGGGTTTCACATAGTTATTCTTCAAATAGCCTTGGCCAAATGCAGTTTGACAATGGCAGTGTCGGTTCCTTCTGGACCCCGCATCGAAGTCAGATGCGCCTTCAAAGTAGACGTTCACAATCTCGAGAGGACCTTTCTCTGACGTCGGCTGAAACACACATGGTGAAGGTTTAGAAGAAGCAGACTTCAGAAATTTTGGTAGATTCACTAATTTGACCCCTCTTCATTACTTTCTGACTCTTGAATAGAAAATATATGGAAGAAGCATGCATAGAGGTTCATGAATTCAATTTAGGAATTCTTTCTGTATCTGAAGGATCAATTTTACATGAGAAGTAGATATGCATATATAGTCCATCTCTCTGTCTTCCCCATTCTGCCCTTTTTCAATAGGTTTTTTTTTTCTCTCTCTTGGTTGAAGCCTGCACATTACAAGGGTTCTTAAATGGTTTATTACTTGACTTAATTCCTTCACATGCTCCATACTGTACTGAAAGTTATCATTTTATATATAAGATTCTGTTCACTGGACAGGCATGGGAATGGGGTTTCTCAGTGAAAGAAAAATTGTGGAGTGGAGAGAAAATATGCTTATTAAATTTATTTTGGGCTTGGAATTGTGAATGATCATAGAGGTGAAATCCTGTAATTTCATTCCAGGAATGATTTGGTCCCTCAATTTTAATATGAAATGATTTAACAGTCTTTGCGTTCTGGGGCTTAACAATTTTATTATTGCAGTTAAAAATTTATAACAATTTAGGGTGTATTTGGTTGGTGATTTGAAAACAAAAATTTGAAAACAATGGATTCAATGAAAACAAGTTGTATTCCATGTTTTGAGATATGTTTTTGGTAGCAGATTCAGAAATTGGATCCTAATTTAAACAATTGTTCGAAATGTGGTTAATATATTCATGAACCATAAACTATTTGTAGCTATCAACTAAATACTAAGTTGAATATAAACTATTATTAATTAATTTATAAAAATGTTATAGGTTATAAATTTTTGTATAATTATTATTTTACAATATCATATAATTTATAATACATTATATTATACAAATTTTAATTGTCCAAAAATGAATTGAATTTATAACATAAAATACTACATTTACTAAGTTTTTTTTTTTAAATTTAATTATGCATTTAAAAAAATCAAATTCAAAATTTGGATATACTGAAGATTTTTTTTTTTTTTTTTTTGAGAAAGAAGACATAAAAAAGTTGTTTTCAGAATTTATACTATTTGGATCACAAAAACCGAAAACAGTTTTAAAAAACACTGTCAACCGCATATTCATTGAATTCACTAAATCCGGAAAACATAAAACGGAATATGGATTGCAACCCTTAGTCTTTTGTCTATGACATGAATTTTGTTAAGTTGCAATAGAGTTTCTTACATATGTTGGTCAATAAATTAAGGACTAAACATTCTTACATATGTTGGTCAATAAATTAAGGACAGAATGTGTTTATAAAACTAACCGGAACTAAAAAATTACATGGTAACATTTAAGGACTAATCATTATAAATTTAAAATTTATAGACCCATTATATATGAAAGTTCAGTTACTAAATCATTACTTCCATGAAAATATTGAAATCATGACTATTTCAAAAAAAAAAAAAAATGAATGTCTTGAATGTATATGAATCAAAATAGGATTTGAATGTACATGTAGGGATGGGGGATTGAACCTCTGACCTCTTGGTTAGAATACAAGCTTTATGTTAGTTGAGTCATGCTCTTGTTCGCAAAATCTAAATAGGATTATTTACAATGGTATAACTTGAAATCCAAGTTGGTTTTTGTTGTCTGGTTTGTTTGGTTTTAGAAAATATATATGGTGATTTGTAATGATTTCTCTTATTTCTGAAATTCACTTGCATTGCTACACCAACAAGAGAATGCAAAAAAAAATCTAACAAGTTAAAACCATTAACATATCATTAAGTAATACAAATGTTTTCCAGTAGTGATGTTATCAGTATCTTTATTCAAAAGTTTAGGCTTAATTTGGAATGATTGTGGCTTCTAAAATAAGGAAAATTGTAGTGGGTGGCAAATTGGACCAAATTAATAGAAAATATAGCACCATGTAAAAAAAATTGCAAAAATAGAGTAAAATCTATCGGAGTCTATCTGATAGACTTTGATTATCAGAGTTTATTAGCGATAGACTCTGATTAATCAGAATCTATCAGTCTACTGATAGACTCCGATTATTCAGAGTCTATCAGTGTCTATCGCTGATAAACTCTGGTTAATCAAAATCTATCAGTGTCTATCCGTGACTATCACTGATAGACTTTGATTAATCGAAGTCTATCAGCGATAGACACTGATATACTTTGAATAATCAGAGTCTATCAGTGATAGACACGGATAGAATCTGACAACAGCTTCTTGGTCTTGTACAATTAATTTTGCTATATTTGCAATTAGTTTGAAACTGTGCTATATTTGTTATTAATTTGGTCCAATTTGCCATCTATGCAACTGCCCCTAAAATAATGGTTATGAATTGTAATTTTATTAAAAAAAAAATAGTTATAATTAAGAGTAAATTAATGTTGGTTAAATTTCAATTTTAAACCTGAAAAAATATAATATAGTATCTGATGAATTGATACTAAATTTATGTGATTTAGGTATAATATTTCGAATATGTTTGTGTTGATATTAATTTCAAATATATTTATAACATAATTATTTAACATTTTATATGATTTAAATCACAAATTAGATTTTGTTTGCTCTAAATTATTTGACCAAAGATAAAGAAAAACAGTTGTTAAAGAAAATATATATCTAACAATTTTTTAAATTTCAATTTAAATATAAAAATTATAAGAAAAACTAAATTCAAGGATTGATCTTAATTCGTAAATCACATTGAAATGATAAAATGATAATTCTTAAAAGTTTGTTAGCAAATATGTTGATTTTTAGGGAAGCTAGTTTTTTTTTTTTTTTTTTTTTTGGAGAAATAGGGAAGCTAGTTTTAAAAGTTGTAAATCAATTTTTGTATAAACTATTGTATACAATCAATTTTACCAAACACTATAAATAGTTAAATTTCCTTACCAATTTGAAAGTTTTTAAAAGCAATGCGAATGTGCTATCTTCTTGGTTGTGAATGAAATAAGGTTAATGTTTTGATTTAAATAAATAAATTAATTAATTAATTAAAAAAAAAAAAAAAGCCAAAAGGAAGGACCTACTAATCAAAACCAAAATCAATTGGTTCATAAATTGAAAATTTTAAGTTGGTTTGTTTTCTAGAGAAAATTTTAATTCTCACCTCTAAACTAAATAACTTGCAATTTCATCCATTTGAATTTTAAACTTAGACAAAATTGTAATTTTTACCTTTGGTTCAATTTTTATCGTAGTCACCGACTGATTTTAACAAATAGCAATCTAAAAGAAGTTCTCTCAAAATTCACTTTTACATGAAAATTCTTACATTTAACTAGATAAGAGGAAAATCATAGATATCTATACTTCTATACCATATTAAAAAGTGAGGATGTTGAAAAAAAAAAAAATTGGACACTTTTGTCCTTTTTTTAATTTACTAATTTACAAATTTACCATTAAAGAATAATTATAAATAGTAAATTAATTAATTAATAATTAATTATCAATAATAAATGTTTAGGATTTACTAAAAGGTTGAAATGCAAAAAGTTTTTCCTACAACTTTTTTTTAATTATAAATCATAATGAAATTTTAGAAGTTATAGAATTTAAAGGGTTTTGTAACTCTCATCTTCTACTATTATAAAACTTAAAACCTCTTAAAAAAATTGATGTCTCAACTATCAAACTATACTTATCTTTGCAATAATATTATCTATCGTGTTTCTTATTCTTTTAAAGAATAAAAATAGAATAATATTTGGCAAAGTATAATTTCTTGCTCTTTAACCTTTATTATCATTTTTTTAATTAAAAAAAATATAAATTCTTATACATTCTTTGAAGTAATATATTAAATTAAAAATGGTCAACTTGGGTAAAACTCAATTGGTTAAGACATTATGTTCTCGACCAAGAGATCAAAGATTCAAAACTCATCCTTACAAATAGGAGTGCAAGGCAAAACCGGAAAACCGAACCGATCCAAACCTATCCAATGGTTTGGTTCAATTTTTTTGTATAATATTGGACATCTCGGTTTCATATGTGAAAAAACCAAATTTTTTGGTTCGGTTCGGTTCATAATTTAAAAAACCAACCAAAACTGAACCGAACCGAAACTATATATATCTCTCTTTAGAAAAACCCTAGAAGCATCATTTTCACCTTCAGCCGCCTCTCCCTTCCCTTCCCTTCGCTTTCCCCTCTCTCTCTCTCATTCATTCACATCTGCAGTCTGCACCACACTCCTCCCTTTCTCTCTCATTCATTCACCTCTGCACCACACTCCTCCCTTCACACATTGTCTTCACATGCAGTACCTCCGTGGGTCATCCTCGTCGTAGCTATACCGATCAGCATCGTCTTTTCGTAGCAATGTCATTGATTGTTTTCTCCTTAGATCGCCATCAAGTTAGTCTCTCTACAACAGTATGTATCTTGCAACCTGATTCCATTGTAGCAGTATCGCTGCATTGCGTCGTCTCCCCAAAATAATAGCGTCCTCTCCTTGTATCGGCTTCTGAACAATAGTACTAGTGCGACATATGAACAATCGCATTTTCATCTCTTTCTTTCTTTTTTTGATTTTATTTTTCTCCAATCTATGTATTTGTTAGTTTTATATCCTAGTTTTATTTTCTGAATTTCAGATCCATGATTTTGTTTTGTGAGTTATAGATCCACAATTTTCCCCCCTTTTTGGAGTTCCAGATCTATCACAAGTCCAACAAAGCCCAAAACCGAGAAGAACCGAATTTAATGGAACCGAACCGACCGGTTATGTGTCTTATTGGACATTGGTTCGGTTCTTCTTTTGTAGAAATCGATTGGTTCGGTTCGGTTCTCGGTTGGGCTCAAAACTGACAAAACCGAACCGACTATCACCCCTACTTAAGTTTGTTGAATTCAAAAGAATAATAATAATAATAATATTTAAAAAATATAAAAATGTTACTTGGAAGTATACTTGAAAAAATTGAAATAAAAAATAATAAAGAAAAAAATTGTACAATTTTTAAAATACTTTTCTAGAATAAGGACCCGTTTGGAATACCTTTTAGTTTAAATATTTTTTAAGAATTCATTTTTTCTTAAACATTCTGTATAAAAATTGTTTAGAATTATTCTAAAAAAAAAAAATTGTTTAGAATTTAAACACTCATATGTTTGGTTACCTTTCCTCATAAGTATTTTTATATACAAGCTATCATATATTTAAAAACTCTTTTTAAAAAATTTGCTTTCAAGTGTTTCTCTCAAAATTGTTTATTTCTCGATCTCATTTTTTAATAAATCATTTTTTTGTGGTCGCCAAACACTAGAATTTTTTTTCAAAATAATTTTTTTAAATGATTTTTTTTTTCAAAATTAAACACTTAGAAAGTTAAACCAAACATACTTTAAGAAACGTGGAAGATGAGGCATTGCCTAGTATGCATATTTTTCAAAAAATAGATTTTTAAAATTGGAAACCCAAAACATAAAATAGGAATTTTACCAACCATCCAAGCTTAAAAAGGAAAAAGAAAAGAAAATAAAGGAGAAAAAAAAAACATCCCTTTAGCTTATGGTGGAGGTACAAAATGAAGTAAAATTATTTTTCAAGATAGTAGCATGCCTATTGTTTTTATTTTTATCATTAAAATTTCTATTTCAAATAATAGGTGGAAATGGCTTTTTCTTGGTGGAAAAGCATTAAATTTAGAGGTACCATTTGTTTTGGTTGTGAAAATGGTAACAATTTCCATATTTTCATTACGTTTTACAAGTAATGTATTAATTATAAGTGTATTTTGTCAAAGCGAACATAGCTCAGTGATAATTGGTATATACCCTCGATCAATAGATCAGAGGTTCCCCCAAATGTTGCTCAAAAAATAATTATAAGTGTGTTTTAATGAACGGAACTTGTATTATCTTTCTATTGTATAAGCATAATATATTTTCTAATCATAATTCAATAGATAAAACACATGTTACCTCTTTTATAAGATAAAATGTTTAATCTTTCAATTTTCACATTTATTAAACTAAAACAATATAATATTTTGAACGCCAATTGATTATAGTTCAATAGATAAAACATCTATTAAACAACCACCAAACACATTATTTACAACCAACACATTAAATGGGCCAACTTGTTCCTGCTTCTCGAACAAAAGGAAAACGACATGCTAACGTCAGTTGAAAGCTCCTCAATTGCCTTGACAATCTGTCATGGTTTTTATTTTCTTTCTTTTAAAAAAAAAAAACATCTATTATCTTCTCTAAAATTGAAGGTTTGATTATTCTGTAAAAAAAAAAAAAAAAAAATATTATGAAAGGAAAAAGAAACATATTTGCCCTATTATTCTCGATTAAAACTAAATTTATGTGCTTATTCAGTTTTTTTTAAATAATAATTATTATTATTATTATAAAAAAACCTGAATGTGCTTAATTATTCAGTTCTAAGGACAAAATTTTCGAATGTTTCATTTTCAATTTACGTGAACAAGGGGATAATATAAAGTCACTAGCTTTCAAATCACCTAGAATTTCTTTTTTTTTATATAATATTATAAGAAAAAAAATAATATGTTTTTTTTTTTTGAAAATAATAATAATAATAATAATATGTTTTTAGTTTAGGCAATAAAACGAAATATTTAATTTTTTTTTTGAAAATGAAATATTTAAAAGTTTAGAGATTAATTATTTCATTTTCATTAATTAAAAATGAATTTAATTAATTAATACTACTAATCAACATGTGTTATGCACGTAAAATTTGTAGTTTATTTTAAAATATAAATAAATGTAAACATTGATAAATAGTAAAAACGAAAAAATATATATTATTTGATTTAATAAATACAAATGGTTGGTTTCAACATCTTATTATTATTTATATAGATAAATTATAAATTAATTTTATGTTATACAAAAATTTTAATTGAAATTTAGTTTAACACATAATATTGTGTGAATGATAACTTATACACTATGGTTGTTTAACCAACTCCGATTACACTTAACTTAAAAGCATAAAAAGAGAAATCTTTAAATTAAGAAGAGACAAAAGTAAAAAATCAAAAGCTTATCCCCTTAACCCATATTATAGAATAAATATATTTGAACATAGATATAAATAGATTGGTATAAAATTTAAAACATTTATTCAAATATTGTTTAGTATCCTATTTATTCCAAATATTTTTATAGATTTTATTGATTATAAGATATTTGAAAATAGAGATTTTAAAACATTAATAAAATATTATATAAAATAATAAATAAATAAACATATATTTAAATTAAAATGGAAAAAAAAGTAAAATCTTCAATTAAGAAGGACAAAAGAGAAAATAAAAAATTTCACCTCTTAAACTGATATAAATTTTAAAAAACATTATTTCTCATATTATCTATAAAAAATACACAACAAAACAACAAAAGTTCTATTCACCAAGTGGGTGACGAGTAATTGTCAATTCTTTGCATAAATCTTTCCAATTTTTTTTAGAAAAAAAAAAAATCTCGAAGCTTATTTTCATGTATGGACCTGAAAAATTATTCCGAAAAATTATTTAAATGTGAAGAATGGACCTGAAAATTTGTTCCCAAAAATAATTTAAATGTGAAGATTTTTTTTTGTTGAACAACCGTGGCGTAGGATATTTTCAAAAAAAGAAAAAAGAAAAAAAAAAACTGTGGCGTAGGGAATATAATTTTTTTATTAAAAAAAAAAAAATCTAAACTTCAAGAAAAAGTATGGAATGCATCAATGGTTGATTTATGTACATTTCATGTCGACAAATGATGAAGATATTTAAGACTAATTAAGTAATATGTAATGCTAATAACTTTTTATTTTTTTTAATACATCAACATTTGGGATGAGGGTTCGAACCTCAGACCTTTTGGTCGAGAGTATATGCCAATTACCGCTGAACTCGCTTTGGCTACTAATAACTTTTTATTTAAATGACAAACATTCATACTAAATTATTTATTGATGGTGAATAGTTTGAAATTTATAAAAGTACCAAAAAATCATGTTATAATTTTAAATAACAATTGAATTCTAATAAATAATATATATTTTTTTGGTTAAAATATCATTTTGATCTTTATATAGGGAGACTTGTTATATTTTAGTAAATGTAGTTTCAAATGTCCAAATTTAGTCTCCTACTTTTAATAAATCTTAAAATTAGTCACTAATTTATTATTAATATTTTTCTAAAAAATTAGTCTTTATTAACTTTTCCTCTATAAATTTTGGAAATATTCTTTCACATTGTGTTTTCTAGAAAGAAAATTATTGTTTTTCTTCTTCTAGCAATTTCGATAAAATTAACTTTAAACCAACAATAAGAACTAATTTTAAAATTTATTGAAACTACAAAAACAAAATTTAGACATTTGAAAGTACATAGACTATAAAATGAAATTAGATCCAAAGGTCAGGGACTCACTAATCATATCAACAATTCGAGATATTCTCACCTCATATTTATTTTATTATTTTTATGGTTTTTAGGGTAAAAATATCTATTTAACTATTAAATCATTCATATTAAGCAAGTGGATGTTTTCTAGAGATTGGACAACCTACCAATAATAACCTATTAAATAGTACACAATCAAATTAAGCATGTGTGGTGTTTGTTTTTTTGTTTTGTTTTTTTTTTTTTTTTTTTAAAGAAAAGATGTGTGGTGTTTGTTGAAATGACTTTCACAATCAAATTAAATGGCTATAACGATGGAAATAAAGATTCAGAGAAAAATTTAGTAGAGTTTCAATTTTACAAAAATAGCATTTTTGGCCCAACAATAAGAAATTTTCCAAGAGTGTGGATGGTTGGGGTGGGAAGAAATGTTGGAACTTTTGTTTTCTTTTTGAAAATAATGTTGGATTTTTGTTTTTTTATTTTTTTTTTATTTTGAGGAAATAATGTTAGAAATTATTTGTACGGCAGTTGTAAGGTTTATCAATTATTGAATTTATACTGGGTGAATAATAATTAAAATAAAATGGGGTAACTAAAAATGTTCCAACTTATTTTGGTCTTGCCAAAGTAAGCATAACTCAGCGATAATTAGTATCTATCTTTGTCCAAGAGGTCAGAAGTTCGAATTCTCCCACCAAATGAACTTTCAGAGATTGAAATCGTGAAACAAAGAGAAGAAAGAACACTGAAAGTAAATTATTATTTGGGTTGGATTTGTCCGGTTTTTCGAGTGACCGGGTTCATTGAACACCCCTAGCTATGAGTTCGGTTCGTTAATGGAAGAATCGAACCAAAACAATTGTTATACCAATTAATAACTATTAAGGAAATTTTAGGATTTTAGTAAGATATATATATATATATATATATATATATATTTTAGAAGGATTTTAGTAAGATATAATAATAATAATAATAATAATAATAACAATAATAAGTAACTACACATATATTCTTGATTTTTCATGAAATTATACTAATGGTCTATACATTAAAATCTACATGGTTCAAGTATATTGATGCGCCATCTAGGGGAGAACCGGTTCGAACGGTCCGGTTCGGCCTAAAATTACGGTTTGCATTTTTACTTGTTGATTTCATAGCTTATTGAGGTCACTTTCTTTCACAAACAATCCGTGAAAGCCGTAAGGGACCCGCCGCGGCAGCTTCACGGTGGCGATGATCTCCAGCTCCGGTGACTTCGCGTCCATGATGATGAACCTCGACTCGCCGGAGTTTTCATCGTGAACGTACGAGACAACATATCCATCGTCCTCGTCCGCCGCCGTCTCGTCGGAACTTTCCCTTTCCCTCGGCACGAAAAACGGCTCGCCGCCGTAGCAACCAGGTCCGAACATTCTACACGCAACGATGCAGTCTCGGCGTTCTTCCTGAGACACGTCGAGCTTCACCACTCCGGCAATCTTCGGCATTGGATCGCCGACGCCGGCGTAAACGAACCTGTTTTTCTTCCCGACGTACGACGGATTTATCACTCCGAAGTCTAGGTTTCTGGTCGACAATGGCCGCCGCGTTACTATCCCTGTTTTCAGGTCGATTCTGACTTTCTCCACTAAGGCGTGAACCAGATCCATTCTCTCCAGCGTGTGTTCGACGGAGAGAATGTTCGGCGCCACCAGAACCAGAGCGTCGTCTTCATCCCAAGCGTTAATGGCGTGAATCAGGTTCAGTCCAGGTACGTCGAACCACTTCATTTTCGATTCGTCGTTAGCGTATCGAGGAATTATTCCTACTCTTGAAACTTTCGATGGATCTGATCCGACTGGAGACCGTCCTTCGATTATCATCTGCATAGGGTTAAATCCGATCTGAATCTCTGTAAATACAGCGAACTTTTTCGTAATTGCAAAATCGTGCAGGAAGGAAGGTCGATTCATCGAAAATATCGGCACATCGGACTGTTTGGCTCCGTTTTTGTCGAATCGAAAGAAAGCCAAAAATGGCGGTAGAGGACCGTACCGAAACGCAAATGCTTCACCAGTATCGGAATCGACTTTCGGATGAGCGGTCATACTCATAGAAAGCTTTCCGTCGAAATCATGGCGGCCGAGAGTCTCAATGTCGCCGTTTGGAGTCAATCGAATCGAATACGGTAAATCGGACTCACCTAGGGCGTAAAGGCGGTCGCCGAAGAAAGCGAGACTGGTGTTCGCCAGGCCAATCCCGTTCGCCGGATTGTACTGGCCGGTTAACATCCGGCCAGCGGCGACGGCGCCGCGCGCGGCGGAGGCGGTGAGGCCATTGAAGCCGGAGAAGACATTGGGGAAAACAGGATGGCCAGCGTCACGCTCCAGAGTGTATTTGTAAGTCTTCACATAGCGGCTGCAGAGAACGGCACGGCCGTTGGAGATTCGAAGCGAGTGAAGCATTCCGTCGCCGTCGAACAAGTGGTAGGGCCCACGGGGCAGGTACTGCGGATTCGGGCCGTTGCGAATGTAAGCGCCGTTGAGAGTCGAAGGCAGCGAGCCTTGAATGACTTCACACTCCATCGGCGGAAGCTCGTCCACCGGAGCGAAGTTGTCGGCGAGGACGTACCGTGGATCGACTGACGGACTCACCGGCGGGTTTATGAAGTTGTTGATTAAGTCGTCGAAGGCGTTGAAGAATCTGGCCGGCAGTGATGGCTCGACTCGTCTGGTGGAAGGGCTCTTCGCGATTGCCGGAGGAGGAGGTGGTCGTCGGGGCAAAGATGGCGACGGCGATGGAGAATCGGCATCTAGTTTTTTGACGGTTTTTGGGGATTCTTCGATGAGAACGGAGGATATGGCGGTGGAAATGGGCGGCCGGGAGACGGAGATTGGCGGAGAGAGACGGAGGTTTCCGCCGGAGAGGAAAGGGGAAGAAATGGCGTCCATTGTTGGGGAAAAATGATTCGAAACTGAGTGAGAGAACACTGCAGCCTTTTCAGATACGCATTGAAAATGTTGGCCCAACTTCAATAAAAGGTGATGGGAATTTAAAGCAAGTAAAGGGTAAAATGGGAATTATTTATTTTGGTTAAAATAGTTTTTTTTTTTTGGGGAAGAGGATAAAATAGGTTAAATTATCAAAAAAAAAAAAAAAAAAAAAAAAAAAAAAAGAAAACCTATGAACTATTGGATTAGTTCTAATTATAACTTTCAAAAATTTTATTTTAACCCTTGACGTTTGAATTTTATTTCAAAACAGTCCATAGAGACATTTTTCGTTAAATTTATTGACAAAATAATATGTTTGCACGTGTTTTTTTTTTTCCACGTACGTATTCAAATCTATTCACATAAATAACAATACATATGCAAACACGATATTTCCTGTCTATGAATTTAATGAAAAAAGCCTTCAAGGATCATTTTGAAACAAACTTCGAACTTAAGTGCTGAAATGAAACTTTTGAAAGTTCGAAGTATAATTGAAACCAGTCTCATAGTTGAGGGGTATTTTTGACAATTTTACAGTTAAAATACCATTTTCTATTTGATATTTTGGATTTCATTCCAATTTTATTACTTTCAAATATTCAACTTTAATGCTGTAGTTTGAATAAAACTTAAAATTGGTCTCTCATGTCAGTTTAGTGTTAACTTTTTCTATAGAAAAATTTATAGTTTTATAAAACATAGACACAAAATTCTAATTTTAAAATCTAGGGATTAAATTCTAACTTTCTCCGAATTTGGATTAATTTGTAATTTAACTGATGTATTAACTTTATATTTGTATTTTTCGATTTTCATTTGATTTTTTTTAAAATATTTTTCATCTTGATATTTGTTCTAACTTTATATATATGAATATACATTTGTGAGAGATTGATATTTGTTATAACAAAAATGCACAAACCGTTCCAAAAATAATAATTTGAAGTATATATGCAATATAGAGCTTTTGTCCTTATTTTCGAACTTTCTTAATATTAATCCCCAAAAAATTCTTACCCAAAAAGTTTCCAATAAGCCCACACTATGTTTAAGTGTTGCACACATCATTTCTTTACACAAAAATAAAATTAAAAAAATTATTTTAAAATTTTAAAAAATGTTGTTGCAATCATCGTTTAATTAATTAAAATGAAAGGTGATTGTCAAAAAAAAAAAAATAATAATAATAATAATTAAAATGAAAGGTGGAACTTCTTGATACAATGAGTATTATTTTTTCTTCTAAAAAAAATGAGTATTATTTTTTTTCTTTTGAGTTCCTTAAATAATGAGTATTTAATATTTTTAATTCAATGATTAATTATTAATAATAATTAACAAAGAAGACAAAATCATGTAGATCGAACTTTTGTAATCACTAGTTTTTCTTCACGTGCTTTGCACGTGGTTTCTCATTTTAAAAAACTAATTTTAATAAATGATTTTTAAACTACGTAGGTTTAATAATAATATTATTAAAAAAAATTATGTAAATATTGTTTGTTATTATTTTATAAAATAGATGGAAAAGAAGCTCTTTCATAATTGTAAGAAATGAGTATGGAAAACTTTTGGTATTCTAAAAAAAATTTAAAATTTATTTTTCTCCCCCCTTCTTAAATGGTTGAATTGAAAGCCTATTGCCCTTCCCTTGAATAATATTTATTTATTTATTTATTGCCACTATTTTTATAAGGTTACGTGGTGTATGAGATTTTTTTAAGTTTCTTTTTCGTACTTTTATATATATATATCTATCTATCGTCCATAAAAATTTCTAGATAAATTTAATTATAATAATAAACACATCTTAAACAATAAACACTATTAGATAACTAAATGCACAAAATTTTTATCTAACAAAAAATGACAAAATTTGAAGAGGGAAAGAAACATAATGCCCAATTAATGAAAGCATATTATTAATACTAAATTAAGAACTTCATTTTTCTTTTTTATGTCTCATCGTCTTTTTCTCCACGACTCTTCTTCTTATTGTCTTTCATTTATTTATTTTTTCATTATGTGTTTGCGCTGTCTTAGTTGAGCTTTTCGAAATTCGAAAATTGCAAAGTAAGAGATTAAAAAGTAAGATTTTCCCGTACCATCGTTTCTTCCATCTTACCGACCTCCAATTTGTTGTCAAGACCAATCGGATATCACTTCATTCGCCACATCTCTCCATCTCTTCATCTTCAAATCTTCAATCTTTCTTCAACTTCATTCCAGTCCTCCATTATATCGAGCTTGTGATGTTGTTCGAGGCCAAATATAGCCAATATAGTTTTAATTCTAACAAAAGAAATCATATACTTGAATTAAGGAAGAAAAAAAAGCCAAATGTCGAAGTTCGTTCATCATAATGTAATCCACATTTGGGAACAAGAAAACCTAACATTGTTCCACACCTTCTCCAATTAGGAAAATAAAGAGAAGAAGAATAGACAAATCCAAAGGAGAACAAAAAAACTATTATCACAACTTCTCAACTCGGTTGTATTGGGTTTAAACATAACTTTTGCCATTTGTAAGGAAGGAGTTTCCTAAAAGAGAAGAAGAATAGTAAACATACTAACAGTTGGTAATAAAAAGCAACCATATATAATATAGTATTGAAAAAAATGATCAACTACTTCATTGAGAAGAAATAGAAGAAACAACTTAGAGATGAAAACTTGAGCAAGAATTCCAATTTGGCATGGTTTTTTCCATGTGTTTTGCCAATTGAATGAGTAAAGAACTATTTTTATACCAAAATAAGGAGGAAGATGAAAGAATTGAGAGAGAGGAAGAGGAGAGATGAGGAAGCTGAGTAGCCTAAGGACTTTAATGATTTTTTTTTTTTTTTAACTCAATGCACTCACCATGAATTAATAAACCATAATCAATTCATTAATTTTATACGTGAATTTACTAAGTTAATAAATGGTTGAATTTGGAAGGGTGGTGAGAGAGTGTATTGATGGAGAGAATAACAAAAAAGGAAAAAAAAAAGAAAAAAGAAAAAAGAAAATACATGGAATTATACGTGAGTGGGGGGAGAGGTAATTAAATGAAGGATATTTTAGGTATTTTGTAAAAAAACAAGGACAATATTGTCCAAAAAAAAAACAAGGACAATATTGTCCAAAAAAAATTTCTTCTACATTCGTACTTTTATATATATATTATAGATTATAGATTATTAAGACTTGAATCAAAATAAAACTTCGAAAGCATATGAACTTTAAAAAAAGAAATATTCTACGATATCAATACTTCTTTTTTTTTTATAATATGGGAATGGGGAGATTTGAACCACTGACCTCGTGGTTATTAATACAACTTTATGCCAGTTGAGCTATGCTCTTGTTGGCTACGATATCAATACTTTATCTTTGCATTCCTCCATATTTGTATAAAAATAAAGTCTTTGATATTTTGGTAGATTTTATATCTAGAAGTCGATAAGAATATAGCTCAACTAACACAATGGTTAATTAATTTTGTCTAATTTGAGAGGAAACTGAGTTTTGTCTTTAATGGGTAGATTAATGCTGCATTGATGAATATAAATTAAATTTCTTGACTTTTTCTATTATTAGTAGATATTTCAACATATATAGCATATTTTTTTTTTGTTGACAACACATATAGAGCATATTTCTTTTTTTTTTTTTAATTATTACTCAAAAAAAAAATTATTTTTTAATTTTTCATTACATCACAATTAAATACAAGATAGAATAGAAACGTTTTATCAAAAAAAAAAAAAAAAAAATGTCTTGATCAAAACTAAACTCAGTGTGTGTTTGGTTTAACTTTTCAAATGTTTAATTTTGAAAATAAATCATTTTGAAAAAAATTATAGTGTTTGGCAACCACTAAAAATGAGTTATTAGAAAATGAGATTGATAAATAAATCATTTTTAGAGAAATACTTGAAACCAACTTTTTTTAAAAAGACTTTTTAAGTATACAATAACTTGTGTATAAAAACACTTATGAAGAAATGCAACCAAACATATGAGTGTTTAAATTCTAAACAATTTTTATACAAAATGTTTTTTTAAAAATACATTCTTGAAAAACATTTAAATTAAAATGTATTCCAAACAAACCCTCAATTTTGATATAGAACGCATTTTCTCGAGGGCATGACTAAATCTTGAGAGTGTATGTTAGAGAAAATAGATTGAAATTTGCTACATTCTTAAATGACCATTCGATATTATTTCAAAAAATAAAAAATAAAAAAAATGACCATTTGATACGTCAAAGGAGATTGTGAACGTGGATCATTAGCTTGGCAATTCCAAAATAAAGTTTAATTAGAAAGTAACTCTTATACTATTTTTTGCAAATTAAAAACAAAAAAAGGATCCCATTTAAAGCAAACTTGCATCTAAAATTAAGAGATAAAAATTGCAAAGCTTTTTCGTGTGGCTATAAATATATGACAATTTTTTTTTTTTTTTTTTTTTTTGAATTTAACAATGGAGTTGGAAGATTTGACGACCTTTTGATCATAGTCACCTATTTTATTTATGTCAATTGAGCTATGTTTATGGTGGCTATATGACAAAGTTTTTATTACACTCTTGTGCAATCAAATAATTAGGGTTAAAAATCACTTACGGTGAATTTAAAAAAAAAAAAAAAAAAAGTCACTTTCGGTTCCTACATTTTTACATGGAAGTATCAATTAAGTCCCTGAACTTTAGTTTGTAACGGTTTTTTTTTTAGATAAAAGTTTGTAACGTTTTAGTCTCTGTACTCTTAATCTTTTAATAATTTAGTCCTCAAACTTTAGTATGTAACAATTTAGATCATGTACTTTAAAATTTATAACAATTTAGTCTCTTTCGTGAAAATTATTTATAAGATTTAATGAGATTTTTTATATATATAAAAATGAATCAATTTTCTAATAAATAATTTGAAATACACATCTCAAACTTTGACAATTGTATCAATTTTCACCGTAAACTTTCAATTTCATTGTATCAAACCATAAACTTAAACATGCGTTCATCAATATTTGGAGTGGAGGAATTCGAACCTCTAACCTCTTGGTCGAAGATACACGCCAATTACTGCTATGTTATGCTCACTTTGACATTAAGCCTAATTAATATACAAGATAGATAATTGAGTAAATCTTTCTAAACTGAAAATTTCAACCAAAAAAAAAAACCAACTCAAATATCACTTTTCTTTGAAGTTTGATCAATTTCACACTAAACACATGTATTATATTCATTAAATGTCTATTTTATTAAAAAAAAATTCATTAAATGTACATGAAAATATTTTCATTGACGAATTTTCAAATGAAAGTCTATCAGAGAGCAAACATTGCAACATTTATTCGTGTTTAAAGCAATGATGTCAACACTTATCAAAATTTAAGGTGCAATTTGATAAAATTAAATATCTAGAGTAAAAATTGTTATACCCATGTCAAGGTTGGGGTAAAAATATATTTTCTTATAAAAAAAACTTAGAAGGTAAAATTTTGGTTTTTTTTTTTGAGTTCAACAACATTTGGGTGGGGGAATTCGAACCCGACCATATACAAGTCAATTACGACTAAACTATGCTCGCTTGACAAAACTTCTATTTCTTTAATTACTATAAAATGCACATATTTCTAAATATGATTAATTCCTACTCAATAACGTCATGAAATTAAATAAATGATTGATGAAGTGATATTTCAAAACAATATTTACTATGAGCCAAAATTTGTATAGCAAATTTACTTCATCTTATCCGATTATTTACAAAGATGTTGAATAAGAACTTAATTGTTCCCCCCCCCCCCCCCTAATACTTTGAATGTAAAATTAGGACTCTTGAAACATGAAGAACGAGATTAAAAAGTTATATAAATTTTATGGATTATATAATATATTTACGCTATTTAAATTAATTAGAAAGTGCATTTAAAAAAAAAAAAAGAAAAAGAAATTGCAAATTTTACTAGAAATATAATTGGGGACAATCAATCATTGTCACTTCTTCTCAAAGTCTTCCAATCTTGACACAATTTCAAAACTAATCTACCAAGTTATTAATGCCGTGAACGCTCCCTCTTGTGAGGATATGAAAATTTTCTTATGAAATAATTCATTTGGTAAAAATATCGATAAAGTAGTTTTTAGGTTAAAAATCATTTTTGTCCTCGTAACAATTTAGTCTCTGAACTTTTATTTGTAACGATTTAGTTCATGTAGTTTCAATCTTATAACGATTTAGTCCATGTATGTTTAATTTTGAAACAATTTAGTTCCTGTACATTCAAATTTGTAACGATTTAGTCCCTATAGTGAAAATTAATGCAAAAATTTAACGAAATTTCTTAAATAGATAGATTAATAAACTAATTCGGGATGCAATATATTTATAAGCTACGACGTTTATTATTATTTATGCAACTTAGACCCTTTATCCATATTTATATTTTAAAACTAAACATTTTATTGTTTTTAGGTCACAAATGTCAAGTTTAGGATGATATTTTTCCCAAAAAAAGAAAAAGAAAGTGAGCCAATATGAAAAATCCTTTGCCAAAGAAAATAGAAAGATAAAGAAGGTGGGGCCAAGTGAGAAACAGTGGACAAAAGTGAATGTCAAGTAGCAATAAACAAGAACCCTTAATGGGCCTTGTGCTAACATCTGTAGTGGGCCCATGGGCCCACTGTTGGTTGGCCTTTGGATACTGACAATTTTCTATTTATTGCATGTTGAAATTGACCAAACCCAATATCTCAACTTCAAAAAATTGAGCCAGAGAAATATAGTTTCAAACATTATTGATTCATGTTTTATTTTTTTGACCACAGAAAATAAAATATAAATTGTAGACATGAAAAAAATAGAGATATTTTATTTTATAGAAAACAACCAGCTTTAATGATTTTTTTTTAAAAAAAAAAAACGATGTCGGTTGAATTATATGTGGTAGCATCTTTTCAACCAGAATTGAAACATGTTAATAATAACAATAATAATATCTAGATCTGACGTATTATTAAGATATTTCTTTGAGATGGTATATTTGTATGGTTCTGAAGATTATAAAATGTTTATATTCAACAAGAATCTATATGGATTAAAAATTTATTCTTAAACCAACCTTTAGCACAAACTCATAAAAGATTTTTGGATTTCTATGATGTGTTCATGTTTGAGAAGAATCTTTTTTTTTAAAAAAAATAATTTGAATAATTGGATTAGGAAAGAAGTATCTTTTGATGAAGATAAGATAGCATGTTTGGCCAAATTTGAGGGAGCTGTCCAATGTGAGACAACTTCATTGTAAAGCCCATAATTGAAGGAAAATTCAAATCTCCTTAGTTTGGAGTTGATTTAGAATTAAGATGGAAATTTTCAAAGATTAAAAGGAGGGAAATTGGTGAAATAGTTAAAATTAAAGGTGGAATGGCAATTTCGTAAATAATTGGTCTTTTAGCCAAGTCCAAGCCCAAGCCTCATTTTTTAAAAAAAAAAAGGGTGTGGAACCCTAGGTGAGCATCTTCTCCATCTTTCCTCTTCTCCTCCACGACCTTCCAGCCGCCTCCCCCCTTTGTGCCTTCTTTTCGATTTTCCTTCTTCTCCAAGGACTCACCGGCGGCAGCAGCTGGTTCTTCCTCACGAGCAGTCACCGGCGGCAGGAGCCCCTTCACGCGTCCTAGTCCGGCGGCGGCATCTCCAGCGAGTAGACCCAGTCACGGCGGCGCGGCGGCGGCGTTCCTCTTGGCGTGTTGCGGGCGTTCTTACGGCGGGACTGCGATCAGTTTTTGGCAGCAGTGAGCGTGAGTCTCGAGCTTCGACGGTACAGCGACGTTTCCAAGCGTGGGTCTCACGGTTTCCGGTGTGTTGGTGCGAGCTCCGGCGGCGACTCCGATCTGTGGTTTTCCAGCAAGGTACTCTAATGGGTCTTTAAGTTTCAGCAATATTAAAGTGTTTAAGTGAGTTTTAGAATGGCGTCGGTTGATTATCGTTTAATCAAGTTTACCCATAAGTTGTAACTTTCGATTTCAAGGTTCTTTTGGGGTTAGAAGTTTAGTTGTCGGATTGGAGGGTTTTTGGAGACCTCGGACAGCAAGTATATTTCTGTTTTGGCCTGGGAGTTTAGGAATTGATCAGTGCTGTTCAAGAGCATTTAGGCCAAAGCTTACTATTGAACCTTTTAATTGGGTGTGCGTGTTTGATTTTCTAAAATTCCCGTGCTTATGTGTTATCCTTGAAATTTATTTTATTTAATAAAATCATGAGAATTGTATGAAAGTTTATTATCTTTTATTTGAGTATGCGTTTATGAAAATTATTGAAAGTATGAAATTCATTATCATCGCTTGCAATTGTTAACGTGTAAAATAGTTGAGCTGGTGGTCTCTTTTAAATTCCATTAAAGGAATAAGTTTAAAATAGTGTACATGTGATGTACGTTCGGAGATGCCTACACAGGGCTTAGTACCTAAGTCGAGGTTTGTGAAATTGACGACCTCGAGGTTTCGTGAAATTGACGGCCTCCGTAGGAGACATATGAAATTGATGTGTCTAGAATATGCATGAAAGTGATGCATATTCTCTCTCATTAGAAATACACATGAAATTGATGTGTCTAGGATATGCATGAAATTGATGTATATCCTAAGTTTAAAATAAAGATTAGAGCCACCAAATTTATATTTGTTGTTGATTTTAAAATGTTTTTAAAGCGTGACCCAACCTCAATAGTAGGGTCACTTACTGAGTATTTAAAATACTCATTCTTTTCAAAATATTTTTTTTTTCAGGTAAAGACAAGGGCAGATGAAAGGCGAATCTGATAGACAGCCATGGGAAGACCTGAGTTCATATTTTATTTTCTTCCGCGTTAAGAACACTGTTTTACTTTGTTTGAATTGTAAATTTGTTTAAGAAAATTTCTAGAGGCCTCGTACATTTATGTTTTAGAAATTATTTAAGCTTATTTAAGAAGTCGGGTCGTTACATGGCTAAGATGTGAGAGAATAGTTTAAAACAAAACAAAACAAAAGATGTGAGACAATCTTCTCCAATTTTGGAATTGCAAGTTTTTTTTTTTTTTTTTTTTTTTTTTTTTTTTTGAGTACATCAACATTTGAAGGTGGGGGGATTCGAACCTCTGATCTCATAGTCGAGTGTACATGTCAATTACTGCTGAGCTAAGCTCGCTTTGACTTTTGGAATTGCAAGGTTAATAAGGGTATGGTATGCAATTCAAATTTTGTTTCTTGGTCATGGATACACAATGAATTAAATACCATCGGTGGATATTTGTTTGATAGATTTATTTATTTTTTTTAGAAGTAGAAATTTTGAAAACAATATCGGGATTGATTTAAGTGTTTTTTCATATTTTAAATTCAAAATCTAAAAACATATAACTGGGTAAAAATCAATTTTTACTTCTAAGCTAGTCAAGTTGTATCAATTTTCCTCCTAAACTTTCAATTTCATCAAATTGGACCTTAAACTTAGACAAATGTTGTAATTTTTACCCTCTGGTCAATTTTTGATGATTCAACCACTAATTTCAACAAAAAATTAATGTAAAAGCCATCGTAAAGACGTAAACTCACCAATTTCTTTTGAATGGAAACTTATTAGGGGGTTTAAATTATATTACTTTTAAATTTTCAAGGTTAAGATTACAACAATTATCTAAGTTTGAGGTGCATTGATGAGATTGAAAGTTTAAAGTAAAGTTGATACAACTTAACAAGTTAGGGTAAAAATTGAATTTTTCCTATATAATTGAATTAAAGAAAATAAAAATTTGGAAAAAATACACTTTTGGTTCCTAAGGTTTGGGTTAAGTTTCATTTTGGTCCCTGAGTTTTCAAATTCGACAATTTAGTCTCTAAGGTTTGGATTTCGTTTCATTTTACCATCCAATTTTCCGTTAGTATTTAATGGATTGCTGATGTAGCATTGATTTTTTTTATTAAAAAAAATATTTTTAAAATTTTAAAAGTATAAATGTATTCAAATAATAAAAAAATTATTATTTTATATTAATTTTATTTCTTTATTCTTCTCTCTCCCTCCTTCTTCTTCCTCTCCTCAACCACCATCCCCATCAACCCTCTTCTCAACCACCATCACCACCAACCCCTCTTGCCGCCGACGACCAATTTTTTTTTTTCTCTTTCTTCCTACTTTCTTCCTTTCTTCTTCTTTCTCCTCCCTTTTTCTTCTTTTTCTTCCCTCGTCTTCCTTTCCCTTTCTTATTTCCCTAGTTTTTTCTTAAAAAAAAAACAATAGAAAGAAAGGGAACCCCCCTCGAATCCGGCTGGAACGAGGGTGTTTCCCCCTTCTTTCTGTTTTTTTTAACTCTGTAAAAACGTAAATCGAACGTGGACGACGTCGGCGAAGAAATACGCGGTTACTCGAGGTGGGTTTTGTGGGTTTCAGTTTCGTGGGTTTCGAAGAAAAACGGGGAGGCGGGTTTCTATTTTGTGGTTCCTCGAGACGGGAGGGGATGTAAAGATAGCCCACTAATCCTTTATTCTTTCATCTATTTGTTACTGTATAAAATGGGCCATAATTGTTTTTAGCCCAATTCTTTATTTCTCGTTACTTTTAGCCCATGTCTGTGAAGTTTCCAGAGAAAAGAATTGTTGATAATTTGTAGGAGTTTTTAGCCCTAGGCTCTTGTATATATATATCGCTACTGTGTGGCATTTGATATATAGAAAAGCCAAGGTTTTCTCCTGCATTCTCCATCTCTCTAAAATTAGGGTTCATACCATATTTGTTTATTAAGATGGTATCAGAGCCTTGTCTAACGACTTTGCTCTAATCGATCCTCTCGTTTTTTTTTTCGGCCTAATCGGCCTCTATGTCGACTCCTGAAAGCTCTCTGAGCGGTGCCCTAGGCGATTCTTCCGCTGGTTCTTCGCAAGCGTTTTGTCCCGGTAACAAAATCTCTATCGTCAAACTAACTGATGACAACTTTCTTCTCTGGAAATTTCAGATACTTACTGCCCTTGAGGGATATGACCTTGAATCGCATCTTTTGGAGGATCCGCCGCCGAAAACTCTCGGTTCTCCAGCTAGTTCCTCTTCAAGCAGTGACGCGACGCCACCACCCACGCCCAATCCGACCTATCTTCAATGGAAGCGCCAAGATAAGGTGATTTCGTCTTGGCTTGTTGGGTCCATGACTGAGGACCTTCTTCATCAAATGATTCACTGCACCACGACCAAAGAAATATGGACTGCTCTTCAACAGATCTTTACCACACGTAACCTAGCCCAGATGATGAAGATCAAAACCAAGCTTCAAACGATTCAAAAAGGAGGTATGTCACTTAAAGAGTATTTTTCTAAAATACAGCAGTATGTTGATGCCCTTGCTGCGGTTGGCAAATCTGTTGAGGTAGAGGATCACATATTGTTTATTCTCTCTGGTCTTGGGTCTGATTATGAGTCGATGGTGTCTGTTATCACGGCCAAGATTGGTCCACAAACTGTTCAGGAAGTCATGTCTCTTCTTCTCACTCAGGAAAATCGTATAGAGAGCAAGCTTGTTCCCATTGAGAGTTCGGTCCCATCTGTGAACCTCATGGTTCAATCAAAACCCCCTGAATCAGATTCATCTAAAACTACTCAATCTCAATTTTCTTCAAATATTGGTAGTGGTAACAGGGGTGGACGTGGTGGTCGTGGTGGTCGTGATTACTCTAATCGTGGTGGAGGACGTTCCTGGAACAATCGAAATAAAGTTCAATGCCAACTTTGCACCAAGTTTGGCCATACTGCTGCCAAATGCTTCTTCCGATATGCCCCTCAGTCATCTTCAATGTCACCAGGTGCGTATTCTTCAGGTTTTAATAATTTTAACCGGTCTACATCTTTTCCTCAGATGTCAGCAATGGTAGCCTCACCTGACTTAAATCAAGATACCAACTGGTATCCAGACTCGGGCGCCACCAATCATCTCACACATAATTTTAACAACCTCTCTGTTGGGTCAGAATATGGTGGCTCAAACCAAGTTCATGTTGGAAATGGAGCAGGTCTGCCTATATTAAACTATGGGTTTTCTTCTTTTACTTCTCCATTTTGTGGCAATCGTATCTTTCACTTAAATAATCTACTACATGTTCCTTCTATTACGAAGAATTTAATTTCTGTAAGTCAATTTGCTAAAGATAACGGTGTTTTCTTTGAATTCCATCCCACCCTCTGTTATGTGAAGGATCAAGTTACTGGCCAGGTTCTGCTCCAAGGGACTCTACATGATGGACTTTATCGGTTCAACCTCTCTTCTCATCCTCCGTTTAAGGGAAATACAGCAATCCAAGCTCTAGTCACTCAGTCCCCATCTTCTAGTTTACAACATGAGTCTGTTAGTTCTTGCTCTTTACTTGACCTTTGGCATAGGAGGCTAGGTCACCCGTCTTTATCCACTGTAAAAAGCGTTCTTCGGGTGTATAAGCCTCAGTTTCATATAAATAATACTTTTCAATTTTGTGATGCGTGTGCTATGGGTAAACATCATAATCTCCCTTTTCCCTCCTCTCAAACTAATTACACTGCTCCTTTGCAACTTGTTGTGTCTGATCTTTGGGGTCCTACATACTTAGCCTCAACCTCCAGCTTTCGCTATTACATTAGCTTCATCGATGCATATAGCAGATACACCTGGGTGTATTTTCTTAGATCTAAGTCTGATGCCTTCACTGCCTTCTTAAACTTTAAAAATCTGGTTGAAAAATTGTTAGGAACCTCTATTTTGTGCTTCCAATCTGACAATGGAGGTGAGTTCAAATCCTTCACTCCCTTTCTTCAATCCCATGGTATAACTCATCGCTTCTCTTGCCCGTACACTTCCCAACAGAATGGCATTGCCGAGCGCAAACATAGACATATTGTCGATACAGGTTTAGAGCTTCTATCTCATGCTTCCATGCCATTAAAATTTTGGGATGAGGCCTTCTCTACTGCTGTATTTCTCATAAACAGGTTACCCACAAATGTCTTAAATGGTATGTGTCCCTTGGAGAAATTATTTAAAACCTCACCAGATTACTCCTTCCTTAAAACATTTGGATGCCAGTGTTTTCCCTGTACTAGGCCTTATCAAACACATAAGCTTGCCTATAGGTCTGATCCTTGCACTTTTATAGGATACAGTTCTTCTCACAGGGGTTATAAATGTCTTTCGACCACTGGCAAAATTTTTATATCAAGGCATGTTCTGTTCAATGAATCCAAGTTCCCTTTTAAGCTTACTTCTTCTTCACCTCACCCAATTAACCCATCCCGGGTATTGTTGCCTTCTCCAACCGTTATCTCTAGCTCTCCCTCTACATCGTCATCCATCACTAATCACAATGAACCCATAGTTGAGTTACCTGCTCCATCTCCTCAAGAACAAGGTTCCCCATCTTCTAGCTCCTCAGATCAAGGTTCCTTACCAACCGAGAGCTCCCCTCAATCCATTACTCCTCAATCTCAAGAGAATGTCATCGCTAATACTCATCCTATGGTCACTCGTGCTAAGAGTGGTATATTCAAGCCAAAAACATTTTTGTGTGAAAAATCTTATACTGAAACTGAACCCCCTAATGTCAAGGAAGCCCTTAAATGTGAACATTGGCGAAAAGCTATGCAACTAGAATATGATGCTCTCATCCAAAACAATACATGGGATTTAGTTCCGAAACCCGAGAACAAGAAGATTGTTGGCTGTAAATGGGTGTTTAGAATCAAACGTAACTCTGATGGAACTATCTCTCGATACAAGGCTCGGCTTGTAGCCAAAGGATTTCATCAATCTGCTGACCTTGATTACACAGAGACTTATAGTCCTGTTGTGAAACCCATTACTATACGTGTGTTGCTTACTTTGGCTCTATATTATGGTTGGACAATCAGGCAAGTTGATGTTAATAATGCTTTTTTACATGGGTATCTAACCGAGTCTGTGTTCATGGAACAGCCAAGTGGTTTTAAAGTTGCAGGCACTCAAAATCTTGTATGCAATCTTAAAAAGGCTCTCTATGGCCTCAAGCAAGCACCTCGAGCATGGTATGAACGTCTAAGCTCTTATCTTAAATCTCTTGGTTTTATTACGTCTACTGCTGATGCCTCATTAATGATTCGACGTTCGTCTTCCCAATGCTGCTATATACTGATTTATGTCGATGACATAATTATCTTGGGGAGTTCTGTTTCTGATGTTGACTTATTGATTAAATCTCTACATGCTCAATTCTCTATCAAGGACTTAGGCCACCTAAACTATTTTTTGGGGATTGAGGTTTCTTATCCCTCCTCTGGAGGTATGTTTCTATCTCAGACAGCCTATATTAATGAAGTTTTGGCTCGAGCTCAAATGTCTGATGCGAATTCCATTGCTACACCCATGGTAAGTGGTTCTGTTCCTTCGGCTTTTCAAGGAGAATTCTTCTCTGACCCCTTTTTATATCGAAGCATTGTCGGGGCTTTACAATATGTTACCTTAACTAGGCCCGAACTATCTTATAGTGTTAACAAGGCTTGCCAATTTATGCACTCCCCTAAACTCATACATTGGCAACTTGTTAAAAGAATCTTAAGATATTTGAAAGGCTCTCTTGATCATGGCTTTTTGATTCATAAACCACGTGACTTAACTTTGGCTGGTTTTGCCGATGCTGATTGGGCCTCGGATCCGGACGATAGGAAATCCACCACTGGTTATTGTGTTTACTTTGGAGGTAATTTGGTTTCTTGGGGCTCCAAGAAACAATCAATCATCTCTCGATCCAGCACCGAAGCTGAATATCGTGGTTTAGCTACTGTGGCGACTGAACTGGTTTGGATAAAATCTCTCTTTAGTGATTTAAATATTTTTTTGTCTAACCCTCCTATTCTCTGGTGTGACAACTTAGGAGCTGTGCATTTAAGTGCAAATCCAATTTTGCATTCTAAGACAAAGCATGTAGAACTAGATATTTACTTTGTTCGAGACCTTGTTCGCCACAAGAAAATCCTCATTCAACATCTCCCTGCAACCGAGCAAGTCGCTGATATATTTACAAAGCCATTATCCGCTATTCAGTTCAACAAACTCAAATTCAAGCTCAATGTTCGTGATGCCACTGCCATTGGCTTGCGGGGGGGTGTAAAGATAGCCCACTAATCCTTTATTCTTTCATCTATTTGTTACTGTATAAAATGGGCCATAATTGTTTTTAGCCCAATTCTTTATTTCTCGTTACTTTTAGCCCATGTCTGTGAAGTTTCCAGAGAAAAGAATTGTTGATAATTTGTAGGAGTTTTTAGCCCTAGGCTCTTGTATATATATATCGCTACTGTGTGGCATTTGATATATAGAAAAGCCAAGGTTTTCTTCTGCATTCTCCATCTCTCTAAAATTAGGGTTCATACCATATTTGTTTATTAAGAGGGGACAGTGGTGCAGGGTCGGCGGCGGCGAAAGGAACGGAGTAGGGGGAGGCGTTGCTAGTTGCATGCGAGTGAGAGAGATAGGGAAGGGAGAGAGATGGAGAGGGAGAGAAAGAAACCGGGAGGACGGAAATGGAGAGAAACAGAGAGGGAGGAGAAGAAAGAAAGAAAAGAAGAAAAAAGAGGGAAAGCAAAAAATGGGAATGAAAAGAAGAAAGAAAAAAAATCTTCGCCGGCGGCTGTCGGGGACTGGTATGGTGGTTGAAGAAGAAGATAAGATGCAGAGGGAGAGTAAATAAAATTAAAAAAAATAATATTTATATTATTTTAATATATTTTTATTTTAAAAATTTTAATAAAATAGAAAAAATAATATTTATATAATTTTTTAAAATAAAAAAATATTGTCAGGTCAGCAATATGTTACTTTTTAACGGAAAATTGGATGGAGGGACCAAAATGAAACTAAAACCAAACCTCAGAAACTAAATGGTTGAGTTTGAAAACTCAAGACCAAAATCAAACCTAATCCAAACTTCAGGGACTAAAAATGTATTTTTCCCTAAAATTTTTGATAAATATGTCATTTCAAGTTATATACTCATTTTATTTGTGTTGAAGTTGCAAACATGTATACTATACATTAACGATTTTAAAAGGGAATAATAATAGATGATCTAAATTGACACAATTATGAAAGTTTAGGACCCATTTGATAACCATTTGGTTTTTTGTTTTTGAAAATTATACTTTTAAACACTACTCTTACCTCCAAGTTTCTTTGTTTTGTTATCTACCTCCATCTCATGTTTTAAAAAACCAAGTCAATTTTTAAAAACTAAAAAAAATAGTTTTAAAAAAAAACATAATTTTCAAAAATGAAAAACAAAAAACCAAATGGTTATCAAACGTGGCTTTAGAGTTTTTATTAATATAATTATTAGTTTAAGGTTGATACAACCTCCAAAGTTTATGGGTATAAATTGATTTTTTATCTTATTTATTTTGAGATCACTATTCAAACAAACCCATATATATATATATATATATATATATATAATTATACATGTGAGATTCACGATGGCTGAATCAGTTTGCATTATTGGGTATAAGCTGTAAAGGAAAGCCATGGGAAATGATGATGGTGAATTATTTTACAAAGTTTTTTTTTTTTGTTTTTTCCTTTCTCTCTTATAATGTAATCAAAGTTGAAAGGACAGTAAGAAGTAACCAGGCATGTGGATAGTACTATGCTCCAAAAATATATATAAACATAAAATAAAATAATTCTAAGGGCCAATTATTGTTTGATTTGATAGTGATGGGTACACAATTTCTGACCATTTAAAATCAAATATTGGACAAACGTTTTTATTGTTTTCTTTCTTTTGGTTAAATTATTAAAAATATCTCTAAACTATGGGTTGATTTTAATTTTACTTCTGAACTTTGAATTTTGTTTTAAAACGACCCTTGGAGACATTTTTTTGTTAAATTTGTTGACAAAAAAAAAAAAAGTTCTGTTTGCATGTGTTTTTTATTGTTTTTTCTACAATGTGTCCAAATCTATTCCCATAAACAACAATATATATGAAAACACGTCATTTTTCATCCATGAATTAAACGAAAAAATGCCTTCTAGAGTTGTTTTGAAACAAACTTTAAACTTCAAGGGCTAAAATTAAACTTTTGAAAATTTAGAAATATAATTGAAATCAACCCTATTGTTTAGAGGTATTTTTGATAATTTAACATTTACTTTTATCAAAATGCTTGAATGAAGAGCCATGGAAATATCTTCACATACACACATAGCTATTTTATTTTTAGTTTAACATATGAAGAGCTTCAAACCTCTAACCTTTTAGTTGAAGATATAACTTAATTAGTTAAACTATGCTCTAGTCGGTGGCTTACTCTATTTTATTCTTCAAACTTTTAATAAATCTTAAAAATAATATCTACAGTTAAATTTCAACTTACTTATCCCTCCACCAACCAAAAAGAAAAAGGAAGAATTGTGTAGATGACCTTTTTATAGAGGCCCAAATGAAAAATGTCCTACGTTTTCAAATTAAGGTTATATGTCATTTTACTTACATCATCATCCTAGCAAAATTACCACTTTACTCTCTCTATATGAAAACACACATTTTTTTTTCTCTAATCTCGTTTCTCACTCTCGCTAATGTCTTCTCCCTCAATTTTTTTCTTCTCTCTATTTCTCTCTTTCTTTTCTCTCCTCGAAGATAAGCAAGAGGTTGGAGCGAGATTGGAGAGAAAAATGAGAGAGATTTAAGAGAGAGCAAGATTGGAAAGAGAGCGAGAGATTGGAGAGAGAAATTAGAGAGAGAACAAGATTGAAGAGCGAGAGTTTGGAGGGAGAGTGAGAGATTGAGGAGAGAGAAAGAAATTGGAGAGAGTGAGAAGCGAGAGAGAGAGTAGCAAGAGAGAACGAGGTTAGAGTAAAAAGTAAAATGGTAATTTTACTAGAATGTTGATGCAAGCAAAAGAGCATATAACCTTAAATTGAAAATGTAGGACATTTAACATTTTCGTCTATTTAAATGGGTCATCCGTACAAAAAAAAAATCTGGAAAAAAAAATAACCTCATTGAAGAAAAATATAATGTAAATATGTTTTCTAAGTTTCTAGAGAGACCATATATTAAGATTTAAAAAAAAATGAAAGTTGACTCTAAATTAATGATGAGGACATTTTTTAAGATTCATCCAAAACACAAAGACTAAATTTGGACAACTGAAATTATAAGGATTAAAATAAAATAATTTCCCAAGTACAGAGAACAAAATGATATCATAACCCTTTTTTAAATATAAATACAATGTTATTCAAATAAGAAAATGATGAAAAATTAGTGGAAACATTCAGGAGGGGAAAAACAAGGAAAGGAAGTGTTCATTATAACTTTACATAGGAAGGAATGTGAATTTTTGTCAAGATGAGGGCATTTATTCCAATACCTTGTTTCTTAATCTGTTACATCTGCAAACACACCTAGAGAAAAGGCCTGTTACCTTTGGTGATGAGATTGACCCAGAATCTTCAAGTCCAAACCTTTCAAGATTCAAATGAAACTACATTCAACATCAAATACTGTGTATCTTTCTTTCTCAAGCAGTTGAAATTCATTCTTGAACACTCTAAACACAGCCAGTTCCAACAATTTCACATATATCCAAATTTCATTTGAGATTCTAACATATGAATATGGACTGTAAGAATCTTGAATTGAAGAAGATGATATACTGTGCAATAGATGCAAAGTACTTGTTCTTCTCTCCAATGTCAAACTGATCTTGAAACCCTGTTCATTAGAACTTGAAGAAGCTGCAAAGAGAAATATTACCTTGTCAATGAGGGATGATCTTGCACTTCTACAAGGCATTTGATTCCTTGCTTAGATTATATAGTTTGAAATTATAAATTCAGAGCCTATATTTGGGCTATGTGAAATTGTTTATCTTACAATACAGATTTGCCAACTCCATGAGTTACACAAACAAGCTCACTTTTAGGATACACAATAACCTTATAAATCATAAACCCAAAGCCAGATACAGAGTACATAAATCAAGTTATTATAACTCATTACTCTACATGATCTAAACATATGCTATACAAAATCAAGCTACATGCACCCAGATTTATTAAAACTGAGTAAAATATCTTTTATAGACACTAGACAGGAAACAAATGTTTCAACGTTATTCTGTCTGAAAGAATTTCAATAACTTCGACCCTCCACAGAGAAGGGGCAGGCGACAAGTGACTTGACATGACTTAGAGACGTTAAGTGTTCTGTTCCCCGACCCTAACACTCATTTGAATTTTAGACAGATAGTTAAAGTTTATTTCCATAAAGATATTGAATTTTGTCAATGTACACCAAGAAAAGTTTAATCCAGCAGTCATGATCAAGAGATTAGAAATCAAGCAGAAGAAAAGCGAAACCATCAGGAAAGAAAACAACAAATGGAGAGAAATTACTAGACCTAGTTGTGAAGCTTGACTGCATCCAGATTTCTTCTTCCCTGTGGGCCATTTGAGTACCATGATGATGTATAATCTCCATAAATAACTTCGCGGTATCTAAAGGGAGAAGATTCACTAACAAGCTTTGCAGCAGGCGATATTTTTACTGCCTTGGGTGGATCGTGAAAAGCAGAAATTGAAAGTCTTGCCCTACTAGAATTGGTAATCACCCTATGTTCCGCACTTTTGTACTTCCCATTAGTTAAAATCTGCATGCAATAGTGAGCTATTGAAATCCCTAATTGTCTTAATTAGAACCAAATCTTAATAAGTTATAGGAGAAAAGAGCACATTAATCAATGAAGCAAAAACGCCAAGCACATTAGTGACTGTAATCAAAACAAAATGCTGGTGTTGATAAATAGAAGATATACACATGTCCCAATGATCAAGCCATACAAATATTTGCAAGCAATGTCTTTCTTAAATGCTTGACAGGCAACTTTCTCTTCCTCAGTTCAGGCCTTCATTTGTATTGAACAAGAAATTGTAAATTATCATTCCAGTTTATAGATGTCAAATATAGAAGATTCCTATTCCCAGCCGTTGAAGACATCTAACATTTGGTATGGTTGATTTAGGAATGATGAGATATATTTTCTTGATCTAATTGGGATTGTAAACCAAGTTTTTAGCTTGGATATATTTCGTTGCATAATGGCCATTTTACACTTAGCATGTGTGATAGATCACTTCAAATACTGTTATGGTATGGGAGCCTAAAATATTCATCTAAACTACTACATTCATTGTCCTAAGAAACTAAAGAAAAAAAAAAAGGAAAAGGGGAAAAAAAGGGAAAACGAAAAAAAAAAAAAAAAAAAAAAGACCTAGCTTCTGCCCATGAATCAGTTTATTAACCACTCGCCCTCCCCATCTAGGGTCCTCTATTCAAAATTCTGAATGTCAGATATGATTGAAACTTCTAATTCAATTTAACTTGTTAATAGAATTCCTTTTATTGCGAGGCTGGGAGCATGGGTAGTTTGAGAACATCTAGGCCAACTATAGAGTAGATGGGAAAAACTAAACATCTAGGCCAACTACAGTCTTAAGCGGTCTCAACATGGATTGATAACTAATTGAGGTGGGCACCAACTACCTTCGTGAAAAACAAACAAAAGGTAGGTGCTCAACTCTAGAAATGTTAAGAACAAACAAAAAAGTAGGTGCCTAACTTCGAAAATGGTATCAGGTCCTTAATCCTTCATCATTTGAGCACAACCTCAAAAATTGAGACAGGGAAACATTCCAATCAACTAAAGCTCAGAGAAGGTGTTTGGAGAGAACTTGGGGTAATTTCTTGTTGTGTAATTGGCCGGGTGTGGGTTGTACAAGTTCCACTAGACTCCCAACTCAAACTCATATAGAGGGATCTTTTCCAGGTCGTAAGTAATAGAGGATAGGCTCACTGTACACTGTTTGCAATAAAGCAAATTGATCATCAAGGCCAGCAACTTGGTCGTCTTGCTCCATTATGAGATGTGAAACAGTTATGCTACACATCAACTATTAGGTTTATATATGGTTAAATGCTTAGGTGCAATTGGAACGTGATGCTCCCCATTAGCCTAGTTCAGCAAACAATGGCTCCAGAGAAATCCTCATTACCCTAATGGAGGCATTCTGGCCCCAAAATCACAGCCACCCACAACAATTTTTAATTCCCAAGGCATTACAGAAAAAGAAGTGGTACAAGCCAAATCCTTAACGAAGTGGGGTAGTGGGTGGGGAGTGCAATATCCGTACCACAATCTCAGCCAGTAGTTATAGATAGAGACTGAAACACAAACACTATTTTAGCAAGACATGTAAGCAGGTGAGTTGCCTATTTCTCGTTCCCACTTGGGAACTAAAATAAGAAACGCATACTACCCAGTACCCACTATTATCATCCCACCAACTCTTAATGAGCAGTCAAATAATCTAGTTCAGTTGAGATAATGGATTGCACATTTTGAATCAATTAGTTCATGCAATTGTAAGATCAGATAGTACAATGCATGGTTTTCATGCTACACGAAAGGCATGTCACTAGTGGAAGTTGGTGTAGAGAACTCAAGACGTGACAAGAAATCGTATCTGTCAGTGAAAGTTTGAGGACTTAATCCGTGACAAGAAATCATATCTGTGAGTGAAAGTTTGAGGACTTAATCTATGACAAGTACTTTCCTGAGACTACAAGCAACAAGAAGGAGATAAACTTTCTAAGCTAAGTAAATAAAAGCATGATAGAGTTCTACTATGACAGAAAATTTAAAGTGCCGAAGATTTCACAAAGGACTCTGTGATAAGATTAAAGGGCCATTGACCAATTAGTACCAAATAACTTATGCAGCCGCTCTCCAATCTACATACCCATGAGCATAAGTACACTGATCAAGTATCAATCTTGTAAGGAGCAGGGATCTTCTTGTCAAAAGATAGTTCCAACTGACCTCTCCTTCCAGTCAATGGTAATAAGAAGCCAAAAGGCCCCAAACCCAGCAGCAGCAGCAGCAAAGAATACATCCCCAGTATCCTACTTGTGGCCAATATAACCAGGGAGGTTGTGGTTAATGCCAAGGTGTGTAAGGCTTCTCATCCATAGAACTAGACAAGAGTTCCTAAGCAATCAGCACCGTTTTGACGGCCGCTTAATGGGTTCCCCAGGATCGGATTACAACCTCTAAGAAATTAACTCCTCAGAGAATTTGAGATATCTGAGTCCTTCCCTAGCAGAATATTCCTAAAATTCTGCAAACTCCCCCACCTCCTTTTCTTCACTTAATACAATTGCAGTGCTTGGACGTGAAGAGAAAAAAGAAAAGTAAATTAAAAAAGATAAAGACACTCCTACACCTAATAACTGACCTCCATCATAGACTCAAGTGCACAGAGTTTATTAGACGATCACCCCACCATCATCTTGTGTAAAGTTATAAGCTATTCTTCTTCCTCATGTATGGGATGGTCTATTATTGCCCCCCACAAACTTTGATCTTGAAATGGATGGTTTAGTTACCCAATTTATCAAGCCGAAAATTTGTAGCAGATTTAATACAGTGATTGATAACTTTTCAACCAAACTTTTTCTATCGAATCTTCATATCTCCAAGCCCTCTCTATTTATAACCCTGTAACCTGGCAAACTAAGTAAATAACGACAAGTATCAGTCCCACCCTCCAAGAGTCCTACTGGTATTTTAGATCCTTACCTTCTGTTATTCTGTATAAAGTAGTATGAATCATGTAGTTGAATAATTATGATAATAAATAAACAAATAGGTTGACATGCCTTCTTTTTTAGGGAAAGTGAGAGAGAGACACAGAGAGAGAGCAGACAGAGATGCTCTAATCAATACTGGAGTTGACATTATGTCAATGCCGCTACAATAAAACATAAGTCTGTTTATCACATCAATTTTGACTATTCCAAGGGGAGCTAAAAGTAAGACTCAAGAGTCAGAGGATTTCTTGAATTCTGAGGATGGTTTTCTACTAACTTGCAAATAAGTCTATCGGTATGAGTGAAGACACTAGCTAGGGTAAAGAGTGGCACTCACTTGGGCAACAGCAGTACTCAAGGGCACGGAACCCAATTCAATTCACAAAAGACATAAGCCTAGACCATTTTCTATCCGTGGCTGATATCATGTTTTTCATTAAACAACTGATTGGCACCCAGGCAATTTCGTTGGTCCTGAATCATTCTCATTCTACAAGCTTCTCCACTAATTAACATTCACCAAGTATGAATAATTACCATTTATCATATATTTTTCAGAGGAACGAATAACATTAAAGCAGATGATGGACTTTGCATAACTACAAGTGCGGGTTCATCAAAGAGACGGGAAAAGATAGAAATGGAGACATAACCTCAGTTTGGTCGGCTAAAATGACAACAATGGCATCAGGAGACAGAGGCTGAACAGTGACCCAATCTCCTTGCCCGCTCAGAACCTGGAGGCCCCCAACATCATCTTGTATTAACAGAGTGATGGCGCCAATGTCAGAATGGGTTTGCAGACCAAGCGTCAGGTCAGGCTGAGGACATTGAGGGTAATAACTGACAGTAATATTCTGATAAAAATCTTCTTCCGCTCCCCTTCCAGTGATGGCGTCCTCCATCCACGACGAAGGCAGCCCAATACTTTCAGAGAGAACGGCAAGGAGCCGCTGAGCAAGCAATTTCACAGAATCGCTGTACTGCGCCATAAGCTCTCTGTAATCGGAAGGAAAGTGAGGCCAATTAGAAGGATTGCGACGGGAAAGCGGGAGCGTATGGTGATCGAAGTAATCTCTCCAGTCGAGCACCGACGATTGCGAGTCGCCTTCCTTAGCGCCGAGCATTTGCGTGCCATAGCCCTCGGAGGCGAAGGATTTAGGATCGCAAGCGTAGGCGAGCTTATCGGAGACAGGACAATCTCTGAAGAAGGAAAGAGCTGCAGTCCTCATCTGGTTCAACAAAGAGGAAGGAATCCCATGGTTGATGACTTGGAAGGCTCCCCATTCGCTCGATGCTCGGCCAACGGCGGCCCGAACGGCGGCTCTGTGGTCCGGATCGAATCCGAAAAGGTCGATCACCGGAATTGTGAGGTCGGTGGAATTGTTAATGGCGGAGGGACGGTGATCCGGCGGCTGGATGTATTGGGGCGGGACCTGAGAGGGCTCTGCTTCGGCTAAGTTTTGGACTCTGATGGTTGATGTTGCTGCTGCTCCTCCGGCGAGGATTTTGGATGAATCTAGCGCCATGGTCGATGAATTTCAGCTGAAATTCATAGAGTTTCATGCACTGATATAAAGTATTACATCGGAAAAATAATTGAAATGTTAATCCAATCAGCAATGTGATCATGAATTTCTATTAAAGAATTTTCATTCTAAACTGGTTCAAATATGTTAAATTTAAGGTTAAATTACTTTCAAATGTTTCATTTTAGCCTCGAAAATTGAATTTTGTTTCAAAACAATCTTTGAAAACATTTTTTCGTTAAATTTATGAACAAAAAATGATGTGTTTGCATATGTATTCTTACTTATTTGAACATATACATGGAAAAAAATAATAATAAAAACATATACAAACACATCATTTTGCATCCATAAATTTAACGGAAAATGTCTCAAGGATCATTTTAAACAAACTTCAAACTTCGAGCACTGCCAACCACATAATTTAGGGATTTGCAATTAGGGAAGGTTTTTTGTTTCCCTTTTCCTTTGATATTTATGTGTGCATGTTTTAGACTACATTGAGGAGATTGTATGATTTAGGTTGGGGTTGGTAGCTTTTACATGGTAGTGGATCTTAGGCTGAAGTTGGTTGCAACTGAGCACCAGATCACTCTTTATTCATGTTTATGTTATTTGCTTGCTTCTATCAGGTTTGGTTTGAGGCCATGCATCTGAGCAGTGGACCTATTTTTTCTTTTGGAAACGAAGAAAAGTTGTTTTGAGTTCTAATAGCTGAGTTTTAGGTGCTTAAGATTTTAGTCATGATAATGTCTTCTAGTGCTCTTATGATCTCTCTTTAGTTTTTGGTGAAGTTTTGCTTGTTAGAATAAATTTGAGGCTTGTTTAAATCTTTCTTGAATTTCTTGCATATCTGAGCACATGGCCTGTCCTTTAGTTAGGCTTGAAGGACTAGATCTGCTTTATGGGGTTCATAAACGTGTTGTCACTTCGATAGGGGTAAGGTTAAGCTAGGGAGTCTGATTTCCTACAAGTTAGTATGTGAGTCTTGCCTTTGGGAAGTAGAGAGTATATGCCTAAAAAAAAGTAGAAAAGAAAAAGAAAAGTATGAGTGGTATTTGAGCAAGGGAGTCTAACTTGGAAAAGTTAATTCATACTCTGTGTGATACCAGAAAAGTTTATTTCTTTCCAAGAGTTTTGAACGATATGGGGTAAAAAGAGTTGCCTACAATGTGTTCAGTTAGGCCAACCAAGGGTTAAACTCGTGTTAGGGGTCCCTACATTGTAATGTGAAAGCTAGTACCCCGTAGTATTAGCAGTAGTGTGCATAAGGAAAAGGAAAAGGAGAGTGAATTCTTTTCTGGCTCTTAGGCTATAAGAAAGCATTCTAATTTTGCTCCAGTTGGTCTATCAAGCGAAGCCTTAAGTTTCTAGTGTAGGGGAAGATAGGTGGAGGATCCCATAAATCTGCACCTGGTCCATTAGGGGCTTCTTTAGGAAGGTTAAACACACACACACGCGAGATTTTTTTGGAAAGTTTTGATTTGTTTCATATTTGCTAGCTTGTGACAATTTCTCTTAGACTAAAGGCTGAGTAGATGTAGTGTAGGATCGTGAGTATTGTTGATGATCAAATTTCGCTAGGTAAATTACCTTCGCTCCACGTGATGATCGACAGTGAATTTGTTTGAGAGCGGGGGAAGACGTGGCCTGCAAAAGAGAAAACCTGCACACCGGTGTGGTGCTAGCCACACCGCCTCCGATGCTTAAGTCAGAAAATGGAAGGGAGAGCTAGAGAGCAAGAGAAAGAGAGTAGAGAATAGAGTTCGGGTCCCCTTCTTCAGCGGCGAAGAGGGGTATAAATACCTGCTCATGTTCCTAGGGTTTTTAGGAATTCGGAGGCGTTTCGGGACAAACCAGGCGGAACCGGGGCAGCCAAAGGCAGGAGGGACCGAGCGGAGGTGCGCGGGCCGAGTTGGCCCCGCCCGTTGGTCCGGTCTTCCTCTGGGTCGTCTCGTGGTCCTATCTCCGCCCGGTTGTCCTCGTCAGCTCCTTGTACACCATGGTGGTCCAAAATTACCTATAACAAGTATGAATAATTGCCCCCCTGAATCTCTGCTATTGATATCTCATTCAATAGATCTGGGTATACATGAGGATTGATGGGTTTAGTTTGGGGGTGATTGGGTAGCACATCTCCTACTAAACTGCGTACCTTGTTGATGTCTTAAAATGCCTTATTTGGGTGGTATTTTGATGCAGGCGGCAGGCCTAAGACTATAAGCTTGCATGGAAAACTTGCAATTAATTTGGAGTCAAGAAGACGGAGGCTTGGAAGGCTAGCTAAAATCTAGATGAATTCCACTTGCTGCGTGCTTAGCTCTCAGTACACACTCTTCCGGGAGGGGATAGTGTCTCTATCTGGCTGGCGTGTTTGGCTTAGAGGGAGGACGTCTTTTAGTGTGTAGAGATTTTGGTTTCCCCGTTCCTGTCTTCTGTAATGTTTGCTTAATTTAAAGCGATTTGCCTTGTTTGCCTGAAAGGTTGATGTTGTCAAAAAAAAAAAAAAAAAAAAAAAAAAAAAAACCGCATAATTTAGGGATATTTTTGACAATTTAACCTTAAATTTACATCATGTCTTTTTTTTTTCTTTGATATACAAATAACAAGAAATTAAAGCAAAGCCCGACCTCTTGATAAACGAAGTGGGAATTTTTATTTTTATTTTTATTTTTTGACAACATGTACGAGTGAGAGATTCGAACTACAAATCTCTTAGTCATTAGTATAGGTTTATGTTAGTTAAACTATACTCTTGTTGACAAAATGGTCAGTTGTGTAAAGTATTATTAGGATATGAGTTAGAATTGAATGTGATATTATTTCTCTTTTATTTCTTGTAACGAAATATGTAATTTTAATAAAGTTGTAACAAAAATTCACATCTTTTTATTATTATTATTATTATTATTTTGAGAAAAACAAAAATTCACATCTTCACCTCCAGTTGTGTCCGTAATAGTATTGTTTGGGGTTGTTCGTCTTTTCATGAGGTTTTTTTTTTTTTTTTTTTAAATTTTAAATATCGTCAATCATGAGATAACATATTTGAATCCATAATGGCGAAGATAGTAATACTAAAAAAAAGAAAAATCTTTTTTCTCAAAAAAAAAAAAAGAAAAATCTTTTCTAATGTTAGGAAACATAACAATAACCAAATCATAATCTCATGCAAACTAATTCTCTCTCCTCTGTCAAAAAAACCTCCCTCTAAATTATCATATATATATAAAAGGAGAAGTTTGGCTGCTCAACAATCATCATCTCTCTAAAGCTTTCAAATTCTCATGGCTGCCATTTCAATCTTCTTCTATTTTCTCCTCTTCTCCTTCTCAGAAGCAACCACCAATGGCGGTGGCGGCAATGGCTTCACCACCACTCTCGTCCATCGTGACTCCCCTCTCTCCCCTCTCCACAACCCATCTCTCTCCCGCTACGATTGCCTCATCAACGCCTTTCGTCGCTCCTTCTCCCGCTCTGCCGCCCTCCTCAACCTCGTCGCCACCGTCTCCACTTCCAGCATCCACTCCCCAATCATCCCCGACGATGGCGAGTTCATAATGTCTGTCTCAATCGGAACTCCACCGGTAGAGTTCATCGCCATCGCCGACACTGGCAGCGACCTGACGTGGACCCAATGCTCGCCATGTCTCAAATGCTTCAATCAATCCCATCCCATTTTTAATCCACGTGGATCCTCATCTTATCTCCCCATGCCTTGCACGGCCGATACCTGCCGATCTTTCTTCGCATTCGGTTGTGGGCCTGACCTTCGAACCTGCACTTACAAGTACAGCTATGGAGACAAATCCTTCACGAACGGAGACATTGCATATGATAAAATTACCATTGGGTCCTTCAAACTTCGCAATACAATCATCGGATGCGGCCACCAAAATGAGGGCACATTCAGCGCAGGTACCACAGGAATCATCGGACTCGGCGGCGGCAGTATCTCGTTGGTTTCTCAAATGCGCAAAACCGGTGCCGTCAAACGACGGTTCTCGTACTGCTTTCCAATCTTGTTCACCGGTGCGAATGTCACGAGTAAAATAAACTTCGGTCGAAACGCCGTCGTTTCAGGACATGAAGTCGTTTCTACACCTATCGTGTCGAAATTTCCCACTACCTACTATCACTTGACTCTTGAAGCGATCTCCGTCGCAAACAAGCGGTTTGAAGCTGTGGACAACGTGTCGCTCAAGGTAGAACCCGGGAATATCTTTATCGATTCCGGTACGACATTGACGTTTCTGCCTCGAAACTTGTACAACGGCGTCGTTTCAGCTTTGGTGAGTGTTATTCGAGCAAAACGGGTGGAGGATCCGTCCAAGATTTTGGAACTCTGCTACGCCGCGACCAAAATTGATGACTTGAATATTCCGATCATTACGGCTCATTTTTCTGGCAACGCTGCCGTGAAGTTGTCGTCGTTCAACACATTTGCGACGGTGGCTCCTAATGTGACTTGTTTGACTTTTGCTCCGGCGTCATATTTGGCCGTTTTTGGAAACTTGGCGCAGATGCAGTTTTTGATTGGATATGATCTCGAGCGGAAGAGAGTGTCGTTTAAACGTAAGGACTGTGCTTAAAGACAACATGTCGTCTCTTCAATGTCTATAGAATTAAGGGGCGTTCATCATTGGGGGCAATAACAAACCATTTGACTCTCAACTTGTCTTTGATTGTTTGTTTTTTATGTGTCGTTAAGACGATTTATTTTTTCAAAACTGTATTTCAGCTAATGAAGTATTATTATGACTTTTTTAAGTTAAAAAATCAATGAAGGTAATAGAATTCGAACCTATGACTTCTTTACGGAAGACACACTTATGTCAGTTTTACTCAGTTTGGTGGATGTAATAATGTGAATTAGTAATTATTAACCCTCCCTTATTAATTTTGTTTGTGACTCAATTTTTTTCCTAAATAAATGGCACATTCTGCATGGTTGCACCTTAAAGTTTCAAAAGTAAAAATTAGGAAAAAAAAAATAAAAAATTAAACTTAACTTCGATTTTATTAAATTTCACCATAAACTTGGATAAGTGTTGCGATCTTAACCTCAACCTTTAAAAGTTGATGTAATTTTAAGTTATCACTTCAGTAATATTGTAAAAAAAAAGTTTTCACTTACACATCCAATGAATTATGAAACATTTGTATGATACGAAATTGATAAAAAAAAAAAAAAGAAAAAAGAAAACAGAAAAAAAGTACAGAAAAATGATATTAGAGCTAAATTTTTTGTTGAAATTTGTGAATTTTGACCAAATTATTCCATTATTAATTTGTGTATTGGTCAAACTTGTTTTCAAGCAAAGTTTGATTTTATTGAAATTAATGAGTTTACCAAAGATTTTTAGATAGATTTCTGTTAAAACTAGTGGGCGAATTAGCGGAAATTGAATCGAGTGTAAAATTTACAATATTTATTTAAGTTTAGAGTTCAATTTGATGAAATTGAAAGTTTATAGTAAAAAATTGGTACAACTTGATAGGTTTAGGGATAAAAATTAGTTTTTCCCTAAAAATTAAGGCCCCGTTTGATAATTATTTGAGTTTTGGTTTTTGGTTTTTGAAAATTAAGCTTATACACACCTACTTCCACCTATAAGTTTCTTTGTTTTAGTATCAATCTTCTACCTTGTTTTAAAAAACCAAGTCCAATTTTGAAAACAAAAAAAAAAAGTAGTTTTCAAAAATTTGTTTTTGTTTTTAGAATTTGGCTAGGAATTCAAATAGATCCTTAACAAGGATGAAAGTTATGGTATGAAATTTAGGAGAAAACAAGCATATTTTTCAAAAACAAAAAACAAAAAACCAAATGGTTATCAAACAGGGGCTAAGTTATCTCATTTTTTACTAGAGATGTTCTGAGGAGCAATTGTGTATCCGAAGATATATTAGAAAGAGAATATTAAAGAAAGAGAAAAAAAATTAG
Source organism: Luffa aegyptiaca (assembly GCA_017139565.1). NCBI lineage: Eukaryota > Viridiplantae > Streptophyta > Magnoliopsida > Cucurbitales > Cucurbitaceae > Luffa > Luffa aegyptiaca. The sequence goes on along the minus strand of CM029405.1, from coordinate 7,215,466 downwards.
AGAGAGAATTTAAAGATTGGTTCGGAGAGAGAGAAATAATTTTTTTTAAAAAAAAAAAAAAAACTAAATATTACAATTGTTTTCTCTTATTAGAAAACCACCAATTTGGAACTGAATTTTAGTTCCATACATTTACACTTATTTTATTTGCAAGCAGGAAGAACAATATTTGGTATGTGAATGAATACACTTGAAAAGGGGGCCACCATCATTGGTTTAGATGAACTTACATCTTGAGGTTCTAATGAAAGTATGTTCCCGGATGAATTTAAAGACAAATTCTTTCCATTTAGCAGCACAGTTTGACTATGCAAGTCTCCATCCTTGGCTGTTATATGATATTCCTCTCTAGAGGCTTTGCTTCCAACCTTTTGTTTTTTGTTAGGACTTGTGTTTATGGTGCAACTGTTTGGTTCTGTTGAATGCAATCTCAGCATGAACTGTGGTGTTTCCATCTAGGATGAGCAATAGTAATGTGATTCCTTTAGATTGCTTAGAACAATGTGCATAGGCTCATATTTTCTTTGTCCCATTAAAGCTCGTGGATAGAACATTTCTTCCTGTCAAATGATGCCATATAGAAGTGCGTTGTAGTAGTCTAGATTGAGTTGAAAGGTTGTCATGTTCAACAAACCATAGTTTCCACCAATCAATGTCTGTCTGTAGTAGGTTTTTGTACCAAAAGCGGCTGACATACCAAGCTAGACCAGGTACCAGAAACTAAAGACAAATGCATTTGTGACCAGATTATGGCCACTATTGTAAGCCTCTATCGCTTCCCCAACCCATGCTTTAGTTGAAGTTGGGGAGTTTTTAAGGATCTCATGGAGCTTGTAAAACGTATCGACCATGCCATTGAGATAGGATGGGTCAAAAATCCTTTCGACGAAATGTTCATCAACTCCTGGTCCTAGATTGTATATATGGTGTGACACAACATCTAGTGATTGCTTTGTTTTGTTTACGAATTGTTTGAACCAATTTTCATCAAAGAATCCTCTAGGTGCTATGATTAATGGCTTGGGTGTGAAACCCCGGTAGATACTTTGGACCATGTTCTAAAGAGCAATTGTATCGAAGCATATTGATCTACTTTAATTCTTGCTCCAATTCCATTCCCACTCAATTCATTTCCAAACTCCCAATCATGGATTGTGTAGTTCTTTTTTACAGTATAACGTATGAACGATTCAACATTTGAGTAATTCCAAGTTTCTATAGTAGTCCCATCTGATGCAATTTGTCGTCCATTGAGAGCGTTCAATCCAAAAATAATCTTAGCTCCTCCTTTTTTGAAGAAGTCATTTAGTTGATCCCATCTGTCAGTGAGTAAGCAACCTTGACTGAAACCAAATAACTCTGAGTTGTTTCTTGAAAAAGAAAAATTACATGGTTGTTGGTGATCGTTTGTATCATATATTAGCGTATCTTGCAAATTACCACCCAATCTAAGCTTGAGGGGTTTAAATTCTTTGACTGCATTTAATAGAATGTTGTTGCCCAGGTCCAGATTCAACAAAGAGGCTCGGCCCCAACTGCACGTTCCATAATCACATTTCTCAGGAGGCCACCAATCGAGTGTAGCACAAAAAAAATCTTCATCAATAGCTCCAATGGCAGATTTTCCATCGATTGAAACCCTCACTCTCACAAACCCATCTTCTTCCAAACCCTTCGAGCTCACAAAACTAGAATACCAAACGAAGAAACAGACACAAAAAAAAACCCGACAAGCCAAACACAAAACCCCATTTCCAAAAACCTCCTCAAATGGCGAAAGATCTAACAACAGTCTTGGAAACTAAGAAATGAAGAAGATGTTGGGAGTGCGACCAAAGTCCCATATTAGCTAGATAAAGGGATGATCATGGGTATATAAGGGAGGACAAGTATCTCCATTGGTATGAGACCTTTTGGGGTGATCCAAAAGCAAAGCCATGAGGGTTTATGCCCAAAGTGGACAATATCATACCATTGTGGAGATATGTGTGTGTTCAGTAGTCCCTTACAGAAGAAATGTAGGTTGGAATGCCGTAAATGAAGTTGGTTGTAAGTGGACCTTTATATTGGCCTTTGCCCTTTTTCCGTTGATGGAGGGATGTTGCCTTTTGCAAAGTGATGCTAAATATGCAACAACTAGCTCAAAAATGTGCAAACAAACACATCATGGCAGTAAGTGATAAGTATTTTAAGATCGTTCTCCACAAGGATCGATTTTAGGGAATTTCACTACTTCTAAGCTTAATTTTTAATGAAATTAAGAGTATCAAGAGGTAAATTTGTTCATTAACTAAGATGCAATAAAGATTAAAGGGTAAACAAAAGATTAAGATGACAAAACTAGAGAAAACAACAATAAAGGGGTTGGACAAGCAAAGAATAACATGTTTATATTAGGAGCTTAGTACTGTTACCAAATGCTGCTGCAGCTAAACTCTTGTGATTTTCATGTCACTCAGCAATTTCCACGGAAATTTTCCAATTCTCCTCAGGTTAGGTGATTGAACCCTCATTTAACACCTATTTTTAAGCTCTATTGATTTAGTGCATTAGGTAAGTGTTTATTCCTAAACTACCCATTAGCTTAGCCACCACTTTTAATCAAGCTAATGTAAAGTAAAGCAATCGATTATTAATCCTTCTCCCAAATTCATGACAACATTACCAGATGATGGCTGACCAAACGAAAAATCAAGCATTAGAATGAAGCACACGTTACTTTAAAATGGAAATCACAAGGTTTAACTACAACTACACATTTAGTTTAAGTACAAGCATCCTAATCCTCCCCTAATGAGGATTAGTTCATGTTCAAAGAGGAAATAAGTTTAATATAGCAGAAAACTTCCGTACACAACATATTTTCAGCCTTAAACACAAATTAATTCCAAGGAGAAGAGATAAGATGAGAAGAAGAAGTTAAAAGAGAAGCTTCCAAAGTAAGATCCAGCTTTCCCAAGCTAAATATTCCTCTATCGGCAACCTCCCCTCTGTCTTTTTCCTCTTTTTCACCACTAGCACAGCTCCAAGGATGATTTTTCCCTTTTCAGTCGTCTCCCTTCCTTCTTTGCCTCCTTTCCTTTTATATCTTGCATCATTTGTGGAATTTAGGATTGATTAAACTCCTTTTCCCACATGGATTCTTGCTCATTGGCTGAAAACAACTTGCATCAGCATTTGGAAATGTCAGCTCAATTAATGAGCCTCCCACGTGGAAAACACGTGCAGTCACTTAAAACTTCTAGATCCACCGCCACCTGCTATCAGCTCAGTTGCTATAGCAAAATCTATGCAAAACACAGTTACAGATCAGCTTGAAAAACAAAATATGCACCAATTTCAACTAGGCTTCTCTCACTAAATCTAAACAACATTCACTTTAGAATCCATACATTTATGCACAAATTCACATCAATTCTCAACAAACATAGAGTTTTAAGCCTAAAGATATAGCCAATAACTCTTGTTTCAAGGAGTTATCAAGGGATTAGGAAGAATGCTTATGAAATAGGCATTTTCGAAGGGAAGAGGTTTTAACAAAGCACCAAATTTGGTGTTTACAACAAGCTGACGTTTGGTTTTGACTTTTGAGAAATGAATAGAAATGACAATTTTAAATTAAGTAGATATGAAAATTTTTTAGAAAGGAAAAAATTGTAGATAGAGAAAATGTTAGAAATAAATTTTTGCTCCAGAGAGACATGACCAGGATAACAAAAAATGTGCATTAGAAGATAAAATGATTTTTTGAAAATTAGAAATCATTTTTTTTTAAATTACTTATTTTGGCTTTTAAATTTATTTTATAATTTCAAAAACACTTTTTAAAATACAAAAAAAAAAAAAAACTGAATAAATTATCTAACAATTCTATTTTCAGAAACTAAAAACAACGAAAAGGTTATCGACACTCCTTAAAACTTTAAGTACAAATGTCTTGCAACATGTTTTTCTCTCTCATCTTATATAAATAGATTCTTTTTAATATAGAAATCCTATAAAACAGTTAATATTGGTTTAAATGCAAAAACACACCAATTAGGAATATTGGTTTCTTTCTTCTCAAAAAAAAAAAAAGGGTTATTGGTTTCTTAACATAGTAAGAGATTTAAATTGTGGAGAGACAGTTATAATTTATGACTTCTTAGCTTATGGAATAATTTCATATGTTTATTGACATTTAAATTAATTGAGTTATAAATCCAATTGGTGAAATCAACTCAGTACATCTAAAAGAGCTGGGCACCATCCATTTTGCATGAGCTAGGTAGAAAGTTTCCTTAGGTCTTTTTAAGGACAAATTATTAAGTGCTCCCGGTGCAATGAGAGACTCCTTCTTTTAAAATCGTCAGATGTACATTTTTAAATTTGTCTACTTCCTAATAATCGTTAGATAAAAATCGAGGTACTTTTACAATTTCTTTCTCTTACATCCAACACTAGGAGTAAAACTACCTGTCTCATTGTACTGGGAGCACCTAAAAATTTCTTCTTTCTAAGGGATTTGTTTCTTATATGTAACGACGTTAAAGCGAATGAACTTCATAGCTAGGGTTTTTATTTTTAGGAAAAATATATAGAGATAAGAAACCTTAATTTTGTGTAGCACTAATTATAGTGTAACCATCATTATCTAAATCTATTATATGCTTTGATGCAATCCTCTTTATTTTTGCAGAATTTGTAGAATACGTTGAAGATAAGATGTAACTCCTTGGGTGCATTTGCATGAATTATTACTGCAACTTCTGTTTCCTTCACTCTTCTTTCATCGCTCATATCAGGTTCCTTAAATCTCTTTCTTCACATATTGAAAGATTAATTTCTTAATGAAAATAAGAATGATAAAAGGAGAAAAAAAAAATTAAAGAACTTTCATTTCTAAGAAAGTAGGACAACTTATTTCATTATTCTACTTCAATTTTACATACAAAATTAAAGTGAAACTTCCAGCTTCCCCTCCAATTTATCTGAAACTAAAAGAATAAAAGTAAATTAGGGATCCAAAAGATTGAAATAACAACCATCAAACCAACCTTTGGTCCCTTGAAAATCTGCATTATTGCGTTTATTCCACAATGCCCACAAAATAGTTACGAAGATCACCAAGTCTACTGAGGAAAAAAGCTCATGTGCCCTACAAAAAGATTTGATAAGGTTAGTGAAATGGCTATTGCCAAGAATTTGTACTAAGCTCCAAAAAGTCCAGTGCTTTTTTACCTTCTTACAACCACACAATGCATGAAACGTTGTTTCATACTCTTTCCCAAACAAAGGGCAGTTTGGATCACATTGAACACATGGCGTTTGAGAAGATTCATCCTGGAAGGCAAAATTTCGAGAATGACTCTCCAAATAAATATCTTTACTTTGTTGGGTATATGTTGAGATTACATAGGGGCTTCCACCAACTGGAAATAGACGAGTCAGATGATGAAAAAGCATCATGTGTAGCTCAACCATTTTGCAAGTTTATATCCGCTTTTGACCGTGTGTCTTCTTCGTTTGTCATAATGCTAGAAGAAACTATCGAGGTGATTGACACCAACAATAGGAATATCTTAGATTACCTGCATATCATCCTGAACAAAGAGGTCAGTTAATAAATTAGTGTTTCAAGCTTGACTACCTGTGATAAGACTTTTAACCCAGCAATCAGTCAAAGGTCGAGGTGACAAAAGTAACATGAAAGTTTTTCTCCCTTGGTATTCACGGATCCATCGTAGATTTCTATTGATTCGTCGTTTCCAACTCTCCGTCGACCCCCTTTCATAGCTAAATCTCGACCCTACAAGATACTTCGCCAAATATATTCAAAGGTCGACCTCCTAACTTTGCCTTTAGGAAATTTCCCGTGAGAAATATTTTGCTTTTAATGTTTTTTTCCAGTAAAGATTGTGGATTATGCAAAAGTCTCCACGTATGTTTTGCCAAGAGGGCTTGATTGAAGAGTCTATCTTTAAAACTCATTCCTCCCTTATCCTTTGGTTATGTCATCATACTCCATTTCAACCAGTGAATTTTCCTACCCTACTCTGAGCTTCCCCACCAAAAGGTAGCCATCATTCTATTCAGATCATGGTAGCACCCCTGGGGTAACTAACAGGACAAGGTGTAAGTAGGAATTGCTTGTAGCTCCTTCCCAGCTAATTAAAGAGAACAAGTGACCTTTTCATCATTGTAAGACCTTTTGGACTTTATTTTTTTTATATAATTCATTGAAGCCTTCATATTCTTTGATAAAGAGGATGGACAACCAAGATATCTTCCATGGTTTAGGAAAATCTTGACTTTCAAAATGTTAGCTAAATGGACCTGTTCATCATGGTAAATTTTTGCTCCAAACATGATCATTGATTTATGAAAATTTACAATTTGTCTCGTGGTTGCCTCATAGACTTTTAGAAGTCTCTGCATCTCAGTAAATTCCTCCTTTCTAACTTTGAGAAATAGTAAGCTAAAAAAAGAAAGTGTGAGAAAGATGGCACTGTTTGAGCTATTCGAAGACGACCTAAAATGTTTTTTCGAGATCAGAGAGGAAATATACTAATTAATCATTATCATGCAATCAAAACATTAAAAAACTGGTTGAAAGTCCTACCAACTTTCTATTTTTATTCTAATGTTTTTTTTTTCGAAGTGAGTCTAGCTTAGTGGTAATTGACATATAACCTCAACTAAGAAGTGAGGTTTGAAACCCTTCATCCCAAATGTTGTTGAACTAAAAAAAAAAAAGATTGTACATCTATCCTAATAATCATACGTTTAAATCTAGACGCCACATTATTGAACAAAAAAAAAAAAAAAGAAAACTATACTCTAAAATTTTAAGTGATACCTATTTAATCTAAATATTTTTAAAATATTGTGATAAATCTATGCTATTTTAAACTTATGTCCAATAAGTTTATGAACCAAGAAAATTAATGATTTAAACTTATTAGACATAAACTTAAAAGTGAGAAGTTAAATATTTTTCAAAAAAAAAAAAAGTGAGAAGTTAAATAAATAAATAAATAAATAAATAAATAAATATATATATATATATATATATATATATATATATTTTGAAAATGAGCATGTGATTTATTCAAATTTTTAATTTTTTTTTCCTGAAAAGTTGAAAGAATTATATATTTAAATGTCCACCGGTTTTTGGTATAAACCTCGTCCGGTTTGCTGTTTCCGACGGAAGTTGTTAGAATACAAGGGACGATTTACGGTGGGCGTCCGCGCGTGGATTACCGTCGCGTCAACGTTCCGTAACTTCCGTTAGTTTTGACCATCTTCTAACCACCCACCAAATATTTAAGAAATTTAATTTTAATAACCAAATTGGATTTTTATGTTTGGTTAAAAAGAAATGTAAGAATTAAAAAAAACACTCAATATGACCCTCAACGGCAGAAAAAAAACTTTTTTTTTCAACTTAGCATAGTTCAACTGACATAAAAATGTACTAAAAACCGAGAATTGTGGTTCGAATCTTCCACTCCCATATTGTCAAAAAAAAAAAAAAATCAACTTTTACCCTTTTCATTTTAATTTTAAAAACTATCAAATTATGAAAATTTTCTTTTGATCTTTTATTGTTAAATTAATAAATAAAAAATACCTACTTGACTTGTGATAACTTACCCCCTTTGAAATTGGTTGTTATAGAAAATAGTTTGAGTAAAGTTAAATTAATAACTCAATCTCTCAATTTGAGTGGTTGTGTTTATTTGGTTCTCGAAATTTTAAAAGGTTTTAATTATACTTATAAACTTTTGATTTTATTTAAACTAATTAGTGATGATTTGAATGTCGTAAAAGCGAGTAACACAATAAAACAAGCTAATTAGATAAAATAAGAACAAACAAAAAAATACATATTTCAAAATCTATCACGTTCGTCTTACACTATCAAGCTTTTGGGCCTACCCTGAACTTATTTTATTAGCTTACTCTATTTTGTCATATTGTATCAAACAAATCCTTATTAGTTAAATTAGTGTGTCATATAAACAAGTAAATAACGATATTTGCAATAGACTCATTAATATCACATTACCAAGGTTTATAATGATTTTTAGTCCTTGTACTTTCATCAAAATAACAATTTAGTTCATAAATTTTAGCTTACAACAAAATCCCTATAATTTAGAATGGACAACAATATATTCTTGAACTTCATTATATAATAATAAAATAATTTAGTTAGATAAAATTTGTGATTTTTTATTTGAACTATAAATTCACACTCCTAACCTAAAACTCTAAAACTCTAGTCCTACCCTCTAAACTCTTAAAAAAAAAAAAATTTACTTGTGGAAGAAAAAGACTTCAACAAACATAAAATGCCAAAATTAAGCATAACTCAGTGGTAATTAGCATGTATCCTCGACCAAGAGGTCAGAGGTTCGAAATCCCCCACCCCCAAATGTTGATGAACTCAAAAAAAAAAAAAAAAAAAAAAAAACATAAAATAGAAAAAATAAAATTGAAAGCAAATAGAAAATTAAAACAAGAGCATAGCTCAACTGGCATAAAGGATGTACTTATGATTAAGAACAAATTGGTTATCTAATTAATCTTTTTTTCACCACATATGTGAGTAGGGATTTGAACCACAGACACATCTTGGTCATTAGTACATTGAGCTATACTCCTATTACTAGGTAAATAATAATAATAATAAAACCACGACAACAATACATATAAAATAAAGTAGATAAACAAGTTAAGATGTTGAAAATCCCACATAAGAAGGGAAAAAAAAAAAAAAAAAAAAATCAAAATAATTTGTAAATTATTTTCCCCATCATTGACCATTTCTGTTAATTTCAGTACAAAAGAAAAGAGCGGTAAAGAAGAAGGAAATCTTCTCTGGTGAGCTTCCTTATCTTCCTCACTGCAATTCTTTCTTCTTCTTCTTCTTCCTCCATTCTTCTCTCTTTATATACAGCTTCAATTCTTCAATCTTCTCTTCAATCCCTTGAGCTATGCCGTCGACGGCCATTCTCTCAGCTTCCTGTTCATCCTCCGCCCCTTTCACTCCCTTCGCATTCTCCTCCTCCTCCTCTTCTTCTTCCAAGGCGTTTTTAGCTCTTGATCACAAGCAATTCGGCTCTTATTCCTCCAATTTCAGAGACCGCCACGCCAATTTGAGAAACAAGTCGCTGCTGTCGAGGAAGAATCTCAGACCTGTGGCTGTGCCCATGGCTGTTTCAATCGAGAAGGAAACCCCCATCGCCGAACGCCCCGATACATTCCTTACTGAGTACGACGAGGCCACGGGAGGCATTTCTTCGGCCTCCTCGTCTGTTAGGGCTCGCTTCGAGAAGATGATTAGGGATGCTCAGGACAGTGTTTGCAAGGCGATTGAGGAAGCCGACGGAGGGGGTAAGTTTAAGGAGGATGTTTGGTCCAGGCCTGGTGGTGGCGGCGGCATCAGTAGGGTCCTTCAGGATGGTGCTGTCTGGGAGAAGGCTGGTGTTAATGTCTCGGTTGTGTATGGAGTTATGCCGCCCGATGCTTACAGAGCCGCCAAAGCTGCCGCTGGTGATCAGAAGCCTGGTCCCATTCCATTCTTTGCCGCCGGCATTAGCTCAGTTCGTAATTTCTACTCTTCTTGTTTTGTTTGTTTTGCTCTGTGATATGGAAATTTGTTGATTTGCTTTGGTTGCAATTTAAAGCCCTGGTGTCTGTGACTCAAATGAATTATCATCAATTATGCTAAATCTTTAATTCAGCTTCGAAAAGAGATAATTGATTATAAAAAAGAAACTGTATGTTTCTTCAAATTTTTTTGTTCCTATTAATCGGTTGTGATCCCATGGAAATGCTCAAATTCCATGTTGCTTTCTCTAGTGTCTGAGCGTCGAGATAGGATGCTAACAGTTGATAAGGCGAATCAAAAGTAGAACCCTGGTTTTCGTCGAAAGCCTGTCTTTTCACTGCAAATGCGCACTACTGTGTTCTGTTACCATTGTTGCATAAGCAAGCCTTAAAATGCTGTCTTTTCTGATAATTTTTGCAGGTTTTACATCCTAAGAATCCGTTTGCGCCTACTTTGCATTTTAACTACCGATATTTCGAGACTGATGCTCCAAAAGGTACAAATTATCTCTTTCCATATGTTATTTTCACTTATGCTGCATCCTCACTTTCGTTTCCTCAGTAGGGGTTTATTGTTTCTTTAGGAATTGAACATTTTTAGTAGTGGAGAATTTGATGAAGCTTAATTATGAGAGTGAGGCAGCCCCTCAGATGAGTTATTTGCCACCAGCTAGAGAGTCGAGTTAGTTCATCTGATTGATCTATCTCGTTCACTAAAATGTCAGCTTAAACTTAATATGAAAAATATTGAGTTTGAAAGTTTTTCTTTTTCTCCTTGGATAAGAAAGAATGATAATGGGTCATAAGTTCCATGCTCTACTAGAACAAGTTTTTGAACTTGGAGTGAAATTCAAATTTTTATCTCTGATGTACATGAGTTCAGTTGAATTAGACAGTGATTTCAATTTGTGGGTCTTCCCATCTTTCTTCTATCAATTAATTTTTACTCTGAGCCAACTAAATTGAACGGATTTCCTCCATTAGCTTTGTAATTGCATAGTTCTGCAGATTTCAGCTCGTCTTTAGTGGTTAAGAGCATAAAAATGAAGAATCTTACATTCCATACTCACAATACTGTACTTTCATTAATGTTTTTGTTTGTATTAATTTGGTGTGTTAAATTACCTGAGAAATTTGCAATGCGAAGGTATAATTTTCCATTTATTCTTAATCTTCATGGTCTGCAGATGCTCCTGGTGCACCTAGGCAATGGTGGTTTGGTGGTGGGACTGATTTAACTCCTTCTTACATCTTCGAGGAAGATGTCAAGCATTTCCATTCGGTAAATATCTCTTGGTTAAAAATCTCATTTGGATGGATATCTCATTTGCAAAGCCGTACAATCTTTCATCTTTCTAGTGTTAAGAGGAGTCTTATGTAGTTGTGCATTATTCTCGTTCTTACATGCGTTGGTTACTTTAATATATGGCCCTATTTGTTGTTATTTCCCCTACTCTTTTTGTTTGAGAGAACCTATAATTAGTTGATATTTGTTTACTTTCCTAGTCCATCTTTCACAATGTGGGTCGTTTGTGAAGTATGAGTTCACCAAAGCTTTTAAGAAAATGGTTTGTTAGAGCTCTTTGTATGTTTCCAAAACTTTTAGTGGTGAACAGTTTCTTAATCAAATTGAATAATTGTGCTATCTAGTTTCCATATTTACAATATTCTTTCTTGAGAACAGTATAGTTTTTTGTTAAAAAATTTATTTTCACAGCGTGTTACTGCTTCTTTGATACTGTTTGATCAGTGTGCTTGTGCGAAGTATATATAATTATGTTGAATTCTATATCACCTTGTGCACATACCGGATTTTTCTATCCCATGAACACACTGAATCTTAACCGGAGCTCTTTACTGGATTAATATGTACTACTGCATCAACTTTATTTTAGGTAGCTTTGTTATCTGTCAATCCTATTTGTTCATCCTTACAATAACTGCTGCTTATATAGGCACAAAAAAGTGCTTGTGACAAATTTGATCCATCCTTCTATCCTCGATTCAAGAAATGGTGCGATGACTACTTCTATATCAAGGTATTTCATCATTCTTATACTTCCGATCATGCATATCAAGGTATTTCTTCATTCTTATACTTCTACATGTGAAGATTGGTCCTCTGGGATGTAATACTTCCTGTAATTCATTCTATCATAAATTCAGCCGTAAGTTTACTTTTTGTAATCTACAAAATTAAGCAAATTACAATAAAGTCAAAGTGTGGGATGCTGTACTGCTTGCATCTTAACAATATAACTTTATTTCCAAAAACAAAAACCGCATCAGAGTTTTTATCTGATTGCCAGGACAATTTATCTATAGCAGCAATGGTATCGGTGTTCTTTTTAAAAAACCAAACCACCAAACCATTTGGAAGTTCTAATTTTATTCATTCCCTGAGTCATGTTGCAGCACCGAGGCGAAAGACGGGGGCTTGGAGGAATATTTTTTGATGATCTAAATGATTATGATCAGGAGATGCTTCTATCATTTGCCACCGGTAATTACTCCAAAATGTGAAACGAATCCATTCCTACATAAATTTTCACTCTCCCATTCGAGTTCCATGAAGATACGCTGATATATAATTCTGTCGCCTGCATTTCAGAGTGCGCCAATTCTGTGATTCCTGCATACATACCCATCATACAGAGAAGAAAAGATACCCCATTTAACGAACAACACAAAGCATGGCAACAACTGCGCAGGGGCCGCTACGTCGAATTCAACTTGGTATGCATTCTGGCAATAAAGTGTTGAAAGAACCTGCTTAGATTTTCTTCTTCTCAAGAAAATTTGTCTGCCAAGTTCTTGACCAGGCAACTGCAAAATATGTTTGCTTGAATGACAGGTTTACGATCGTGGTACTACATTCGGACTGAAAACGGGAGGTCGAATTGAAAGCATTTTGGTTTCTCTTCCTCTAACAGCAAGATGGGAATACGACCATGTAAGATCTTCTTGGATGACATGAAAAACTTGAGCTGAAAAAAAAAAAACATATTCTGAATTTATTGTTTTGATATGCAGAAACCAGAAGAGGGAAGTGAAGAATGGAAATTACTTGATGCATGTATCAACCCAAAAGAATGGATCTAATATTTGCTTTGCTATTAGGTACTAAAATATAGGTCCTGATGAGCAAATATGGGTTCTTGAAGGACCTCTAATGCGGCTTCTTTGCTCACTCCTCCTTTCTTTCCTGGTTTTGCTTGTGTATGTTTTTGTCCTTTTTCTTCTTGTTTGGCTGTAGCTTTGAAAATTATGTAATTGAAATGTAGGACTTGCAGATTAGCTTGTTCTTGTGTGTTGTAATAAATTAAATATTTAATTGTATTGTGAAAAAAATATAATATTAGACTTTTCGAATTGTCAGAAAACAAATGTCTTCTTTTTAGATTGTGTTTGAGATTGTTTTGGGATAAAAGTAGTTTGAAGAGCACTTTAGAGTAAAAATGTGTTTGATAATTGTTGTGTGATTTGACCAAAGGTTTGGGCTAAAAGCACTATATGAGAAAACATTTTGATTTGAAATAATTACAAATATATACGAAAATATTTACAAAATTATTTGTTAGAAACAAATATTTGTAATTATTTGTCGTTCAATTATTATTATTTTTTATTTTCTTCCCTGATTTGCCTTTAATTGAATTTAGGGGTGATTGGTAAGATTTGAGTATTTTATTCTCTTTTTTTTTTTTTTGTAGAATTTTATTCCTCCTTATTATTAACAAAAAAAAAAAAAAAAAACCCCTCTTCCTTCTATATTTATTTAATCTCTCTCTCTCTCTAAAGGTGTGGCCTTACTTTTTTCATTTAATGTCATTTGTTTCCCTCCCTTCTTTTTTGAAGGTTGGTAAATTAAAAATGTTTTAGACATTGACTATAATATAAAGACATTTTTATTATGTAAAATCAATTTGGCTAAAAACAATTGGTTAAATTATACATAAACAGTGTCATAGTTGAGCTGAGTCTAGATTCAAACCTTTCATAAATTAACACGGTAGATTTCGAAGTCGGTGAAGTTTTACGGTATGATACAAATATTGTTGGTAGTTTTGAAGTTGTAATATTTGATGTAGGAATTAATTAGGCTAAATTATGAAAATTAGCTTTGATTCACGAGTCTCGTTTCAAAAATATTTTTGACCTTTTAAAACATTAAAAAAATCTCTTACCGTTAAATTTTGGATGGAAAATGTTTGAATGTTTTTCAATAAGGGTATTTAAAAATTTTTTTTTTAAAGGATAGTGGTATTAATTAAACTTTAGGGTTTTCATCCAAAACTTAACAATAGAAGTATTTGTGAACGTTTTTTGAAAGGTCAGGGTATTTTTTAAACTTTTTAAAATTCATGGGTATTTTTGAAACGAGACCTATAGTTTAGGGTATTTCTATAATTTAGCTTTGGTATAAATGTTCCTTAAAATGTCTCCCATGTCACTACCACCATTAGCCTATTTTCATTTCATTATCATCCACCAACAAAGGAACCTTTTGAAGACGATTTCCAACTTCAACTTCAAGATCCAATATTTTTCAAGGGGTTGTCGAAGGAACTTTACATGAAAAGAATTGTTCGAGCTAACTCCGATGTTCCACGTTTGTCTGTTTGTCTATCCATCGACAATATTTAGGCCCTGTTTGATAACCACATTAGAGTTAAATGCGAAAGGGATGCAAAGTTGTCTAATGAAAGAATATTACTACATAACAAATGTATGAACTAAGTGGATATTTGAAAGTACAAGAACTATAACAAATGTATGAACTAGTCAAAGTGAGCAAAGTTGAACAGTAATTGGCATGTATTACATCTCTTGAAATTGGAGGTTTGAATTCTTGTTCCCCAAAATTTGTTGTACTAAAAAAGATGCATTTAGAATGATAGAAACAAACAAACAAAAGCTTATCATTTTGAAAAAAAAAAATGAACCAACCTAAAAATAGAGAACCAAAATAGGATTTAAACCGAACTAAAAAAAATTAAACCAATCATATATTATCAAAATTTTCGAGTTGACCTGTTGGGAGTTATTTCAGAAATCAAATGTCTCTTTCTTAAACTGTGTAAGTATGAAACTGCTTTTTTCTTTTTCAAGGCACTTTTAATTAAAAGCAACTACTAAAAAAGTGTTTGATAGTTGAAGTGCTTTGGCGAGAAAATTTCTAGTACTACGGTAGTACCTACTCCCTCCATTCAGCATTTGACACGTCATTTAATGAGCATTTAATAATATAATATTTTATCCTATAGGTCCCACATCATTCTTAATACTCCCTACATGACAAACAATGAATGAAGGTAGTATGAAAAACCTCAGTACTAGAAATTTTCCCGGTGTTTTGGGTTGCAATTGACCTAAAATCTAAGGTCCATTTACTTAAAAGAAGACCGGAATGAAAGATTGGGAATTGACCTAAAATAGTTGGAGTGCTTCTCCTTCTTGCTTTTTTTTCCTAGCTCCTTGTTTTTTCTCCTGGCAGATCATTTTTATATGTAATCTCAAGAAAATGTAATCAAAATTGAAATTAATCTAAAAAAAAAAAAAAAACTTTTGGAGAGTGAAAGAATTGAAAAAGTAATTTTAAAAGTGAGTTGGTATAGTTGGGTAGGAGACCAATGCTTGACTTTAATGTATGAGAGACAAAAAAATGTGAAATAGCACACATGACATCAGTAACAGGTTTAAAAAGAAAACTTACTTTCAAAAGTTGAGTCATTTTTATATACCCCTCCAATTTTAGGTCAGTTGCTCAAAAAATCCAAGTGCTTCTTAGGCAAACATTTGAGCTAAAAGCACTCTGTGTGAGAAAGCATTTTCTCTTTTTACCTTTTTAAGCACAAGTATTTCT